>CM077181.1:25412523-26612523 GCA_039654105.1 Coreius guichenoti
GGGGGCTTTCACACTGAGCACGTTTCTTGCCAAGTCCGAGTGAGCTCGATCCCTGCGTTCATCTTGCATCATCACAAAAGTGCACGGTGCATGATAGATAACAAAATGTGGGACAATATTGTAGCGTCTGGACCAATCAGAGACACAATTATTTGTTATATTTATTGAATAATCAAACCCACTCATCCAGAAAACTGTGTTCAAGTTCTGTGAGCCATCCCCCGAAACTGCAACTAACAGGCAGGACCAGGCTTCTGGTTACCATCTGATAAGACTCGCTTTGGATCAGTCCATAATAAGACTTAGGGACACGCATACTTTCTATAAAAAAAGACTTCTTTAATTCATGGAATTCAGGAAACCTATGAATGAACATGCATATCTACAGGACATTGTGTGTTCATACGTTCTTTTATAGTGTTCGCCTATGTATTAATCCTTGAATAAATGTGTTAGTATTACTCATTCAATCAAGATCACATATATACCATTCTTGGTATTTACGAATTTGTTTTTTTTGATGACCTACATGATTGTGTATTAGGGCTGCCCTCGTCTAAAGATTTTTCTAGTCGACTATTAGTCGTTCATTTAAGCGATTAGTCGACTAATCGCATGTGTATATTAATAAGCCAAATCATAATAATGAGAATTCCCTATACATAGCCTATCAGCACTCAAGCGCACGCATAAAGCTTGCCACAGTGCACTGGCAAAAGTAATAATTATCAGTGTCGTTAAACAGCAAGGAGACTGAATATCTGAATATTTTAATAACTTATTGATAATGTTTTCGGCTGCAGAGATGCTGACTCGTCATCTCCTCAGTAGTGGATGCACCTCTATGCACGTTTCTTACAGATTACATAATCTGAGAATATTTGTTTTCCACTTGAATTGGTTGACAATGGCTTGACATTTCAAGCTTTCTATAGATAGATTTTTCATGTCTGTGAGGCAAGTATTCACTGAGTTTTGATTTATTTTATGACATGCTCAAGTTCACAGAATGCACGTCAAAAATTGCAAGTGTTCACGTCATGCAGTAAAGCACGCTATACTTCAGCTCTGAACAAACTCTTGGATATGCGCCAAATAATAACACACATTTATCCATTTTATATTAATAAACCAAATAAATCATAATAATGAGCCTTAATTCCCTATACATAGCCTAATCACAGTTCGACTGCAACCTAACTCAGACCACCTCCTTCAGGTAGTCTGGTTTGCTGAGTTGCCCACACCTGGGTCCGCATGACAGCTTTCAGATAGGTCACCTGGCATACATAAAAGTCGATCATTCTTTACAGATGACGCGGTATGTTTGGACAGAAGATGAGACAGAATTCTTTATTAAACTCATAAAAGACAATAGAATTACAGGAATACTGGATTCTAAACAACAAAGAAATGCCACAAATTATCATCAAGACCTTGAAGCAGATATGAGGGAGAAATACCCACATACGTGGCCGCTCCCAAGTATAAGGTGCTTTCCTTGCCATTAGTGCTTGGATAACACGCCTACGTCTCCTTCGATTTAAAAATAATGGCTAGTGCGGTGGCTGGGATATACATAAACCTACCAACGATACGTGGCATCATTTTTTAAATGACTTCTCGCGAGAGGAAAAAATAAGTTTTCGTTGCATAACATCGGTTAATGGAAACGGCGTCATTTTGCAATAGTTTATCGACATTTAGAAAATATCGCAAAAGTTTTGCGCAAATCTGTAATGGAAACGCGGCTACTGATAGGTGCATCAATTACAAGACCACCTTAGAGTGGTAACAGAACAAGCCAATGCACATTGGTGAGTGAGATTTGCATTGCAAGCCACCCCGCTTTCGGGTATATAAGGCAGCGTGCAAACTCACACATTAAGCTTTCGCTTCGGAGCAGAGAGGACGATTGTTTTCACTCTGCTCTCAGTCATCGTTCAGTGAGTCTACGGAACAAGAGGGAAGCTGTTTGTGTGCTGGTGTGAAGGTTCATTCCAGCGGAGGTCGCGGTTGCTGAGTGTGTGTGCATGGTTAAGTACAGCAGCTGTTCCCCTGGGCGCTAAAACATCTAAAGAGCAATTTCCCTAAAAGAGTAAACACGGGTGTGATGTTGCGTCTTTTTAAAGATGTCATTTCAATCATGTGTTTCTGGATACGGTCGTTTCCTGGCTCCATCTGACAGCCACGATCTCTGCCTTATGTGTCTGGGCCATAAGGATGCTGAGTTAGCGTTTGTTGCTGAGTCATGCACCCACTGCCGGAAGATGACCATCGCAATGTTAAGATCAAGACTGAGATACCTTGAAAAAGGTGGAGTCCCTTCTGCTATTCACTGATCTGGTCTTTCTGCACAGCAGAGACTTAAGTTAATACACAGTGTGATCTGAAGATTACAGTGGGAGCTCTCCCACTGGGTGAATCCCTGCGGCCCTCCCACTCCTCTTTCACATCGCAGGCTGTGGAGCTTCTGGCTGCAGTTGCTGGTCCTTCCCATGGCTCATGACCAAGACATACAGCGGTCCAAAAGGCCAGCAAGACGTCCCTGAGACTGGCAACACAGAGATGGATGGAGCTGCTCTTCGGGAAATGGTGAATTCACCGCTCCTTCCCCTGGTGGAGGGCCGGGTGGAGAATCTTTTGTTTATTCAAGAAGAGTTTATTTCTGTTCCACCGCTGATGTCACAGCCAGCAGTAGCCAAAATCTCAGCAAAAGAGCAGTTTCCTCAGTCTCTGGGTTACAAGAGGTGTGGGTTGACAGTGAGTGATGCAACGCCTTGCCCCTCTCATCCCCTTCTTTTTTAGCCAACAGGCAGGAGTCTGCAGTTCGAGGACACAACGCATTCTCACGCATCTCCAGCCTCCAGCCTTAGGTCGCTTCGTGCCATTCACATTCCTGATGAGCTCAATCGTGCAGCTGACGAGCTCTTACCCACTGCCAGTTGTTTTATTCCCTGACCGGGGGGACCCTTGGCACAGATGCAATGGCACACAGTTGGCCCTGGGGCCTACACAAGTATGTGTTTCCCCCATTGAGCCCGCTCGCACAGACACTGTGCAAGGTCAGGGAGGACGAGGAGCAAGTCTTGATGGTTGTGCCTTGGCCCACCCGGACCTGGTTCCCTGAACTCATGCTCCTCACGACAGCCCCCTCCCTGGCGGATTCCCCTGAGGAAGGACCTGCTTTCTCAGGGACGGGGCACCACATGGACTTAAAAGGCCTACCTCCAGCGTTAGTTGACACTATCACTTTAGTGTGATATGATGCAGATGATGTAACTCCACGTTACGATGCAAATCCCACTCACCGATGTGCATTACCACTCAAAGGTGATTGGCTCTCAGGCGAGATCCCAATTCGTCAGTCTCAGTTTCCTTCTTCTTGGAACGGGGGTTACATTAGTAAACTAGACATTCTCTGTCGCGCTTGAACAGACAAAAAACACAAAATTATGTCGAAATGCCCGTAAAATAGGATGTCAAATCTGCGTCTTGTTGTCAGCTCTTAAAGTGACAGCAGCAAAATAAACCTACTACTGTCTGTCATTAATGTTAATCAAAGAACAAACAACAAAGAGAAAAACACTCACTGCTCTTGACTAAATCACTTTTGTGGCTTTAATAAGGATTAATCAGTATTCAATTTATAATTTATGCAGTGAAGATGGGCAGTGTTTGATTATTTAATTTCTGGGTAACACTTTAACTAATGTTAACAAATGAGACCTTAATGTAATGTATTTTTAACATTAACTAACAATGGTTACAGTATTTATTAATCTTTGCGTTTTAGCAGGGCAGGTAAAAATCTGAACTGGCCTAACTGGGCCAGCAGGAAAAAAATCCTTAGCATTGAGCCCTGATATATTAAAGGCACAGTTAAATGTGGTATTTATTATAATGGGTTTATTAACTGAATATTTTTTAAGTTTATTTAAATTAAAAGTTTTTTTAAAGCCTTCTATTATTTTTATTTATTTATTCATTTTATTTATTTTAAAGCCTATTAATTGTTAAAATCGATAGCTTTCAATTATACTGTAATGTTGAATGGCTATAATTAATGGCTAAAATTGAGGAAAAAATCCGTGTAGTAGAGACGTCAGTATTGTATGTTATACTGGTCTTTATTAAAAGATGCCATTAAACAAATATTTAAAATGTACTGTCTTTGTTTTTTCTACATTTATTTTTTAAATTTAATGTGAAAGTATTACAATATAAAACTATATTAAAAACTTTAATGTTAGGTGCAATTAATTACAGAAAAATGTGTAATTAATTAGTAAACAATTTTAAGCAATTGACAGCACTACTACAAATGTATAAAATCTATCAGAGATCAGGTAAATCCATATAGACACTGTTTTATTGGTTAATCGGCCCTAGCAAATTAACTCTAATGCTTGTTTAATTTGAAGTCACTGTAATGGTGATTAGTGTTTCCATTATTTGGGCTAATTAGGAGGCCTGCAGCACCAACTAGCAGCAGTCAACCTGAAGCTTTTGCATGCACTCCCACTGAAGCTAAGCAGGGTTGAGCCCGGTCTTTATCTGGATGGGAGATCTCCTGGGAGACTGGGTAGCTGCTGGAAGAGGTGTTAGAGAGGCCAGCAGGTCTGATCAACCTATGGCCTTTAGTGGGTCCTAACACCCCAGTATATATATACAGTATACAGTACATGCAATAAGCTGTACTGTATAAACGGTAACCCTGGTGTAAAATAGCCCCTACAGCATATCACATATCGCCCAATGCCCCAGTACAGTCGCCATAAACTGTGCTGAATAAAGAGTCAAGTATGTTGGTTACTTGATAATAACAATATTATCATCATGTAGCAGTCTGATTTCATCCACGGTCTAATATATGGCGTCAATTTTATGGTCATAACAATCCTGGGATTCTTCAGCATGAGATCCTGTCACATGATCCTTCAGAAATCATTCTAATATGCTGATTTATTATCAATGTTGGAAACAGTTGTGCTGCTTAATATTTTTTGGAACCTGTGATACATTTTTTTCAGGATTCATTGATAAATAAAAAGTTAAAAAGAACAGAATTTATTCAAAATAGAAATAACATAACATAACATATAAACATAACATGTGATGCAATAAAATGCAAATTAATTACTTAAAAATCATACAATGTGATTTTCTGGATTTTTGTTTTAGATTCCGTCTCTCTCACAGTTGAAGTGTACCTATGATAAAAATTACAGACCTCTACATGCTTTGTAAGTGGGCAAACCTGCAAAATCGGCAGTGTATCAAATACTTGTTCTCCCCACTGTATGTGTTTCCCCCATTGAGCCTGCTCACACAGACACTGTGCAAGGTCAGGGAGGACGAGGAGCAAGTCTTGATGGTTGTGCCTTGGCCCACCCGGACCTGGTTCCCAGAACTCATGCTCCTCACGACAGCCCCTCCCTGGCGGATTCCCCTGAGGAAGGACCTGTTTTCTCAGGGATGGGGCAACATATGGCACCCGTGTCCAGACCTCTGGAACATCAGTTGTCTGGACAGGATGCGGAGGACTTAAAAGGCCTACCTCCAGCATTATCTGACACTATCACTTCAGAAAGAGCCCCCTCTATGAGGCGCGCTTACGCTTTGAAGTGGAACCTCTTCATTGATTGGTGTTCTTCCTGCAGGGAAGACCCCCGTAGATGTCCGCTAAATGTCGTACTTTCTTTACTGCAAGATGGGTTGGAGCGAAGGCTGTCTCCCTCAACTCTGAAAGTGTAATAGACGGTAAGTCTCTGGGGAAACACGACCTGGTTATCAGGTTCCTGAGAGACGCCAGGAGATTGAATCCTCCTCGGCCATGCCTCATCCCCTCTTGGGACCTCTCTCTGGTCTTAATGGCCCTACACAGAGCACCCTTTGAGCTACATCCAATAAGAGGGTGGGGGACCTGCAGGCATTTTCGGTCAACGAAGTGTGCCTGGAATTCGGGCTGGCCAACTCTCACATCCTGAGACCCCGACCTGGAAACTGGATAGAGCTCACTTGACTTTCAGTGTTGCATCCCCGTGGGTGTTGGCGTGGCATCTGACGCCAGATTTAGTACTTGTGTGTGTGCCTGGTTGGTCAGCCCCTGTACTAGATTAGATGCCCATATGTTGTGATTCCCCTCCTAGGTGATCCCATATGTGTATTCTCCATGGTACAGCTTCCCTGTTGGTGAGCCCGAGTCCATTCTGCCATTTCTGTAACGGTATTGACTCCACCCCTGCACAAGATCTTTCATATGATTTTTAGCACTTCCCTAATGGTCAGTCCGAAACTTACCAATTCACAAGATTAACGGAATGATATAAAAAATTGGATGGCTAGTAATTTCCTACAACTTAATAGTAACCTAGAATACTGTCTAACACTTGATGGCTGCTCTGTCAAGTCCTCGTCGTCAGTTAGGAACCTGGGTGTGCTCTTTCATACCAATCTTTCATTTGAAAGCCACGTTTCTGGCATCTGTAAAACTGCATTCTTCCATCTTAAAAATATATCTAAATTACGGCACATGCTTTCAATGCAAAATGCTGAACAGTTAGTTCACGCGTTCATGACCTCAAGGCTAGATTATTGTAATGCTCTACTGGGTGGTTGCCCTGCTCGCTTAATAAATAAACTCCAGCTGGTCCAAAACGCAGCAGCTCGAGTTCTTACTAGAACCAGGAAGTATGACCATATTAGCCCGGTTCTGTCAACACTGCATTGGCTCCCTATTAAAGATCGTATACATTTTAAAATCTTGCTAATTACTTACAAAGCACTAAATGGTTTAGCTCCCCAGTACTTGAGCGAGCTCTTAACGCATTATACTCCATCACGTCTATTGCGGTCTCAAAATTCTGGCCAGTTGATAATACCTAGAATATCAAAATCAACTGCAGGTGGTCGATCCTATTTAGCACCTAAACTTTGGAACAGTCTTCCTAGCATTGTTCGGGAAGCAGACGCACTCTGTCAGTTTAAATCTAGACTAAAAACACATCTCTTTACTATGGCATACACATAGAACATTATCAATTTATATTATTCAAATCAGTTAAATGATTGTTTTAGGCTGCATTAACTAGGTCTGCTGGAACCGGAAACACTTCCCATAACACCTGATGTACTCATTACATCATAAAAAGAATGGCATCTACGCTAATGTTAGTCTCTCTGTTTATCCCGAGGTTTACTGTAGTCAGCCGGATCCGGGCCGTATCCAGATCAGATGGTGGACCTGCACCTAGACACGACCAACGCATCCCTGAAGTGTCTGCAGAGACCGTGTCAACTAGACTGTGAAGGCCTCATCGAAGGCCTCATCGACACAACATCCAGTGGCACTGATCCTCAACAAACCCGTCTCCTGCGTAATGACTCCGATCTTCAACCAGATGGAACTGGACAACTATTCTGAATGTTCCGATCTAATCTGACTTCTGACCTGTAATGTTTGCCTGAATCATAATCATACACTGTTTGTTCGTTGAGCCAGAGGAGAACTGGCACCCCGACTGAGCCTGGTTTCTCCCAAGGTTTTTTTCTCCATTCTGTCACCTGATGGAGTTTTGGTTCCTTGCCACCGTCGCCTCTTTTGCCTTTGGCTTTTGGCTTGCTTAGTTGGGGACACTAAATATTCAGCTATATTACTGATCCTCCCGCATTGAGAACTGAACTGAGCTGGACGATGACATTGTTTTCTCCAGAGCGGCTGTACAGCCGAATCAAATTCTGTTGCATTATTTTCCTGTTAACACTGTGAAGCCGCTTTGAAACAATCTGCATTGTAAAAAACGTTATATAAATAAAGGTGACTTGACTATGTGTAACTCCACATCTTACGATGTAAATCCCACTCACCAATGTGCATTACCACTCGAAGGTGATTGGGCTCTCAGGCTCAGTTTCCTTCTTTTGGGAACGGGGATACATTAGTAAACTAGACATTCTCTGTCGTGCTTGAACAGACAAAAAAACACAAAATTATGTCGAAATGCCTGTAAAATAGGATGTGTCAGATCTGCGTCTTGTTGTCAGCTCTTAAAGTGACAGCAGCACAATAAACTATTGCTTTCAAACAAACCTCAACATCTAAACCTCTTTTAATCTCAACTTCTGTACACGTCAAAAATATAGTCAATCTTGTTTGTAATTAAAGCTGCTAATGCTGTTTTTGGAGTTTAATGGTGATGGAACTTGACCTCAACCCGATTTTCACTTTCAACCAAAATTTGACATCTGAACGATGTTCGAGTCCAGTGCCTGCTGGGAAACTTCCTGCTAAAACTTTATGTTAGGGTATAATGTTCTATCAATGTTATCACTAAACATGTTGAGAATGTTTTAGAGAGTGTGATCCTACCTTTTAGGAGAACATTCTGGTAACAAAAACAAAACTAGCTACTGAAAACATTACAAGAACATAACAATTTTCTCAAAACATTCTTTGAACAATACAATTTCTAGCTAGGGTGACCTCAAGGTGGCCATAGTATGAGCACACAGTGAGTGCGCTGTAAGGTTACACTTTTAGATCACTGTGACCACATGGTGAGATCACTGAGATCAAATTGTTGACAGGGTATTCTAAAAATAGTTAAAATATTGTTGTATTGGTTTATCTTCATTCTTTTAATAGTATTTCGACACCCCAGGTTGCCAGTTGGCGTAAAACACAGCATATTGCAGTAGCCATGGAAGCCAGCGAACAAACTGGGTCAGAGATCGCAGATTCTACTTGACCTAAAAAGCCTCAGCATCCATCTAAAAAATTCTATGAATGAGAGCATATTAAAATACGGATAAATCAACTCATCAACTTGCAGTGTGGCTTTGATTGTCAATTGCACTTGCTCCTGTTCTGTGTCCTCAAGCTGGCAACCCTGAGCATGTAGTCTGAGGAGGAGGGGGCGGGGGAAACAACGATCTCCAATATTTTGAATTTGGACTGCAGTACCTATTTCGACCACTAGCTGTGAATCCTACAAACGAGATATCAATGACGGTTGGTTATGTTCCGTTATGAGATTTCAGTGACAGTTGGTTTTGTTTCATTACGAGAATGTAATGACGGTCGTTTTTGTTCGGTTATGAGATTTCAATGATGGTCGGTTTTGTTCTGTTATGAGATTTCAGTGATGGTCAGTTTTGTTCCGTTACGAGATTTCAATGACGGTCGGTTTTGTTTGGTTATGAGATGTCAATGAATTTAACTATTTAACTTTTTTTTTTTTTTTTTAAACAGTGGCATGCACACTCAAAAGTGAAAGTAATTAAGTGCACGCGCCCCTGCTCCAGCGGAGGTCTGTGCATGCCACTGCTTTTTAATTACACAAATGTCTCATTATAACACCTAAAAACTTTTAAAACTCTGAACCAATGATTTACAACAAAAGTTCAACCAACACATTGGGTAGTTTAATAAACTGAGGTGGGAATGTTTTGTAAAAATATATAAAAATAGATCAATAACAATAATAATAATAAAACACAAAATCCTTGCATCACCAGAAGTATATGTGTATTTGATTGTCAAAATATTTGGTATCTGAAAAAAAATTCATGGAGATTTAGATAGACAGATAGATAGATAACCAAAATTAACATTAAAGAGGTGTGTGAACTCGCAAGTACGATGGCAGATAGCGTTTTTTGCTCTGGTCCCCTCCCTGTTCGCCGGAGTGATGAGATACTTAGCAGACTATCATCACGCAATGGCTGGTTGTCTAAGTGGCGTCCGCAAAATAACATAGGGTTCATAGACAATTGGAAAAGCTTTTGGGGCAGACCTGACCTGTTGAAAAGAGATGGTATCCATCCCTCCTGGGGTGGTGCCGCTCTTCTCTCTAGTAATTTGTCTCAGTTTGTCTTACTCTAAAACATAGTCTTAGAGCTGAACCTTGACTAACTGGGGCCCAGGTCAGGAAGCAGACAGACTGGCTTAACCGACCGCCTGCTAGCTGTCTCACATCACAGAAGTCAGATAAATCCCAACACATAGAGACTCTTTCACCTAGATATTATCACATAGAGACTGTGTCTGTTCCCCGAATTAGTAAATACAAAAAAACATCAAAACCATTTAACGGTAAAAATTTAATTGATGTTCAACAAATAAAAAACAGATATAATACAGATGAACAAATGATAAAGCTCAGGCTGCTGAATATTCGATCCCTTTCCCCAAAATCGCTTATTGTTAATGATATGATTACAGATAATAATCTAGATGTGCTGTGTTTGACAGAAACCTGGCTAAAACTTGACGATTACATTACTTTAAATGAGTCCACCCCCCAAGATTATTGTTATAAACATGAGCCACATCTGAAAGGTAAAGGGGGAGGTGTTGCTGTAATTTATAATAATCTTTTCAGTATTACTCAGAAGTCTAGTTTCAAATGTAAGTCATTTGAAGTTTTGGTGCTTTATGTAACGTTATGTAGTGTAAATGATAAATCCCGTTTGACATTTGTGCTGGCTACTGTATACAGGCCACCAGGGCACAATACAGACTTTACCAAAGAATTTGCTGATTTTCTATCAGAGTTAGTACTGGCTGCAGATAAAGTCCTAATTGTTGGTGATTTTAATATCCATGTAGACAATGGAAAAGACGCATTGGGATTGGCATTTAGAGACATTCTAAACTCTATTGGAGTTAGGCAACACGTGTCAGGACCCACTCATCGCCGTAATAATACTTTAGACCTAATACTGTCACATGGAATAAATGTTGATACCGTTGAAATTCTGCAGCAGAGCGATCTGCAACATCTCAGATCATTACCTAGTATACTTGTATACTTAATTTAGCAAAGGCTGCAAAGCCGTCCCCTCGCTTCAAATATGGCAGGACTATCACTGCTGCCACTAAAGATTGCTTTGTAAATAAACTTCCTCATCAGTTTCATCTCCTCAGCATCCCAGATAGCCTAGAGGAACTCGATGTTGTAACAGAAACTACTGACTCTCTCTTTTCCAGCACTTTAGACACAGTTGCTCCCCTGCGCTTAAAGAAGATTAAAGAAAATAGTCCAATGCCGTGGTACAATGAGCACACCCGGGCCCTTAAAACAGCAGCCAGAAAAATGGAGCGCAGCTGGAAGAAAACAAAACTGGAGGTTTTTCGTATTTCGTGGAAAGAGAGCATGATTGCATACAGAAAGGCTGTAAAAACCGCTAGATATGCTTATTTCTCGACTGATTTCTGACAGCACAGCAGTAATGACTTTATGAACTTCTTTACGTGCAAGATTGATAATATTAGGAAAAAAATTATAACCATGCAGCCGTCTACTACAGTATCACATCAGACAGTGCATTGTAGTGTCACTGAGGAACAATTACACTCATTCACTGCCATAGGAGAAGAAGAATTGGCTAAACTCGTTAAATCATCTAAATCAACAACATGTATGCTCGACCCTATATCGACTAAACTACTAAAAGAGATGCTTCCAGAGGTCATAGATCCTCTTCTTAATATCATTAATTCATCTTTGTCATTAGGATATGTACCGAAAACTTTTAAGTTGGCTATTATTAAACCACTTATTAAAAAACCGCAACTTGATCCTACAGAATTAGTCAATTACAGGCCAATCTCAAATCTACCCTTGCTGTCAAAAATACTAGAAAAGGCAGTGTCCTCACAATTATGCTCCTTTTTAGAAAGAAATGGTATTGCTGAGGATTTCCAGTCAGGATTCAGACCGTATCATATTACTGAGTCTGCTCTCATCAGAGTTACAAATTATTACACTCTTATCATCCGATCGTGGTTGTATCCTAGCATTGTTCGGGAAGCAGACACACTCTGTTAGTTTAAATCTAGACTAAAAACACATCTCTTTACTATGGCATACACATAAAACATTTGTAATTTATATTATTCAAATCAGTTAAATGATTGTTTTAGGCTGCATTAACTAGGTCAGCCGGAACCGGGAACACTTCCCATAAAACCTGATGTACTCGTTACATCATAAGAAGAATGGCATCTACGCTAATGTTAATCTCTCTGTTTATCCCGAGGTTTACTGCAGTCAGCCGGATCCGGGCCGTATCCAGATCAGATGGTGGACCTGCGCCTAGACATGACCAACGTATCCCTGAAGTGTCTGCAGAGAGCGTGTCAATGAAACTCCCCCCTGTAAATCAACACGACATCCTCATTAAACCCGTCCCCAGCGTGACGACTCCAATCTTTCGAATAATCCTACGAATATCTATTGATCTAATATGACTTCTGACCTGTAATGTTGCCAGAATCATAATCATACACTATTTGTTCGTCGGCCAGAGGAGAACTGGCACCTCGTCTGAGCCTGGTTTCTCCCAAGTTTTTTTTCTCTATTCTGGCCCTGAAGGCCCGCAAATTAATGAACACAGAAGCAGCCGGATCATTTCCATAATGACCAGCGCAATCTACCCATTAGCAGGGTTGCCAACTTTTAAGTTCAGGTTGGAGTGGGATTTTTATATATATATAAATTATCAATATTATTTATTTATTATAGATATTTATCGAAAAATCGATATTTGAAATATCGATTTCGATCTTGATTCAGTATCAATTCATATGTATAGCCTACTGTACATAGGAAAAATACGTTTGCCTTTTTAGTACTATTTTAAACTTCTCTTGGGTTAAATTATATTTGCTCACATTTATTAATATTCACTTGTGTGTGCTTATATAAGTACCATTAAAAATATTAGGATGTACGTTATTAACGTTTTAAAATTTCACATTTAAAGAAATCTAGTGTTTGATCATGTCTAAATATTTATTCAAATGCAAAACTTAAAAATAGGTAAGCAGTTATGATCTGCAATACTTTTTTGAGCAACTAAAAGATAGGCCTACATGTATATTTATTAAAGAGCCATACAGGCACCTAGTGGGTAATGGCATTACAAATGAAAATTATTATTTTTCCAGCCACAAAATGACTCTAATTTGCCTCTTTGCATTGGAATTCTCTATTTTAACCTTAATTACTACACTAATTGTAATATAAATAATAAAAATATTAGAAAATATTTTAAGTGGTCATTAATGGACCATAATTATTGCACAAATAGTATTTAGTACCAAAAGATCTCCTCAAAATATTCAATAAATATTATTGAAAAATATAGAACATTTATTTAATTGAAAAATAGTTAAGGTGTATGGTCACACTTGACCACCAATGAGTATGAGTATGACCAATTAGTAAGGAATACCTGAGGGCTAAATACAAGAAAAACATTAATGTCAACAATGTTGCATCTCCATCACTCTCTATAATAAAGTGATACTGTAAATGTGGTTGACGTAATAATCAATGCACACTATGCTGTACTGTTTACCAAAAAATTGCTGCAAATACCTGTATAGTGAAGCTGTTGTCTTATCCGCTTAAGCCATTCAAATGTATTGACAGCGTTGGTTTACTATTGGGTTTGTTTGGAACTAGCTCCATGTATCACGTGACTGCGCGCGCCGCCGGGAGATGAAAGCATGTCCCAACTCTGTTTTTCAACGGCTCTGGCTTTAACTGTAATACCACATTAAGTGCGCCAAAACGGTATTTATTGTTTGAATTTCGTATTAAAACTTTAAAAAATGTTTAAGCTTAGACTTTGTTTCATATCAAAAGCAGGTTTGGCAATTTGGCGTGAGATTTACTTGGGCAGAGTGAGAGCGTGAGACAGAGCCTGAAAGCGTGTGTCTCACGCCAAATGCGTGAGAGTCGGCAACCCTGCCGTTAGCTTCTGGTTTAAGACGCACTTTTTTTGGGCGCAAAGCTTTGTAAATCACCTCACGTGATTCATTTAAATACTCTCTTCTCCATGAATTTTGCGCCGGAAAGGGAAACTCCTACAAATGCATATGCAATAAGGTCAGCCGCAAAAATAACCCTGTCCACGTTTAGTAAACCCTGACAATAGTTTTTTAACGCCAAAAAAGGATTTGCACTGGCACAAGCTGTTAGTAAAGCTGGCCCTTGATCTGAAAAATTTTCAAAAGTAGCTTTACTCAAAAAAGCTTGAGCTACTTTATCAATAGACACTCACGAACATCAGGAATCAGTGTATGAATCTCAACAATGGTGACAATCAAAAAGTATTCTGGGTGCACCAATCAAAATTCATCCATGGCATGCATTGCGGCATGAATAATTTATGAGCTGCATTGTCTTAGTAATTTCACTTATTCTTACTGTTTTCTTTTATTTTTGCTGTTTTTGATGTGACTTTTTAGTAGCTTGCTTTGTGATGTTCAAAGCTCTGTTTATCTGTTTGATTGTCACCATTGTTTAGATTCAACATTTATGCTGATTATTGATGTGTGTGTGTGTGTGTCTAAATAATAAAATGGTTCAAACCTTTTTGTGCAAAGTCTCATGCCGTGAAGTCACAGGGCTGCTTTAATCGATAATGTAAAAATGACACATCACCCATATAATACTGAAACAGTTGAAGCAAATGTGCCATATTGTGTCGAAACTTCGAAACAATTTGACACCCGTCTCCACGACGACCCCTGCTGGTTAGAACAGTGTAAATGCAACAAAAACCCAGGCCAAACATGCATAAAAACACCTTTTACAACTCTATTGTAAATGTTTTATTGAAAACAAAATCTTTCAAATGCAATTAACTAATTATCTAATAAAATTACATATTAAGTGTCTATATGTTCTTTTATAAATTGTCAGGGCTTGTTAGGGCCCGAGCACAGATGGTGTGAGGACCCTATTGGAATTGCTCTGTTTATTTTGTTTGTTCTTGGATGGCTCAGATAAACCAATACGACACTATTAACTACTATTATTCCTTTTAATTATACTTATGTCTAATTAAAACGTCTACAAATGTATAAAACTGATCAGAGATCAGGTAAAACCCACAGACACTTGTTCAATGGTTCTCAGTGACTCCTCATGATTCATGGGTTCACAGAGATCATCGCCCCCCTAGCAGTGAACCATTGACATTTCGAAGTGTTTCGAAATGTTTTGAAACAGCGATGACGTAACGAAGCCTTGTTTACTGAAATCACATGACTTTGGCAGTTTGATACACGCTCCGAACCAACTGATTCGAAACAGAAGATTCATAAAGCTTTGAAGCTTCATGAAGCAGTGTTTTGAAATTGCCATCACTACATATAAACAGATCCTGTGAATGAGATCATTGATTCAGGCTACTACATGCTGATCATTACCATCAAAAAATAATCAACACCTGATCACATTTTCACCTAGCTTACTTTACCATAACAAATATGCCTTACAAACACACAGTCTCTACAGCCAAACGAAGAACAATAATGCTAAAAAGTAAAGGGTCAAGAGCCCAACTACAGCAAACACTGAATACCATAATGGTGAATACAAATGGCATATATTTCTTTCAGTGATTCTGCTTGTTAACAGCAAATGTTCATCACTAATGTTCAATCATCACTCAATTTATTTTTATTACTTAATTATTTCATTAACATTAACCCTCTTAAGTGTGGACTCAGAGCAGAGGACTGGGGTCTTTGCTGTGTAGAAACTTCCAGGCAAGTGTTTTGGAGCTGGGTTGGAGCTGGAACTCTGTTGGCCGTCCAGGAGCAGGATTGGGCACCACTGTTTTGAAGAAACAAAACTGATTGTCATTGAAATCTTATAGCGAAACAAAACTGACTGAAATCTTGTAATGGAACAAAACCGACCGACGTTGAAAGCGTGTATCATAACAAAACAGACCGTCATTGAAATTTCATAAAGGAACAAAACCGACCATCTTCGAAATCTCGTAACAGAACAAAACTGCAACCGAACAAAATTGTCCATCATTGAAATCTCATAATCGAATAAACCCAACCGTCATTGAAATCTCGTAACGGAACAAAGCTGACCATCGTTGAAATCTTATAATGGAACTAAACCAACTTTCATTAGGCTTGTTCGACTTCATGCAGCGATGCGCAGACTGTTCGGCGGCTGACTTGAAGCAGTGCATGCCGGTTAGAAATTTTGTCCGACTTGAGGCAGCGCCGACACCACGTGACTGTGACGTATGTCAACAAAGTGCCGCGAGAGTGATTCGAGAGCAGCCGGCTGGTGCATTCTGCACAGCTTCTCCAGAGAGACTGCACGAGCGCTGATGACAACACAGCTGTTTCACGATTGGCCGGATTAACCGCATGACAGCGATCACGTGTGTTTCTTGTTTATTCGGTTTATTCTAAAACCTTGAGTTCCATTAATGCTCACAAATCTGTTTTTTATAATGGTAAAACCTCTTTTCATGTAGTCGCGATGTTATATTGTCATGTTTATCAAAAAAAATATGATAAAAAACTTAGACCTCACTTCATTGATAGTGTAGGCTTAACGTTACAGTGGGGAGAACAAGTATTTGATACACTGCCGATTTTGCAGGTTTTCCTACTTACAAAGCATGTAGAGGTCTGTAATTTTTATCATAGGTACACTTCAACTGTGAGAGACGGAATCTAAAACAAAAATCCAGAAAATCACATTGTATGATTTTTAAATAATTAGTAATTTGATCACCTACCAACCAGTAAGAATTCCGGCTCTCACAGACCTGTTAGTTTTTCTTTAAGAAGCCCTCCTGTTCTCCACTCATTAACTGCACCTGTTTGAACTCGTTACCTGTATAAAAGACACCTGTCCACACACTCAATCAAACAGACTCCAACCTCTCCACAGTGGCCAAGACCAGAGAGCTGTGTAAGGACATCAGGGATAAAATTGTAGACCTGCACAAGGCTGGGATGGGCTACAGGACAATAGGCAAGCAGCTTGGTGAGAAGGCAACAACTGTTGGCGCAATTATTAGAAAATGGAAGAAGTTCAAGATGACGGTCAATCTCCCTTGGTCTGGGGCACCATGCAAGATCTCACCTCGTGGGGCATCAATGGTCATGAGGAAGGTGAGGGATCAGCCCAGAACTACACGGCAGGACCTGGTCAATGACCTGAAGAGAGCTGGGACCACAGTCTCAAAGAAAACTGAAAATCCTGCAGCGCACGCAAGGTCCCCCTGCTCAAGCCAGCGCATGTCCAGGCCCGTCTGAAGTTTGCCAATGACCATCTGGATGATCCAGAGGAGGAATGGGAGAAGGTCATGTGGTCTGATGAGACAAAAATAGAGCTTTTTGGTCTAAACTCCACTCGCCGTGTTTGGAGGAAGAAGGATGAATACAACCCCAAGAACACCATCCCAACCGTGAAGCATGGAGGTGGAAACATCATTCTTTGGGGATGCTTTTCTGCAAAGGGGACAGGACGACTGCACCGTATTGAGGGGAGGATGGATGGGGCCATGTATCGCGAGATCTTGGCCAACAACCTCCTTCCCTCAGTAAGAGCATTAAAGATGGGTCGTGGCTGGGTCTTCCAGCATGACAACGACCCGAAACACACAGCCAGGGCAACTAAGGAGTGGCTCCGTAAGAAGCATCTCAAGGTCCTGGAGTGGCCTAGCCAGTCTCCAGACCTGAACCCAATAGAAAATCTTTGGCGGGAGCTGAAAGTCCGTATTGCCCAGCGACAGCCCCGAAACCTGAAGGATCTGGAGAAGGTCTGTATGTCTGTATGAGAAGTGGGCCAAAATCCCTGCTGCAGTGTGTGCAAACCTGGTCAAGAATTACAGGAAACGTATGATCTCTGTAATTGCAAACAAAGGTTTCTGTACCAAATCTTAAGTTCTGCTTTTCTGATGTATCAAATACTTATGTCATGCAATAAAATGCTAATTAATTACTTAAAAATCATACAATGTGATTTTCTGGATTTTTGTTTTAGATTCCGTCTCTCACAGTTGAAGTGTACCTATGATAAAAATTACAGACTTCTACATGCTTTGTAAGTGGGCAAACCTGCAAAATCGGCAGTGTATCAAATACTTGTTCTCCCTACTGTATATATAAGAATGCATATGAAGTATTAATATATGAATGAATAATCAGTTTTATGTTCTAGTTTAAGATAATAAATCTCCCACTCTGAGTTGGCCATGTGCCATGTCGACGGAAGGCTACGTAAATTTAATATCATTCATTCATTATTTTTTTACATAGTAACGGGCCGGACCACATTGTACAGTGGCCCTACCGGGAAAACTCCTGGTGCTCCAGATGGCCAGTCCACCTGGTGACTGCACATGACCTGCAGGGCAGTGTCTCTGTAGAAACAAACACCACAACATACTTCTAGTGGATCATAATTATTGAGAGGGATTATCATAGACTTTATTCTACACTAAAATTAAGGTGTGGGGGGGGTCATCTTTACCCCACATCTTACCCTATTTGATTAATGCTAAAAGCAAAGCTGGAGATCAACCAAACATGGGCCAATGTTCCTTTTTTATTCATGCTTTGTGTAAAGAGATCTTAGATATTGAACTTCATAACACATCATAGGTTCTCTTGCACAGTTATTACAGAGACAATTAAATAGCATTCTACCATTTAATAGCAGATTTAACACCAGGTAATTGTAATATTCTTAAACTAGAAATGACTGTTGAACATAAACCATACAAAAATGTCCAATGATATTTTGGATATAACTAAAGTAGTGGTTCTCCTCAGATACATGAATAGATTAAAACACATGACCATGTTGATCTTATAAAATGGGAGCACAACATAAATTTTAGAATATTATCTACAACATTTTTAAGCCACAGTTAATTCCGGGAATATAACTATAAAGTAAAACAGTGTTGCCTTGTAGTATTTTTGCCTGATCCCTTAAACAAGCATGCTACCCAAAATTATGTGTAGAATCTTTAGATCAAACTGATCTCACAATCGTAGTTATAGTCTTCAGAAGAACATGCCATTGTTTAAGTTTGACAGGGATGATTTCTGTTTGGACTGAAGACATGTAACAGTAACAAAAAATTCCATATTTATGGGAAAACAGAGGGAAACTTATTTTAAAAGCAGTTAAGTTTTCCTGCTATGCTGATCACACCAAATGTATGACAATACAGAAACTGACAGGACATGATACAAACCTCAGGAACAAATAAATTACAGAGAGGATGAGACAAGACCCACGTGCCAGAGCTCTGGCTCTGAAGATTTCACAGTGTTTGTGAGGCATCCATCATTCAGGCTGATCTATGGGTTCAGAGACTCCTCATTTTTGCGTTCCATCATTCTCGCACAGCGTGGACATGTGGTTGAGTTATCATAGTAGCAATCCCTGGGCAAGATAGCAAAATCACAAGCAAGAACAAAACCTAAACTTAGAAGGAATGAAAAGGTACATGAAAGCAAGTGCTTCTAGCTACACAAGCTTGATTCTGTGCTGCGTTCAGAAATGTGCCGTTTGTTCAGCAGCACAAGTAGGGTACCATGGGGCTGAAGGCACACCTTAAACAAAATGTGCTTTTCAGTACTGCCATAGTGTATGTTTAGTGAAAAAAATATATATACGTTTTTACTGAACATGAGAGCAACAGATTTTGTGTGAAAATAAATCATAAAAAAGTGGTTTGTCTGTTTGTTTAAAAATCACATAAATGTATGAGGTGGCAAGGTGGGCCTTCCCCAAGCATGGGGCAAAAGGCACAAAGTATAGATACAAATATTTTAGTTAAAATAATATGTTTTTAATGATGTCCAAGTTAAAAACAACCACTTTAGAAAAGTTTGTACTATTTTCAGTTTATTTTGATCAATAAAATAATTCATTTTTTGTTCAATAAAAATAGTCATTAAAATATGTTCATTTTAAAAATACAGAAACAAAATTATTTAAAAAAAGTAAAGATTCTGAAAGCATTGAATGAGATCCCATAATAATTTAACAGCTTTACAGTAGTAACAAATAAATATATTTTAATATATGATGATTAATATCATTTTTTTTCTAATATGATGGTTTCATTATAAATATGGTGATTATCTCTAAGATGGACACCCAAATTAATATATGATATTTACCATCTGAATCTTAACAATGTCATGTCAACAAATGGAAAAGTCAGCCAGCTATTTATTATCATGTTAATGATTGTGCCTTTAGCCCTAACAGCAGGAACTTTCACATATTCTTCCATTATTAAAAAAAAAAAAAGACCTTTGTCTCAAAATATAGACAATAATTTTATCGATTCTCATTTGCTACATAAATCTACAACATTTAAAAAAAAACATTAAATATTAGATCAAATTAGCGCAGAATCAACTTTGTGTTGCTGGATCAGATTGCAAGGATCAGACAAATTTACACGTGCATCGTCAAACATGGTTGTTAAGAAAAGTGCTGAGCTGAATTGTTGTGCCATCTAGTAGTTTGAAGGAGAATAAAGTCAAATGTGCCTTTTACCCTGGTGCGCCTTTAGCCCTGTTGTACCCTACATTGTTGTTTATCTTGAATACTCAGCATTGCCACGAGGGGAACTGTAAGGGACATTGTTGCATTACAAGTACCTTGAATTCTCACTAGCTGCATTTACATGGACCCTAATAATACGATTGTAATCAGACTACTAGCACAGTCGGAATAAAAAAAGTCACATGTAACCACGTCAATTAGAATGAATTGGCCAAATCCAATAAAAATTTCATTCGGATTAATCCGATCGAGAGGCCATGTAAACACTTGATCGGATTGAAAACCAAAACTGGAAAGTACTGCGCATGTGCAATGACGTAGAAATGGAGTAATGACATATTATGCAAGGAACGAACTGTTGTTGTTGTTGAATGAAGTTTCATAAATGACTGTTGTGTTATTTCTCCTTCCACTCATCGTCTGTGAAGTGAAGCAGGACAACGTCCCACCAGTCCTTGTTTCAGACTCTCATTCACAGATGCTTTGTTTTGGGGGCAGGAACAGGCGTTTTTACTGCTTGACTAATATACAGTAAGCAGCACGGCACAACGGTTCATGTGCTTGTCGTCTTCTAATTAGAAAGAAAAGAAGCAATTTAGGAGAATAGTGCGAGATTAAACTGGTTAAATTTCAAGAAAAAAAAGTCGAAATACATCAAAGTGAAGTCGTTGTGTTTCGAGAAAAATTTGTTAAATTTCGAGAAAATACGTTGAAATACAACGTTGTGAATAAAATCATTAAATTTTGAGAATAAAGTCGTGTATCGAGAAAAAACTCGTTAAATTCCGAGAAAAGTCGTCGAAATAAAATGTTGAGAATAAACTCATTAAATATGAGAATTAAGTCCTTGTGTTTTGAGAAAAAACTCATTAAATTTCGAGAAAAAACGTTTAAATAAAATGCTGAGAATAAACTCATTAAATTTTGAGAATAAAGTCGCTGTTTCTCGAGAAAAGAATCGTTAAATTTCTAAATAAAATGTCGGGAATAAACACACATTCGTTGAGTGTCATGTTCTACTGATGGAGGACATGACGGAGTTAGATCACTTAGTCTAACTATATTTTAGGCTTTCTTTCAATATAACAGCTTTAGCTAATTATAACTGAATAATAAGTAGCATACGAACTTCAAAGAGAATTTGCAAGCGGCAGGGTCTTTTTAGAAGAAAAAAGTTTGCGCGATGTACTCGCAAGAAAACGGGATGTTTTAAAACGCTTAACATGAAAAACGTGGCTTAATGTACTAAGACAGTGGTATTAAAAGATCAAATTTTGTACATACCTTATTAATAAACCATACTATGTGCAGATAAGCATATGACTTCACCCTAGGCTGGAGTATAGACATTTTTCAATATTTTTCTTTCTGTGTAGCTATTTAATAAAGTCTGTGCTTATGTAGAGATATAGGCTAATATAGATTGTCCTTTCTATTTTCATTTGCACATTTACTGTAAAACATATCGATGCCACTTTTCATTCTTGAAGTGAACTTTTTGCATTTATGGTGATTAGATTCACTGTTTTGCACTGCCGCCTTGAACTTGAGAACGTGACGTGCCTGGTGTGAGGCATATAACGCTTTATCCATAGCGCGCACAGAGAGCGCACAAATACTCTTTCTTGCGCTTAAACAGACAAATACACATAAAAGTATGGCAAAAGTTGGAATCAAGAATTGTGAAATTTCACTAGTATCTTTTGGTAGCTTATTTATAAGAATACAATGTTACATGGGTCAAAACAAGACATGATATTCTTTCACGGTCTATGGACCCCCTAAAGTAGCCTTGGCCACCCCATGTATAAAAGTCTAGTTCCGCCACTGCTTCTCAAGCGTCTCGTTCGTCGATATTCCACACCTTGAGGATCAACAAGATTAATAATGCGTCTTATGGTACCCTAGGATAGGCATGGTATCTTAGCTGGGAAACCACGAAACCTCAATGAATCGCACATAGGTGAAGCCAGTAAACCTTGCATTTGTCCATGGGTTGTTATTTCATGTTGGACAAAAGCGAGTACATCGCGCAAATTGGACTGTTTTCTTCCCTGCCGCTTGAAAATTCTCTTTAAAGTTTGTATGCTACGTATTATTCGGTTATAATTAGCTAAAGCTGATAGTACTGTTTCTTTGTTATTGAAAGAAAGCCTAAAATATAGCTTGACTAAGTGATCTAACTCCTACATGACCTCCATCGGTATGGAATGAACATGACATCGACATTTTATTTCGACTTTTTTCTCGAAATTTAACGTTTATTCTCGAAACACGACGTTATCCTCAAAATTTAATGAGTTTATTCTCAACATTTTATTTCGACTTTTTTCTCGAAATTTAACGAGTTTGATCTTGCATTATAATCTTTAATCTTTATGCACTTTAATCTCGAGATTGCTTTATTTGTTTATTATTACTTGGCCCTAATCCTCTTCCGTAGAATAGTATGCGCAAACAGTGGGGATTTCTGTATTCGTGCAGTGCGCGCATGTCATAAAAATCTATTCAGATTTGAAGCTTGTGACATATAAATGTGCACATCAACATGTGCACAGGGATGGTTCGGTTCACTCTCTTCACACTTTTGTTTCCCACAAAAAAAATCATAAAGGGTGAGTACACGACATGAGGGTGAGTAAATGATGAAAGAATTTCCACTTTTGTGTGAACTGTCACTTAAAGAATGCACTTTTGATGCTTTCTGACTTTTATTTGTCATTTCTAATATAAAATAAATTCCTTAAATAATGTTCTTTCTGATTATCGCACATTGCTGTATTCATACAGGTCTGTTTTACTTATTAAACTCATGGCCATGAGAAAAGGATTTTGTTCCCTGATCATAGGATCTCAAGGTCACGACTTCGCACTGCATAGTCACAAGGTATAAATGTAATTTTGACAAAATTAATCTTTATGGCTTTTAAGGCCTCAAAATAATATATTGTGGCCAAGATAGATAATCCTGTTATCTTGAGTTAATATGATGTCGTAACAACAAAACTTAGCGAACCAAACCTGTCCCTTTCCAGGCCCTATAACAGTGCATATGGGATGTGGTAACTGGAAATGTATCTGATGTGTTTAAAAGCAAACCTGTGGAAAACAGCAAAGCAGTCGTAACAGGTGGAGGTGTGGCTGTCGAATGGGAAGAGAATGTCACCCTCTTTGCACAATTCACACATGAAGCCTTTGGCCTGGCATTTCTGATGGTATAAAAAAGTTAGAGTTAAGACAGAGATGCTGGCACAGTGACACAGCAGAATGGATTTCACTTCAGAGGCTGCTCACTTTCAAGGGGTCATACCATGATAACATTTTCTTTCAACTTTTGAGACTTTTCCTTCAACTTGAGACATTTAATTCAGAGTTTAGCTGAAATTGCTAGGGTAGATTGTTTTACACAACACAAGTACAGAAAACAGATCATTTCTAGACATCAAAATAAGAAATATATTTAGATTTTTTTTTTTTTTAAATTAGCAAAACCTTTCTAATTACTTTAATATTTTATCATTTAGATGACTTTAATTGTGATAAATCAGTTCAGGATTTGTGTACTTCATCCACCCAGAAAAGAAAAGAAAAGAAAAAGAACACATTTTTCAAAATATACTTTTTTGTGTCTCGCAAAAGAAAGAAGGTCAGGTTTTGAACGACACAAGTATGAGTAAATTATGACAGAATTTAAATATTTGGGTGAACTATCCCTTTAAAGTTTTAGCTGCAAAACACAGTCTGTTTAATTTAACGGGTCAAAGAGGTTGGTAACTATATATGGTGCGAGAAACCTTGACTAATATTATAACTGGACCAAAATTATCTGACCCCGGCCCTTTAAAGAGATTGAACAAACTTTGTGTGCTTCTACGTTCAGAGTGTCACCCACAAACTTACCTCACAGTCCAGTTTAATATGTTTGGCAAAAGTTGTGTGAATTTCAGTGAGGGAACAGCTGAGACGCCCACTGGATATTTCAATCAGGTCCTGTAGGCTGTACATGTCATCATTCTCCACAAAGTGCTGGCGGTCTTGAAGCTGTGACATTACAATTATACCATCAGTTATTTTAAATTCCACCATCTTTACCCTATCTGAATAATAATTTATTTAGGGTTCAACATTTCAAATAGTTCATATGCAAGAACACAGAAGAAACACAAATGTGAAACTGTATTGATTTTACGGTAATAAATCAAGGTAACATTTTATTTTAGTGATAAACGTTATATGCACTTACTATAAAACAATAAATTATGCATAATTACAAGCAACAAACCCTTATCTAAACCCGGTATTACTATATTTTACAGTCCTGTTCCCAATGTACTTATTATAGTAATTACAATAACTGGGTAATAACTTGGTACTAACCCTGAACCTACCCCTAAACCTAACCTTAACCCATGTAGTCACCTTATACCCCGGTTAAACAGACAAGTCTTAAACCTAGTCCCAGATTAAAATGCATGTTTGAGCTGTTTTAAATGAAAGCAACTTGCACTGACATATCTTAACAATGTCACTGTCACTGTTTTGTCTCAAGATGCACACCAGTGCATCGTGCACGCGCACACACGCACACGCACACACACACATACACATACATATACATATACATATATATATATATAAAAACTACTTAAATGTCTAAAGGTCTAATCCTGGCTTAATCTAAGCCCTGTCTGTGAAACCAGGCCTATATTACCCAGTACTTTCTTATGTTACATATAAGAGCAACCCTAAACCCTATATGCCTAACCCTATAGTATAAGTATGTTGTTAATTATTATTACTCAGTCCTTAATTGTATAATTACTCTATACAAGGACACCTTAAAATAAAGTGTAACCTAAATTAATATCAATGTCACTTTATTTATAGAGCACAATTAAATCAACATCTTATGACTAATGTGCTGTACATAACATAGTATAGGTTAAAACTCAATACAGATAAACACATACAATAGACAACAACATAGCCATTGCAGCATTGATTAAAAGCTATAGAAAACAAATAAGATTTGAGTTTTGATTTAAAATTATCTACAGTTGTGGCAGTTCTAATGCTAACAGGCAGACTGTTTCACAGTTTTAGTGCTGCTACTGCAAATGCTTGGTCACCTCTAAAATTTAATCTGGTCCTTGGAACCACTATTGGAACCACTTGGTTTGAGGATCCAACAAGAAATCAGCGAGATAGGATGGTGCTAAGCCACTGAGAGATTTATAATAGAACTTTAAAATCAGTTTTGTAGTGGACCGTCAATCATTGTAATGAAATTAAGGTAGGGGTGATATGTTCATGATTCCTGACTCCAGTCAGCAGCCTAGCACCTGCGTTTTGTACCATTTGTAGCCTTTAAAGAAAAGCTTGACAGGTTCCTATATAGAGTGAATTGCAATAGTCAAGCCTTGAAGTAATCAGGACATGAATGGCTCTCAAAATTCTTAAAAGAAAAAAAGTCTTCACTTTTGCCAGAGCTCTTAGAAGAAAGAAACTAGATTTGATCACTGAACTGACCTGTATATCAAATTAGAGAGCACTATCGAAATATACTCCCAAGTTTCCCATCCTGTGCGCTCATGCTGTGTTGAAGTGCATCAATAGCCGGTTTTCCACTGCTGGGCCAGTGTGAGCCAGTGTTAACAATGTGCCGAGCGGGGCCAATAATCAAAATCAAATCAAATCACCTTTATTTATATAGCGCTTTTTACAATGCCAATTCAATGCCAATAGACTCGGACCTCGAGCAAAGAGGCCTAAATCAAGCTTCGAGTTTCCACTGTTGGGCTAGTAGCCAGCCCGCCTAAAACCCGCCCTTAACACGCCTATATAGAACAACGTCACACAACCCCACATCACCAGCATTGGGCAGCTAGCTAACTGAAAACTAGCAGGTTTGTAAAATGAACATGACGTTTGGTCTTTACTTAAAGGGGACATCGGCACAGAGGGCGGAGCTTCAAGAGCTCATGCTCAAAGCCACTACAATCTCTGTCATGCTCCGGCAACAAAACAGAACAATCTTGCTCTAAATATGTCAGAAACTGTCAGTACCAGAATATATGCTGCATGGAGATAGTACAGGTATAGTATAGTTTAATTATGGTTATAAATTATGTTGTCATCTTGCTTTTATCCACTATTAGTACAAGCCTGTTGTAGCGGATCCCGTCCGAATGATGGCCAAAACTTTACTGAGTTTTATGAAGTTTATTGTACATCACACAAAAGATGGAGCGTTCGTTTTCACTCCAGAAAAGAGCTGAATAAAACAAGAAGTGCGCATTAAAGTCTTATTCATAAACTCTCTCTCTCCCTTGCATTATCATCAACATACACAGCGAATTACACAAAAAACATTGTATTGACCCTCGTTCACAAAGAAGTCTGGTGTAAAGTGATTCGCACAGACATAAACAAATTTAGGTATATGGGGACGCATTCCGTTCAAAAACAAAACGAATCCACTGCGTCTTCATTGGCTCTGATGTCGGGAGTGCATGAAGACTGTTATGTTCATTCTTACCTCCAACAACAAAACTTGCTTACGAGACATTCTTGTCTCTACTCGCTACAGCTGCTCCGGACTGGAGAAAATGGAGGACAGTGTACAACTCACTCAGGGCGGGGTCTATGCTAATACTGTCAGCAGTCGTGGGTGGTCTTATTCAAATAACCAGCTACCTACTTAGAAACCAGCTGCAAATTGAAACGACAATTGGAAGACAGTTTCAGCCCATAACAAACTGGCTGCGTGTTTTCTTTTCAGCTTTTCTGAGCTGGCAGACAAGCCAGAAACCTAACTAAATGCAAAAAAGGCAAAAAAAAATTCATCCGATGTCCCCTTTAAAGACTTAAGACATTGATATTTGACCAATGATTTATGTTATAAAAAAATGTTACAGTGACAGTAATTTATTAATTTGTGTCAGGAGTGCACATCAAACATGCTGAATCAAAGTGTATTCATCATTTCACAAAAAGAGAACACGTATACTTCCATTTATTTGTGATCACAGGAATACACAATACACCTCCATTAAGGCTTTACCTACTTAACAAATCTGTCTGAGATTAATACTAGTTATCTTAAAAGATAAGAGATATAAAACAAACACTTTCTTTGAAAAACTAAAATCTAAATGTTTATTGTATTAAAATCATATTGACATGTCACTACGCATAATCATTTGGAACACAGTGTATATACACTCACCTAAAGGATTATTAGGAACACCTGTTCAATTTCTCATTAATGCAATTATCTAATCAACCAATCACATGGCAGTTGCTTCAATGCATTTAGGGGTGTGGTCCTGGTCAAGACAATCTCCTGAACTCCAAACTGAATGTCAGAATGGGAAAGAAAGGTGATTTAAGCAATTTTGAGCGTGGCATGGTTGTTGGTGCCAGACGGGCCGGTCTGAGTATTTCACAATCTGCTCAGTTACTGGGATTTTCACGCACAACCATTTCTAGAGTTTACAAAGAATGGTGTGAAAAGGGAAAAACATCCAGTATGCGGCAGTCCTGTGGGCGAAAATGCCTTGTTGATGCTAGAGGTCAGAGGAGAATGGGCCGACTGATTCAAGCTGATAGAAGAGCAACTTTGACTGAAATAACCACTCGTTACAACCAAGGTATGCAGCAAAGCATTTGTGAAGCCACAACACGCACAACCTTGAGGCGGATGGGCTACAACAGCAGAAGACCCCACCGGGTACCACTCATCTCCACTACAAATAGGAAAAAGAGGCTACAATTTGCACGAGCTCACCAAAATTGGACAGTTGAAGACTGGAAAAATGTTGCCTGGTCTGATGAGTCTCGATTTCTGTTGAGACATTCAGATGGTAGAGTCAGAATTTGGCGTAAACAGAATGAGAACATGGATCCATCATGCCTTGTTACCACTGTGCAGGCTGGTGGTGGTGGTGGTGTAATGGTGTGGGGGATGTTTTCTTGGCACACTTTAGGCCCCTTAGTGCCAATTGGGCATCGTTTAAATGCCACGGCCTACCTGAGCATTGTTTCTGACCATGTCCATCCCTTTATGACCACCATGTACCCATTCTCTGATGGCTACTTCCAGCAGGATAATGCACCATGTCACAAAGCTCGAATCATTTCAAATTGGTTTCTTGAACATGACAATGAGTTCAATGTACTAAAATGGCCCCCACAGTCACCAGATCTCAACCCAATAGAGCATCTTTGGGATGTGGTGGAACGGGAGCTTCGTGCCCTGGATGTGCATCCCACAAATCTCCATCAACTGCAAGATGCTATCCTATCAATATGGGCCAACATTTCTAAAGGATGCTTTCAGCACCTTGTTGAATCAATGCCACGTAGAATTAAGGCAGTTCTGAAGGCGAAAGGGGGTCAAACACAGTATTAGTATGGTGTTCCTAATAATCCTTTAGGTGAGTGTATAATTTAAAGGTTCGCTTAGAAAATTCTTGCCAATTTAAAAGAAGGTTTTCACATAAAGTCAGCACATAGAGTGTGGTCAAGTTGACATCTCATGAACAGCTGTTTTAATGACGAGTTATTACTACTAATGACAAACAATATAGCTACACTGATCAGCCACATTAAAATCACAACAGCCCCATACACAGCAAATTGTGATGCACTTTGTATTCTGACACTTTTCTATCATGGGCAGCATTAAGTTTTTCAGTAATTTGAGCTACAGTAGCTCTTCTGTGTGATCGGACCAGACAGGCTAGCCTTCGCTCCCCACCGAAAAAACCGCGATACACCACCCACGGTACGAACCGCAATACTCTCATGTCGAACCGAACGTGCACCGCACCCTGCTGCCCCGGCCCAGCTCTTACTTCACCTTAAGTGGAGTTTTTTTCTTCCTTGACATTTGATTAAATAGTAATTAGTACACTTTTAACAACTAATAAGAGCTGTATTTTTACTAAATATTATTATAATACTATTATTTACTAAATATACACTCACTTTTGTCTTCCAAGTGCATGTCACGTGACTTGGGTGATCGCTCAAGTTGCATGGTGGAAAGACAAAGAAAGCCAGTTTCCCCATTTAGCCAGGTTGGCTAAATGCTACCTTGGAGTCCCAGCATCAGCATCGGTCCCCAGTGAGAGGGTGTTCTGTACAGCAGTGTTTCTCAGCTAGTTTGGTCGCGAGACTGTTATGAATGAGTCACGGAGTGCCTGAGAAAAACGTGTTGTTCTTATTCAGTATCTGTGGTCAGATGATATGTTGTAAGGCTATATGTCGGTGTCATTTGCGTAGCTTGTTACGAAACAAAAAGTCTCTCTCACCTTAGAAAACCGAACTTTCATGTCCTGTCAGCCGTTATACTGTGCTCGTAGCGCACACTCTTTAATTACACGCGCGCATGCGGCGGAGCGAGCCGTATATCACTTCATATAAAGCGCAAGAGAAACTACGATCATTCAACGTTACGTTGTCAATTCGTAAGTCATGAAATAAAAGTAAAGTACCAATATATCACGTAACTGGTTCGACGTGTGTTAGCTGGGAAGGCATGCAGGTACGATGTTCATTCTGTTCATCAGGATCAGTTTTCATGTTTCATTAACAGTTCATGTTGGTATTGTGTATTATTCACCATGGTAACTGTTGTTTCCATAACCCCAAAATGCCACTTTATTTTCACTTTGTTATTTTGTATATTTTTAAATTAGTGTGGTGGCTACTTTATTGCATTAACAAAAACTGCTATTTAATAGCTTTACCTTATAGGCCTATTTATTCATCAGTATTAGTCATATTCATACAATTTATGTGTTTAAGTAAAGTGGGACAGTACTTGTGTGTGTGTGTCATCAATTTTTGTGGAATATATATATATATATATATATATATATATATATATAGAGGGGACATTGTTACAGCACAGAGAGCAAGCCTCTCACCTGAGAATGTGGACATGGTGTTTTTGAAGAACTTAAACCTTAATTGAACATTTTAAATGTATGGTAAAATTATAAAACCAGTTTATTTCTGACTAGTTTACAGTGGAGGCATTTGTTTCATTTTAGTTTACTCAGGTATGCTAACTGCTCTAAAGAAAACATGAAGCCAAGTTATAAAGATAAAGTTAATAAGTTAAATTATTGTTGTTGTTGTTGTTGTTAAGTTAAAAGTGAATCTAGTGTTATTATTGCTGGTGCCCTGCCATGAACCCTGCCTCCACAGCAAACAGAATCGAACCGAACCGAACCATGGCTCCAAAACCATGATGTGAACGAACCGTGGCACTGGTGTATCGTTACACCCCTACTCCCCACCAATGAAACTGACCTTTTGGAAGATACCTTTTGTACCACTTTTGGAAGGTACTAACCACTGCATACCAGAAACACCCCACAAGACTTGCTGTTATGGAGATGCTCTGACCCACTTGTCTAGCCATGTCCCTTGTCCCAAGTCCTCAGATCTCTTTGCTTGCAATATTCCTGTTTCCTGGAACTTGATGTAGCAACAGAAACTATTGACTCTCTCTTTTCCAGCACTTTAGACACAGTTGCTCCCCGGCGCTTAAAGAAGATTAAAGAAAATAGTCCAACGCCGTGGTACAACGAGTGCACCCGGGCCCTTAAAACAGCAGCCAGAAAAATGGAGCGCAGCTGAAAGAAAACAAAACTGGAAGTTTTTCGCATTTCGTGGAAAGAAAAACTGCTAGATCTGCTTATTTCTCGACTCTCTTAGAAGAAAACAAACACAACCCTAGGTATTTATTCGATACAGTGGCTAAATTAACCAAAGATAAAGCTTCAACTTCTGATGTTTGTAAACAGCACAGCAGTAATGACTTTATGAAGTTCTTTACTTGTAAGATTGATAATATTAGGAAAAAAATTATAACCATGCAGCCGTCTACTACAGTATCACATCAGACAGTGCATTGTAGTGTCACTGAGGAAAAATTACATTCATTCACTGTTATAGAAGAAGAAGAATTGGCTAAACTCGTTAAATCATCAAAATCAACAACATGTATGCTCGACCCTATACCGACTAAACTACTAAAAGGGATGCTTCCAGAGGTCATAGATCCTCTTCTTAATATCATTAATTCATCTTTGTCATTAGGATATGTACCGAAAACCTTTAAGTTGGCTATTATTAAACCACTTATTAAAAAACCGCAACTTGATCCTACAGAATTAGTCAATTACAGGCCAATCTCAAATCTACCCTTTCTGTCAAAAATACTAGAAAAGGTAGTGTCCTCACAATTATGCTCCTTTTTAGAAAGAAATGGTATCTGTGAGGATTTCCAGTCAGGATTTAGACCGTATCATAGTACTGAGACTGCTCTCATTAGAGTTACAAATGATTTACTCTTATCAACCGATCGTGGTTGTATCTCTCTGTTAGTGTTACTCGATCTTAGCGCTGCATTCGATACTATCGACCACAACATTCTTTTGAATAGACTCGGAATTTCATTGGCATGGTTAAAATCATACTTATCTGACCGTTATCAGTTTGTAGCAGTAAATGAAGAGATGTCACACCGAACACAAGTTCAGTATGGAGTACCGCAGGGCTCAGTGCTAGGACCGTTGCTTTTCACCCTGTACATGCTACCACTGGGAGATATTATTAGGAAGCATGGCGTTAGTTTTCATTGTTATGCTGATGATACTCAGCTCTATATTTCTTCACGCCCTGACGAAACTTACCAATTCACAAGATTAACGGAATGCATAGCTGATATAAAGAATTGGATGACTAGTAATTTCCTGCAACTTAATTCAGAAAAAACTGAATTTTTAATTATTGGACAAAAAAACTCCACAAGTAGTAACCTAGAATACTGTCTAACACTCCATGGCTGCTCTGTCAAGTCCTCGTCGTCAGTTAGGAACCTGGGTGTGCTCTTTGATACCAATCTCTCATTTGAAAGCTACGTTTCTAGCATCTGTAAAACTGCATTCTACCATCTTAAAAATATATCTAAATTACGGCACATGCTTTCAATGCAAAATGCTGAACAGTTAGTTCATGCGTTCATGACCTCAAGGCTAGATTATTGTAATGCTCTACTGGGTGGTTGCCCTGCTCGCTTAATAAATAAACTGCAGCTTGTCTAAAACACAGGAAGAACCAGGAAGTAAGACCATATTAGCCCGGTTCTGGCAACACTCCATTGGCTCCCTATTAAACATCGTATACATTTTAAAATCTTGCTGATTACTTACAAAGCACTAAATGGTTTAGCTCCCCAGTACTTGAGCGAGCTCTTAACGCATTATACTCCATCACGTCTATTGCGGTCTCAAAATTCTGGCCAGTTGATAATACCTAGAATATCAAAATCAACTGCAGGCGGTCGATCCTTTTCCTATTTAGCACCTAAACTCTGGAACAGTCTTCCTAGCATTGTTCGGGAAGCAGACACACTCTGTCAGTTTAAATCTAGACTAAAAACACATCTCTTTACTATGGCATACACATAAAACATTTTTAATTTCTATTATTCAAATCAGTTAAATGATTGTTTTAGGCTGCATTAACTAGGTCAGCCGGAACAGGGAACACTTCCCATAACACCTGATGTACTCGTTACATCATAAGAAGAATGGTATCTACGCTAATGTTAGTCTCTCTGTTTATCCCGAGGTTTACTGCAGTCGGCCGGATCCGGGTCGTATCCGGACCAGATGGTGGACCTTAGCCTGGACATGACGAACGCATCCCTGAAGTGTCTGCAGAGACCGTGTCAATTAAACTCCCCCCCGTAAACGCTGCATCAACACGACATCCTCATTAAACCCGTTCCCGGCGTGACAACTCCAATCTTTCGAATAATCCTACGAATATCTATTGATCTAATATGACTTCTGACTTGTAATGTTGCCAGAATCATAATCATACACTATTTGTTCGTCGGCCAGAGGAGAACTGGCACCCCGACTGAGCCTGGTTTCTCCCAAGGTTTTTTTCTCCATTCTGGCCCTGAAGGAGATTTGGTTCCTTGCCACCGTCGCCTTTGGCTTTTGGCTTGCTCAGTTGAGGACACTTAAATTTCAACTATATTACTGATCTGCCCGCATTGACACTATATGATAATTGAAATGAGCTAGATGACATCACCGTTTTCACCAGAGCGGCTGTATAGCCGAATCAAATTCTGTTGCATTATTTTCCTGTTACCACTGTGAAGCTGCTTTGAAACAACTGGCATTGTAAAAAGCGCTATATAAATAAAGGTGATTTGATTTGATTTTGCAAACTGACTGCACATTTACAGGCCAAGATAATTGTCTGATAACTGCAAGAAAGTAGTCAACAGAGCTTAAAGGTGCAGAAAGCGATTTCTGAGAAACACTGTTGAAAGTGGATCTGACTGAGCACCACAACACACTCATTTCCAATCAGCAGTAGGGGGCGTATACACTCATGATGGGGGAGGAGAGTGAGTGAGTAAGAAGGAGATTTGAAGAAAGACTGTAGAAAGAGAGATGGCTGAGAGACATTACATAAGAGAAAAGGTCAGAGGAATATCACTGGAAAAAGAAGGATTATGATCAGGCAAGTGCTTTCTAGCACTGGAGAGACCTAAGCGGGAAGGCCTGAAAACAGATACAGAGGTTGCATTGTTTCTGCTCCACACGCGAGTAACATTGGTTTTGCTTGGTTTCAAAGAACCAAGATATACTGTTGTTGTAATGTTAACTATAGTAACAGGACAGTTTTGGGTGTCATTGTTTGTCTGGAGCTGGTGTGCTGCTGGCGACTAACAATGAACTCTTGCTTGTATATACTTGTGTACTGCATGTTCATTTTTTGTTCTTTCTTGTTGTTCGTTCGTCATCTACGATCTATTTTTAATGAAGCATTATTTTGCTTTGCTTCAGCAATGATAAAGAGACATCCACTCTTGCATTGCGTGTTCATGCTTTTTCGGGGTGGAGCAATGAAGAGAGGGGTGCGTTTGTTTGGTGTTTCTCAGAAATTGCTTACTGCAACTTTAATATTTATATCAAGCTAGTAATATTTATTTAATGCACAAGTATCACATGTGCTACAAGATGGTAGTATTTATACATATACATATATATAATAATGTATAAATGGTTGATGATGGTATACAGTAATGTATAAATGGTTAATGATGGTTTTTTATACAGTAAAGGTTTGTGTGAAGTACGTGGAATTACTGTAAGGCCCTGTCCCAAACAAAACACTGTTGTGTGTGCATGTAGGCTGTAGGGTGTCCCCCTTGTATTCCTGATGCACATTTTTGCCAAGTTCACAATGATGCAGGCTCCACAGCAGACTTCTGCTCGATTTATACACCCTTATGCCACTAAAGTTTAAACTCTGAAGACAATAGAAAGGGTGTAGGGGGGGCATTTGGGACAGGGCCTAAATGGGATTGTATCCTAGTCACTTACGTGCAGCAAGAGTCGGGCTTCCATGGCCTCCTTGCAGGTGATGAAATATGGTTTCATTAGCAAGATATCTTGACGTAATTTCTGCAGTGCAAGAATTATCAGAAAATTACTTTAGATTGCTTTTTATTGCTTTTTACTGTTTATGTTTAGCAAATGTACTGCTCATATTAACCTGCTTTAAAAATTAAATAAAAAACAACGCTTTATAACACTTTAATGAAATGTCAAAATTATGACAATTTTGCATGATTGAATTGTTGGTTGCAGTCAAGAAAGTCAAAAGAACTTGAACAGGTCAAAAATCACTATTTTAAGGTGGGGAGGTGTGGATATTTTACCAGTTGTTTTGCGGATACTCACTCTGATCTCCACCAGCTCCTCCACAAAGTTAAAGAGCAGAGGGTTGATCTCTTTCAGTCTGAGCACAGGCCTTGACATCATCAGAGCAAGATAGCGCATGGATGAACGACACACCTGAACACATCAATACACAACCCAAAATCAGAGGTCTTTATCAAACTGAAAAATGGAAAACAGTGAAAGGACAGCACTTTGGAGATATATATATATATATAAATATAAGCAATATCACACGAGTAGCCGTGTGATATGACTATATAAACACAGCTGTGATTTGTCTGTAGGCATGAGGCAATCACAGCTGTGCTGATATAGAGCCATATCGCACGGCTACAAAAGTGATATTGCTTTTATACAACAGTTTGAAAGAACAAGTATTTAAATAAATAAGAAACAACCACTGAGTGTCTTAAAAACGCTTTTGTGTATGGAACTACTGCCACGGATTCACATGTCAAGTTGACAGTTTAACAATTGAGTCCAAGTCTGTTACTTACACGAAAACATCACTTTAGAACTAGCAACGACAGATTGGGGTGCTAAGTGTATTAGTGTATTACTGAGATTATTAAAAATATTATGAGATAGAGAAATCGACTAAGTGTGTGTGGTTTCAGCTTTAAGGAGCCGGCATGACAAATATCTTTGCAGCGTTGCCGAGTGCAATTAAAGCATAAACTAACCTTAACAATGAGCAATAGCTACATTTGGTACATAAGTTAATATTCTTTGTTAATGTTAGTTAAAAAATACAACTGATCATTGTTAGTAGTCATGTCAGCTCAGGTCCATTAATGATAGTTAAAACTTTTGATTTAAATAACGTGTTATTAAATGTTGAAATTAACATTAACTAAGATTAATAAATGCTTTAGAAGTGTTGTTCATTGTCAGTTTATGAATTAACTAATATTAACTAATAGAGCCTTATTGTAAAGTGTTACCAAACAATAATAAAGAATCAGAACATTTTCAATCAATATCTAGGGTATGTTGTAGTCCAGATTCAAATGTAAAAATGTTTAAGTTTGAAAATAAATGGCCCATTAAGTATCTAATCTTTTAAGTTTTTGGTGCTGCGATGAACACCACTGCGAATACAAAAATCTGAATGGCTTTTTTTAAAACACTTAAATACTGTTCAGAAACAGAAAGTAGCGCAGTTGCTGTGTTTACAGGGTTACGGCTGCATTTGTGTTTTTCCATCACCGCCATCTGTTGTCAGAAAGAGAATGGCATTTTCATTCAGTGCGTCTCCTTCACTCGTTCTGCCATGCGCTTCTTATCCGTGTTGGGTTAGTTTACATCAGAGTGCGCATGCCTCTTTGACGCAGCATACAGCGGTGTTATAATTTGTATAATTCTGAATAATCTGAATAATTCATAATAAATAATTAGTCACTGTATTTTAAAGTGCCCATGATAACAATATTGTGCATGTTCGTTATTGTGATATATCATCATATATATTGGCACATGTCTACAAGTTTTTTTTTATTATTTGGTAGAATTCATTACACATTTTGAATCCATTATTCATGCCTTTCCAAAAAAGATATTTGGCTTCTGGTCTATCTCTACTTAATACAGCAATGTGCCATTAGCTTTGCAACGAGTCTCAAATGTACTATTTGTGTGCCTTTGTAGAATGTTGCAAATTAGCCACTTATGAAGTTCCATTGCAGTCAAGATACTGCCTTAGAAGGTAGCAACAAAATAACTCACTAGGATTCAGTATATTTTCTCACTAGGATTAAGTGTTTGTGTACCTTACGGGGCTCAAACTCCCAGTTGTGTATGACTCTAGCTGGAACAATGGCTGTGTCATTCCAGTGGCAGCTGCTGCAGTAATACTGACCCGTATAATCACACTGCCGTGCCTCATTAGGAACACCTCCTACACAACACAACATAACATTAGACTACTCCCTGTGCCAAAGGGGAAGTCTAAATATCCAAGTTATAACCTCACAATTTTTCCAATTCTAAAGCAATCACACAACCCTGAAACTAACACTTCTGACAATAACCACATAAAGAGTTCATCAAACAACAAAAAATAATAAAGATGAATGCCAAAAAAGCAAAAGAAGCCGTGATGCATGTGCATGTTTGGAAAAAGACTCACGCAAAGAGATAGGTGTCCGGCACTCAGCACATCTGTAGTCCTGTTTGTCCAGACCGACCTCAGGACAGATGTTGAGTTCATACTCAGATTGATGGCTGACCTTTGACCTCACACATGGTTTGTTGATAAGATTCATGCACTTGCTATGGCAGCGGTAATAACAACCTGGATTGAGAAACGGAAAGCAATTTAAAATAATAATTCATAATTCCTGAAGTGTGAATTACTTCACTGAAGGTTTTGTGAACAGTGTACCACACTAAGGAAATACACATGCTTGAAACGTCAAGGAATGGTCCACCCAAAAATGTCTCATCATTAAAAAAGTCTCTCATTATTTACTCACCATCACGCCTTTCCAAACCTGTGTGCTATTTTTTTTTTCAGTGGAACGCAAACATCAAAACGTCTGAGGAATGGGTGTGTAATATGGCAATACACCATTTTTTAAATTCTAAATGTGATTTGTGGCAAGATACAAGGGGGAAAAAGGGAAAGATTATGAGTAAACAATCATTTAAATTTCTGTTTGTTCTTACATATAGTATCAGAAGGCTTAAAATTACTTTCATATAGATATTTATGATAGTTCTATTGTACTTTATACAATAGAATTTGATCTTTTTGGATCTATTTGATCCTTTAGGAGCTTCACAGTCACTGGGAACTTTAACTCATTTAATCCCACCGGTCACAATTGTCTAACAGGTCTAACATTGGGTAGTTTGGTCATGTGACCACACACATTTATTTCTTGGTACTGCCATCTTAACACAATGATGATGTGAAAGCTCAGAAATGACAGGCAAGTTTTCTAAGTTAATTTCTGAATAGCTCATACATTTTTTGCACACATCACCATTAAAGAGTTATCTATCCATACATATTGAAATTATATTAATACATGGTTTATTCTGTTGTCAGGCAGATAAACGAAGATGGTCACAATTGTGACCAGTGGTGTAACACAGGGATTCTATGTCATACATATACTATATGTCATTCTGTGTTATTCTTATGAACTGTCTTTCAGACTGAACTTAAATCAAGTTTTGGATTTACTTGACCTTGGTGATCCAGGGCCTGTCTGTCTGTCTGTCTGTCTATACTTTTGTCTATCTGTTTGTCTGTCTGTCTGTCTATCTATACTTCTGTCTGTCTGTCTGTCTCTCTATCTGTCTGTCTATCTTTCTGTCTGTCTGTCTATACTTCTGTCTATCTGTCTGTCTATCTGTCTGCCTGTCTATGCTTCTGTCTGTCTATCTGTCTATACTTCTGTCCGTCTGTCTGTCTATAGTTCTGTCTATCTGTCTATCTATCTATACTTCTGTCTGTCTGACTGTCTCTCTATCTGTCTATCTACAGTGGGGAGAACAAGTATTTGATACACTGCCGATTTTGCAGGTTTGCCCACTTACAAAGCATGTAGAAGTCTGTAATTTTTATCATAGGTACTCTTCAACTGTGAGAGACGGAATCTAAAACAAAAATCCAGAAAAATCACATTTTTAAGTAATTAATTTGCATTTTATTGCATGACATAAGTATTTGATACATCAGAAAAGCAAAACTTAATATTTGGTACAGAAACCTTTGTTTGCAATTACAGAGATCATACGTTTCCTGTAGTTCTTGACCAGGTTTGCACACACTGCAGCAGGGATTTTGGCCCACTCCTCCATACAGACCTTCTCCAGATCCTTCAGGTTTCGGGGCTGTCGCTGGGCAATACGGACTTTCAGCTCCCACCAAAGATTTTCTATTGGGTTCAGGTCTGGAGACTGGCTAGGCCACTCCAGGACCTTGAGATGCTTCTTACGGAGCCACTCCTTAGTTGCCCTGGCTGTGTGTTTCGGGTCGTTGTCATGCTGGAAGACCCAGCCACGACCCATCTTCAATGCTCTTACTGAGGGAAGGAGGTTGTTGGCCAAGATCTCGCGATACATGGCCCCATCCATCCTCCCCTCAATACGGTGCAGTCGTCCTGTCCCCATTGCAGAAAAGCATCCCCAAAGAATGATGTTTCCACCTCCATGCTTCACGGTTGGGATGGTGTTCTTGGGGTTGTATTCATCCTTCTTCCTCCAAACACGGCGAGTGGAGTTTAGACCAAAAAGCTCTATTGTTGTCTCATCAGACCACATGACCTTCTCCCATTCCTCCTCTGGATCATCCAGATGGTCATTGGCAAACTTCAGACGGGCCTGGACATGCGCTGGCTTGAGCAGGGGGACCTTGCGTGCGCTGCAGGATTTTAATCCATGACGGCGTAGTGTGTTACTAATGGTTTTCTTTGAGACTGTGGTCCCAGCTCTCTTCAGGTCATTGACCAGGTCCTGCCATGTAGTTCTGGGCTGATCCCTCACCTTCCTCATGATCATTGATGCCCCACGAGGTGAGATCTTGCATGGTGCCCCAGACCGAGGGAGATTGACCGTCATCTTGAACTTCTTCCATTTTCTAATAACTGCGCCAACAGTTGTTGCCTTTTTACCAAGCTGCTTGCCTATTGTCCTGTAGCCCATCCCAGACTTGTGCAGGTCTACAATTTTATCCCTGATGTCCTTACACAGCTCTCTGGTCTTGGCCATTGTGGAGAGGTTGGAGCCTGTTTGATTGAGTGTGTGGACAGGTGTCTTTTATACAGGTAACAAGTTCAAACAGGTGCAGTTAATACAGGTAATGAGTGGAGAACAGGAGGGCTTCTTAAAGAAAAACTAACAGGTCTGTGAGAGCCAAAATTCTTACTGGTTGGTAGGTGATAAAATACTTATGTCATGCAATAAAATGCAAATTAATTATTTAAAAATCATACAATGTGATTTTCTGGATTTTTGTTTTAGATTCCGTCTCTCACAGTTGAAGTGTCCCTATGATAAAAATTATAGACTTCTACATGCTTTGTAAGTAGGAAAACCTGCAAAATCAGCAGTGTATCAAATACTTGTTCTCCCCACTGTATCTATACTTCTGTCTGTCTGTCTATCTATCTATACTTCTGTCTGTCTGTCTGTCTGTCTATCTATCTATCTATCTATCTAATGTGTACTTTATTTTTTTTGTTTCAGTTTATAATGAAGTTTATAATAGCTAATTGCCTTCCGGTTTCCTATAATTTATGTCATTTTGTCATCATTTTATTTGATTTTTTTGTGCCGTACTGCTGCATAGGAATGCTATTTTGAAACTGAGGCTGACAAGGTTTACATCTTTGTTAATGGAATAAAACACTAATTTCATCTATTTAATTTAGTCTTTAAACTAACTGCTGGAGGTTTATCATTTTGTAAATGCATTAACACCATAGACCTAGACTCCCTGTGTTCTACCACCAGTCACAATTGTGGCATAAAACCCATTTTTTCATGGACTTTTCAATTATTTTTTTACATAATTGACATTGATTGTTTAATATCCTTACAAATACCATACAAATTCATATATGTCTTCTCTGGGAAAAATGTGGGATTAAATGGGTTAAGCTGTTGTTCTTTGGAAAAGAGCTGCGAAATATTTTTTTCTTTCGTGTACTGGTTTGGAAAGACAGTATAATAATGACTGAGTTGTGTCTTTTTAATAAAATTGGTTCAGTTAAGATGGTCTGACCTGTGCAGGTATACCAGGTCTGAATGAGACCCCATATGATGGTGCTACACTTGTCACATGTCTGTTTCACACTCTTGCTCTTCTCCTTTGAGAAGCGATGTTCTAATAGAACCTGCAGGTTTGGCTCATCTTCCTCTGGGTCCTGTTTACATCCAACACAACAGTAAAACACAAAATTACACAGTTTATGTACTACTAGCCAAAAGTTTGGACAAACTTAACGCATTTATATTTCTCATCAACACAAAAATGTTTTGATCTAAATCAGGCCAAGGATCCCTTGATGGACATAGAGAGACATAGCAGGTTACATATACCCCATTACATATTATTTAGAGTAACAGTGAGTAACACTAGCTACGTTTACATGGACGCCTTTTGTTTCAATTGGAATATAATCATTCCGATTCATTAACATGAACGCTAAATAAAGTGCTCGGGTTGATGTGCATGTGATTTTGTCACAAGCTTCAAATCGGAATTGATCTCATGACATGCGCGCACTGCACAAATATATTTTTCTAGTTTCACGCTGTTGGTACATACTAACATTCCACTGCTTCTTTTCTTTGTTTTAAAAAGCAGACCTTATTAGGAGATGACAAGCACACAAAACTTTGTGCCGCGCCGCTAATCAAACAGTAAAAATGCTCTGTGTATGAGTCCAAAGCGAGACGTTGGACAACGTTGTCTTGCACTACTTTACATACGATGAATGGAAGGAGAATATAAGATTGACAAGACAGTCATTTATAACTCTTTATAACATTTATAACACATTCAACAACAACAGCTCATTCTGTTCATCATACCTCATTACACCATTTCTATATCATTGCATATGCATAGAATGTTCCAGTTTCGGTTTTCAATCTGATCAAGTGTTTACATGTCCTATTGAATGGATTAGAAAAAAGGTTAAACCACCCTTTACAATCTGAATGAAATTTCAATCTGATTCGACCAACTCATTCTGATTGATGTGGTTACATATGACTTTTATTCTGACTGTGCTACTAGTCCGATTACAATTGGATTATTAGAGTCCATATAAACACAGCTAATGTTGTGTATAGTACCATATTAATGTATTTGCATATTTTTTATGATGCTTACATTACAAGTCATGTGTACATTACATTTTAATTAATGTTTACATTTTAATATGGTAGAGGCAATGAAGGCAATGAAACATTTTGCACAACTTTAGTTTTAACTGAAGTCAACTTAACTTGTTTCTTGTTTATTGTTGAAATCAATATTCTGTAACTTTTAACTGGTAGGGCAAACCTTTAGTTCCTGTAGTTTGAGCCGAAGATGGATTAGTTTGACCACGGTGTCCTTCTGTTTCTCAGAATGTTCTGGCAGTTCCAGGATCAGTCTCTTGCACTCCTCTATTGCCTGTTTCAGCTGCTCTACATCAGACGCCACAAACGAACCCTGTGCAAACATCCACACACTTCAGAAAAATAGGATGATCAACTCTTGTGAAGATATTGTGAAGAATATTTCACCTATTTTGTCTTTACAGTGAAAGTCAGGTTTCAAGTTCCAAAAAGGACATAAAGATTTAATATCACTGCAATGATCAATGCTAAAGTTTTTCTTTGCTGGCCCAATCGGGCCAGTGGATCAGATTGGTTGTTTTTGACCCATGTAACCTTGTTTTCTAATAAAGTTATGACAACATTTTATAAACCACTGAAATTTTACAATTCTCAATTTCATTTTCTATACCACAGCAAAAACTAAGACAAGCCTAACTAATAAAAAGTTCAAACATCATTAAAGTAAACAGTAAGAAAATTAGAACAAATAAATAAATTACAAGCGATAACAAAAACAAATACAACAGAACAAAGATATGTTATAAATTTTATTGAAAACAAATCATCTGTGCATGTTTTATTTCTTTTACATTTTTTTTTTTTGCCTTGTAATGTTTAATCAAAATGTAAATTGAACATTCCAGTGAAAATGACAGACTTCTCTCTGGTGACATGTAATTTTGTTAACTGGCCTAAGCCTCTTTCACTCTGTCTCAGGGCAACTGAGCAGTCCTTATTTTTGAGCCCTGCACTAGTATGTTTAGTGTAAGTCCTCTGGAAAAAAAAAGGATCACTTTGTACACTATATTGCCAAAAGTATTGGGACACCCCTCCAAATCATTAAATTCAGGTGTTACAATCACTTCCATGGCCATAGGTGTATAAAATCAAGCACCTAGGCATGCAGACTGCATCTACAAACATTTGTGAAAGAATGGATCGCTCTCAGGAGCTCAAGCGTGGTACCTTGATAATGTTGCCACCTGTGCAATAAGTCCATTTGTGAAATTTCCTCACTACTAAATATTCCACGGTCAGTTGTTAGTGGTATTATAACAAAGTGGAAGCAATTGGGAACAACAGCAAATGAAGTGGTAGGCCACGTAAAATCACAGAGCGGGGTCAGCGCATGCTGAGGAAACTTTCAGAAGTCACCAACTTTCTGCAGAGTCAATAGCTACAGACCTCCAAACTTCATGAGGCCTTCAGATTAGCAACAGTGCGTAAAGAGCTTAATAGAATGGGTTTCCATGGCCGAGCAGCTGCATCCAAGCCTTACATCAAATCAAATCAAATCACCTTTATTTATATAGCGCTTTTTACAATGCCAATTGTTTCAAAGCAGCTTCACAGTGGTAACAGGAAAATAATGCAACAGAATTTGATTCGGCTGTACAGCCGCTCTGGTGAAAACGGTGATGTCATCCAGCTCATTTCAATTATCATATAGTGTCAATACGGGCAGATCAGTAATATAGTTGAAATTTAAGTGTCCCCAACTGAGCAAGCCAAAAGCCAAAGGCGACGGTGGCAAGGAACCAAAACTCCTTCAGGGCCAGAATGGAGGAAAAAAAAACCTTGGGAGAAACCAGGCTCAGTCAGGGTGCCAGTTCTCCTCTGGCCGACGAACAAATAGTGTATGATTATGATTCTGGCAACATTACAGGTCAGAAGTCATATTAGATCAATAGATATTCGTAGGATTATTCGAAAGATTGGAGTCGTCACGCCGGGGACGGGTTTAATGAGGATGTCGTGTCGATGCAGCATTTACAGGGAGGAGTTTAACTGACACGGTCTCTACAGACACTTCAGGGATGCGTTCGTCATGTCCAGGCTAAGGTCCACCGTCTGGTCCGGATACGGCCCGGATCCGGCCGACTGCAGTAAACCTCGGGATAAACAGAGACTAACATTAGTGTAGATGCCATTCTTCTTATGATGTAACGAGTACATCAGGTGTTATGGGAAGTGTTCCCGGTTCCGGCTGACCTAGTTAATGCAGCCTAAAACAATCATTTAACTGATTTGAATAATATAAATTAAAAATGTTTTATGTGTATGCCATAGTAAAGAGATGTGTTTTTAGTCTAGATTTAAACTGACAGAGTGTGTCTGCTTCCCGAACAATGCTAGGAAGACTGTTCCAGAGTTTAGGTGCTAAATAGGAAAAGGATCGACCGCCTGCAGTTGATTTTGATATTCTAGGTATTATCAACTGGCCAGAATTTTGAGACCGCAATAGACGTGATGGAGTATAATGCGTTAAGAGCTCGCTCAAGTACTGGGGAGCTAAACCATTTAGTGCTTTGTAAGTAATCAGCAAGATTTTAAAATGTATACGATGTTTAATAGGGAGCCAATGCAGTGTTGCCAGAACCGGGCTAATATGGTCATACTTCCTGGTTCTAGTAAGAACTCTAGCTGCTGCGTTTTGGACAAGCTGCAGTTTATTTATTAAGCGAGCAGGGCAACCACCCAGTAGAGCATTACAATAATCTAGCCTTGAGGTCATGAACACATGAACTAACTGTTCAGCATTAACTCTAATGACAGCAGTCTCAGTACTATGATACGGTCTAAATCCTGACTGGAAATCCTCACAGATACCATTTCTTTCTAAAAAGGAGCATAATTGTGAGGACACTAGTATTTCTAGTATTTTTGACAGAAAGGGTAGATTTGAGATTGGCCTGTAATTGGCTAATTTTGTAGGATCAAGTTGCGGTTTTTTAATAAGTGGTTTAATAATAGCCAACTTAAAAGTTTTCGGTACATATCCTAATGTCAAGGATGAATTAATGATATTAAGAAGAGGATCTATGACCTCTGGAAGCATCTCTTTTAGTAGTTCAGTCGGTATAGGGTCGAGCATACATGTTGATTTTGATGATTTAACGAGTTTAGCCAATTCTTCTTCTCCTATAGCAGTGAATGAATGTAATTTTTCCTCAGTGACACTACAATGCACTGTCTGATGTGATACTGTAGTAGACGGCTGCATGGTTATAATTTTTTTCCTAATATTATCAATCTTACAAGTAAAGAAGTTCATAAAGTCATTACTGCTGTGCTGTTTATAAACATCAGAAGTTGAAGCTTTATCTTTGGTTAATTTAGCCACTGTATCGAATAAATACCTAGGGTTGTATTTGTTTTCTTCTAAGAGAGTCGAGAAATAAGCAGATCTAGCTGTTTTTAGGGCCTTTCTGTATGCAATCATGCTCTCTTTCCACAAAATGCGAAAAACTTCCAGTTTTGTTTTCTTCCAGCTGCGCTCCATTTTTCTGGCTGCTGTTTTAAGGGCCTGGGTGTGCTCATTGTACCACGGCGTTGGACTATTTTCTTTAATCTTCTTTAAGCGCCGGGGGGGCAACTGTGTCTAAAGTGCTGGAAAAGAGAGAGTCAATAGTTTCTGTTGCAACATCGAGTTCCTCTAGGCTATCTGGGATGCTGAGGAGATGAAACTGATGAGGAAGATTATTTACAAAGCAATCTTTAGTCGCAGCAGTGATAGTCCTGCCATATTTGAAGCGAGGGGATGGCTTTGCAGCCTTTGCTAAATTAAGTGTACAAGATACTAGGTAATGATCTGAGATGTCATCGCTCTGCTGCAGAATTTCAATGGTATCAACATTTATTCCATGTGACAGTATTAGGTCTAAAGTATGATTACGGCGATGAGTGGGTCCTGACACGTGTTGCCTTACTCCAATAGAGTTTAGAATGTCTCTAAATGCCAATCCCATTTGGGTGAGTAAAGGCAGAACGCACAAGATATAGTACCTTCAATACCCTTAAATGGCGATATCGCTTCTTTATAGCAGAAACAAACTGCTGCAGAAAAAGTTAGGTGCCATGCAAAATGTAATGTATAATTGCATTACTCATCACAAATCTATTGGAGTAAAAAGTACATTTACTTGTTCAAAAATGTAGTCAGGTACAGAGTAAAAGTTGCTAATATCTTTGATACTCAGTACAACTACAAGCTTTTGTTCTCAAATTTCTGCTCAGATGCTACACAAAATGTGTCTTACTAAATTTAAATCAATATATTGTTTTACAAACCCGATTCCCAAAAAGTTGGGACACTGTACAAATTGTGAATAAAAACAGAATGCAATGATGTGGAAGTTTCAAATTTCAATATTTTATTTAGAATACAACATAGATGACATATCAAATGTTTAAACTGAGAAAATGTATCATTTTAAGGGAAAAATAAGTTGATTTTAAATTTCATGGCATCAACACATCTCAAAAAAGTTGGGACAAGGCCATGTTTACCACTGTGTGGCATCCCCTCTACTTTTTATAACAGTCTGCAAACGTCTGGGGACTGAGGAGACAAGTTGCTCAAGTTTAGGAATAGGAATGTTGTCCCATTCTTGTCTAATACAGGCTTCTAGTTGCTCAACTGTCTTAGGTCTTCTTTGTCGCATCTTCCTCTTTATGATGCGCCAAATGTTTTCTATGGGTGAAAGATCTGGACTGCAGGCTGGCCATTTCAGTACCCGGATCCTTCTTCTACACACCCATGATGTTGTAATTGATGCAGTATGTGGTCTGGCATTGTCATGTTGGAAAATGCAAGGTCTTCCCTGAAAGAGACGACGTCTGGATGGGAGCATATGTTGTTCTAGAACTTGGATATACCTTTCAGCATTGATGGTGCCTTTCCAGATGTGTAAGCTGCCCATGCCACACGCACTCATGCAACCCCATACCATCAGAGATGCAGGCTTCTGAACTGAGCGCTGATGACAACTTGGGTTGTCCTTGTCCTCTTTAGTCCGGATGACATGGCGTCCCAGTTTTCTAAAAAGAACTTCAAATTTTGATTCGTCTGACCACAGAACAGTTTTCCACTTTGCCACAGTCCATTTTAAATTAGCCTTGGCCCAGAGAAAACGCCTGCGCTTCTGGATCATGTTTAGATATGGCTTCTTTTTTGACCTATAGAGTTTTAGCCGGCAACGACTGACAATGTTTTCTGGAAGTATTCCTGAGCCCATGTTGTGATTTCCATTACAGTAGCATTCCTGTATGTGATGCAGTGCCGTCTAAGGGCCCGAAGATCACGGGCATCCAGTATGGTTTTCCGGCCTTGACCCTTACGCACAGAGATTGTTCCAGATTCTCTGAATCTTTGGATGATATTATGCACTGTAGATGATGATAACTTCAAACTCTTTGCAATTTTTCTCTGAGAAACTCCTTTCTGATATTGCTCCACTATTTTTCGCTGCAGCATTGGGGGAATTGGTGATCCTCTGCCCATCTTGACTTCTAAGAGACAATGCCACTCTGAGAGGCTCTTTTTATACCCAATCATGTTGCTAATTGACCTAATAAGTTGCAAATTGGTCCTCCAGCTGTTCCTTATATGTACATTTAACTTTTCCGGCCTCTTATTGCTACCTGTCCCAACTTTTTTGGAATGTGTAGCTCTCATGAAATCCAAAATGAGCCAATATTTGGCATGACATTTCAAAATGTCTCACTTTCAACATTTGATATGTTATCTATATTCTATTGTGAATAAAATATAAGTTTATGAGATTTGTAAATTATTGCATTCCTTTTTTATTCACAATTTGTACAGTGTCCCAACTTTTTTGGAATCGGGTTTGTATGTGAATGACACAATGATTTTTAACCAGACAAGTCCTCTGCACAGACCCTTATGGCCAGCTTCATCTCCATACTAGCGTAATGAATTCGATCTTCAAGCAGAAAGAACTGGATTAAAAATTTTGAATGCTAGCGATCCACAATCTGACTTCTGACTTGTGATGCAGTTTGAATCATAATCACACTGTGTGTTCGTTCGTTGGTCAGAGGAGAACTGGCCCCCCGACTGAGCTTGGTTTCTCGCCACTGTCACCTCTGGCTTGCTTAGTTGCGGACACTTAATATTCAGCAATATTACTGATTTTACTCCACTGACACTAATTTAGATGAGATCTCAACTTAGCTGGATGATGACATCACTGTTTTCTGAGCTGCTTTAATAACTGAAATTAATCAACACTGAACTGATTTCAACTGAATAATGACTGTTTACTATTGTGTTTTTAGAACTGCTGTGTTGGATTCTGTTTGCATCATTGAATCGTTATTTTCCTGTTTATCACTGTAAAGCTGCTTTGAAACAATCTGTATCGTATAAAGTGCTATTGTCACAATTATGTTCAGTTAGTTTCACTTTTCATGGACTTTTAGTTTGTTTATCATCTGTTTCCTTTATTCTAGTTTTCCCGGCAATCATCTGTTACCATGGATATTCATTTAATTATCACAGCTGATCATTATTGAGTTCGTTATCATTGAGTATTTAAGTTCCTTATTTCCTTTCTGTCTGTGTCCGGCAGAGCATGTGAGCGAAGCGGAGCGGTGTGACGCTAAATATTCCGCTCTATGCCAGTGTGCTCCACTCAATTGCTCACGGCCCAAGCGAACGCTCCACTCATGAACCGCTCACGCTCACCAGTAAAACGATGTTCGCTCAAATCGCACTCCGACATGAAATTTGATTCTCTGTATTGCAACTATACTTGTAGCCATTTAAAAAATGAATTTGTTTCATATTTATGTTTAAACATTATAATATAATTTTTTATATAATTTCATCTATGTTGATTATGAAAAGTGAACAGCATGAATAAGATAGGACACATCATAAGATGCGCAATATGTCGGAAGACATGGGTCAGAAATGATTTTGACCACTTCTTTAAGTTTTGTTTTGTAGAAAGCCTTTTTTTAAAGAGAATTTTGTTTTGTATAAATTGTATCTTAATTTGAATCAATGTTTCATCAACCAATTGCCTGGATTTAATAAATAATAAGCAAATATAGCAGACAATATAATCATGGAGCCGGCGCAATCGTGCATTGCACGTGAACTAGAGCGCGTCTAATAAATAAACCGAAACTCAGCGTATACTTGCCTCACAGACATAAGAAATATGTCTATAGAAAGCTTGACATGTCTACTTTTAAACAAAACAATTCAAAACGAAAAGAAATAGGTTATCTGTATGACATATGCATTTCTCTCTTGGCGCGTCCACTACTGCGGAGATGGCAAATCAGCATCGTCAACTTCATCTTTGCAGGCAGTAATGACAAAGAAAAACAATTAAAATATCTCCTTGCTATTTTTGACACATTCATAATTATTACTTTTGCTGTTCTTTGTGGCGTGCGCTTGAGTGCGGAATAGGCTAATGTATTACGTAAACGCTCGTTTAGAATTCTCTCCAGTATATATTTAAGTCATTAAATTAATATAAATGTTAACTTAGTCGTCAACTAATGGCTTAAATGAACAACTACTAGTCCAGTAAAAAAAACATCTCGGTTACGTATGTAATTCTCGTTCCCTGAAGGAGGGAACGGAGACGTACGTCGGACATCACCGACGAATTGGGATCACTTCTGGGAGCCCCTATCAGCTTCGAGTGTATACAGAACGGGCCAATGGCCATTGGTGTGCGAGATTTGCATCTCGCCCTCCGGCCCGCACCGCGGGTATAAACAGGAAGCGGATGCAGCGTACATTTGTTTTTCACTGAGGAGCCGAACTAGTGACTCGGTCATGCAGTGATGGTACAGCAACTGTGGCGACGGGACATACATCTCCGTTCCCTCCTTCAGGGAACAAGGGTTACATACGTAACCGAGACGTTCCCTTTCAGTTGGTCACGTTCGACGTACGTCGGACGTCACCGACGAATTGGGATCCCTATGGAAAACGCCACAGTTACTACCACTTCCAGCGCCCAGCGAAAGCCCCTCAGACCCCCGTCTGTTCGGGGCGGGGAACTCACGCAGGGAGAGTCACTGCTGCTGTTCCGCAAGACCCACTCAGCAGAGTATTGGATAACGCTGGGAAAGCGTGCCCAGGGGGGCCGCTGCGGAAGCCACATCCTACCCGTAGGGAGGTATCATGTGGAATATACACGTATGGACTGGCCGTGGGCAGTACAACATACGGAAGTCCCAGGGGTGGCCAATGCAGGCGAGGAACTACACCGCACAGAGACGGCAGAGCGAGCTCTGCCAAGGGAAAGACACGGGCTCGCCGTAGGAAGCCGTACCGTGGAAGAATACACATATGGGACCGCCGTAGGGGTCACAACATATGGATACCCAGCCTAACACAAGTTCCACCAATGCATACGAGTGTTAGGTGACGCCCAGCCCGCAGCTCTACATATATCTGTTAGCGAGGCGATATGCGCCAGCACCCAGGAAGAGGCCACACTCCTAGTGGAGTGGACCCTTAACCCGAGCGGGCAAGGCACGCCTTGGGTTTCATACGCCAAGGCGATGGCATCCACTATCCAGTGGGCCATCCTCTGCTTGAAGACAGCCTTCCCCTTCTGCTGGCCTCCGTAACAGATGAAGAGCTGTTCTGAGGTCCTGAAGCTTTGCGTTCTGTCCACGTAAGTCCGCAGGGCGTGAACGGGACAGAGAAAAGCCAGGGCTGGGTCTGCCTCCTCCGAGGGCAGCGCTTGCAGGTTCACCACCTGGTTCCGAAAGGGAGTGGTGGGAACCTTGGGCACATATCCGGGCCGGGGTCTCAGGATTAAATGAGAGTTACCCGCCCCGAATTCTAGGCACGATTCGTCGACCAAAAATGCCTGCAGGTCCCCTACCCTCTTGATGGAAGCCAATGCAGTCAGGAGTACTGTCTTCTAAGACAGGATTTTTAACTCCGCTGACTGCAAAGGTACAAGGGGCGCTCTCTGAGTGCGGTTAGCACCAGAGATAAGTCCCAAGAAGGTACAGAGTGAGAGCGAGGCAGATTTAGTCTCCTCGCACCCCTCAGGAACCTGACGATCAGATCGTGCTTCCCCACAGACTTACCTTCAACTACCTCATGATGTGCCGCAATGGCGGAAACAACACTTTGAGGGTGGAGGAGACAGCCTTCGCTCCAACCCTTCTTGCAGGACGGAAAGCACAGAGCTGATCGAACATCTTCGGGGGTCTTCTCAACGAGAAGAACACCATTCGACAAACAGGTTCCACTTACAGGCATAGAGGCGCCTCATAGAGGGAGCTCTAACAGAAGTGATGGTGTCTATCACAGCCTGTGGTAGGCCACCTAGAACCTCCGCGTCCCGTCCAGGGACCAGACATGGAGTTTCCAGAGGTCCAGATGCGGGTGCCATAGGGTGCCCCGTCTCTGAGTCACTCAGAGGAATGGGCCAAGGAGGGGCTGTCGCGAGGAGCACTAGCTCCGGGAACCAGGTCTGATTGGGCCAGTACGGCGCAATTAACAAGACCTGCTCCTCGTCCTCCCTGACTTTGCACAGGGTCTGTGCAAGAAGGCTCACTGAGGGGAACGCATACTTGCGTAGGCCCCGGGGCCAGCTGAGAGCCAGTGCGTCCGTGCCGAGGGTTTCCCTGGTTAGGGAGCAAAACAACTGGCAGTGTGACGTGTCCGGGGCAGCAACCAGGTTTACCTGTGCAGTCCAGAAGCGTCTTCAGAACAGCTGGACACCTGGGGATGGAGTCTCCACCCTCCCGAGGGCACTTGCTGTCGTGAGCTTGTCGGCTGCACGATTGGGCAGGCCAGGAAGGAGTGGTATGAAGCGACCTCAGATGCTTCTGATTCCAGAGGAGGAGATGGCGGGCGAGTTGCGACATGCAACGGAAGCGTAGACCACCCTGTTTGTTGATGTACGCAACGGTCGCAGTGTTTTCACACAGACCAGGACGTGCTTGCCACGTAGCGGCCCCTTGAATTCCTGCCCGTAGAAATGAAGGGTCCGCCCACGGGCCCAAGGTTTGGCGGCAATTCGGTGTGATTGGAACACGGAATGAACCGCTCTGCCACGCCCATCTCGGGACTCGGTCGTGTAGCCAGTGTTGAAGCGGCCTCATATGAAGCAATCCGAGCGGCGTCACTGCGGCGCGGATGCCATATGCCCCAGGAGCCTCTGAAAATGTTTCAATGGGACCGCTGTTCTGCGTTTGAACAAATTCATTGCAGTTCAACACCGTCTGGACGCGCTCCTCTGTGAGGAGCGCTGTCAGGTTGACCGAATCCAACTCCCCACCGAGAAAAAAGATCCTCTGCCTGGGGCAGAGTCTGCTCTTCTCCCAGTTGACCCGAAGTCCCAACGGGCTAAGGTGACTGAGCATCTTGGGAACAGCCTGAAGGGAAGAACTTCAGGTCGATCGCTGCAAACCAGTCTTGGGGACGGATGCACTTTCAAATGCGTGGCGTAAACATCCTGAACGGGCAGCTTGTGAAGGGCCCAGTTCAGGACTCGCAGGTCCAAGACTGGTCATAACCCACCGCCTTTCCTGGGCACAATGAAGTAGTGGCTGTAAAACCCCATCTTCATATCGGCTGGAGGGACCGGCTCCAATCGTGTCCTTCGCCAGTAGGACTTCGATCTCTTCCCACAAGACAGGGGCATCGCAGCTCCACACAGACGTGAAGTGGACGCCTCACGAACTTGGAGGACGCCGTGCGAACTGAATTGCGTAGCTGAGCCTAATGATGCAGGTGAGCCAGCGGGATGGCCCCGGAAGCGCTAGCTAGGCTTCCAGAAACCGTACCAACGGACCCACCTGCACTACAGACGTACCCGCGGTAGGGCAGCGAAGTGGAGGGCAGGGACCTCTTTGTGGCGTCGCACACTGTCATTCTCGCCCTCTTGTGGGGAGGGTAACGAGAGAGGCAAGGCTTTGTAGCGTCACACACTGCCATTCCTGGGATCCCGAGACCCAGAGGTATTGGAACTGCTCTTAGAATTTGGGTACCACTGGCTATAACACCAGAGGCATTTCTGCACCCGGCCTTCCTCCGGGGAAGAGCAGCTCCGACAAAGTCCGGGTCACCCGTCTCAGCTGACTGGCAGCTGAGACGGGTGGCATCGTGGAACCGATGCCCATGGCGACAAGCAGACCGAGGGGCTGCCGCTGAGGAACAGCTACCTCAGCCCGCTTTGAACTGTGGAGACTGCTGGGCACAGTCACCGACAGTGTCGCCGAAAGGGTCACCTTTTGAGATGGAAACATCGCAAAAGCGTACTTTGGCGACGTCCGCACCCCTTCAAGGTTAGCCCAAGGGTGTTTCTGGACCAGGGTGGACATCGTCTGGCCGAGGGCCAGCGCTGTGACTTTAAATATGATCAGTCACTGTGCGCAGCTCAACCTCGGCTCAGAACTACCCTCGTCTCTTTTTAAGAGTGCAGGGCAGAGGTGGCCTGCAAGTGGCACTGCCACCCCACCGATGAGGGTAGTGAGAGAGGGGAAAACTTTATACAGAATTATGGCCCCTTTGGTGTTCCATATTTTGGCACCAAATAGTTCCACACTGCCAAAGCTTTCCAATGCACATCCGGGGAAAAGGCAAGGGGGCGGGCAAGGCGATTTACGCGTTGCACTACGCCTCAGCCACCCAGGAAAGCATGGCTGTCAAGTCTGAATCTGATTCAGCATGAGCACACACTATTATAGTGGGAATCTCAGCCTCATCTTCATCTCCAGCACATAACAGCCCTCTCTCCGATGTAGCGATTGACATCTGGCCTCTGCTAGAGCCCCAAATGAAACGCTAGGTCCCTTTTTTAAAGACCAGCAATTCCATCTGAAAGCTACCAGCAGGCATGTGAGACAGTGAGCGTGGCCGTCAGACGACACACAGCGCGCTGGACACTCAAGCCCCTATGAAAAAGGCAAGGCGAACAACGCGCTGACGTGGCCATGCTCTCATTAGAGAACATGACCACCCACGAACACAGTCTCAACATGCTCGCGATGCGATAGAGGAGTGGGGGCCCACAGAGATGTACTCGGCAGGGAAGCCCCACTGTAATCCTCAGGTCACCCAGGCTTATTAGCCGAAGTAGCCCTTTTCTGGTGCACCAGAAGAGAAACTAGATCGGGGAATAGGCGAAGGGACTCAGCCCCGTTTGAGGTTTCGAGTCTCGGCCGTGCATCTAAAGCGCAGAGTGTATAGCTGGGTTGCCGTGACAACCCGCGCTGTCAGCTGGCAGCTAGACGGCACACTGCGCGCTGAACGCTCAAACCTTACGAGGAAGGGGAGACGAACAGCACGCCGACGTGATCACGTTCTCCTAAGAGAACATGGATCACCCACGAACGCAATCTCAACATGCTTATATGAGAGAGGTCGTGGCCGTCAGTAAGGACAGGAAACAACCGCATCCAGAAACGCACGGGTGGAATGACGGTGGAATGACGTGTACTCTTTTAGGGGAAAAGCTCTTTTAACGTGCTGAAGCACCCAGGGAGATAGCCGCGGCAAAAACACAGAGAATAGTGCAGAGTAACGTGAACGCCCACCGAACTGACAGAGTTGCTGTAATAACAGCAGTTTTTGCTCTCAGTGAGCTCGAGGTCCTCGCTGCTGTGCCTTCACACCAACACTCAGAACTTCTCCTCTCTCGTTCTGATTATCTCTGTATAATACAGGAACACTCTTCAGCAGCACACAGTCGGCTCCGAAGTGAATGACAAATGTGCGCTGGATCCGCTTCCTGTTTATACCCGCGGTGCGGGGCGGAGCGCGAGATGCAAATCTCGCACGCCAATGGCCATTGGCCCGTTCTGTATACACTCGAAGCTGATAGGGGCTCCCAGAAGTGATCCCAATTCGTCTGTGACGTCCGACGTACGTCGAACGTGACCGACTGAAAGGGAACTTTAGTCAGGGGCAGCCCTACTTATTATTTCACATATTTTCGAACCAGCATATCACAAAGGGCATTCTGGGTTGAGCGAGCGGCGGTGAGCGGAATGAGCGAGCGGAGCGGGATCTTCAGAAAGGTGCTCTCCGCTCTGGAGGAAATATTTCCACTCGCGCTCCGCTCCACTCACATGCTCTGGTGTCCGGTATTGTTGGTGTTTGCTATGCACTCCGTCTTGAGTTGTTCAGTTTTGTTAATAAACCTTGTTACTATTTTGAAACTCTTATCTTGCCTTCATCATCTTTGGAATCTGCACAGATTATTATTAGACAGACCTGCATTAAGCTGACCGTAGATTTTTGCCTTCTGTGGTGATATGTGTACACAGGAGTTTGTGATTGACTGCTAGCTGCAGGGTCCAGGGTTGCTGGGCAACAGGGGTGGGGCTATAGAGACCGACACAGATATGACAGTGAGTTTGTTCTTCTGCTCCGTATGTTGAATAAAACAAAGAGACTGTGAGTTCACCAAGTTGAAGAATTAAAAGATCTTCACACACTCCTCTGATCAGCGAGGGACTGAAGGAAAATGTTGAAGTTTAACGCACCTGAATCCTTTGATTTCGCACAGCCATCAAGTTGGCCAGTGTGGAGGCAGTGCAGTTTAGGATTGCAACGAAACTCGATAAGGAAGACGGTGATGTGCAGGTGAATTCATTACTGTATGCAATGGGCAAACAGGCGGATCCTATATTCAGCACATTTACGTTTTCTGCTGAGGAAGAAAATGAGTACTACAATGCAGTAGTTAAAAAGTTTGATGAACATTTCGTGCCCAAGCGCAATTTGATTCATGATTGCACTTGTTTTCACAAAAGAAATCTACAAAGGGATGAAAGTGTCGAAGCATTTGTTAGGAGTCTATATAAGCTGGCAGAGTTTTGTGATTTTGGGGCTATTAAAGATGAGCAGATTCGCGATTGCATCGTCACTGGAATAGCGGATAGCGACGTGTCTGAGAAGCTGCAGCTAGAGCCAGATTTGACGCTCGAAAAAGCCATATAGATTGCCTGCCAGTCAGAACTGATTAAAATGCAAAGTGCCGATATGCAAGGTGCATGTAATGTAAGTGAAGTGGGGCACAAGTTTAAGCACACAAAACAATTCAAGAAATACATAGGAGGTAAATACAGGAATTCAGACACTAAACAAAGAGACAAAAGTAACAATGTGTCCTGTTCAAGATGTGCATGTGTACATGACCGTGGAGCTTATCCTGCCCGAGGGAAACAATGCCGTAAGTGTAACAAAACGGGCAATTTCGAGATCGCTTGTAAAATAAAGACTGTAAAAGAAGTGACCAGTGACAGACACGAGGTTGAATCAAACACCATGTGGTTTCTGGGTTCAGTTTCCGATAGTGCTATAGAGGATGAGTGGCACGTAAACCTACCAATGAATGTCACTACTGTAAAGTTCACGATAGATACCGGTGCTGAACGCAGTTATGTCTGAGCAAACATTTCTGAACCTACCCACAACTTACCAAAACACTTGCAGACATCAGGAGTCCGGGTGGCAAACTGCATCTGCAAATTCTTAGCCTGTACAGAAAGAAATGGACATATGTCGTTAAAGGTCCATATACTAATAATCTCCTTAGTCAAAAAACTACCTGTGAAATGAAACTGGTGAGCAGAGTTGACTCTATTAGTTCAGAGGATAATGTTTTTGGAGACCTTGGGCTTTTAAATTGTGAACCAATCAAAATTGAGCTCAGACAGGACGCCAAACCATACAGTCTCTCTATGCCTCGTCAAGTTCCCTTTCCGTTACTGCCAAAAGTGGAAGAGGAGCTACAGCGTATGCTCAGGTCAAGGATCATAACAGAAGTAACTGAAGCAACAGACTGGTGTGCTTCAATGGTGCCTGTGGTGAAGAAGAACGGTAAAGTGAGAATTTACGTTGACCTTAAGAAATTGAACAAAGCAGTAAAGCGTGAGAGATTTATTCTTCCCACCCTTGAGGACATCACACCACAACTATCTGGTGCATGTGTATTCTCAACGTTAGACGCTTCTAGTTGGTTTTGGCAGATACCATTGGATGCAAGCTGCAGAAAACTCACCACCTTCATCACACCAGTTGGCCGCTTCTGTTTCCAGAGATTACCCTTCGGAATCACTTCGGCTCCAGAGATATTTCAGAGAGAAATGAGCACTCTTCTCAAAGACCATGCTGGCACTGTAGCTGTGATGGACGATATATACTGGTGTTCGGCAAAGATATAGAGGAACATGATCAGAACCTCAAGGCAGTCTTAAAGACCATCAAAGAATCTGTTCTAAAGTTGAACAAAGATAAGTGTCACTTCGGAAAATCTGATATTCAGTACTTCAGACATGTTATCAGAAAGGATGGAATGCGGCCTGATCAGGGGTGTAGTTTGCGGGGGGGATGGGGGGAGGTAACCCCCCCAATAACAAAAACAAGCAAGTGCAACCCCTCTAATATTTATAGCCATAGAGTCAGGCTATTAATTCATTATATACATCACGCGTTCAGAGCTTTTATAAGCACCAAGTTCCCGTACGAACTGAACGGACCAACTATCTGCGCAATATGACTGAAGCCCGGTTTATTTAATTGTGCGTGAATGGCGCACGAATCACCATACTCTGCGTGTGTTCACCAACGCGCTCCAAAAGTGTGATAAGATTTGCGTGAGCCGTTCCTATTGTGACGCTGATGATAAAATGTGCTATCCATTCTTGAATCTTCTTGAATTATTGACTAAGCAATTGATTTTCCCCATGTGTAAAATGTGTTCTGCTAATAATGGAAGATATTAGGTAAACCTGGCTTTCAGATATTCCAAGTGATGACAGAAAATTAACATTTTCAAAATAAGAAAATTAAGTACATTTAGTTTGACCTATGATAGCACTTAAATTTAGAAAATTCTGTCAAACTGATAAGTTTTTAGGTGCTTAAATAAAATAGATCATATCCTATTTAAACTGTAAAGTAATTGTTAACTAGGCTATTACTTTTTTGCAGCTGTTATCAATGCATGTGTGGATGATACCACAAAAGAACAACAAACAAACAAGCAAACAAATAAATTAATAAATAAATCTCATGAGGGAGCATGCCCCGGGACTCCGCCAAACGGTTCACACTTCATCCCCCCCAATGTTCAAACCAAAACTATGCCCTTGGGCCTGATACAAATAAAGTGACAGGACAGCTCCCCTGTCCTATGAATTTGACTGAACTGTGGTATTAGGGATGATTAATTACCTGGGCAAATTCGTCCCTGCTCTTTTGTCAATTCTTCATCCAATGACTGAGCTGCTTAAAAGTGACACTGAGTGGGTCTAGGGTGAGGCACAGACACAGGCGTTAAATAAGAGTCAAGAGCTTGTTGACTACTGCACCAGAACTAGCATTCTACGATGCCAAGAGAACCACAGTGGTCAGTGCGGACTCAAGCAGCTATGGCCTAGAAGATGCCCTGCTGCAGGAACATGAGAATGGACTATGTCCCACTGCTTTCTGTTCAAGGACATTAACAGAGACAGAGCGCCGCTACTCACAAATCGAGAAGGAGTGCCTAGCTGGTAAGTGCCTAGCAGATACTCAGCTCTATATTTCTTCACGCCCTGACGAAATTTACCAATTCACAAGATTAACGCAATGCATAGCTGATATAAAAAATTTGATGACTAGTAATTTCCTGCAACTTAATTCAGAAAAAAATGAATTTTTAATCATTGGACAAAAAAACTCCACAAGTAGTAACCTAGAATACTGTTTAACACTTGATGGCTGCTCTGTCAAGTCCTCGTCGTCAGTTAGGAACCTGGGTGTGCTCTTTGATACCAATCTCTCATTTGAAAGCCACGTTTCTAGCATCTGTAAAACTGCATTCTACCATCTTAAAAATATATCTAAATTACGGCACATGCTTTCAATGCAAAATGCTGAACAGTTAGTTCATGCGTTCATGACCTCAAGGCTAGATTATTGTAATGCTCTACTGGGTGGTTGCCCTGCTCGCTTAATAAATAAACTGCAGCTTGTCCAAAACGCAGCAGCTAGAGTTCTTACTAGAACCAGGAAGTATGACCATATTAGCCCGGTTCTGGCAACACTGCATTGGCTCCCTATTAAACATTGTATACATTTTAAAATCTTGCTGATTACTTACAAAGCACTAAATGGTTTAGCTCCCCAGTACTTGAGCGAGCTCTTAACGCATTATACTCCATCACGTCTATTGCGGTCTCAAAATTCTGGCCAGTTGATAATACCTAGAATATCAAAATCAACTGCAGGCGGTCGATCCTTTTCCTATTTAGCACCTAAACTCTGGAACAGTCTTCCTAGCATTGTTCGGGAAGCAGACACACTCTGTCAGTTTAAATCTAGACTAAAAACACATCTCTTTACTATGGCATACACATAAAACATTTTTAATTTATATTATTCAAATCAGTTATATGATTGTTTTAGGCTGCATTAACTAGGTCAGCCGGAACAGGGAACACTTTCCATAACACCTGATGTACTCGTTACATCATAAGAAGAATGGCATCTACACTAATGTTAGTCTCTCTGTTTATCCCGAGATTTACTGCAGTTGGCCGGATCCGGGCCGTATCCAGACCAGATGGTGGACCTTAGCCTGGACATGACGAACGCATCCCTGAAGTGTCTGTAGAGACCGTGTCAATTAAACTCCCCCCTGTAAATGCCGCATCGACACGACATCCTCATTAAACCCGTCCCCAGCGTGCGACTCCAATCTTTCGAATAATCCTACGAATATCTATAGATCTAATATGACTTCTGACCTGTAATGTTGCCAGAATCATAATCATACACTATTTGTTCGTCGGCCAGAGGAGAACTGGCACCCCGACTGAGCCTGGTTTCTCCCAAGGTTTTTTTCTCCATTCTGGCCCTGAAGGAGTTTTGGTTCCTTGCCACCGTCGCCTTTGGCTATTGGCTTGCTCAGTTGGGGACACTTAAATTTCAACTATATTACTGATCTGCCCGCATTGACACTATATGATAATTGAAATGAGCTGGATGTCATCACCGTTTTCACCAGAGCGGCTGTACAGCCGAATCAAATTCTGTTGCATTATTTTCCTGTTACCACTGTGAAGCTGCTTTGAAACAGTTGGCATTGTAAAAAGCGCTATATAAATAAAGGTGATTTGATTTGATTTAGCTGGTGTGTGGGCATGTGAGCGGTTCTCACAATCCCTATAAGGTATGGACAAATTTGAACTTCAGACTGACCATAAGACTCTTGTGCCCTTGATAAACACATATGATATTGACAAAGCTCCCGTAAGATGCCAACGACTACTAATGCGCCTGATGAGATTTAAATGTCAAATCAGTGCATATGCCAGGCAAACAGCTTGTAGTGGCCGACACTTTGTCACGGAATCCGTTGACACATCAGGGCGAGTCTGACACAGAAGATGACGTCAAGGTGTTTGTACAGGCAGTACTGTCAACTAAGCCAGTAAGTGAAGACAAGTTAAGTGCCATAAGGAAAGCCACACAAGAAGATTCAGTTCTCCAGTCAGTTTGTAAGTACATTCATCAAGGCTGGCCCAGTCAGATGTCTCAACTGTCACACTCACTCCACGGGTTTCACACTGTCAGAGCTCATCTCTCTGAAGTTGATGGACTTTTGATGAGGACAGAATAGTGTGATTCCAGGTTCACAGAGACAAGAGGTCTTACGTCAGCTACATACAGGCCATCAAGGTCTCACTAAATGTAGGAAGAGAGCTAACATGTCGGTATAGTGGCCAGGTATTGGCAAGGACATTACAAAATTAGTCGAGACATATTAGTTTTGCCAAGTCAACAAGCGCACACACGTGTTGGGCAAGTCGTTAATAACTACCATGCTGATGTAAGAGTTTCCTTGCATGTTAACTCTTATAGCATACTGTAGGTTGTTATACAAGAGAAAAATGTGAATTAATGAATGCTATAACATGTTTTGTTTATTGACAGCTTATGTTAAAGAGATTGGCTGTTGTAAACAGTTGATATTGTTCTATATCTGTTACATGATTATATAAGTAATCTGCCTTTTTCTTTGTTCCAGAGAGGAAAAAAAATATCGAGGAGGCAGTAGAACTTTAAAGAGGGGAGATGTGGTGATATGTGTACACAGGAGTTTGTGACGGACTGTTAGCTAAAGGGTCCAGGGTTGCTGGGCAACAGGGGCGGGGCTATAGAGATCTACACAGATATGAGTTTGTTCTTCTGCTGCGTATACTGAATAAAACAAAGAGACTGTGAGTTCACCAAGTTGTCTGCTCAATATATCATGACACCTTCTTTTAAGTTACAGTAAAACAGTTAAAAATGTCCACCCAAAATCAGATGAGAAGCTGTATCTTTGCAATCCTTCACTCTATCGAAACAAAACTTGGTATGCTGCCACATTTGATGACGGCACCACCTACAGGTCATGAAATCTGAAAAAAGGCTACTTTTTTAAGCTTATATCTTGTGAAATGCTCGTCAGAAAATTTAGTAGAAAATTTAGCCCAAAAATTTTGTTTAAAAAAATTATCACGCAGATTTTTTTATATTCGCTACAGTTAACGAGAAAGACCTTTCTGAAGTTGCATGCTAATCTGTCAGATTTGCACCTTCCTTCTAACTATTACTGACAATGAACTGTTTAGGCAGTTTTCAGCATAGAGCTTCTAAAAGAGGCCCTTTTTTATGCCAAATTCACAAATCAGATGTACATATACCAGTGCAAGTAGTTACACAACAGTCATCCCTTTATATAAATATATAACAGAAGTGAGATTTCCCTCATGTAACAGTTCTAGAATCTACTGACAGCTTTGTTAATGCATTTATGTCTGTTTTCATAAGTGCTCACTTCTCAGCAATGTTGTGTATATATCATTTGCTAGTATTAAATAGATTTATGCATATATCAGCATTATACTGGTCATCAGCCGCATATGGATACTGGTAAGCCTATCTGCACACACTATCAGTATTAAATACTGCTTAAGCACAATTAAAAGCAATAAGTGCTTACCACAGGTCGAGAGAAGTGGTCTTCAGCCAAGCCCAGATCCATTGCACGGTCTGAACTCTGAGTTTTGGATTCAGAGGAAAAGATCTCTGACCTCACCTCTGTGGGCACAAGATATTGATTCAGATCACACACTGATCTTTCTTTTGAATAAGAGCTCCTTTTTCTCACTTTACATCACATCTCCACTAGCTACGGTGTCAGTGTGACATGGCGTGACTTCACATAATCATTAACATCAGGAAAGTATAAACTGTAGTTAAGTGAGTGTGTTTGTACAACTCAGTAAAAATTAACTGTAAAAGTCTAGTTAATTTTAATGTTAATGTTTAAATGGTTTTCATGCTAAGCTGCATACATTATGTTATGAGTATCAGGCAGCGGAATAAACAAAGCAAAAATATTAGTCAAAAACTGGCAACAAGAATGTTTGCGGTCTGTTAAAGATTGCTATTAAAGATGCTATTAGAGAATGCAAGGAAATGTGATATTTGTGTACATGTCTCTCATGCAGCTTTTGCCCATTATAATACTGTCAAAGTTAAGAAAAGTGTCAGAAGACACTTTCTTTCCAGAACCCGAGGTCCTGAAATAAGCCTTTCTAGTCACATACTGTATATTTAGCACCATAATCTCGAATTATGCTTCAATCATGGGGATGAGAGAGCATGGCTAAGAAACACTGGCATGCGATCTCGCCCCTGAGGCTGCATCGTCCTTTAAAGGCCCACTGAAGTACCTTGAAACTTGCAGCATTATTCAATGTGTTGACGTAATTTCCACTGAAATACAAACCCGATTCCAAAAAAGTTGGGACACTGTACAAATTGTGAATAAAAACAGAATGCAATGATGTGGAAGTTTCAAATTTCAATATTTTATTCAGAATACAACATAGATGACATATCAAATGTTTAAACTGAGAAAATCTATCATTTTAAGGGAAAAATAAGTTGATTTTAAATTTCATGGCATCAACACGTATCAAAAAAGTTGGGACAGGGCCATGTCTACCACTGTGTGGCATCCCCTCTTCTTTTTATAACAGTCTGCAAACGTCTGGGGACTGAGGAGACAAGTTGCTCAAGTTTAGGAATAGGAATGTTGTCCCATTCTTGTCTAATACAGGCTTCTAGTTGCTCAACTGTCTTAGGTCTTCTTTGTCGCATCTTCCTCTTTATGATGCGCCAAATGTTTTCTATGGGTGAAAGATCTGGACTGCAGGCTGGCCATTTCAGTACCCGGATCCTTCTTCTACGCAGCCATGATGTTGTAATTGATGCAGTATGTGGTCTGGCATTGTCATGTTGGAAAATGCAAGGTCTTTCCTGAAAGAGACGACGTCTGGATGGGAGCATATGTTGTTCTAGAACTTGGATATACTTTTCAGCATTGATGGTGCCTTTCCAGATGTGTAAGCTGCCCATGCCACACGCACTCATGCAACCCCATGCCATCAGAGATGCAGGCTTCTGAGCGCTGATAACAACTTGGGTTGTCCTTGTCCTCTTTAGTCCGGATGACATGGCGTCCCAGTTTTCCAAAAAGAACTTCAAATTTTGATTCGTCTGACCACAGAACAGTTTTCCACTTTGCCACAGTCCATTTTGAATGAGCCTTGGCCCAGAGAAAACGCCTGCGCTTCTGGATCATGTTTAGATATGGCTTCTTTTTTGACCTATAGAGTTTTAGCCGGCAACGGCGAATGGCACGGTGGATTGTGTTCACCGACAATGTTTTCTGGAAGTATTCCTGAGCCCATGTTGTGATTTCCATTACAGTAGCATTCCTGTATGTGATGCAGTGCCGTCTAAGGGCCCGAAGATCACGGGCATCCAGTATGGTTTTCCGGCCTTGACCCTTACGCACAGAGATTGTTCCAGATTCTCTGAATCTTTGGATGATATTATGCACTGTAGATGATGATAACTTCAAACTCTTTGCAATTTTTCTCTGAGAAACTCCTTTCTGATATTGCTCCACTATTTTTTGCCGCAGCATTGGGGGAATTGGTGATCCTCTGCCCATCTTGACTTCTGAGAGACACTGCCACTCTGAGAGGCTCTTTTTATACCCAATCATGCTGCCAATTGACCTAATAAGTTGCAAATTGGTCCTCCAGCTGTTCCTTATATGTACATTTAACTTTTCCGGCCTCTTATTGCTACCTGTCCCAACTTTTTTGGAATGTGTAGCTCTCATGAAATCCAAAATGAGCCAATATTTGGCATGACATTTCAAAATGTCTCACTTTCAACATTTGATATGTTATCTATATTCTATTGTGAATAAAATATAAGTTTATGAGATTTGTAAATTATTGCATTCCTTTTTTATTCACAGTTTGTACAGTGTCCCAACTTTTTTTGGAATTTTTTTGGGTTTGTAGGAAGACAGGGCAGGACATATCAAACAGCTCCTCCCCTTTTGTAAAATAGCCAATAGTGCTTTGTTTATATCACAGCTCAGCCAGAGCCGTTGAGCTCATTAAAGCCGTAGTTTCCTCCAAATCTCTAACAGTTTCTCATCATATCGCTTTGAAATACAGCATTCCGTGCAGAATTCAAATGGATCTGAAACAGTTTGTGGTCTGCATCGACTCGCGCATATGATCCGCTCTGTCGTGTCTCTGTACTCGAACAGACTGTGCGCGCTGCGGCGTTTCACATGAACCTAACGTGAAATCAGACTTCATTCACCCCAATGGAAAACATATTTACACTGTCTGAATCATTCCCTATCCCCTATATAATGCACTATGTGCCATTCACCATGTAAATGTGTGAACAAATGACAGATTTTAGCCACAGCTTCAGCGTCTATTTATAATGTAGAGGGTGGGATGCTTTAGAGTCTAGAGAGCATTTGATTGGAAATCAGAAAATCTGATAAGAAGCTGAAGTGCAGAATGATGTCATCAAAATCATTGATCCATATTAGCGGAAGTGAGAGACTGTAAGTTTTTAATGCTAATATCTTCTAAATGCAAGTTTTGTCATTGTTTTGGAGCACACTACCTTATAGATAACAGTAAGGCTAACATATTCATACTAAAAGCCAAAAAACTTCCATTTTGATTTCATGGGGACTTTAAGGCCCTGACCCTGCCCACCAAACCCTGTAGAACTACATCATCTCTGGTGGGCAAGGCTTACATGGCAGCAGGTCAGGCTGGTGCATGCCCTTACACTATGGCCATCCTTCAGTCGTACCAAGCCGACCTGCTTATGGACCTGGATAACGACATAGCTCTGGGCTCTGTGAATACAGTCAGAGACAATGGTAACTTTAGCCACATTAGCTGGACAGCGTGCTAACAAGCACATTCAGAAAGCCAATTTGCAAACATTCAAAAAAAAACAAAAAGTGCGATACTTGTGTGTTCTGGATATTAAGTTTAATCATGAACAGTTAGTATTGATCCATCTTTGGGAATTCTATTCGCTGTGTGAGGTTCTCCAGTTCGGTTGTTGCATTTCATTTAAAGACACACACGAAAACAGCATGTTTTTGCCCACCCAAATAGGGGCTTTTAAAACATCCTATAATAAATGATCTGTGGGGTATTTTGAGCTGAAACTGCACAGACACATTCTGGGGACACCGGAGACTAATATTACTTATATTTATATTATTAAAATGGGCATAATAGTTCCCCTTTAAAGGTTTTACTTTGGTTAGTCTGAGTTTATGTTAGTGTTTCTAATAATTTCCACACTGTCCTTATTGAATTTCTGTTTGAAATTAATTTAGTTTCGTGAGGAGAACTGTTGAATACAATTGAACAGAACGGAACTTAATTTGGTGATTGTAAGAATTCACTGTTAGAAATTGCTGTTAATTTAAGGCAAAATTTCAACAGTATAATCCTGTTAAGTTCAAAAGCAGTACATTACTGTTTTTTTGTTTTTGTGAAATGACAAACAAAATATAACAGCATTTTACCGTCTTTATTGCTCGGAGGAAATAAAACGGTATTTTACAGTATTTTGGGTACAGAAGACTGCAGCGAGCACACGTGGATTTTCATCCTTCTTCATGCATGTTATGTGAGTTCCCTTTTGCTTTGCTCGTTGTCACAGATGAAATACATTAATGTAATTACATTTGCAATTGCAACTAACTCGTATTGTGGATATTGGAACTGTAACTATTTTTCATTCGCTTGTTTCAGTGATAAAAGCGGCAAATGTCTGCAACATCATGGAGTGAAGCTGAATTTCTGACTCGGATTACATTCCCGATTACAGGGTGAGTTTCATATATAGTTTGTCTGCAATGTTAAGCCAAATGCATGTTGATGTCCCCCACCCATATTTCCTGCCGGTACTGAGACTCAAACCCACGACCTTCGGGTTAAAAGTCAGACTCTCTAACCATTATGCTAACAATTGCTCCGTTAACTGCTGTATACGTCATTTTTATCAGTATATAAAAGTATATATAGTGTGCAGCAGAAATATGTGAACTGCATGCAGTGTAATGATGTACATACTATCATGTTTTATTTCCTCAAATAAATATGATACACAAAAACCACAAGCAATTTCAACAATATTTAAATCAATATAATAAAGTGTGGTCTGCTGGCATCTACCTCAAAGCTTTAAGTTAACAATACTTACAGTACTTGTCAAAAGTTTGGAAACATTACAATTTTTGAAAGAAGTCTTTTATGCTCGCCAAGGTAACATTTATTTAATCAAAAATACAGTAAAAACGGTAATATTGGAAAATATTTTTACAAATTAAAATAACTGTTTTCTATTTTAATTTATTTTAAAATGTAATTTATTCCTGTGATGGCAAAGCTGAATTTTCAGTATCATTACTCCAGTCATCAGTGTCACATGACCCTTCAGAAATCATTCTAATATGCTGATTTGCTGCTCAAGAAACATTTATTGTTGTTATTATTATTAACAATGTTGAAAACAGTTGTGCTGCGTAACATTTTTGTGGAAATGGTGATTCTTTTTTCAGGATTCTTTGATGAATACAAAGTTCAATGAACAGCATTTATTAAATTTATTTATTTATTACATTTATTAAAGCATTTATTAAATAGAAATAAATGTCTTCACTGTCACTTTTGATCAATTTAATGGATCCTGGATTAATAAAAGTATTAATTTCTCTTTTTTCTAACCACAAATGTTTGAATGATTTCATTGTTTCCAAAATAAAATGTTAAGCAGCAAAAACTGTTTTCATCATTGATAATAATAACAATAATAAATGTTTCTTGAGCAGCAAATCAGCATATTAGAATGATTTCTGAAGGGTCATGTGACACTGAAGACAGGAGTAATGATACTGAAAATTCAGCTGTGTCATCACATGAATAAATTACATTTTAAAATCTATTAAAATAGAAAACAGTTATTTTAAATTGTAAAATATTTCACAGTATTACTGTTTTCATAGTATTTTGATTAAATAAATACAGCCTTGGTGGAGCAAGCATAAGAGACTTCTTTCAAAAACATACAAAAATTATAATGTTTCCAACCTTTTGACATGTACTGTAAACAGAAAGAAAACAAATCAATAACAATAATAATAATAATAATAATAACACCAGGTGCTTTAAATAACAGAATCTATCATGTTATAATACACTGTGTCAGTTTGTCAGCACAGCCTTTAAGATTATATATAAAAAACAATTAAATTTAACAATACTTGATTACTCCAGAAATACTGCCAAGTAGAGAAATGTTCCATTATGAATAGGGTTCTGTTTGGACTAACCTGCATAGATGTCACAGCACAGCATTTTGTCACATACACCTGTTTAGAGACGTTACTGAGAATTTTTTTAATATGCCAACTCAAGAGGGAGACTGAGTCTTTGTGTCTTTTTGTAAATGTGCATATTTGCTGGTTGATCCAGGAAGTGATACAACAGTCACCACTTCTGTCTTCTGGTTCCAATTCACTGTTCCCTCTCACAGTCTCACATCCCTTTACAATTGATTGTCTCAAAGGCATAATGTTTAAGTGACTTGGCAAACATCCATTTTGTCATTCTTTTACATTTTCTGAATAAAATATGATAACCATATATACAGTGCCTTGCGAAAGTATTCATATCCCTTTTATTTTTTTCACATTTTGTTATGTTGCAGACTTATGCTAAACTGCTTTTAATTGCTTTTATTCCACATCAATCTTCACTCCATACACCAGGCATCCTCAAATAGCGGACCACGAGGCAAAACTGCAGCACCATTTTAGTTTCTAAAAAAAAAGTGTTAAAAAACTACTGTCAGGAATTACTAAAGACATGCAGTGGAAAAAAAAATAGCGCTGAAAAGGCATGGACAAAGCTGAAAAGTTATTTTTGCGGCTGACCTTACTGCATATGCTTTTGTTTCCCTTTCAGATGCAAAATTTATGGGAGGAGAGTATTTCAATTAATCATGCAAGGTGATTTACTAATGTCACCGTTGGTTGCAGCAGAGATGAAGCAGGATCTAATTGCAGCAGCTTTATTTAGAAACAAACTCAAAATTTTACAAAACCCTCAGCAATAACAGGAACATGAACAGAACAACCAACATAACGCAATATAGAACTGACAACTGAACAGGACAAAACACAGGGTTTAAATAGACTGAAATAGAACTGAGGAGCTAGTTAACAAGACACAATAACAATCAATTAGAAACCATACAAGTAAACAGGGAGAGAACGGAGGAGAACTGAACTAATTAACAGACTTGAGGATGAACAAAGAAACTCAAACATGAACAGAACCGTGACAACTAAGGTTTGCGCTCATCAATTTACTGGTACCGCCCAAAAAAAACAGACGCTAATTTGTGCTGCTCTTGGTAGATTGCATTGGTCATTATGGAAATGATCCGGCTGCGTCTGTGTTCTTTAATTTGCACGTCGTCAGAAGATCACACGCAGAACTTTCCACTCCCATTGGTGCTTTTTTGAAATTGCACTCTCATGCTAATTTGCCCTGTTTGGTAAATCTGGCCCTAAGCACGGTATAAGTTTAGCACAGATATATTTTCACTCGCCTTGAACACTGACTGAGTGCTTGAGAGAGTTTTGCTCTCCGTCAAGCGCACTATTTTAATTCATCTCAATGGATGTGCAGAATATTTGATGTAGAGTAAACTCTGCTCGACACTGGCCCAAGAGCGGAACGTCGGCCTCATTACCTATAACATCTAAGAAGTATCGGCCAGGCATAGGCAGATAATTCAGTCAGTCAGTGCTCTATTTCCCAGCTCCGTTACGTCGGCTTTGGGTCAGCCCGCTACCGGAGGCCAATGCCGCGCTTATCTGTTATTCATCTCTTTGCAACCCACCAGAGAAAAGGCGACTCCGGCGACAAGCTTTCGCTTGAGGTAAATTAGAAAAAAATTATATTTTGTTAATTCTAAAGGTCACGGTATCTATTTTTAAAATTACTGTTAACGTCTTAATGTGTTTCCAGCATATGAACACCAATAAGTTACCATTTGTTTTGACGTTATTTTACTTAACTGTCATATTTTTCAGTGTTGAAAGGTGTGGAATAATTGGCAGAAAAAATTGCAAGTGTGCCTATTTTGTTAAAGTTGCAGTCCGTAACTTTTTTTCTGTTCAAAATTTACAATATTTATATAATGATATAACTATGGTAAACATATAATAAGCGTTTATATTCTGACTATTTTAGACCGGTCGGGTCACAACCGCTGCGGAGTAGCCCAGCATCTGCGTGACTCGTCATAGACATAAACAGAGAGAAGAATAACAGTGGTATAGTGGCGTAAATAATAATTTGGGTGCGCCTGTAGGATTTTAGGTCACCTTGCAAAAAAGCGAAAAGTTTAAGAACTAGCACTTAAAAACACTATTTGGAGCCCATTTACCGTATTTACCTATAATACCTGAACTCGAATATGATATTCGGAAAAGCACAAATAATGCAATGTAAATGCAATGTATTTTTTTCTACCCAAATTTTTATTCGGAATGTTGTCTGTGCACGCTTTTTTAATCACTTAATATCATTGTGAATGGCCAGAAATGTAAAATGTCCTTTCTGCTTGCAGTATAGGACCTTGATTTCACTCATTATTAATTTTACTATAAGTCACTTTTACAAGGCACGCTTGCATGCACGCCTGATGGAATGACATACACATTTCACGAGACTCTTCTGAAGAGAGAGACTGCGAAGTGGGAAGTGCCGTCTTTGTTGTGCATCTGGTTGTTGTTTGCAAGCAGGCTATGGTTATGATTTTTTTTTTAAAAACAGAAAAAAGAGACTGCAAGGAGGAACAAAATAAAATAGTGTTTGAACAAAAAAATTTAGTTGGAGAGAGGTTTAAGATAAATGGAAAAGGTAAGGTGGGAGCATTAGAATAGAATTATGGGTTAACTAAAGATAAGATTAGGAAAAAGCTTGGGTTAGTGAAAAAAGAGGGGGAAAGAGAATTAAGGGTTAGGAAAAAAAGGTTGTGGGAGTTGTTTTTATAATAGAACAAGTTGAAGGGAGGGCGAGGAGTGTTATTTTTAGAATGGAAAGTAAAAGGTTGGAATGAATGTATTGTGTATGTTCTACCATGTGTTATGTTGGTAGTAAATTTCATGCACCCCTACATACTATTGTAGCTGACATGTTGATTGGTGACATTGGTAGTGGGTACAATTGGTACTTCCTTCTCTTTTTTTTTTTTACTGGTGCAAAGGCGGTGCGTTTTGAAATTCTAGGTGATGGTTTCAAAATCTAAAAATCTAGGGATTTTTTTTTACTTTGCAGTCCTACTGTAAATACCCCTAAGCCAGCACCACTGATGCTGCTTCAACACACAATTTACAGGTGGCATTCTTTTTCAAGCAAAGATAGCAACTTAATTACATTTAAATTTTCCTTACATGCTCCCTGACATTTACTTTTGATTGATTAAGATGGCCTTCTGTACACACATAAAAATACAATAAAATTAATAAAATGAATGATTAAAAACAAGGATTTTTTGTATTCAGCCTTTAGTCATTTACCTCATCTTTAACCAGATCATTCAGGGCTCAGTAGATATCTGAACAATTTTTTTTTCTTTAATCTTGGATTTCTGGCTCCCCAGAAAAAAGGAACAATATAATTTTACAAGCATGTGGCATTATAGGTGAAGTAAAAATAACTGCTGTAATAATTAACACAAAGTTTTGTCATGCTGGCATGTGTAGAAATTTTTTTAACTATGTGTGTTACAACTAGCTTCGCGTTAGGTTGTGCCCCGCTCACCCCTACCACATTTTAGTTTGAATTACTTAAGTTCTATAATAAAAAAATGCTTGATTGACTTATATAAATATGTACTTTCAGATCATATCAAATATGAATAAATGTATCTTAATGTAAAAAGTGCCATTTTACAAAGATAAGCTGTTTGGTGGAATCATGTTAGTCTGGCAAGTAAACAAAAAAATGCACTTGCCAATGGCGATTCAAGAGGGTTGCACTGACATGTAGATATTTAAAAAAAACAGAGAAATTAAGCGTGTGTAAATGACCTGAGTCTGTTTATGTGAGGAAAAAGGAAATTGTTTGTCATTCTTATCCTGTTGTTTGTCATATTTATTTACCTTGTCAGTGTCATTGTGGTTTTTGCTTTTTTTAGTTTGTTTGTTTGTTTTTTTGCTTTTTGTTGCTGTGGTAGTCTACAAAAGTCTTTGAAATAACTGTAATAATTTGGCAAATTAATTTGGAACTATAAAGCGATCAAGATGGCTGGAACTACTTTAGCCGTGCATATATTTCAAAGTACATTGTGTGATTTACAAATGATCTCATTTACAAGAAATATCTTTCTCTGTAAAAATTATATTGACCTGTACCTTCAGAAGAGAAGGAGTACATACACATTCAATATAAAAGTTGACACACCATGTTTAGGAAGATTCTTCCCCTCAGTGCTGCTGTCGTTCTCTCCCCTGTCAAACGGGTTGACAAGACCCTGGCGAAAGCGAGCAAGTCTTTCATTATATTCCATGACACTGGTCACATCTGTTGAAGACAGACACATGATCAATATGTCACATAATACACCTAAAGGGATAGCTCACACAAAATTCTATTCTCATTTCATGTCACATCTTACTCTTTTTAAGAGTAAGATGTGACATGATTCTAGTAAAGAACAAACTTTCGGCTCTTTGATGAGCGGTTTATTTATATACATATAAATATTTATTTATATTTATATTTATATTATATTCATGAGAATGCTTTAAAACCATTCAAGTGCGACAAAAGAGAACGCGTTATCTGTGAATGTCCTGACACACACACAACGCATAGAAAGACACACGACAGTGCGCACAGATAATCGAGTTCTCTTTCGCGCTTGAACGAACAATAACACACAGAATTATGGCAAAATGCCCGTTTTGTCGAGTATTCTCATAAGAGAAAAAATTTGTGATTAATTAGTAAAAAAAAAATTTTATCGATTGACAGCACTAATATATATACATATATACAGTGGGGAGAACAAGTATTTGATTTTGCAGGTTTTCCTACTTACAAAGCATGTAGAGGTCTGTAATTTTTATCATAGGTACTCTTCAACTGTGAGTGATGGAATCTAAAACAAAAATCCTGAAAATCACATTGTATGATTTTTAAATAATTAATTTGCATTTTATTGCATGACATAATATTTGATCACCTACCAACCAGTAAGAATTCCGGCTCTCACAGACCTGTTAGTTTTTCTTTAAGAAGCCCTCCTGTTCTCCACTCATTACCTGTATTAACTGCACCTGTTTGAACTTGTTACCTGTATAAAAAGACACCTGTCCACACACTCAACCAAACAGACTCCAACCTCTCCACAATGGCCAAGACCAGAGAGCTGTGTAAGGACATCAGGGATAAAATTGTAGACCTGCACAAGGCTGGGATGGGCTACAGGACAATAGGCAAGCAGCTTGGTGAGAAGGCAACAACTGTTGGCGCAATTATTAGAAAATGGAAGAAGTTCAAGATGACGGTCAATCTCCCTCGGTCTGGGGCACCATGCAAGATCTCACCTTGTGGGGCATCAATGATCATGAGGAAGGTGAGGGATCAGCCCAGAACTACACGGCAGGACCTGGTCAATGACCTGAAGAGAGCTGGGACTACAGTCTCAAAGAAAACCATTAGTAACACACTACGCCGTCATGGATTAAAATCCTGCAGCGCACGCAAGGTCCCCCTGCTCAAGCCAGCGCATGTCCAGGCCTGTCTAAAGTTTGCCAATCACCATCTGGATGATCTAGAGGAGGAATGGGAGAAGGTTATGTGGTCTGATGAGACAAAAATAGAGCTTTTTGGTCTAAACTCCACTCGCCGTGTTTGGAGGAAGAAGAAGGATGAGTACAACCCCAAAAACACCATCCCAACCGTGAAGCATGGAGGTGGAAACATCATTCTTTGGGGATGCTTTTCTGCAAAGGGGACAGGACGACTGCACCGTATTGAGGGGAAGATGGATGGGGCCATGTATCGCGAGATCTTGGCCAACAACCTCCTTCCCTCAGTAAGAGCATTGAAGATGGGTCGTGGCTGGGTCTTCCAGCATGACAACGACCCGAAACACACAGCCAGGGCAACTAAGGAGTGGCTCCATAAGAAGCATCTCAAGGTCCTGGAGTGGCCTAGCCTGTCTCCAGACCTGAACCCAATAGAAAAACTTTGGAGGGAGCTGAAAGTCTGTATTGCCCAGCGACAGCCCCGAAACCTGAAGGATCTGGAGAAGGTCTGTATGGGGGAGTGGGCCAAAATCCCTGCTGCAGTGTGTGCAAACCTGGTCAAGAACTACAGGAAACGTATGATCTCTGTAATTGCAAACAAAGGTTTCTGTACCAAATATTAAGTTCTGCTTTTTTGATGTATCAAATACTTATGTCATGCAATAAAATGCAAATGAATTACTTAAAAAATCATACAATGTGATTTTCTGGATTTTTGTTTTATATTCCGTCACTCACAGTTGAAGAGTACCTATGATAAAAATTACAGACTTCTACATACTTTGTAAGTGGGCAAACCTGCAAAATCGGCAGTGTATCAAATACTTGTTCTCCCCACTGTGTGTATATATATATATATATATATATATACACACATATATATACACACATATATTTATAGTTAACACTATAAATAACTATAAATTCCCTTGTTTGAGGTGTACCATAAAGCTTACATGATAAAATGTTAGTCAAATCAAATCAAATCAAATCAAATCACCTTTATTTATATAGCGCTTTTTACAATGCCAATTGTTTCAAAGCAGCTTCACAGTGGTAACAGGAAAATAATGCAACAGAATTTGATTCGGCTGTACAGCCGCTCTGGTGAAAACGGTGATGTCATCCAGCTCATTTCAAATATCATATAGTGTCAATGCGGGCAGATCAGTAATATAGTTGAAATTTAAGTGTCCCCAACTGAGCAAGCCAAAAGCCAAAGGCGACGGTGGCAAGGAACCAAAACTCCTTCAGGGCCAGAATGGAGAAAAAAACCTTGGGAGAAACCAGGCTCAGTCGGGGGGCCAGTTCTCCTCTGGCCGACGAACAAATAGTGTATGATTATGATTCTGGCAACATTACAGGTCAGAAGTCATATTAGATCAATAGATATTCGTAGGATTATTCGAAGCATTGGAGTCGTCACGCCGGGGACGGGTTTAATGAGGATGTCGTGTCGATGCGGCATTTACAGGGGGGAGTTTAATTGACACGGTCTCTACAGACACTTCAGGGATGCGTTCGTCATGTCCAGGCTAAGGTCCACCATCTGGTCCGGATACGGCCCGGATCCGGCTGACTGCAGTAAACCTCGGGATAAACAGAGACTAACATTAGCGTAGATGCCATTCTTCTTATGATGTAACGAGTACATCAGGTGTTATGGGAAGTGTTCGTATGTTAGTAATACGTATGTAACTGTTTGACATTTATTTATTTGCCAAACAACAAAAAATGTATTTCAGGTTCCGGGTAAGCGGACCCACAGCAGCTTTCAGGATCCACAGGCACATCATTGTCCCGCATTCTCATTGGCTTGCTGGCATATGGGGGATTTTATGCGCGGGGGGGGGGAAATGTGCTGCTGCTGCCAGATCTCAATCAACGAAAAATATTGTATTTGATACAGAACTAATAAGACCAAATCAAATGAAAAAAAGTCATAACTGACACTATTTTCATAGTATTTGATTTTTTCGCGATGCGAAATTTGCTCTATTTTGATCAATTCCATAGACATCAGTGTTTATATCTGAACTATAAACTTTTATCCCAGTTCATCTGTGATAATATCATTATATTTGTAACACAGAAATAATGATACTGTGTGGTTGAAAAGCTGTTTCATACTTGTGTATGACAACTGCTCTCTGTTCTGGTGTTATTTTGTACGTTTTAATAGACACAGGCGAATCATTGTCGTTTAGGAATGAGATCAAATGGGTGTTTGAATCGAGTAGTAGTCTTAATAGTCTTTGTCTTTCTAACTGCCATAGACCGAAAAATAGTATAGTTGCCACAAGCTTTGAGCCCTGGACATGAAAATATACATTGTGGCCAATTAATAATTCAGTTCCTTGTTTTATTAATGCGTTTCTACGTTTTAACAATTCGTTCCCTCGTTTTGATTTTACTGAAATGAGGGAAAGAAATAGTAATAGCCCGTTAGCCCAGGCCCGTCCAGGTAAAATCTATGTGTGGGAAGCACTGTATACATATTAGGGATGCAACAATTCTCAATGTAATATTGAACCATTCGGTCTCCGAATTGGCTCTGTTTGTGTGTGCCCGTATCAGTCTACGCGCTGATATGAGTAAATATCCAATCACTATGCACTAAAGTTAGGGGTGTTTAGCCACGCTTGTAATTCTGGTGTCAGATTTCACACTTTAACAGAGCGGTGAAGTGAGGCTACAGTGCGCACAACCATCTTTCAAATCTGTGGTGTGGGTGGGGTGTGCGATATCACACGTTAGTGGTAGAGTTAAGCTCACAGGACACTATAGTTGTTCGCAATCACAAAAGTTCATTATTTGCATGCGTTTTAAACCCTTGCTGGTTAAACTTTTCATTTGCGTGCCGATGCGCTGTTTTAACACTAAAGCCTGTCAAACAGGACGTGATTACCAGACTACGTAATCTTACTGCGCTAATACTTTCAAATACACACAAGGTTAACATAAACACAGTCGGTTATGTCTAAAGTGAAAGTAAAATCGGATGCGTGCAGGTCTTAAAGTGACAGCAGCGCAGCCAAATAGTGAACATGCTGCCGCATGTCCTTAAAGGGACAGTTCACCTCCAAATTAAAATTCTGTCATTATTTACTCACTCTAATGTTGTATTCATTTCTTCTGTTGAACACAGAAGAAGATATTTTGATGAATGTTGGTAACCAGACAATTGACGGTAGCCATTGACTTCCATAGTATTTTTTCCTACAATGAAAGTCAATGTCAAATATATAACATAATATCAATAATAATATCAAAATATATTTTATGTTCAACAGAAAAAAATAACTTTATTCAGGTTTAAAACAACTTGAGCGTGAGTAATCAATGACAGAATTTTCATTTTTGAGTGAACTATCCCTTTAATGTTAATAAAACAACAAAAGAGACAGAGAAAATCATTCACTGACTCTTGACTGACAGAAGAATATGTAAAAGTATGGTATTTGGGGTAAATGGGGCCCCTGCTGTTGGGGCTACAGGCACAATAATAACATGATAATAAATAGCTGGCTGACTTTTCTATTTGTTGATATGACATGGTTAGATTCAGATGGCAAATATCATATATGAAGTTGGGTGTCTGCCTTAGAGATAATCACCATATTTATAATGAAACCATTATATTTAAAAATATGATATTAATATCATATAATGCATTTTCATATTTATTTGTTACTACTGTAAAGCTATATTAAATTATTATGGGATCTCATTCGATGCTTTCAGAATCTTTATTCATTTAAATAATTTTATTTCTGTATTATTAAAATTAACATAATTTAATAACAGTATATTTATTGAACAAAAATGAATTCTTTTATCAAAATATACCGAAAATAGTACAAACTTTGCTAAATTGTTTTGAATTTTAACAAGTATTAACTTAGACATTATTAAACATTATTTTACCAAAATTATTTGTATCAAAACTTTTCCTTTTGCCCCATTTTGCAACCTCATACGTTAAGATTTTTAAATAAACAAACTACTTTAACACAAAATCTGTTATTCTATCAATGTTCAAAAAAACATTTTTGTTTCTGCAATCATACACCACGGGAGTAGTGAAAACCATATTTTTCTTAAGGCGTGCCTTTCAGCCCTGTTGTACCCTATAAATTGTCTTTATTAAACTTATAATTTATGGAAAACACGTATTTGTGGGGAAATTAAATTACTGGTTCTTTGGCTGTCTTGTTCATCATATGTGTCAGGACCACAACCAGTACATGGTGAGATGTAAGTAGAACATTTCATTCTTGACAACTGTTTCACGAAAGAAACGTTAAACGACATGACAGTATCCAGTGATGCAAACTACTCAACTTTTATCAAATAATTTATATGTGATTCATCATGAATGTGATGAGACAAGAAACTTTTGAGTTGTCAACATATTAAACATACGTGTATAGAGTGTATTAGAATAAAAGTGAATGTGTGGGTATTTTAAAATAAAATATTATTTAATAGTTAGTCAAATGGTTTAAAATGATGTCTATCAGTTTTCAGGACATTCAGTTAGCATGCATATCCCATAACATCTGAGCACAATTAAAATAGAACGGTATTGTACATTTGAATTCTCAGTAGAAACCGAAACAGCTAAAGATCAACAAATCCATTCTTCTAAATATCCCTGAGACTGATCCAAAAAAATTGTTTGAATATTATATTAAAAGCAATTTAATTTGCCTCACCTTAATCGCAAAGGGGAATATGCAAGGAAAATTTTCACTCCCATTACACAGGTTGACTTTCATGTTAGCTGCAGTTTACTGTCATTCATGTTTTATGCAATGACAGCAGGATTAAATCTGAATGACAGCTGGCGAAATTTAACTCTAAAACAACAAAATAAATTATATATTTCGACTGAAACTGTAATATCATGCAGTCAATTAATATCACATATATCAGCATGAGCTGCATCATCATCATTGGGCTATTTACCAGCAACAACTGAAAACAACACTGACAAAGTGTTCAGCTTGACATCAGAACAAATTAGTCAAATTGATGAAGAATAAATGTTTGTATAATACACGGTTTATGACGACAGCCGAGAACGAGAAATTTAGCCAGCGTGCTACCGCTTAGCATCACATCTTAATAAAATTTGTGATATTGTTTATCTTACGCTTTACGCAGCTTCAGCAGCGCATCTTCATCTTCATCATCATCATCATCATCATCACAAATAACAGGCTGATAAGTAATCAATGGCAGCTGTCATTATTTCCTTAGATATATGTTCTCTAGTAGCTGCTGTGTGTTGTTGTGAGTGAAGCTTGTTCAACGCGTATGTGATTGTAGCGACCTCTAGGTGATGGGAGAAACGAAGCTTTTCAAAGTTTTGAATTAATTGAACCAATTGCTTCGAAATATGATTCACTGTTTCGAAGCGTTCGAACACCACACGCTGGTGACGCCTGCTGGACAAAACAGTGTAAATGCAACAAAAACTAGGCCAAACATACATGAAACAGCTTTATAAAAAAATATAAATCTATCTAATGCAATTAACTAATCATCTAATACCTGGCTTTAAATATTAAGTGTCTGTATCAATCTTTTTTACAGTCTATGGCCAGAACACATCCCGCTCCATTGAAACCTGTTGAGCTTACTCCCGGACCCTTTCAGACCGTTTGAGAAAGGGAGGTACTGTGCATTCGGAAAGTAGCCTATTCAAAGCGCTTCACTTTTTCCACATTTTGTTATGTTACAGCCTTATTCCAAAATGGCTTAAATTCATTATTTTCCTCAAAATTCTACAAACAATACCCCATATTGACAACATGAAAAAAGTTTGTTTGAAATCTTTGCAAATTTATTTAAACAAAAACGAAAAAAAAAAAAAAAATCACATGTAGCCTACATAAGTATTCACAGCCTTTGCTCAATACTTTGTTGATGCACCTTTGGCACCAATTACAGCCTCAAGTCTTTTTGAGTATGACGCTACAAGCTTGGCACACCTATTTTTGGGCAGTTTCTCCCATTCAAAGATATTCACAGAGTTGTCCCGTAGCCACTCCTTTGTTATCTTGTTGGAAGATGAACCTTCGCCTCAGTCTGAGGTCCAGAGTGCTCTGGAGCAGTTTTTTATCAAGGACGTCTCTGTACATTGCTACATTCATCTTTCCCTCGATCCAGACTAGTCTCCCAGTTCCTGCCGCTAAAAACAAACCCACAGCATGATGCTGCCACCACCATGCTTCACTGTAGGGATGGTATTGGCCAGGTGATGAGCGGTGCCTGGTTTCCTCCAGACATGACGCTTGCCATTCAGGCCAAAGAGTTCAATCTTTGTTTCATCAGACCAGAGAATTTTGTTTCTCATGGTCTAAGAGTCCTTCAGGTGCCTTTTGGCAAACTCCAGACGGGCTGTCATGTGGCTTTTACTGAGGAGTGGCTTCCGTCTGGCCACTCTACCATACAGGCCTGATTGGTTGAGTGCTGCAGAGATGGTTGTTCTTCTGGAACGTTCTCCTCTCTTGACAGAGAAACGCTGGAGCTCTGTCAGAGTGACCATCGGGTTCTTGGTCACCTCCCTGACTAAGGCCCTGCTCCCCCAATCGCTCAGTTTGGCTGGTGGTTCCAAACTTCTTCCATTTACAGATGATTAAACTGTGTGATGACTGTGCTCATTAGGACCTTCAATGCTGCAGACATTTTTCTGTACCCTTCCCCAGATGGGGAATCCGGTCTCGGAGGTCTACAGACAATTTCTTGGACTTCATGGCTTGGTCTGTGCTTTGACATGCACTGTTAACTGTCGGACCTTATATAGACAGGTGTGTGCCTTTCCAAATCATGTCCAATCAACTGAATTTACCACAGGTGGACTCCAATCAAGTTGTAGAAACATCTCAAGGATGATCAGTGGAAATAGGATGCACCTGAGCTCAATTTTGAGTGTCAAAGTGGCAAAGGCTGTGAATACTTATGTACATTAAATTTTTCGCTTTTTATTTTTAATAAATTTGTCAAGATTTCAAACAAACTTATTTCACGTTGTCATTATGGGGTATTGTTATTAGAATTTTGAGGAAAATAATGAATTTAATCCATTTTGGAATAAGGCTGTAACATAACAAAATGTGGAAAAAGTGAAACGCTGTGAATACTTTCCGGATGCACTGTATAATTGTCATTTTGCCATATTTTTGCTGGATTACTTAGCAAATGGCCTCAAACGGCCGCTAATGTCACTGCTACAACTGTTAGGCCCATGTTATTCTTGGCCAGTGTTTTCTTGTGTGTGAGGAATAGTACAGTTGTGACCGATAATGGTCCACAGTTTGTCTCATCTGTCTTCAGTGATTTCCTGAAGGAACGTGGAATCAAACACATCCGCTCGATCACCCGCAGTTGAACGGCTGTGTCAAACATTTCAACAGGGTCCTGAAAAACTGTATCCAGTCAGCAGAATTAAAACAGAAACCCTGGAAGCCTGAAGTCACAAGGATGTTACAGATTTACAGGGTGACTCCGCATGCTACCAATGTCAGCTGATGAGAGGTTGACTGATGATCTTGCCTGTCCACGCTAAAGATGACTATAGAAATGTTCAAGAGAGAGAGTAACAAAAATGCAGAATTACAATGGGGGAAATAATATATTTTTTAAATTATTATTATTAATATTATTTTTTCACTCTAATGGTCAAACAATGTAAGACAATTACTATCTAAATTAAGAAAATGTAAAATGTCAGGCGGAAACCTCATATCTCTATATTTTGTCATTGTTTTTCATAAATTATTACTATTAGTCACCCTTTAAGTCTGCTTGTGGGTTTTGCAAATATTTAGCCAATGAAACGTATTTGTCACGATCACCAGTGAGAGTGCCCCGTGATTACCACCAGAGGGCACTCCACCCCGGACTGTCATTCCATCAAAGACTACATTACCCATAATCCTTTTCCCGGACTCATCAGCACTCTTTGTTAACACCTGTGTCTCATTTACCTCGTTACCTCTGCCTATATCTAGCCTGTTCACCCTGTCATTCACTGCAAGGTTTTGTATGTGTTACACTGAGCGTTTTCCTGGTTCATGTCTCTTGGTTTTTGGATTTCTTGCCTGTCTTTGGATTACCCGTTTGCCTTTGTTCCCAGCCTTGTGTGTTTGTTTGTTTGGACTGTTTGTTTATTGACCAATTGCTAGTGATGGCAAAATGAGGCTTCCTGAACCACTGAGACTTCGCAGCCCATTGCTTCACCAAAAGGTTCATTACCCGAAGCTTAATTAGTCATTGCTCACTAGTGACACCTAGCTACTGTGCAAATAAATAGCAGACAAATCCATTAATCCTGAGCCAATGACCTGAGCAGACATTTGTCCATTGCCTGGGTATAAAATAAAATATGCATCTTTCTCTGTCTGACTTTACTTGCACAAAGACAACTGTCAGACACACTGTTAATTAATTATTTATAAATTGTTTGGATAGTGACAGTATAAATAACAAAAGTGATGCTGTGTTGAGTGCAGTGCTTATGGTGGAGGGAATGTAATGAAGCTAAATGCAACAGAACAGTCTGGGGTGGGAAAAGTTAAGAATGGTTGTTTTTTGAGAAAGAAAATGTTTTTTTTTGTGCAGTGTGCACAGTTTATTGTGCAGTTTTAGTGCAGTGTAATGCTTATGGGACTGAGGATATAGTGGAGGAAACTGCAACACAGCAGTTTGGGGTGGGTGAAGGAAGGATTATAATTGATTTTTATGGAGGAACAGAATTTTTTGAAGTGTATTTGGGTTTACACGATTCCTTTTCTTGGACAAAACCTCTTCAGCTTTGGAAAAGATCCTTTCACAAGGAACAGAGAATACGGTTGAACATAAAAATGCCAGTGCCAGCTGGTATAAGTGAGGATACTGATGATTCTGTTGAGCCCAATATACTAGTGGATCCTCAGATCTTGTGAGATTTACTTCCGATTAATACTGGTCCACTTCAACACTAGCATCTGTTGCACTTGAGCTCCTTCTACTGTGATCAACCATGCTATCCAGCAGATGCCAAAGGACACCTAATAATAGAGGAAAACTCTATTAGAGAAGAACTATCTAACCTAGTAATAATGCAATATACTGTAGTATAATAGTATAAGATAGTAATATATAGCCCTAACACATATGAACCACAATAACTACAATGACACAACTCTCTGACTCTTGACACTCCCACTTCTACTACTCCTGACACTTCTCTGAAACGCCACAACAACCACAAGGTGGCGCGAGTTTCGAACCCGAAGCGACACTCAGACCGAACCGATGATGTATTCCACACAAACCGAGGCCTCGTTTGTCACTGGTCACGTGATTTCTCCGTTAACAACACAAGCCTTGAAGCCACAAGCCAGCTTCATCTGGCACGCCCATTTATTCTCGACACAAGCTCCGACGCCTCGGTTCAAATGTCACATCACTACCCATTGCCTGTACATTGGATTACGTGTCTGGATTGTCCTTCTAATAAAGCTGCATTTGGATCTCCAACCCAAAGTCTTGGAGCAGTTCTGTAACAGAAAACCTCGCCATGCACAGATATAGCAGCCGAGTAAGACCCAGACCTATCATGGATCCAGCAGTTGAACTCATCCGTCTGAAGCAAGGTAATAGATCACTCGAGGACCACACCCGAGATTTCCTAGACCTGGCTTATTTAACAGACTTCCCAGATTTTGCCCTCATTGACTTTTATTGTTACGGACTCATTGAACAATACCAATATAAACTAATTTGTGATGGTCCTCGAGGATCACTGGCTGAGTTCTTGGACTATGCGCTTTTGTTGAGTGGGTCGTCCTTCACTGTCGGGGAAATTGAGGACACTTCCCCTAAACATTTTTTGGAGAGGGGCACCATGCATCAAGCTCCGATGGCCACGGAGCTTGGCCCACAATAGTCACCAGCATATCCAGTCATGATGGTTGCTAGTCCGGTGTTTCCAGTACCTTCCCTTCCTGTGGTTCCTACACCAGAGCCTCTCCACGTCATGGCCACTGAGCCTGTGTCTCCGGACAAGATGACCGCCACGCCAGTGTCTCCAGACAAGATGGCCGCTACGCCTGTGTCTTCGGACAAGATGGCCGCTACGCCTGTGTCTTCGGACAAGATAGCCGCTACGCCTGTGTCTCCGGACAAGATGCCAGAACCTCCAGCCATCACAAACACCACGCTAGATCCCTCTGCCAAGATGGCCGCAGCCACGCCAGAGCCCTTTGCCAAGATGGTCGCCACACCTGAGTCAGAGTCTTCGGAGTGTGCAGCACTGACCATTGTGGCCACGGCAATGTGGTGTGTGTGGGCAGCACATACATTGGCTCTAGCCCCTGTCGAGAGTCCGGTGAAGGCTCCAGACCCTTTCCAGAGTCCGGTGAAGGCTCCAGCCCCTGTCCCGAGTCCAGAGAGGACTTTGTCTCCAGTCCTGAGTCCAGAGAGGACTTTGTCTCCAGTCCCGAATCCAGAGAGGACTTTGTCTCCAGTCCCGAGTCCGGAGAGGACTTTGTCTCCTGCCCAGAGTCCAGAGAGGACTCTGTCTCCTGCCCAGAGTCCAGAGAGAACTCTGTCTCCTGCCCAGAGTCCAGAGAGGACTCCGTCTCCTGCCCAGAGTCCAGAGAGGACTCTGTCTCCTGTCCCGAGTCCAGAGAGGACGCCGGCTGGGCTACCTGCTTAGCCTGCTCCGCCGTGGGGGTCTTCTAGACAGTCTAGTCAGCTGTGGTCAAAGGGTTAGGGTTAGGGTCAAAATGGGGTCTCGTGCACTCAATGCACACAACATCATTTTTGCCATGCACATCTTCACGCTCATGCGGATACAGTGAGTATAAACAAGGCCTCAGAATGAGCATAATTTGGCTGTGTCTGTGGGGGCTGGTGCTGCAGGATAGCCACAGTAACCTTTGTGTATATGATATTCCCAAATGCATTAAAATGATAAAGTTACAGTTTTTACACAGTTCACTTTAATGGTATTCTGTTTAGAGCTCAAACAGTAAAACACTAAAAACCAGTGACATCAACTGAATTTGTCAAATGGATTAGTTGTCATTTAAGGATGAAGCACAATTTGCTTTCAATAAATCATTCTTTGTTTCTTACAGGGAATTTTTTTTGTGGAAAATTATGATTTTCTAAAGTAGCACATAAAGGCATTTAAGGTTATCTGACTTTGTAGAACCTTGGGTTATAAATGAGAGTTCATCTAAGAAATAGAGCAACAACTGACTTAACTAAATCTAATTGTAACCCCCCTCCACCCACATACTTGAGCTAATTAAGCACTTTCATTATTGCATTCCATGGCCAATAGAGTCATATGACTCTGATCGGACAGTTTAGCGCTGGAGTCTGTTGAATGAGCTACATACTTTGTAGGCTAATGATGCTTAAGCCATTTATGAACCACTGAACTGTTTACTTATATTTTTAAAGAAAGTTGTACATATAAATGCTACAATTTAAAAGTGTGTGTATTGAGGTGTTGAACTAATCACAACTTTTATTGAAATAAACAGGGTGAAGATATCCAATAACAATATACAAAGGAAAAAGTAACTCAACAGCTTAACATTACTTAGTCAAGACGAGAACTGACAATGAAGAACACGAATACAACAGAACAAAACTATAATTCAAAATAAGAGTCTCTGCAACATAAACACTAAATACAAGTGACATTACACATTATCTGAAGAAAAAATGTGGAAATGTGAAAATTAATACAACAGAATAAAACTACACTCTAGTTAGTCTCTAGAAACGTAAACACAGTAAATACACATGAGAGTGTAGTGGAAAAGAGATTATTTTACATTATTGAGATTCTTTCTCTCAAATGTGGAGAGGTGTTTTTCTATATGCATTAAAAAACTGTAGGAAAACAAAGGTCTACATTTAGCTCTATATATTTTAAGGACTGTACAAGATTTTCCTGTGTGGTGTTTAAACATATCCCAAACAAATGTGTTTTGAAATCATAGCTAAATTGCATTCCAATTTTTTATCATTGCCAAAATATGCTTTCCAGTCCAACCTCTTGAATGGTTGGTCTCACAACGACAGGTGACTGAATTTCTTTTCCTTTTTTTTCTTTTCTTTTCTTTCTTTTTTTTTTACATTGTTAAAGGGTTGTTTATTTCACAGGCATGCATCATGAACGAAACACAGTTGGTGTTTTTACAGGCAAAATAATCAAATTTTATGCATGACCAATAAAAAGAACACTTGGTGAACAGACTGGGAAAGGATGGAATATTTTTATAGTACTGTAAGCTGTTTTGAATCTGTGATTTCATAAGCCCTACTTGGATAAATAAGGTCTCCTTTGTTTCTTTTTTAGAACCTCCCCAGATTTAGTCTGAGAGGTTGTGATTTTGCTTTAGGTCTTGATAGGGCAGGGCTTGTTTTATTCTGCTTTACAGTCTTGCAATTTCCCCAAGTTCCCTTGTGTATCTTGCATGTCTCTCAGATATATTTTTCTTGTGTATATCAAATTTTTCTTTATCCGTTTTGATATCCTACATTCTAAGTAGTTCTGCAAGTAAAGCCAAACTCGAAAGAGTAAGGGATGAATCTCATGAATATAATGCCAATTAAGTAATTGCTATGGAATATGCATTACAGACTATATGAGCCATATGTGAGTATATGAATTTGAGGTTTCATTGCTTTGACAGTGGGTGATTCTCTAGAGGTCAACGAGGGTTGCCATTTAGAACTGTCCATGTTAAACGCTAGCTGACAAGGTCACATTATACGCAACTACAGCAATACAGTAGCAGGACTTTTATTTCTTTTTACAGACGACATAACGACATTTTAAACGACATCTAAACCGACATCTTAAAATTTAATTCAGGCATGAACACAGATTATACACTGACCAAAAATGTAGTGCAACTTTAATATTAACAGTTTTATTACATTTATCCAATCTAGCTTCTGATCTTTGAAAATAGTACATACCATGTGCTCACTTTTATTTAACCCAAATACTGGTGATTAAAGCAACTTGCTTCTGGACTTGTGTGCATGTCAAGTTAATTTTATTTGTACAGCGCATTTCACAATACACACTGTTACAAAAAATCATGATGTTATTGTTAATAACATCTTAATATCTTCATGCCTTATTGTTGCATTTAGCAAATTAGAGCTGGTTCACAATTTTCTTTACATGAATATACCGTATTAATGCAGGTAAAGTTGGATATATTTAGCAACAAAACAATAGCATGTATTATGTCTGCGCTCGCCATTGGTGTTTAACAATTAAAAATGTCCTACATACAGCAAGTCATGAGTTTGACACCCATGTACTGGTGGCCACTTACTAACCTACCTTGTAAAGGGACAAACATTACGTAGGAGAGAAAAGATTTGTGAGAGAAATATTGTTTCAGTCTCTGATTGTTGTGTTAGTACTTTAAGCCACAATTTGTCACACTGTTTGTGACAGATGCTCACATTCTGGTGGTTATAGACCCTGAGTTAGAATGTTTTGTACAAAGTTTTGCTTTATTAACACAGTGTAGTCAAGCTCTCCGTAAATAGTAACAGCACCAGTCTGTCTGTAATCTGACAAAGGTTATGCTGTTAGGTAAAAGTTGTATTAAAATTTTTTTATACATAGTCTTTGTGGTATTTATTTATTTATTTATTTATTTTAAAAGCTTTTGGATTCTGTGTAAGTATGTTAAAACAAGAGAACCGTGTGTTTTTCGTGAGGGACAGAAGATTTAGTGGCTTAATGAAATGGCATGTGGCCCTGATGGCTGCCATCACTCAAATGAGTTCTCTTGCCCACAGCCATAACTCAAACACGTGAAAAAGCTTGTGATGAGCTTAAATTACACCAAATAGGAAAAGAAAGTAAAAAAAAAAGTCAATAGAGTATCTAATGGATTAAAAAGTGATAAAAGACTGATAAAGAGTGGAAGACCACATTTAAAAAGCTGCTTGTCAAGATTTCACCACATACGGACTTGCTTAATATTATTGTGGTGACTATTCTGAAAACAGCAGCACTGTATAAAAGGCAGAAACATACAGGTTAGGTATACTGTTTCTGTTTTTATTGGAGTTGCCAAATTATAATTTATAATAACAGGAAAAACTAAAACTCCTGAAGAATACATGCATTTCTGAATGAACGATTTATGTCTTCTTGGTTCTTGGTCAGGTCTTCATTCACTTTAATTCACTTTAATTTTAATTTCTAATTCTCCCAGTGACCCTGCAGAGGATAAGCGCTTTGGAGAATGAATGGAGTTCTAATACTCAGGTTATCTTTAAAAATCATGATGTAGTTAGTTTGGCCAATATTTAGATTGCGGCATGCACATAGTTTAAATCATGGTAATTGTGTTTTTTGCTTTTGTTCTCCAGATTACTAAGTGATGTCTATAAGAGTGTATATAGAAGTGGCTCCTAAACTGGGTGCTACAATTACTAGCTAGGGGTTATATGTAATATCTGCTCATTATAATATTTTGAATATTGATATATAAATATGTGTTCTAAAGATTTATACCTTACACAAAATAAATGGTTCAAATCAGTCAAACAAACATGCTTTTCCCCCATTTGCGAATGACAGTTGTTTCATTTTGAAAAGATGTTTCATTTCATATGTTTTAAAATGCAAACATGAAATAAAAGGGGGAAAATCACTATAATGGGGTTCCTTGTTTTTAAAAGGTTTGAGAACCACAAAAATGTATTCAAGGCATCACACATGAACACACTCGTGGTATTAGGGATAAAGGTGGGTGAGTTGATTCCATATCCTGCTGTATGTCCTTTTAGTGACCACTTTTTTTGTTTCTAATGAATGATGCATTTATTTTGGGTGGTTTTGAACTATCCCATTAAGCATTGTTTTAGTAAATCAAAAATAGAGTTGTTCAAATTGTTATGTATTTTATAAATAAAAAAAATCTAAAAGTTTTCTATTCCTCTTTCAGCAGTATCCAGGTGTCTTTTCTGTAGAGAGGGAGTCATGAAGACGATATCTGTGAATAAGGCTGAACATTGGACATTAACGTCAGCGCAGATGCTCCTCCACGCGTTTCCAAAAAAAAAAACCCTCCAAAATATATCACATTGTAAAGCACCATGAACAAACAATTATTTCTTTGAGCGTCTTGCGCAGCTCCTGACTGCGATACGCATAAATGAGGGGGTCTATAAGCGAGTTGCATATGATAAGAATCAGAAACAGATTGAAATGGCTGAAATAACACTTGCAGTAAGGGTTTGTGGGACAGGTGAGGATAAGGATGAGGTGCAGGAAAAACGGCCCCCAGCAGATGATGAAAACCCCGAGCAGTATGGTCAGAGTGATGGCTCCCTTCATGCTAGTGGCTTGCCGGCGGCTCTTATGGAGGGCCATGATGCGTCTGGAGTGGACGTTCGCCAGGATGAACATGTGTAGGTACAAAACCGCCGTGAACACCAATGTCACGCCAAAAAACGTGACGAGACAGGCGATGACCGCGTTATCAGTGTAATAAACGATAAATAAAGAGCTAGAGGTGATGCTGGTGAGCCACACCACCGCGATGATGGCCACGGCGCGCTGCGTGGTCATGATGCTGTGGTACCGGAGTGCGTAAAAGATGGTGATATAGCGGTCCGCCGCAATAGTGCACAGGAACGACAACGAGGACACGACAGAACTGCAGATCATAATGTCGATCACATTGTCTAAGTGCTGTAACATCTTTGCAGTGACGAGCAGCAGCCCATGCTCCGTCAATAACATGAAGAGCGTCTCTACCACATTACTTACGCTCACCAGCATGTCCGACACCGCGAGACAGCAGATGAAATAATACATGGGCGAGTGGAGATTCCTGTTTTTGATGATGGCCACCACCACCAAAATGTTTTCCACCAAACTGATCAAGCCGAGCATTAGAAACAATTCCTGAGGGATCATGATTTGGGCGATCCCTGTTGCATTCATGTCACCAGGAGTTGCACTACTGTTCAAAGTGATGTTATTGTCAGTATTATACATGTAGTCCATGTGTTTCATGCTGAAGTGATGGCGCAACGAGTCGTTCATGCTCCTTCAGTTAGTGTCCGTCCTCATTCAGTCCTTTTGAGTCTGTTAGATGTTATTTCCTTCAGCGCACCTTTAATATTAAAACAATTAAGACAATTCAGTAGGCTATGTCACAATGACCAGTTCCAGCAAATCCAAAATTAGATATTTTAAAATTAGAGATTTTAATCGAAACGATTATACAACTATAATAAATGAACACAAGCAATACCTTTTAATATTACTACTGCACACAGCACAGTCGAAGTCCGCAAACTTGCGCTCTTTACTGGGAACCGCCGTAGACTTGTACCGACCATTAAGAGTCATAAAGTTTGTGCTTTACATGTTGTAATCATTTAGATTTTATCGCAACTGCGTTGTCGAGATTTGAAACTCACCAAAGTAGTAGTCTAATTAAAGTTATGTGGAACTAAAACGCAAAGAAGACAGCGGTCACAAAAACAAAACAAACAAACAAACATAACGTATAAAACAGGAGAGCCTTTTATTGATTCCGTCTTCTCCTCTAAATGCAGTGAAGAAAATGATCACTGTCTCTCCCCCTTCCCTGTCATCTAAACCGACCACATGACACAAACCCACAAATGTAAAAAGCTAATTTTGCTCTAAATTTAGGCCTAAGCTTTATAACCAGCACATCACGTGGTTGTCCGTCAGCGTGTATAGGCTGTTATACCTTTCAACTTTTCATACGCAACTCTCAGTAATTTATGAAATTAGTAAATTGACCATGCATATAAAAATCCTTTAAAGAAAATAATAGAAAAGTAAATCATAATAGAAAAAAATCATTAATTAAAAAAGTAAAAAATTGATCAAAATTTGGTTTATTCAGTCTGATTGACTGAACAGCGCTGTTATTTATAATGTCGTCATACCATTCCAAATGATATAATCCAGCTGATGTGTTGGCCTCAGGCTAGTGCATGCGACCAAATCACGCACTCCCTCTGGTGTTCTGTTGGATAAATGAGAACTGCAAGAACCACTGGCACCAATAGCAGCACAAAGCAGACTTTTTCAGACATAGAATGTTATTGAGTACCAAAAACACTGCATGTTCTTGTGTTGTGTTTTGTGTGGGCACATAGCTTTCTGTTGTTTGGTTTCTAGTGCTATGTGCTCCACTGTCTATAGAGGGTATGCATTGACGTCACTTTCCCGCCGGAACACGCCACTTCAGCCGGACTGAGTGGCAAAAGAACTGCTGCGTGACTGGATTTAATAGGGGAAAACTGCGAAAATGTAAGTAAACCAAACAATTATCAGTTTAAACTAAATGTTGGACTCTATGTAGTGTTCATTACAACTTACCAAAGATCCAGTGATCCATGGATATTGACATGCGGCCAGGAATCGTGTTTTATGACACATGTGCCTGATTTCGACTCCAGTCCAGGGAAATACATAAAGCAAATTTGCCTGTGAACGCTTTTTATATAAATACAATATAGGTAGGTCTAAATCCGGGTGATCACTTATATCATAATGTTCTACAGTGGGGAGAACAAGTATTTGATACACTGCCGATTTTGCAGGTTTTCCTACTTACAAAGCATGTAGAGGTCTGTAATTTTTATCATAGGTACACTTCAACTGTGAGAGACGGAATCTAAAACAAAAATCCAGAAAATCACATTGTATGATTTTTAAGTAATTAATTTGCATTTTATTGCATGACATAAGTATTTGATACGTCAGAAAAGCAGAACTTAATATTTGGTACAGAAACCTTTGTTTGCAATTACAGAGATCATACGTTTCCTGTAGTTCTTGACCAGGTTTGCACACACTGCAGCAGGGATTTTGGCCCACTCCTCCATACAGACCTTCTCCAGATCCTTCAGGTTTCTGGGCTCTCGCTGGGCAATACGGACTTTCAGCTCCCTCCAAAGATTTTCTGTTGGGTTCAGGTCTGGAGACTGGCTAGGCCACTCCAGGACCTTGAGATGCTTCTTACGGAGCCACTCCTTAGTTGCCCTGGCTGTGTGTTTCAGGTCGTTGTCACGCTGGAAGACCCAGCCACGACCCATCTTCAATGCTCTTACTGAGGAAAGGAGATTGTTGGCCAAGATCTCGCGATACATGGCCCCATCCATCCTCCCCTCAATACGGTGCAGTCGTCCTGTCCCCTTTGTAGAAAAGCATCCCCAAAGAATGATGTTTCCACCTCCATGCTTCACGGTTGGGATGGTGTTCTTGGGGTTGTACTCATCCTTCTTCTTCCTCCAAACACGGCGAGTGGAGTTTAGACCAAAAAGCTCTATTTTTGTCTCATCAGACCACATGACCTTCTCCCATTCCTCCTCTGGATCATCCAGATGGTCATTGGCAAACTTCAGACGGGCCTGGACATGCGCTGGCTTGAGCAGGGGGACCTTGCGTGCGCTGCAGGGTTTTAATCCATGACGGCGTAGTGTGTTACTAATGGTTTTCTTTGAGACTGTGGTCCCAGCTTTCTTCAGGTCATTGACCAGGTCCTGCCGTGTAGTTCTGGGCTGATCCTTCACCTTCCTCATGATCATTGATACCCCACGAGGTGAGATCTTGCATGGTGCCCCAGACCGGGGGAGACTGATCGTCATCTTGAACTTCTTCCATTTTCTAATAATTGCGCCAACAGTTGTTGCCTTCTCACCAAGCTGCTTGCCTATTGTCCTGTAGCCCATCCCAGCCTTGTGCAGGTCTACAATTTTATCCCTGACATCCTTACACAGCTCTCTGGTCTTGGCCATTGTGGAGAGGTTGGAGTCTGTTTGATTGAGTGTGTGGACAGGTCTCTTTTATACAGGTAACGAGTTCAAACAGGTGCAGTTAATACAGGTAATGAGTGGAGAACAGGAGGGCTGCTTTAAGAAAAACTAACAGGTCTGTGAGAAACGGAATTCTTACTGGTTGGTAGGTGATCAAATACTTATGTCATGCAATAAAATGCAAATTCATTTTTTAAAAATCATACAATGTGATTTTCTGGATTTTTGTTTTAGATTCCGTCTCTCACAGTTGAAGTGTACCTATGATAAAAATTACAGACCTCTACATGCTTTGTAAGTAGGAAAACCTGCAAAATCGGCAGTGTATCAAATACTTGTTCTCCCCACTGTATATTGTAACAAATGCTATCATTAAACAATTACAATAACAATGTTACTTTTTCATAAGGCCAAGTACAAGTTAGAATCAAGAGCTTTAAAATCTGGACCTTCTTGAATTATTAAACTACGACTAAACTATTGGTTTTTCCCTTGTGTAAAATGTGTTCTGCTAATAATGACAGATATTAGGAAAAACCTAGCAGATGACAGTAAATTAACATTTTCAATATAAGAACATTTTAAGTAAAGTTCTTTAAGTATAATTCTGTCAAACTGATAAGGTTTTATGTGCTTAAATAATATAAAATACATGCAGTTGTTTACCAACTTTGCATATGGATGATACCACAAAAGACAATTTTGCAAAAAAAAAACCCTAAACGGTTCAACACTCCAATTATTATTGATGCAGTCAAAAACTCTCCAACTGCTTTGCAACCAGAAACTTTAGCTTAGCTTTGGCTACCTGAAACTTAGGAAAGTACTACAGATGTATTTTATTTCAAATTCTACTGTATTAATACACTTTTCAGCTATGTTATGACTACATCTCTTAAAGCAGAGTGTTGTCCATCCGGACCAAGACGTGGTGTCCTGCCAGGTCCGGGAGGAAGGTTTTTAGGGCTAGAGAGACTGCTCTCATTTCGAGGCAGTCCTTGAGATTAGATCCATGCTCACGCCAGTCTGATACCAGCTGGGGTTTTTCCAGGGGGCCAGGGCTTTGATACAGCCGTGGTTCACCCTGATGCGAAAGGCGGCCGGACCGCCAAGCATGAGTCGGTACTCTGGGCTTCAGCCAATGCTGCAGGGGTCGCATACGCAGTAGGCCCAGCTTGAGTACAGACGATGCAGAGGCCATAAGGCCCAATGCCCTCTGAAATGTTCTGCTCCTGTCTGCCTCCTGTTTGTCCTTCTGACTGCTGTGCTCGCGTGTGCTCTGCTTGCTTTTGAATCTTTATTTGATATCATTCCCTGTTGTTTAAACTGCTAAATATAATTTACCCATCACCATATATTGTCTAATATTGCCTACCATATTAAATCTGACACCGCTAGCTTTTAATCTAAATCACTATCACGCGTTAGCATTTCGCTAGCCTGTTAGCTTGCCATCTCTGCACTCGGGTCTCTTGTTTTCTGAGTTCATTAAACAACTGTGGTGAGTTGGATTAGTAAATAGACTCCAACAAACAACTGTGGTAAGTTGGATTAATCAACAAATACGGTAAGCCATGTCTTCTTCTCCTATCATTGTCACTTGCACTGCATGTTTCATGTTTAGTATATCTTTCTCCGTTGGCGAACAGGGCTTCACATGTGATAAATGTAAGGAGATAGTCAGGCTGACGGAGAAGATTTCAGAATTAGAGACACGCATCCAGACTTTATTTGAGAGTAGTGAGAATGTAACAGCTTTAGACACTGCTTTGGATGCGAATAGCTTAGTGAACTCTGTACATTGTTCGGTTCCGGCTGTAGAGCCCGTGCAGCAGGGCAACTGGGTGACGGTGAGACGGCATAGTCGCGGATCAAAAAACCACTCTTCCGTTCCGATTAGAACATCAAACAGGTTCTCCCCACTCAGTGATGCACCCACTGAGAATCCTGTTGAAAGTGCCCTAGTTATTGGCGATTCTATTACACGGAACGTGAAAATAGAGACACCAGCCACCATAGTCACATGTTTACCGGGAGCCAGAGCGCCTGACATCAAAGCAAATTTAAAAGTGCTGGCTAATGCTAATCGTAAATTCTCTAAGATTATTATTCACGTCGGCACAAATGATGTTCGACTTCGCCAGTCGGAGATCACCAAAATTAACATTAAAGAGGTGTGTAAACTCGCAAGTACGATGGCAGATGACGTTTTTTGCTCTGGTCCCCTCCCCGTTAAAAGGAGTGATGAGATACTTAGCAGACTATCATCACTCAATGGCTGGTTGTCTAAGTGGTGTCCGCAAAATAACATAGGGTTCATAGACAATTGGAAAAGCTTTTGGGGCAGACCTGACCTGTTGAAAAAAGATGGTATTCATCCTTCCTGGGATGGTGCCGCTCTTCTCTCTAGTAATTTGGCACATAGTCTTAGAGCTAAACCTTGACTAACTGGGGCCCAGGTCAGGAAGCAGACGGACTGGCTTACCCGACCGCCTGCTAGCTGTCTCACGTCACAGAAGTCAGATAAATCCCAGCACATAGAGACTCTTTCACCTAGATATTATCACATAGAGACTGTGTCTGTTCCACGAATTAGTAAATACAAAAAACCATCAAAATCATTCAACGGTAAAAATTTAATTGATGTCCAATAAATAAATAACAGATATAATACAGATGATCAAATGATAAAGCTCGGGTTGCTGAATATTCGATCCCTTTCCTCAAAAGCGCTTATTGTTAATGATATGATTACAGATCATAACCTAGATGTGCTGTGTTTGACAGAAACCTGGCTAAAACCTGGCGATTACATTACTTTAAATGAGTCCACCCCCCAAGATTATTGTTATAAACACGAGCCACGTCTGAAAGGTAAAGGGGGAGGTGTTGCTGTAATTTATAATAATATCTTCAGTATTACTCACAAGTCTAGTTTCAAATATAATTCCTTTGAAGTTTTGGTGCTTTATGTAACGTTATGTAGTGAAATCGATAAATCCCGTTTGACATTTGTGCTGGCTACTGTATACAGGCCACCAGGGCACCATACAGACTTTACCAGAGAATTTGCTGATTTTCTATCAGAGTTAGTACTGGCTGCAGATAAAGTCCTAATTGTTGGTGATTTTAATATCCATGTAGACAATGAAAAAGACGCATTGGGATTGGCATTTAGAGACATTCTAAACTCTATTGGAGTAAGGCAACACGTGTCAGGACCCACTCATCGCCGTAATCATACGTTAGACCTAATACTGTCACATGGAATAAATGTTGATACCATTGAAATTCTGCAGCAGAGCGATGACATCTCAGATCATTACCTAGTATCATGTACACTTAATTTAGCAAAGGCTGCAAAGCCGTCCCCTCGCTTTAAATATGGCAGGACTATCACTGCTGCGACTAAAGATTTCTTTGTAAATAATCTTCCTCATCAGTTTCATCTCCTCAGCATCCCAGATAGCCTAGAGGAACTCGATGTTGCAACAGAAACTATTGACTCTCTCTTTTCCAGCACTTTAGACACAGTTGCTCCCCGGCGCTTAAAGAAGATTAAAGAAAACAGTCCAACGCCGTGGTACAACGAGCAAACCCGGGCCCTTAAAACAGCAGCCAGAAAAATGGAGCGCAGCTGGAAGAAAACAAAACTAGAAGTTTTTCTCATTTCGTGGAAAGAGAGCATGATTGCATACAGAAAGGCCCTAAAAACTGCTAGATCTGCTTATTTCTCGACTCTCTTAGAAGAAAACAAACACAACCCTAGGTATTTATTCGATACAGTGGCTAAATTAACCAAAGATAAAGCTTCACCTTCTGATGTTTGTAAACAGCACAGCAGTAATGACTTTATGAACTTCTTTACCTGTAAGATTGATAATATTAGGAAAAAAATTATAACCATGCAGCCGTCTACTACAGTATCACATCAGACAGTGCATTGTAGTGTCACTGAGGAAAAATTACATTCATTCACTGCTATAGGAGAAGAAGAATTGGCTAAACTCGTTAAATCATCAAAATCAACAACATGTATGCTCGACCCCATACCGACTAAACTACTAAAAGAGATGCTTCCAGAGGTCATAGATCCTCTCCTTAATATCATTAATTCATCCTTGACATTAGGATATGTACCGAAAACTTTTAAGTTGGCTATTATTAAACCACTTATTAAAAAACCGCAACTTGATCCTACAAAATTAGTCAGTTACAGGCCAATCTCAAATCTACCCTTTCTGTCAAAAATACTAGAAAAGGCAGTGTCCTCACAATTATGCTCTTTTTTAGAAAGAAATGGTATCTGTGAGGATTTCCAGTCAGGATTTAGACCGTATCATAGTACTGAGACTGCTCTCATCAGAGTAACAAATGATTTACTCTTATCATCCGATCGTGGTTGTATATCTCTATTAGTGTTACTCGATCTTAGCGCTGCATTCGATACTATCGACCACAATATTCTTTTGAATAGACTCGAAAATTATGTTGGCATTAGTGGAACTTCATTGGCATGGTTTAAATCATACTTATCTGACCGTTATCAGTTTGTAGCAGTAAATGAAGAGATGTCACACCGAACACAAGTTCAGTATGGAGTACCGCAGGGCTCAGTGCTAGGACCGTTGCTTTTCACCCTGTACATGCTACCACTGGGAGATATTATTAGGAAGCATGGTGTTAATTTTCATTGTTATGCTGACGATACTCAGCTCTATATTTCTTCACGCCCTGACGAAACTTACCAATTCACAAGATTAACAGAATGCATAGCTGATATTAAAACTTGGATGACTAGTAATTTCCTGCAACTTAATTCAGAAAAAACTGAATTTTTAATCATTGGACAAAAAAACTCCACAAGTAGTAACCTAGAATACTGTCTAACACTCGATGGCTGCTCTGTCAAGTCCTCGTCGTCAGTTAGGAACCTGGGTGTGCTCTTTGATACCAATCTCTCATTTGAAAGCCACGTTTCTAGCATCTGTAAAACTGCATTCTACCATCTTAAAAATATATCTAAATTACGGCGCATGCTTTCAATGCAAAATGCTGAACAGTTAGTTCATGCGTTCATGACCTCAAGGCTAGATTATTGTAATGCTCTACTGGGTGGTTGCCCTGCCCGCTTAATAAATAAACTGCAGCTGGTCCAAAACGCAGCAGCTAGAGTTCTTACTAGAACCAGGAAGTATGACCATATTAGCCCGGTTCTTTCAACACTGCATTGGCTCCCTATTAAACATCGTATACATTTTAAAATCTTGCTGATTACTTACAAAGCACTAAATGGTTTAGCGCCCCAGTACTTGAGCGAGCGCTTAACGCATTATACTCCATCACGTTTATTGCGGTCTCAAAATTCTGGCCAGTTGATAATACCTAGAATATCAAAATCAACTGCAGGCGGTCGGTCCTTTTCCTATTTAGCACCTAAACTCTGGAACAGTCTTCCTAGTATTGTTCGGGAAGCAGACACACTCTGTCAGTTTAAATCTAGACTAAAAACACATCTCTTTACTATGGCATACACATAAAACATTTTTAATTTCTGTTATTCAAATCAGTTAAATGATTGTTTTAGGCTGCATTAACTAGGTCAGCCGGAACCGGGAACACTTCCCATAACACCTGATGTACTCGTTACATCATAAGAAGAATGGCATCTACGCTAATGTTAGTCTCTCTGTTTATCCCGAGGTTTACTGCAGCCGGCCGGATCCGGGCCGTATCCAGACCAGATGGTGGACCTTAGCCTGGACATGACGACCATATCCCTGAAGTGTCTGTAGAGACAATAGTGTCAATTAAACTCCCCCCTGTAAATGCCGCATCGACACGACATCCTAATTAAACCCGTCCCCGGCGTGACAACTCCAATCTTTCGAATAATCCTACGAATATCTATTTATCTAATATGACTTCTGACCTGTAATGTTGCCAGAATCATAATCATACACTATTTGTTCGTCGGCCAGAGGAGAACTGGCACCCCGACTGAGCCTGGTTTCTTCCAAGGTTTTTTTCTCCATTCTGGCCCTGAAGGAGTTTTGGTTCCTTGCCACCGTCGCCTTTGGCTTTTGGCTTGCTCAGTTGGGGACACCTAAATTTCAATTATATTACTGATCCGCCCGCATTGACACTATATGATAATTGAAATGAGCTGGATGACATCACCGTTTTCTCCAGAGCGGCTGTACAGCCGAATCAAATTCCGTTGCATTATTTTCCTGTTACCACTGTGAAGCTGCTTTGAAACAATTGCCATTGTAAAAAGCGCTATATAAATAAAGGTGATTTGATTTGATTTGAGGGGGGGGGTAAGACCCCACTCTAAACGATGCAGCCAGTCGCTGAATGGTGAGAGCGCGTTCTGGTGAGAACTGTTCCCAGGAAGGCTATCTGCTGGCTGGGAGACAATGCACTCTTGGATAACTTGATCCTGAGCCCAAGGCATTTTAGATGGCTGAGGAGCCAGGATTTGTGAGTTTGTAACTCGGCCTCTGACTTGGCCAAAATGAGCCAGTCGTTGAGGTAGTTCAGAATGCGCATTCCCCGCTGTCTCAGGGGGGAGAGAGCTGCATCCATGCATTTTGAAAATGTACGAGGTGCCAGTGACAGCCCGAATGGCAGTACTGTGTACTGATAAGCCACCCCCTCGAACACGAATCTCAACATGAATGGTCTGTGATGGCTCCCTTTGGCTGCAAACAGAAAATCTCCAGCCGCCTGAACTGAAAAGGGGGCTGGGAGAGAAACACAAGCCTTTTTCGGGGGTGGTCCAGCCGAGACTTAACCCCCTCCTCTTCCCTTCTGTTTTTTGATCAGGAAAGCTTCCGAGGCTCAGGGTCCAGCGTAATTCTAGGCCGGGGGCCCTGGCGTTTGGGGTAGAGGAAGCGCTTTGATGAGTGAGGGCACTGTCTGATTTTAGCCGCTGGGCGGTGCTGAGAGATCGGCGCCGCTGGTTTGGCTGGCTCCTGAGCCTGCGCATTCTTTCGGCGACTTGAAGCAGAGCTGGAACGTTTAGGCAGGAAGTGGCGCATGGATTGCAAAGACTTCTGCGCTTCGTGAATCGCTCCGCGAAGCCGCTCACTGCAGGGCCAAAGAGACAAGTGGTAGAGACGGGGGAGTTGAGGAAGGCAGTCTTGTCTGCATCCTTGATCTCCGTTAAGTTGAGCCACAAGTGGCGCTCAAGTACCACTAAACTGGCCATGCTCCTCCCTATTAGAGCGCTGCATTTCAGCCCGAGCCCGGTGGGCCCCGACTTATTTACGCCCCTAGGGCCGGTCTTCGGGCCAGTTTTAGGCTTCTCCTTCTTTTTATATTTTAGACATTCACTCATTAAAAGAAACTATAAGACGGGCTGCGCTGGTGGAAACAACACGAGACCATGATACCGCGACTGTCAAGACTGGCTCGCAGTGTTCAGAGTCCGCGCCAGCAGCAGCAGCGAGCATTCCTTCAGCGCAGCTGGAAGAGTTATGGCCTTTTTACACCTGGTCATTTCATTAGTTTTCTCTGATCAGATATCTATCCGATTGTGAAAAGACCAGGAGTAAATGCCTTCCGAAATTCTTTTGAGACGGATTTATATCTGATCACTCAAACAAACCAATTCAGAAGGTGGTCTGGGACACATTTCAGATGAAACTGGACAAGTGTAAATGCATCTGGTTGTTTAAACCACATATATAAATTTTACTCCTGGCAAACTGTTAAAAAATAAACGTGTGAGAGCGTGTTAAAGGCTAGGCTATGTATGACATGTTGTAGCCAGATATGACGGCGCTACTGCAACACACATCGCCGCAAATGAGTAAATTTAAAGTTCATTTTGTGGAGAGGTGTAAGGTAAGACAAACTGCATGTTTTTTTATTTTTATTTTGTTTATTGTTTAGATTGTATAGCCCGTTTCGCTTGCGAGCGCCGTTGCGAGCAGCAGGAGCCTGCCTCAGCTTGTCAAAAATGTGGTGTCTTTTTACTGTGGTGGTGATAATAAACGTTTAAACTAACATTGTGATATGCTTGAAGTGTTTCAAATCTATGGATTTTATTATAGGCAAGACAAGTCAAGTGTTGATTTGAGAGGCTAAATTGATCAAACGTGGTTAAATCTGTCGGCCGCTAGGCGCTTGGTCATCACTTTAAAAACAAAAACTTTAACTTAAACAAAAAATGCTCAAATTTTTTTCTAAATTAACTTAATAAAGAAACAAAACGAAATATAACTACTTTGACATTAAAAACAAAGCTGAACTATTTTAATGGCTGCAACAGTGTGTAATATGGGGGGGGGTGGAACACGGGCTCTAGTCGGACTCGGGCTGAGATTTTTGATAAGCTGTCGGATACAGGCCGAGCTAGGGCCTGAGCCTCTCGGGCCAGGGCCGGGCTAGGGCCTAGATTTGAGGCCCGTGCAGGGCTCTACTCCCTATGGCCTGGGCGGTGGTTTTCGTGGCGCGTAGGGCCAAGTCAGTGGCGCTGCGCAGAGCACGGAAGGCGGCTGGGTTCGCTCCAGACTCATCTATGGAGCGGAGGAGTTTAGCCTGGAACACTTGGAGGACCGCCATAGTGTGCAGGGCTGAGGCAGCTTGACCAGCGGATGCGTAGAATCGGCCAGCGAGAGCTGAAGTGGTTCGGCACGGTTTGGAAGTCACTTTGTCCTTCCATCCGATGGCGGTGGGTGGGCAGAGATGCGCAGCCACGGCTTCCTCCAGAGGCGACAGTTTCTCGTAGCCTTTCTCCTCGGCGCCATCAATTGTAGAGAGTGCTGCAGAGGCAGAAGTGCACAGACAGGCCGAATAGGGAGCGCGCCATGACATCGTCAGCTCATCGTGCACCTCTGGAAAAAACGGCACTGATCGCTGTCGAGGGGCCTGCTGGCGCCCTGGCAGGAACCACTTGTCGAGGCGGCTTCTCATGGGATCTTCTACACAGCTACAAGTATATTTCAAATCTGAGAAGCACTGTTTTGCTGAAAGCTATCAGGTTATTGGCAACATGCTTGTTTCTTAAGGTTATCTAATTGTTCCTTAAGCATTTTGGGTATTAGCCACATGCTGTTGTCTTAAGCTCATTCAGGTAACTGCTTGTAAATGGACATGCTGCTCTCCTCAGCTGCTTGTAAGAAGAGCACCCCTTCGCTGCTACTCTCCTCCTGTAAGGGGTATGCTGCTCTTCTTAGATGCTTGTAATAGAAGAGCACCTCTTCGCTGCTACTCTCCTCTTGTAAGGGGCATGCTGCTCTTCTCAGATGCTTGTAACAGAAGAGCACCCCTTCGCTGCTACTCTCCTCCTGTAAGGGGCATGCTGCTCTTCTCAGATGCTTGTAAGAAAAGCACCCCTTCGCTGCCACTCTCCTCCTTTAAGGGGCATGCTGCTCTTCTCAGATGCTTGTAACAGAAGAACACCTTTCGCTGCTACTCTCCTCCTGTAAGGGGCATGCTGCTCTTCTCAAATGCTTGCAAGAAAAGCACCCCTTCGCTGCTACTCTCCTCCTGTAAGGGGAATGCTCCTCTTCTCAGATGCTTGTAAGAAGAGCACCCCTTCGCTGCTACTCTCCTCCTGTAAGGGGAATGCTGCTCTTCTCAGATGCTTGTAAGAAGAGCACCCCTTCGCTGTTACTCTCCTTCTGTAAGGGGCATGCTGCCCCCAGTTTGCTATTTCAAAGGGATATGCTACTCCTATTTTTTCCTATTTTGTCTTGCGTCTTTTCCAGTATACTTATTTTTTTTCCAGTACCAGTTAAAAAAAAAAAAAATCAATTTTCACGGTCAGTTTGTGGTTGGGGGGTTGTCAGCATATTGTTTTGTTTTGGAGGGTTATCGCTGCTTTCCCTGCTCTTATCCATGCTAGGCTGCATGGATGGGCAGGGAGTTTTTGCCCAGAACAGAACCATACCACCAATCCAAACTTTATGCTAACTGCTCTTTGACAATAGTGATCCTGACAGAAGTATCCTTGATCAAGAGCCTCCTGGATGTACTCCTCCATGGCCTTCTGTTCAGGGATGGAAAGTGGATATATCTTGCCATGGGGCACTGGCTCACCTGGTATGAGGTCGATGGTGTAGTCCCATGGTCTGTGTGGTGGTAACTGGGAGGCTCATTTTGGGCAGAATACGTCTCTGAAGGGGGCGTAACACTCAGGAATGTCTACAGACTGCTGTTCAACCAGGCTTTCGATGGAAGTGGAATTCAAAAGAATGGACTTGACTGGTGGAGACATGGTGAGAGGTGATCGCCCCACTTTAGGACTTCTCCTGTTGTCCAGGATGGCACTGGGTGATGTTTCACGAGCCAGGGGCACCCTAAGATGATGTCAGCGGTGGACTTCTCCAGAACCAGCAAGTTGATGGAATAGACCGACCTGCAGTTTTAAGGGTCCAACACTGTAGCTCACATGGTCTCGGCTGAGAGGCATACCCACTATTGAGTGAACCTTGTATTGGGTTTTGTTGTAGGTTTTCTTGAGCTTTAGATAATGGCAGAGCTCTCTGGATATGAAGTTGCCTGCTAACCCAGAATCGATGAGGGCGCTGACTGAAACATATACATCAGAGGCAGTAAGACAAACTATGGTGGTAAGTGGTGTAAAATTGATATGGGGACTGTGAACCACACTCACCACAGGATGAGGACGACGAACGGGACATGCAGAGATAACATGAGCTATTCGAATGTATGGTAACACTTTATTTTTATGGTCCCTTTTGAACATTCTGTTTACTATAAGTAATGCTGAACCTATGTGTCAACTAACTCTCATTAGAGTATTAGTAGACTGTCTGCTTAATATCTGCTAACACTTTGTGCTGGTCCCCTAACAGACATTCTACTGATTATAAGTAACTTTGCAACTACATGTCAACTTATGTATTACTCATGTCTAGCCCTAAACCTACCGGTCTACTAATACTCGACTAACACTCTAATGAGATTTAGTAGACATGTAGGTGCAACGTTACTTATAGTCAACAGAATGTGTTAAAGGGACCATCAAAATAAAGTGAAACCGAATGGACAATTGGATGAATTTCTCGAGACCGATGGCATCATCGTGTGCAGTGAGATACAGCCGCAAGTTAGGCTCTAATCCCTGCCGATAGGTGGTCAGGAGCAAGCGTTCATTCCATCCACTGGCAGCTGCAAGCGTGCAGAATTTCAAAGCATAATTGTTAATGGAACCTTTTCCTTGTTTTAAATGATAAAGTTGCTCACCCACAGAAGAGTCACAGAAAACTTCACGGATTTGGGCAATGAAGGCATCAAACAACTGTGTGGTTGAACCGTTTTGGTTTCATAATGTTCCTGCCCTTTGGAGAGCTCGCCCCGTCAGCAGGGAGATGACAAAAGACAACTTGGATCTTTCTGTAGGGAAGCGGTACTGCTGCATCTCCAAGGTCAGAGAACATTGAAGGACGAACCCGTTGCATTCCACCGCCAAGCCAGAGTAGGGCGCTGGATTGATCATGGGACTGGCGACAATTATTGTTAATCTCCTGAAACAGGTCCGGTTGTGGATTGCTCACGTTTTGTGGTGTGGTCTTCTGTAATGGTAATTATACTCAGAGAAGAGAAGCACAGATGACGTTTAACCATTTATTGATAGCAGCAGCGGAGCACAAACAAAAAGGTAAATGAATGTTACTTTGAGCAGGTTGAATGGTTATATCAAATGGATTAATCAGTCTCTTATCTTTGCAGGTTGGTTTGGTCTGGATCCAGGATGATGGAATCGCACACACCTCAGTTGCTGTTGGTAGGTAGGTTCTGTGAGTGAATGGTGCCCTGGGGAAGTGACAATGGAGATGGAGAATGACTTGGAGAAAGTCGCAGATCTTGAAAGTAGCAGAGAAGAATAACGAGGAACACTGGGATCAGAAAACACTGGAGGTAAGTAATACACATAAACTGCGTCCCAATTTGGAGGCTGCACCAATCGAAGGCTGCATTCGAAGGCCAATTCGACACTGCAACGAAGGCTGTCCCAATTCAAAAGCTGCACCCTTCGAAGGCCGCATTCAAAGGCAATGAAGGCTGCCCTGATTGGAAAGCACCTTCAAATGCGGCCTTCAAATTCGTTTCTCGGGCAAGGAAGGATACAACAGATGGACCCTTCGCAGCCTGCCCTACCCCAGAATTCGTTGCGTGCCAGTGACAAAAGGATTTTTATTCAAAGAAAATGGCGGGTGATTCTGTGGCTGCCGAGGAATTCACATTAAAAAAATGTGAGTATTATGTTTTAATTTACTCAAATAGCTAGCAAAACAAGTATTAAAAGCCAGGGGTTTTTCTTAAAAAACGTGAACTTAACCCCTGCATTACCACTGCATGGCTTCATTTGTTAGGTGGTCTGAGACAAAACTTGTTCTAATATTTCGTTTTGTTTTAGGGAGCAAGAAGCAGACCACTCAATTTATTAAAATGAGGGCTGAAAATGATCATTTATTTACCAGGGCCAAAAACTTACTGGAGGTAAGGCAACGACCCATTTGTAATATTTCCACTAGGCTCTCTTGTGTATTATATCAACTAGCCCTAACCCTCACAAAGCCCACAAGAATAAGATAACCAATAGGCAAGTCTTTCACTTTGTTGTTTTTTGTAGTGCGGTCATGCAATATATGTTTACAAATGTTTTAACCAAACTTGATTATTTTGTATGCATGTCCTGCTGTGTCATATTTTCTAATGTTAAGATTGCACCTCTGTATTAATATTTTCATAAGTGTTTCCTTTTTCTCTTGTTTTAGGACAATTCTGGAGAAAATTGGCCTGCTGGGGAAGGTCACTTTGTAAGCAAGTTGACACATCTTTGGGAAAATGTATTGTACTGTTAACAGGCATGGTTTATTTGCTATGCCTTAGGATTGCGAGTGTCCTGGGACAGGTGAGGGATTGAGTGGGAAACCCACTGCTGCAACTTGGCCCTGGTTTGTCTTCATGGATGAGGTGTTGGAACAGAGGCATTCCAACAAACCCCCTGTCCTAATTGCCTCCATCCCTGAGGACACACCAGGGACAAGTTCAGCAGTGGATGACCAAGATGAAGAGGAACCAGCACCAGCACCAGCCAAGAGAAAAAGAGGCAGTGACGATGAGCTGGTCGAGCTACTTAGGGAGGATGTAAAGTTTCAGTGAGAGACAGAGGAGAGCAGAGAGAGAATGGACAGATTGTTTTCTCTTCTTGAGAGAATGGTTGACAAATAAAATGTAAGTTAAAAATGGGTAAATTAAAAAAAATTATATATATTTTTTTTTAAATGTCACTTATAATTTGTAATGTCTATACACTGTTTATTTTTGTAATGCAAGTTAAAAATGAAACAAGTTGTTCTATACATGATTAGGGCCCGAGCACCGATGGTGTGAGGACCCTATTGGAATTGCTCAGCCTATTATTATTGTTCTCCCAAATTAATCGCATTTTTGATGGCCTAAACATGCTCGAAAACTCATGAAACTTTGCACACGCATCAAAAGTGGTGAAAATTTACGTCTGATATGGGTTTCAGAATTAGGTGTGGCAAAACGAAGTGCCCCTCCCGCTATGTTTCACGTACAGGTATGAAATTCGGGAAACACATGTATCAGCCCAATACCTCCAAAAAAAATGTCTCCTGGTACGAAATCTGAAAACCAACAGAAAGTGAGATATTTAGGTTTTTTTTTGCAAAATTGTTGCAAATTTTGCCATTTCCAGACGTTGTACTTTAACGAACTCCTCCTAGAGATTTAATCAGATCAACATCATATTTGCACAGTCTAATCTAAAGGCCTTTGCGACGTTAAATTGCGAAGATCTTGAGCTTTCCCTGAAGGGCGTGTCCGTGGCGGCCTGGCAAATTTCGATGTTTCGCCATGAAACAGGAAGTTGTTGTAACTCGGACATACAATTTCCGATCTGCCCCAAACTTCACATGTATTATTAGAGTCCTGGCCTGAAGACATCTACATGCCAATATTCAGTTACAGGCATAGCGCCACCTGTGGGCAACAGGAAAGACCATGTTTTACACTGTGATGAGTATCCTTATTGAGATTTAACCAGAACAACATCATGGCGGTGGTCCCGGGTACGAGGGCCCTTTCATCGCTGCTTGCAGCTTTAATTTAATTTTGTAATTTCAATTATTTGTAAATGAACCAAAGTAATTTCTGTGCATTGTTTATTTTTGTTATATAACTTCAAATGTGTAAATAAAATAATTGTTCTGTACATTATTTTTGTAATGCAAGTTATAATTTGTACATGAAAAAATTCTATTCATTTATTTTTGTCATGTAAATTAGAAATGTTTAATTAAAATAAATCGTTCTATACATTAAAGTACTTTTTACAACTATATACAACATAACTTACGTTTAACATCAGAAAAACAACATACATTTTAAATTAACTACATAAAACAGAAGAAAACATTTTTATGTACGCTTTCAGCTAAGCAGGGAGATCCTGGTGGTGCTGCTGGACCTGGATGGGCTGCAACAATAGAGACCCTGGTAAGGCCTCTGCCAGTGGGACATCATCTGGGATGAGTGTGTATTTCCACTGTTCACTGTCCACAACAGGTTTGAAGGGCTGATGAAGGGATGGCAGCCATGTCGCTGAGATGTTTTCAGAAAGAGGGAAGAATAAAATAAATTAACTCACATCCTCAAATCGAACCACAAAATATAATAATACATCATAATAAGACCACATTTTTTAGTGTTTCTATTATATAGTGTTCATATTTTTTAAACAATATGTAAAATGTCAGTTTTTCATAAAAAGTACAATATTTGCCTCTACTTGGTTAACTAATAGTTGCTAACGATATAAAAGTGACATTACACAGTTTAATTATATATATTTTACCTGGTTATGGTCCAGTCTCCTGTCGTCAGCGTTGAAGCATGTCAAAATCCAATAAAAACTCAAATAATAAGCAAATAAAAATAAAACCCAACTTTTCTGCCTCCATTTCTCTTTTTAAAATCTCCTCACAAATGTCCGCTGTCAGCTGTCACACAGCTTCTAGGCCATTTAACGATGCTCGGTTTAGTCAAATCAAATCAAATCACCTTTATTTATGTAGCGCTTTTTACAATGCCAATTGTTTCAAAGCAGCTTCACAGTGGTAACAGGAAAATAATGCAACAGAATTTGATTCGGCTGTACAGCCGCTCTGGTGAAAACGGTGATGTCATCCAGCTCATTTCAGTTATCATATAGTGTCAATGCGGGCAGATCAGTAATATAGTTGAAATTTAAGTGTCCCCAACTGAGCAAGCCAAAAGCCAAAGGCGACGGTGGCAAGGAACCAAAACTCCTTCAGGGCCAGAATGGAGAAAAAAACCTTGGGAGAAACCAGGCTCAGTCGGGGTGACAGTTCTCCTCAGGCCGACAAACAAATAGTGTATGATTAATTATGATTCTGGCAACATTACAGGTCAGAAGTCATATTAGACCAATAGATATTCGTAGGATTATTCGAAAGATTGGAGTCGTCACGCCGGGGATGGGTTTAATGAGGATGTCGTGTCGATGCAGCATTTACAGGGGGAGTTTAATTGACACGGTGTCTGCAGACATTTCAGGGATGCGTTGGTCATGTCCAGGCGCAGGTCCACCATCTGGTCCGGATACGGCCCGGATCCGGCCGACTGCAGTAAACCTCGGGATAAACAGAGAGACTAACATTAGCGTAGATGCCATTCTTCTTATGATGTAACGAGTACATCAGGTGGTATGGGAAGTGTTCCCGGTTCCGGCTGACCTAGTTAATGCAGCCTAAAACAATCATTTAACTGATTTGAATAATATAAATTAAAAATGTTTTATGTGTATGCCATAGATGTGTTTTTAGTCTAGATTTAAACTGACAGAGTGTGTCTGCTTCCCGAACAATGCTAGGAAGACTGTTACAGAGTTTAGGTGCTAAATACGAAAAGGATCGACCGCCTGCAGTTGATTTTGATATTCTAGGTATTATCAACTGGCCAGAATTTTGAGACCGCAATAGACGTGATGGAGTATAATCTTTTAAGAGCTCGCTCAAGTACTGGGGAGCTAAACCATTTAGTGCTTTGTAAGTAATTAACAAGATTTTAAAATGTATACAATGTTTATAAGGGAGCCAATGCAGTGTTGCCAGGGCTAATATGGTCATACTTCCTGGTTCTAGTAAGAACTCTAGCTGCTGCGTTTTGGACAAGCTGCAGTTTATTTATTAATCGAGCAGAGCAACCACCCAGTAGAGCATTACAATAATCTAGCGCTCTGTTCATGAACGCATGAACTGTTCAGCATTTTGCATTGAAAGCATGTGCCGTAATTTAGATATATTTTTAAGATGGTAGAATGCAGTTTTACAGATGCTAGAAACGTGGCTTTCAAATGAGAGATTGGTATCAAAGAGCACACCCAGGTGATCATTTTGTCCAATAAATTAAGTTGCAGGAAATTACTAGTCATCCAATTTTTTATATCAGTTATGGGAGGTATCATGTGGAATATACATGTATGGACTGGCCGTGGGCAGTACAACATACGGAAGTCCCAGGGGTGGCCCCGGCCAATGCAGGCGGGAGACTACACCGCACAGAGACGGCAGAGCGAGCTCTGCCAAGGGAAAGACACGGGCTCGCCGTAGGGAGCCGTACCGTGGAAGAATACACATATGGGACCGCCGTAGGGGTCACAACATATGGATACCCAGCCTAACACAAGTTCCACCAATGCATACGAGTGTTAGACCTGGCGTCGGACGCTCCGCCACGTCTGACTGCCACGGGTTGCGGAGGACTCAACAGGGTTCGCCGTGCTGGGGAACTCGACTGGAGCATATCAGCGCACGTATCCGGTCCATGAGGAGGGGAATGGCGCAGCAAGCCGACACTAGAACGGGCCCTTCGGTGTTACTGGCTATTTGAAGCGAGCACACGGGAAGAAACCGGCTCTACACGGAGGCTATAGAATCTAGCGAACGTGTTAGGTGTCGCCCAGCCCGCAGCTCTACATATATCTGTCAGCGAGGCGCCGTGCGCCAGCGCCCAGGAAGAGGCCACATTCCTAGTGGAGTGGGCCCTCAACCCAAGCGGGCAGGGCACGCCTTGGGTTTCATACGCCAAGGCGATGGCATCCACTATCCAGTGAGCCATCCTCTGCTTGGAGACAGCCTTTCCCTTCTGCTGGCCTCCGTAACAGATGAAGAGCTGTTCTGAGGTCCTGAAGCTTTGCGTTCTGTCCACGTAAGTCCGCAGAGCGCGAACGGGACAGAGAAAAGCCAGGGCTGGGTCTGCCTCCTCCGAAGGCAGCGCTTGCAGGTTCACCACCTGGTCCCGAAAGGGAGTGGTGGGAACCTTGGGCACATATCCGGGCCGGGGTCTCAGGATTACATGAGAGTTACCCGCCCCGAATTCCAGGCACGATTCGTCGACCGAAAATGCCTGCAGGTCCCCTACCCTCTTGATGGAAGCCAATGCAGTCAGGAGTACTGTCTTCCAAGACAGGATTTTTAACTCTGCTGACTGCAAAGGCTCAAAGGGAGCCCTCTGTAATGCGGTTAGCACCAGGGGCAAGTCCCAAGAGGGTATAGAGTGAGGGCGAGGCGGATTTAATCTCCTCGCCCCCCTCAGGAACCTGACGACCAGATCGTGCTTTCCTAGGGACTTACCTTCGACCATGCTGTGATTTGCGGCGATAGCGGCAACATACACTTTGAGGGTGGAGGGAGACAGCCTTCGCTCCAACCCTTCTTGCAGGAAGGAAAGCACAGAGCTGATCGAACATCTTCGGGCGTCTTCTCGTCGAGAAGAACACCACTCGACGAACAGGTTCCACTTCAACGCGTAGAGGCGCCTCGTAGAGGGGGCTCTGGCGGAAGTGATGGTGTCTACCACAGTCTGTGGTAGGCCACCTAGAACCTCCGCGTCCCGTCCAGGGACCAGACATGGAGTTTCCAGAGGTCCGGACGCGGGTGCCACAGGGTGCCCCGTCTCTGAGTCAGGAGGTCCTTCCTCAGAGGAATGGGCCAAGGAGGTGCTGTCGCGAGGAGCACTTGTTCCGGGAACCAGGTCCGGTTGGGCCAGTATGGCGCAACTAGCAAGACCTGCTCCTCGTCCTCCCTGACCTTGCACAGTGTCTGCCCAAGAAGGCTCACTGGGGGAAACGCATATTTGCATAGGCCCCGGGGCCAGCTGTGTGCCAGCGCATCCGAGCCGAGGGTCCCCCCGGTCAGGGAATAGAACAACTGGCAGTGAGACGTGTCCGGGGCGGCAAACAGGTCTACCTGTGCGGTCCCGAAGCGACTCCAGATCAGCTGGACCACCTGGGGATGGAGTCTCCACTCTCCTGGGAGCACTTGCTGTCGTGAGAGCTCGTCGGCTGCACGATTGAGCAGGCCCGGGATATGAATGGCACGAAGCGACCTCAGATGCTTCTGACTCCAGAGGAGGAGATGGCGGGCGAGTTGTGACATGCGGCGGGAGCGTAGACCACCCTGTTTGTTGATGTACGCAACGGCCGCAGTGTTGTCCGTACGGACCAGAACGTGCTTGCCTCGTAGCGGCCCTTTGAGGCGGCCCAGCGCAAGACGAACTGCTAACAACTCGAGGCAATTGATATGCCATTGCAGTTGAGGCCCCGTCCACAGACCCAAAACTGCAAGCCCGTTGTACGTGGCCCCCCAGCCGGTGGATGAGGCATCCGTGGAGACCACAGCATGCCTGGACACTTGTTCTAGGGGAACTCCTGCCCGTAGGAACGAAGGGTCCAACCACGGACTGAAGGTTTGGCGACACTTCGGTGTTACTGAGACACGGAATGAGCCGCTCTGCCACGCCCATCTCGGGACTCGGTCGTGTAGCCAGTGTTGAAGCGGCCTCATATGAAGCAATCCGAGCGGCGTCACTGCGGCTGCGGATGCCATATGCCCCAGGAGCCTCTGAAAATGTTTCAGTGGTACCGCTGTCCTGCATTTGAACGAATTCAAGCAGTTCAACACCGACTGGACACGCTGCTCTGTGAGTCGCGCTGTCAGATTGACCGAGTCCAACTCCATACCGAGAAAAGAGATCCTCTGCACGGGGCAGAGTTTGCTCTTTTCCCAGTTGACCTGAAGTCCCAACAGGCTGAGGTGACTGAGCACCATGTCCCTGTGTTCGCACAACTGCGCCTTCGACGGAGCCAGAATCAGCCAGTTGTCGAGGTAGTTGAGAATGCGAACACCACGCTCTCTCATGGGAGCAATGGCCGCCTCCGCGACCTTCGTGAAGACGCGGGGCGACAGGGACAGCCCGAAGGGTAGGACTCTGTACTGATATGCCCGTCCCTCGAACGCAAAGCGTAGGAACGGTCTGTGTTGAGGGAGAATCGAGACATGAAAGTACGCGTCCTTCAGGTCGATCGCTGCAAACCAATCTTGGGGACGGATGCACCTGAAGATGCGTTTCTGCGTTAGCATTCTGAACGGCAGCCTGTGAAGGGACCGATTCAAGAATCGCAGGTCCAAGATTGGCCGTAACCCGCCGCCTTTCTTGGGTACAATGAAGTACGGGCTGTAGAAGCCTGTCTTCATATCGGCTGGAGGGACCGGCTCTATCGCGTCCTTCGCCAGTAGGACTGCGATCTCCGCCCGTAGCACGGGGGCGCTCTCCTTCGACACGGAGGTGAAGTGAACGCCCCTGAACTTGGGGGGCCGCCGAGCGAACTGAATCGCATAGCCGAGTCTGATAGTACGGATGAGCCAGCGGGACGGGCTGGGGAGCGCTAGCCAGGCTCCCAGCGACCGAACCAGCGGGACCAACGGCACCACAGACGTACCCGCAGCGGGGCAGCGCAGCGGAGTGCAGGGACCCGACTCGGACGGCATCGCGGCCCGAAGTGGGGTCTGAGTGCGCAATGCAACACTTACCTGCTTCCGCTGAGGGGGTGCACGGGTGTGCGGAGGCCTCTTGTGTGCGTCCTGGACACAGCCAGCACCCCCTGCTGGCGATAAGAGAGGCACCGGAGGGTGACAAGGCATGGGAGCGTCGTACACCGCCAAGCGCGCTCTCTTGGCACCCAGAGATTTTAGAAACAGCTCTTTCTTTGAAGTTTTGGGTACCACTGGCCCGAAGGCCAGTGGCGGAACAGAAACAAAACAAGAACATAGAATTCTCTCCTGGCCCTCCAGCGGGAGAAGGAGCGGTGCTGTCACCACCTCCTGAAGAGCTGTCTCCTCCATCTCTGGGTGGCCCGTCTCAGGGTCTCTTACGACGGCGCTTGCCACCTGGCTGAGCGGGCTGGACGGCCTTCCCGCGGCCGGCTCCACGCCGTTGCCCTGGTGGAGGCTGCTGCTGGGCTGGGGCGGGAGCGGGGGCGGCGGCGGGCGGAGGAGCTGCGGCCGGCGGCTGGGCAGCAGCTGACCGCCGGGGCAGGATGTGTTTGATGGCCTCCGTCTGCTTCTGGACAGTCGAGAACTGCTGGGCAAAGCTCTCGACCGCGTCGCCGAACAGCCCAACCTGGGAAATGGGGGAGTCCAGGAACCGATACTTATCAGTCTCCCTCATATCGGCCAGGTTGAGCCAGAGATGTCGCTCCTGGACCACAAGAGTGGACATCGCCTGACCAATGGAACGGGCGGTGACTTTCGTCGCCCGGAGGGCGAGGTCCGTCGCCGTCCGGAGCTCCCGGAGGAGCTCTGGGTCAGGTCTACCCTCGTGCATGTCCATGAGTGCCTGGGCCTGGTGCACCTGGAGCAACGCCATGGCATGCAAGGCGGACGCAGCCTGTCCACAAGCCTTGTAAGCCTTCCCAGTTAGACTGGAGGAGAACTTACAGGCCTTGGATGGGTGGCGTGGGTCTCCGCGCCAGGTGGAAGCGGACGCCGGACACAGTTGCATCGCAACCGCCCGTTCCACCGGCGGGATCCCCACGTACCCCTTGGCTGGCCCGCCGTCGAGAGTAGTGAGGAGGGAGGAGCCACTCGGCCGGTTTCTGGCAGAAAAAGGTGCCGTCCACGACCTCGTGAGTTCTTCATGCACTTCCGGGAAGAAGGGCACCGGGGCGGGACGCTGAGAACCAGCGCGAGCCGCCCCGAGAAACCAATCATCCAGCCTAGAAGGCTCGGGACACGGTGGAGGGTTCCACACGAGCCCGACCTTTTCGGCGGCCCGGGAAAGCATAGCCGTCAGCTCGGGGTCCGTCTCGGACAACGCCACTCTCCCAGAGGGAGGCAACGCAGCCGGGTCTTCATCCCCCGAGGACTGAAACTCCCCCTCCGATGCAGCGATCGACATCCTATCCTCTGCTGGAGCTCCAAAGGTCACCGTTGGACCACCTCGAGAGGGGCCAGCGACTTCCTCCGGAAGCTCAACCGGCTGCGGCACTACAGAGGGTTTAGGGGCCCACGGAGGCTGGCTCGGCGGGTGTGCCCTAAACGTGAAAAGGCACTAGAAAAGGCAGTGTCCTCACAATTATGCTCCTTTTTAGAAAGAAATGGTATCTGTGAGGATTTCTAGTCAGGATTTAGACCGTATCGTAGTACTGAGACTGCTCTCATTAGAGTTACAAATAATTTACTCTTATCCGATCGTGGTTGTATATCTCTATTAGTGTTACTCGATCTTAGCGCTGCATTCGATGCTATCGACCACAACATTCTTTTGAATAGACTCGAAAATTATGTTGGCATTAGTGGAATTTCATTGGCATGGTTTAAATCATACTTATCTGACCGTTATCAGTTTGTAGCAGTAAATGAAGAGATGTCACACCGAACACAAGTTCAGTATGAAGTACCGCAGGGCTCAGTGCTAGGACCGTTGCTTTTCACCCTGTACATGCTACCACTGGGAGATATTATTAGGAAGCATGGCGTTAATTTTCATTGTTATGCTGACGATACTCAGCTCTAAGTTTCGTCAGGGCGTGAAGAAATATACCAATTCACAAGATTAACAGAATGCATAGCTGATATAAAAAATTGGATGACTAGTAATTTCCTGCAACTTAATTCAGAAAAAAATTAATTTTTAATCATTGGACAAAAAAACTCCACAAGTAGTAACCTAGAATACTGTCTAACACTCGATGGCTGCTCTGTCAAGTCCTCGTCGTCAGTTAGGAACCTGGGTGTGCTCTTAGATACCAATCTCTCGTTTGAAAGCCACGTTTCTAGCATCTGTAAAACTGCATTCTAATCTTAAAAATATATCTAAATTACGGCACATGCTTTCAACGCAAAATGCTGAACAGTTAGTTCATGCGTTCATGACCTCAAGGCTAGATTATTGTAATGCTCTACTGGGTGGTTGCCCTGCTCGCTTAATAAATAAACTGCAGCTTGTCCAAAACGCAGCAGCTAGAGATCTTACTAGAACCAGGAAGTATGGCCATATTAGCCCGGTTCTGGCAACACTGCATTGGCTCCCTATTAAACATCGTATACATTTTAAAATCTTGCTGATTACTTACAAAGCACTAAATGGTTTAGCTCCCCAGTACTTGAGCGAGCTCTTAACGCATTATACTCCATCACGTCTATTGCGGTCTCAAAATTCTGGCCAGTTGATAATACCTAGAATATCAAAATCAACTGCAGGCGGTCGATCCTTTTCCTATTTAGCACCTAAACTCTGGAACAGTCTTCCTAGCATTGTTCGGGAAGCAGACACACTCTGTCAGTTTAAATCTAGACTAAAAACACATCTCTTTACTATGGCATACACATAAAACATTTTTAATTTCTATTATTCAAATCAGTTAAATGATTGTTTTAGGCTGCATTAACTAGGTCAGCCGGAACCGGGAACACTTCCAATAACACCTGATGTACTCGTTACATCATAAGAAGAATGGCATCTACGCTAATGTTAGTCTCTCCGAGGTTTACTGCAGTCGGCCGGATCCGGGCCGTATCCAGACCAGATGGTGGACCTTAGCCTGGACATGACGACCATATCCCTGAAGTGACTTCTGACCTGTAATGTTGCCAGAATCATAATCATACACTATTTGTTCGTCGGCCAGAGGAGAACTGGCACCCCGACTGAGCCTGGTTTCTCCCAAGGTTTTTTTCTCCATTCTGGCCCTGAAGGAGTTTTGGTTCCTTGCCACCGTCGCCTTTGGCTTTTGGCTTGCTCAGTTGGGGACACTTAAATTTCAACTATATTACTGATCTGCCCGCATTGACACTATATGATAATTGAAATGAGCTGGATGACATCACCGTTTTCACCAGAGCGGCTGTACAGCCGAATCAAATTCTGTTGCATTATTTTCCTGTTACCACTGTGAAGCTGCTTTGAAACAATTGCCATTGTAAAAAGCGCTATATAAATAAAGGTGATTTGATTTGATTTTGATTACTGCTGTGCTGTTTACAAACATCAGAAGTTGAAGCTTTATCTTTGGTTAATTTAGCCACTGTATCGAATAAATACCTAGGGTTGTGTTTGTTTTCTTCTAAGAGAGTCGAGAAATAAGCAGATCTAGCAGTTTTACGGCCTTTCTGTATGCAATCATGCTCTCTTTCCACGAAATGTGAAAAACTTCCAGTTTTGTTTTCTTCCAGCTGCGCTCCATTTTTCTGGCTGCTGTTTTAAGGGCCCGCGTGTGCTCGTTGTACCACGGTGTTGGACTATTTTCTTTAATCTTCTTTAAGCGCCGGGGAGCAACTGTGTCTAAAGTGCTGGAAAAGAGAGAGTAAATAGTTTCTGTTGCAACATCGAGTTCCTCTAGGCTATCTGGGATGCTGAGGAGATGAAACTGATGAGGAAGATTATTTACAAAGCAATCTTTAGTGGCAGCAGTGATAGTCCTGCCATATTTGAAGCGAGGGGACGGCTTTGCAGCCTTTGCTAAATTAAGTGTACATGATACTAGGTAATGATCTGAGATGTCATCGCTCTGTTGCAGAATTTCAACGGTATCAACATTTATTCCATGTGACAATATTAGGTCTAAAGTATGATTACGGCGATGAGTGGGTCCTGACACGTGTTGCCTTACTCCAATAGAGTTTAAAATGTCTCTAAATGCCAATCCCAATGCGTCTTTTTCATTATCCACATGGATATTAAAATCACCAACAATTAGTACTTTATTTGCAGCCAGTACTAACTCTGATAGAAAATCACCAAATTCTCTGGTAAAGTCTGTATGGTGCCCTGGTGGCCTGTATACAGTAGCCAACACAAATGTCAAATGGGATTTATCAATTTCACTACATAACGTTACATAAAGCACCAAAACTTCAAAGGAATTATATTTGAAACTAGACTTCTGAGTAATACCGAAGATATTATTATAAATTACAGCAACACCTCCCCCTTTACCTTTCAGACGCGGCTCGTGTTTATAACAATAATCTTGGGGGGTGGACTCATTTAAAGTAATGTAATCGTCAGGTTTTAGCCAGGTTTCTGTCAAACACAGCACATCTAGGTTATGATCTGTAATCATATCATTAACAATAAGCGCTTTTGAGGAAAGGGATCGAATATTCAGCAGCCCGAGCTTTATCATTTGATCATCTGTATTATATCTGTTGTTTATTTGTTGGACATCAATTAAATTTTTATCGTTGAATGGTTATGATGGTTTTTTCTATTTACTAAATCGGGGAACAGATAGTCTCTATGTGATAATATCTAGGTGAAAGAGTCTCTGTGTGTTGGGATTTATCTGACTTCTGTGACGTGAGACAGCTAGCAGGCGGTCAGGTAAGCCAGTCCGTCTGCTTCCTGACCTGAGCCCCAGTTAGTCAAGGTTTAGCACAAGACTGTGCGCCAAATTACTAGAGAGAAGAGCGGCACCATCCCAGGAAGGATGGATGCCATCTTTTTTCAACAGGTCAGGTCTGCCCCAAAAGCTTTTCCAATTGTCTATGAACCCTATGTTATTTTGCGGACACCACTTAGACAACCAGCCATTGAGTGATGATAGTCTGCTAAGTATCTCATCACTCCTTTTAACGGGGAGGGGACCAGAACAAAAAAACTTTACGTGACATCGTACTTGCAAGTTCACACACCTCTTTAATGTTAATTTTGGTGATCTCCGACTGGCAAAGTCGAACATCATTAGTGCCGACGTGAATAATAATCTTAGAGAATTTACGATTAGCATTAGCCAGCACTTTTAAATTTGCTTTGATGTCAGGCGCTCTGGCTCCCGGTAAACATGTGACTATGGTGGCTGGTGTCTCTATTTTCACGTTCCGTGTAATAGAATCGCCAATAACTAGGGCACTTTCAACAGGATTCTCAGTGGGTGCATCACTGAGTGGGGAGAACCTGTTTGATGTTCTAATCGGAACGGAAGAGTGGTTTTTTGAGTGTTGCCAAGTCTGGAATTGAGCTACTTTTACACTGTCTTTACTTTAGTGACATTTCCCCCTCCCCCCGCGTTTGGGTTAGTTTTGGCCGTGATTCCGCTACTTTTGATTAGCAATTGGGCGGGTTTTGTTGTGCAGACCTGGCAACCCTGGCCCTTCTAAGTCCATGGCCTTCGAAGGATGCAGCCTCCGAATTGGGACACAGCTATAGGGTCGATCAGGTAAAGAGTCCGTAGTCCGTAATGAGACCAGGGCCCGTATTCATAAATCTTAGTGCAAGGAGTAGCTCCAAGTGACAAAATTCTAAGAAAATTCCTAGAAATGTGGGTGTTTCCTCTTATAATTAAAGAAAAGATCCTAGTAAAAAAAAAAAAAAAAAAGTAATTCAGAAAGCATCTTAACCCTTAAAGGAGGTCTTAAGGTCCAAAATTGTCAGGAGCACGGACAAGGACCGAGAGGCTTAAGAGTTTTTTGGTAACACTTTATAATAACTGCATGCTATGAATCATTAGTTAAACATTAGTAAATTGTTAATTCATCATCTATAAAGCATTAATAGATTATTATTTATAATCTTGATCTATTAATAGTTTATTAATCATTTACTTACACTTTCTAAATGATCTTATGAACCACTGACAACTCCTAAATAACTGGTTTGTAAATAATGTAATACTTAATTTAGAAATGATAAATTGATCATTAATAAAGTATAAAAAAACAATTATTAAACATTATAGATATGCTAACAAATCAAGAATAAAGCATTTATAGCTGTATTTATAAACTGCTTAATAATGTCTATTAATGCTGCAACACCTCCCTTTTTTTGTAAGATGTTACACTGAGGGGGTTCAACAGAAATTCGAATGGTACTGAAAAGTAACACCACTTCATCAGACAAATACTCTTTCTTTTCTTTCTTTATTCCCACCAGTGCGCATTATATATATATATTATATATTATATATATATATATTTTATTACCACAAAAATAAACAATATAAACAATAGAGCAGTCTTTGTCTCTATGCAAATGAGTCAATAGAATATAATGAAACTTATCGTCCAAGTCCAGCCTTTAGGTGAGCTGAAATGATGATGATGATGAATCCACAAGGTTATTTGAGAGCGATCCAATGTTATAATCCAATAATCCAGTGAGTGAAAAGTGAAGAGTCAATGCGTGCTGATGAAGGCCACGCGCCGTAGCCTCTCTACGCTACGCGTGGTAATCCACAGCTTCCCCTTTTTTGCTTCCTAGCAACACACAGTGCCTCCAAACTATGCTCACATAACGAACATAGTAAAGCAAACGTCAAGAGTAGGAAGGACCAATGATGATTAACTTAAATATAAGATGAAGCAAAAAAAGTCCTTTCTACAAGAGAAAGCAAAATATCTACCATTAGTCATTATTCATTACCAAATACAGTGGGGAGAATACAGAGCCGATTTTGCAGGTTTTCCTACTTACAAAGCATGTAGAGGTCTGTATTTTTTATCATAGGTACTCTTCAACTGTGAGAGACGGAATATAAAACAAAAATCCAGAATGTATGATGTATGATTTTCAAATAATTAATTTGCATTGCACAGGTTTCTGTACCAAATATTAAGTTCTGCTTTTCTGATGTATCAAATACTTATGTCATGCAATAAAATGCAAATTAATTATTTAAAAATCATACAATGTGATTTTCTGGATTTTTGTTTTAGATTCCGTCACTCACAGTTGAAGAGTACCTATGATAAAAATTACAGACTTCTACATGCTTTGTAAGTGGGCAAACCTGCAAAATCGGCAGTGTATCAAATACTTGTTCTCCCCACTGTACAACAGTCATTAGCACAGTCCCATACTCACGTTTGAGCGTAAACTCTAAAAGTTCTCAAACTAGGACTTCAAACGAGTAAGCAGGTAGCATTAGTTCAACCATACAGTTTCCCTCTACCAAACGAACTGACTTGCTCGTCGATTTCCAGGCTGATATCCTGTAACAATTACGCACTAGCGTCCTCAAGCGACTCCTAGTGGTATTACACTTGACAACTCTTTAGGCAATAGACAATGAAAATATAATATAAAAACCAATTAACTCTTAGCCTGTTACAATGCTTTATGATGAATTAACTATTTAAATAAATAATGATTCATAGCATGCAGTTGTTATAAAGTGTTACCAGTTTTGGTAGCAGTGGAGAAAATGGACGAAACGTGAAGAGGGAGAAGAAATGTGTTGCATACAATGCATGAAAGTGAGTTAATAAGACACTACACATTAGATTGTGTTTGTGACCGATCTTTTTAGAGACACGCTAATATCTCTGATACTGCGCAGAAATGCCATAGGGCCAGAAATGGAAGTAATCAAATCAAATCACCTTGATTTATATAGCGCTTTTTACAATGGCAATTGTTTCAAAGCAGCTTCACAGTGGTAACAGGAAAATAATGCAACGGAATTTGATTCGGCTGTACAGCCGCTCTGGTGAAAACGGTGATGTCATCCAGCTCATTTCAATTATCATATAGTGTCAATGCGGGCAGATCAGTAATATAGTTGAAATTTAAGTGTCCCCAACTGAGCAAGCCAAAAGCCAAAGGCGACAGTGGCAAGGAACCAAAACTCATATTAACATATTAGTATGCCAATCACTACATTAACTACATTAACATATTTGGCAACTGGAAAAATGCAACTGTGCAGCAGTGATGATTTGGGTCTGTCACAACCTTCTATAAGCAAAGTGATCACAAACAATTACAGCACTTTCAGAACCTTATTGTGTCGCTGTTCATTTCCTATCAAGTACGACATTAACAGCATTGTAAATAAAAAAATAAAGAATATATATACATATATATATATACACTCACCTAAAGGATTATTAGGAACACCATACTAATACTGTGTTTGACCCCCTTTTGCCTTCAGAACTGCCTTAATTCTACGTGGCATTGATTCAACAAGGTGCTGAAAGCATTCTTTAGAAATGTTGGCCCATATTGATAGGATAGCATCTTGCAGTTGATGGAGATTTGTGGGATGCACATCCAGGGCACGAAGCTCTCGTTCCACCACATCCCAAAGATGCTCTATTGGGTTGAGATCTGGTGACTGTGGGGGCCATTTTAGTACAGTGAACTCATTGTCATGTTCAAGAAACCAATTTGAAAAGATTCGAGCTTTGTGACATGGTGCATTATCCTGCTGGAAGTAGCCATCAGAGGATGGGTACATGGTGGTCATAAAGGGATGGACATGGTCAGAAACAATGCTCAGGTAGGCCGTGGCATTTAAACGATGCCCAATTGGCACTAAGGGGCCTAAAGTGTGCCAAGAAAACATCCCCCACACCATTACACCACCACCACCAGCCTGCACAGTGGTAACAAGGCATGATGGATCCATGTTCTCATTCTGTTTACGCCAAATTCTGACTCTACCATCTGAATGTCTCAACAGAAATCGAGACTCATCAGACCAGGCAACATTTTTCCAGTCTTCAACTGTCCAATTTTGGTGAGCTCGTGCAAATTGTAGCCTCTTTTTCCTATTTGTAGTGGAGATGAGTGGTACCCGGTGGGGTCTTCTGCTGTTGTAGCCCATCCGCCTCAAGGTTGTGCGTGTTGTGGCTTCACAAATGCTTTGCTGCATACCTCGGTTGTAACGAGTGGTTATTTCAGTCAAAGTTGCTCTTCTATCAGCTTGAATCAGTCGGCCCATTCTCCTCTGACCTCTAGCATCAACAAGGCATTTTCGCCCACAGGACTGCCGCATACTGGATGTTTTTCCCTTTTCACACCATTCTTTGTAAACTCTAGAAATGGTTGTGCGTGAAAATCCCAGTAACTGAGCAGATTGTGAAATACTCAGACCGGCCCGTCTGGCACCAACAACCATGCCACGCTCAAAATTGCTTAAATCACCTTTCTTTCCCATTCTGACATTCAGTTTGGAGTTCAGGAGATTGTCTTGACCAGGACCACACCCCTAAATGCATTGAAGCAACTGCCATGTGATTGGTTGATTAGATAATTGCATTAATGAGAAATTGAACAGGTGTTCCTAATAATCCTTTAGGTGAGTGTATATATATAATAGTATATATATATATATATATATATATAGTGTGGAGAACAAGTATTTGATACACTGCCGATTTTGCAGGTTTGCCCACTTACAAAGCATGTAGAAGTCTGTAATTTTTATCATAGGTACTCTTCAACTGTGAGTGACGGAATCTAAAACAAAAATCCAGAAAATCACATTGTATGATTTTTAAATAATTAATTTGCATTTTATTGCATGACATAAGTATTTGATCACCTACCAACCAGTAAGAATTCCGGCTCTCACAGACCTGTTAGTTTTTCTTAAAGAAGCCCTCCCGTTCTCCACTCATTACCTGTATTAACTGCACCTGTTTGAACTCGTTACCTGTATAAAAGACACCTGTCCACACACTCAATCAAACAGACTCCAACCTCTCCACAATGGCCAAGACCAGAGAGCTGTGTAAGGACATCAGGGATAAAATTGTAGACCTGCACAAGGCTGGGATGGGCTACAGGACAATAGGCAAGCAGCTTGGTGAGAAGGCAACAACTGTTGGCGCAATTATTAGAAAATGGAAGAAGTTCAAGATGACGGTCAATCTCCCTCGGTCTGGGGCACCATGCAAGATCTCACCTCGTGGGGCATCAATGATCATGAGGAAGGTGAGGGATCAGCCCAGAACTACACGGCAGGACCTGGTCAATGACCTGAAGAGAGCTGGGACCACAGTCTCAAAGAAAACCATTAGTAACACACTACGCCGTCATGGATTAAAATCCTGCAGCGCACGCAAGGTCCCCCTGCTCAAGCCAGCGCATGTCCAGGTCCGTCTGAAGTTTGCCAATGACCATCTGGACGATCCAGAGGAGGAATGGGAGAAGGTCATGTGGTCTGATGAGACGAAAATAGAGCTTTTTGGTCTAAACTCCACTCGCCGTGTTTGGAGGAAGAAGAAGGATGAGTACAACCCCAAGAACACCATCCCAACCGTGAAGCATGGAGGTGGAAACATCATTCTTTGGGGATGCTTTTCTGCAAAGGGGACAGGACGACTGCACCGTATTGAGGGGAGGATGGATGGGGTCATGTATCGCAAGATCTTGGCCAACAACCTCCTTCCCTCAGTAAGAGCATTGAAGATGGGTCGTGGCTGGGTCTTCCAGCATGACAACGACCTGAAACACACAGCCAGGGCAACTAAGAAGTGGCTCCGTAAGAAGCATCTCAAGGTCCTGGAGTGGCCTAGCCAGTCTCCAGACCTGAAGCCAATAGAAAATCTTTGGAGGGAGCTGAAAGTCCGTATTGCCCAGCGACAGCCCCGAAACCTGAAGGATCTGGAGAAGGTCTGTATGGAGGAGTGGGCCAAAATCCCTGCTGCAGTGTGTGCAAACCTGGTCAAGAACTACAGGAAACGTATGATCTCTGTAATTGCAAACAAAGGTTTCTGTACCAAATATTAAGTTCTGCTTTTCTGATGTATCAAATACTTATGTCATGCAATAAAATGCAAATTAATTACTTAAAAATCATACAATGTGATTTTCTGGATTTTTGTTTTAGATTCCGTCACTCACAGTTGAAGTGTACCTATGATAAAAAATACAGACTTCTACATGCTTTGTAAGTGGGCAAACCTGCAAAATCGGCAGTGTATCAAATACTTGTTCTCCCCACTGTATGTTGCGTAGCTATCGATACATCATATACACGATCATTTCAATCTTCAAAGTACAAATTTATAGAGACCAAACATGGTATAGGTGAGGTTACATTGACCGTTGGTTCTATCATTAAATATGCATAAAACAAAAATACCATATTTTTGTACCAACTATATTAAATACCAACTATATTACTGATCTGCCCGCATTGACACTATATGATAATTGAAATGAACTGGATGACATCATCGTTTTCACCAGAGCGGCTGTACAGCCGAATCAAATTCCGTTGCATTATTTTCCTGTTACCACTGTGAAGTTGCTTTGAAACAATTGCCATTGTAAAAAGCGCTATATAAATGAAGGTGATTTGATTTGACAATGTCCTGGGGTGCATGTTCATTTATAGAACAGTTCTCCTATAAATTAATGCAGGAAAGTCTGTTTAAGGGAGAAAATTCAAGATATGAGGCAAAAATGCCCGTTTGAGTTTTAGCCTCAGGGCGTTTTTACACTGGGCACGTTTGTCATCAGCATCAGAGCATGATTGTTCCCGCCGGTGCTATGCGCGAATACACTGCAGGCTCACTCTTGCTCGTATCCAAGGTAAATAATCAACACTATCATCCATTACATGTGTTTTATGGAACTAAATACATCATCTGATAAAACGCATGCGCATGTTACTTTTCTTGCGCACCCGAGTCCGTGTTGCTTTCACATTCATGTGAATCGTGGCACAGTAGGCTTCAGGCAGTCTCGGGTTTGGTACCCCTGAGCTCAGCTCACCCGGGTCCGCATGACAGCTTTCACATTACCAATTTTTCATGTGAACCGTGCCCCGTATCGAACTAAACTGCCAGTGTGAAAATGCCCTCACATTTACATCATGATATATAAGCAATATCTCACGAGTTCTGTTTTTCTGTCTAGAATAGCACGAGACTAGTGCAAATGCGATACTGATCTTATATAACAGTTTAATAAAATAAGTATATTGTGTTGTTTTAGACAACATTGTGTTGTTTTTAGTCTGTTTTGCTCAGTTTTGCCAATGAAAATATAGACAAAACTGTTCGCCTCCGACTCCGAGCAACACACAGTGGCGTTTCATTTCTGAATCCGCGTTTTAAACGAATCGGGTGAACCAATGATTCAATGGACCATAAAGAGAACCATTTACATTTACCATTTTCATAAAGAGAACCATTTACATTTACCATTTTCATAAAGAGAGCCATTTACTTCACTCCTGAATGAACGAATCGAATGAATTAATGACTCAATAACTCAGTTAGACATTTGCCACCTACTGGCAGTTTCTTATTTAGAGTATAATTTCATATTTCCATATTAATAAAAACAAACATTAATGGTATAGTTCACCCAAAAATATTTCTTTCTGAAGCTACTTTTTTTTTTTTTTTTTTTTTTTTTACACAATAATGACTTTAAATTATCTCTTGGGAGTCATTTCTCAGCCAAATTTGATGTGCGATTAATTTGCGATTAATTAGATTAATTAATCGCCACATCGTGTAATTATTTAAATTAAAATTAATATTATAATTATTTTAATCGCTCGACAGCCCTAATATATATATATATATATATATAAATAAATGTGTGTGTGTGTGTGTGTGTGTGAGAGTACCGTAAAACAGGAAAAATTGTAATCTCAAAGTGAAGGCTTATAATAGACCCTATACTTAAAAGCACTCTTATTTTCCTTCTTGGACATCCAACCAATCACAGTCTTCAAAAGACTGTGTCATACCTAGCAACGGGGTCCTCCTCACTAAGATTAAAGTTTTTGTCTTTTTCTCACTCAGAGTTGCTCTCAGACTGGTCCTGAATCCTTCTTAAGCTAAGACTCATACGTCGAAATTTTTAAGATAAATTAGGAGCTTTCTGAGAGGATTCTTATAAGCTTTAAGAATACGGGCCCAGATGGTGAGTGCAAATGAGGTGTGTGCTTAAATGCTGTGGTTGATGGCGGTGCTGATGAGGGACAGGTGCATGTGATTAGTATTCAGGGGATGGTGGACGCTGTGCTGGAGTGAGGGTGGAGCCTGGTGAATCTGTGATGAAAGCAAAATATCATTATTTACAGTCTCAAAAGCTTTCTTGTTAACTTGCTCTTTTATCGATTTAAAGCCTTAATAACTTTTTATAACTTTTTAACAGATTATAACTTCATATCTGATACACGGATGTTTCCACCACACAGAGGTGATTAGGTGAGTCTTTTTTCAGTAGATTTGTAGTTGAAAAAACAAAGCATAAAAAAAATAATGCAAAATGAATAGAGTAGCTAAAGCATAAGTAAGGAGTATACTGATTAAATTAAACTCCATTCAGTTCATTATTTATTAATTTATTTTCTTTTTGGAATTTTGGACCTAACTAACAGGCTACTCGGACATCTTGAATATGAATGTCCTTACATAAACCTATAATTTCACTTTATGTGATAAAATCTCACATCAAGATTGTATAAAATAATCAAGAAAATTAGTTTGCAATCAACAATCCATATGAAAGGAATCAGGGTTGATTCTAAAAATTCTGGAATGGACTTTAGTCATTAGTAAATCTATATGAAACCTCATGCCTACCTCTTTATACTATTATAAAGTAAATTTGGACTCAAGAGTACTACATTATATCTATACACTGTGAATATTTTCCTGTAAATCCTATTTGTGAATCCAGAAATGTATGAAAGACAATTTAATGGAAAAATATTAATTCAATTTTTTTTATATCATTTTATATCAACAAAGAACAGCCTAATGTGTATTGTTGAAGTAGCTGAAACTACAATTTGTTGAAACTACTAACTGACAATTAGAAAATTTTATGATTTTAAATGTTCGAAAAATAATCAGAATAAGATCACATTAAGGTTACTAGTTAGACTATAAAATGAAGCATTTCACTTAATAGTCACCACTCTAGGACACTGTAGAAATGTATTAATGCTGAAAAGTAATAAAAAAACATGTAAGGTTTGTTCATGCTCGATTTGAGCTGCCATTTGCAACTCTCTAAATCAGAGGGAATATGAGGACATAAAATCTTAACACAAAGCTCCTATTATTTTGTGACCTATGGTTTTACTGCTTCTTAAACTGGCATAAACTCTTTCATAATTTGCAACAACAAGAATATGAAATATAGCTGTTAAAAATGCTGAAAATATTATATGACATTTGTAAACATTCCCAGAATTATTCAGGCACATAATTGCTTCATAAAGTGGCCTTAAAAATATTATGACACTTGACAAAAATTTAAACAGTTACATGTCCTTGCGTTAAATATCAAAATAGCATTTATTTTATAGAAATATAGCACAAGCACACTTTTTAATTAATTAAAAATTTAAGTTTATATGTCAAAATAGGAAGATTGAGACAAAAAAGACTTGCGGAACATGTTCATAAGTTCATATAATGAACTATACCAGAGGATATTTTGATACGCTGTCTGAACTTGAAGAGAACTGACTTCATACATACCAAAAAAAATCAACCATTAACATTATTTGTCCATTAAAATTCTCAAACAAAATTATTCCTCTGCTGACAGTATAAATAAGTGTAACAACAACAACAACAACAACAACAACAACAATAATAATAATAATAAAAAGTTTTATTTATATAGCGCCTTTCCATTGCCCGAGGACTCTTTACAAAGTAGATTTTGAGTCATTTGGCTTACTTGGGGCATCAAGTTTTTTTCTACTTTGTATTCAGTCTGTCTGCTTGTCATTATTTACAACTTAGGTTATATCAGCAAGCATTTCTTCAGCATTTCTTTAAATATTGGTTGTTCTATATGAGATCATGAGCGGCCTGAAGGTGTGGTTGAGCTTAAGCAAGAGGTGACATCTCACATGAATATTCCTCATGACCCAGCTTTTAGCCCCAGGTGAACTGGCAAACAAGGCCAGCATTTCAGATATTCCTCCACCCACAATTACCCATGAACACCATTAAATGATCATGTGGTGCCTTGAAAGGGAAAAATCTCAAAAACACAGCAATCTCAAAGCACATCTTGCTTGTTTGTTTGGACGTGTGGTTTTGGGCTGTTTGTAGACACTCACAGGCCATATGAAATATGTTGGAGGGCATTATTCTAAAGATGTGCAATAAAGTGCAATAAATTCATAGATAAATAGATGAGTGATAAAATGACAAAAGACAATTATAAGTCAGTGTTGCGGGTCAGTGACTCATTTATCAACCTCAATCCTTAATCAGGATCCTTAAACCTGTTCAGGTAATTTTGACCACCTTTCAGACATGAGACTCAAACAAACAGAGTATTAATTAATGTCACCTTGGCAAATTGGGATAGACAGCAGACTTACTAAGGTGACCAAGTAGAGACAGCTGGGATGAAGGCCACTCCCCTAATTTCACTGCCAGACACACCCCTTGCTAACGAAGCTGACAGATGATGATGATAATGATGAAGCATATTTAAATACATTTGAATGAAGTGTCAGTAAAGAGAAGTGTGGCTATTGGGAATGATCCCAAACTATAGCTCAGTTTCACTATGATATAACCTAGAGAGCTTATGATTCTTTTTCAACAATGTCACTGGACATCTATAATGATCTGAAGGAAGAAATACTCAGTCATGTCCGACTGTTATGTACAGTGCAGTGGTTCTTGTTGCTGGAACCCATTAGGCAACTCAGCTCACATGCCTGTCATAGCAATGAGATGTTCACAGATGTCCCACCCTCTGAAAGTGGTTGCGGAGAAGCTACAAAAATGTCTTTTCCATCTACTTGCAAAGGTGTTGCATGAAGGAGCCAAAGGTGAGGTGAGGATCTGAATGCAGCAGTCTTTATCAAACAAAACTAAAACCTTTGGAACACAGGAGAACAAAAGCACAGGAAACAGACAGGAGTAAACCAAACCAACATTAGCACTGACAATAATGATCCAAGAACTGAACTAAACAGGGGGTATACATACATAGGACAAAATGAGAAATAGGTGATTGTAACAGGGTTATTATAGTGAACTAAAACTGAAACTAAAACAATAAAACGTCACTTGAAATTAAATAAACTTTAACTGAAATAAAATATGAGGAAAACTTTATTTCAGCTTTTATTTAAGCTATTTTTATTTCAGTTTAACTTGATGTACTAAAATAACTAAATCAAATCAAATCAAATCACCTTTATTTATATAGCGCTTTTTACAATGGCAATTGTTTCAAAGCAGCTTCACAGTGGTAACAGGAAAATAATGCAACGGAATTTGATTCGGCTGTACAGCCGCTCTGGTGAAAACGGTGATGTCATCCAGCTCATTTCAATTATCATATAGTGTCAATGCGGGCGGATCAGTAATATAATTGAAATTTAGGTGTCCCCAACTGAGCAAGCCAAAAGCCAAAGGCGACGGTGGCAAGGAACCAAAACTCCTTCAGGGCCAGAATGGAGAAAAAAAACCTTGGGAGAAACCAGGCTCAGTCGGGGTGCCAGTTCTCCTCTGGCCGACGAACAAATAGTGTATGATTATGATTCTGGCAACATTACAGGTCAGAAGTCATATTAGATAAATAGATATTCGTAGGATTATTCGAAAGATTGGAGTTGTCACGCCGGGGACGGGTTTAATTAGGATGTCGTGTCGATGCGGCATTTACAGGGGGGAGTTTAATTGACACTATTGTCTCTACAGACACTTCAGGGATATGGTCGTCATGTCCAGGCTAAGGTCCACCATCTGGTCTGGATACGGCCCGGATCCGGCCGACTGCAGTAAACCTCGGGATAAACAGAAAGACTAACATTAGCGTAGATGCCATTCTTCTTATGATGTAACGAGTACATCAGGTGTTATGGGAAGTGTTTCCGGTTCCGGCTGACCTAGTTAATGCAGCCTAAAACAATCATTTAACTGATTTGAATAACAGAAATTAAAAATGTTTTATGTGTATGCCATAGTAAAGAGATGTGTTTTTAGTCTAGATTTAAACTGACAGAGTGTGTCTGCTTCCCGAACAATACTAGGAAGACTGTTCCAGAGTTTAGGTGCTAAATAGGAAAAGGACCGACCGCCTGCAGTTGATTTTGATATTCTAGGTATTATCAACTGGCCAGAATTTTGAGACCGCAATAAACGTGATGGAGTATAATGCGTTAAGAGCTCGCTCAAGTACTGGGGCGCTAAACCATTTAGTGCTTTGTAAGTAATCAGCAAGATTTTAAAATGTATACGATGTTTAATAGGGAGCCAATGCAGTGTTGAAAGAACCGGGCTAATATGGTCATACTTCCTGGTTCTAGTAAGAACTCTAGCTGCTGCGTTTTGGACCAGCTGCAGTTTATTTATTAAGCGGGCAGGGCAACCACCCAGTAGAGCATTACAATAATCTAGCCTTGAGGTCATGAACGCATGAACTAACTGTTCAGCATTTTGCATTGAAAGCATGCGCCGTAATTTAGATATATTTTTAAGATGGTAGAATGCAGTTTTACAGATGCTAGAAACGTGGCTTTCAAATGAGAGATTGGTATCAAAGAGCACACCCAGGTTCCTAACTGACGACGAGGACTTGACAGAGCAGCCATCGAGTGTTAGACAGTATTCTAGGTTACTACTTGTGGAGTTTTTTTGTCCAATGATTAAAAATTCAGTTTTTTCTGAATTAAGTTGCAGGAAATTACTAGTCATCCAAGTTTTAATATCAGCTATGCATTCTGTTAATCTTGTGAATTGGTAAGTTTCGTCAGGGCGTGAAGAAATATAGAGCTGAGTATCGTCAGCATAACAATGAAAATTAACACCATGCTTCCTAATAATATCTCCCAGTGGTAGCATGTACAGGGTGAAAAGCAACGGTCCTAGCACTGAGCCCTGCGGTACTCCATACTGAACTTGTGTTCGGTGTGACATCTCTTCATTTACTGCTACAAACTGATAACGGTCAGATAAGTATGATTTAAACCATGCCAATGAAGTTCCACTAATGCCAACATAATTTTCGAGTCTATTCAAAAGAATATTGTGGTCGATAGTATCGAATGCAGCGCTAAGATCGAGTAACACTAATAGAGATATACAACCACGATCGGATGATAAGAGTAAATCATTTGTTACTCTGATGAGAGCAGTCTCAGTACTATGATACGGTCTAAATCCTGACTGGAAATCCTCACAGATACCATTTCTTTCTAAAAAGGAGCATAATTGTGAGGACACTGCCTTTTCTAGTATTTTTGACAGAAAGGGTAGATTTGAGATTGGCCTGTAATTGACTAATTTTGTAGGATCAAGTTGCGGTTTTTTAATAAGTGGTTTAATAATAGCCAACTTAAAAGTTTTCGGTACATATCCTAATGTCAAGGATGAATTGATGATATTAAGGAGAGGATCTATGACCTCTGGAAGCATCTCTTTTAGTAGTTTAGTCGGTATGGGGTCGAGCATACATGTTGTTGATTTTGATGATTTAACGAGTTTAGCCAATTCTTCTTCTCCTATAGCAGTGAATGAATGTAATTTTTCCTCAGTGACACTACAATGCACTGTCTGATGTGATACTGTAGTAGACGGCTGCATGGTTATAATTTTTTTCCTAATATTATCAATCTTACAGGTAAAGAAGTTCATAAAGTCATTACTGCTGTGCTGTTTACAAACATCAGAAGGTGAAGCTTTATCTTTGGTTAATTTAGCCACTGTATCGAATAAATACCTAGGGTTGTGTTTGTTTTCTTCTAAGAGAGTCGAGAAATAAGCAGATCTAGCAGTTTTTAGGGCCTTTCTGTATGCAATCATGCTCTCTTTCCACGAAATGAGAAAAACTTCTAGTTTTGTTTTCTTCCAGCTGCGCTCCATTTTTCTGGCTGCTGTTTTAAGGGCCCGGGTGTGCTCGTTGTACCACGGCGTTGGACTGTTTTCTTTAATCTTCTTTAAGCGCCGGGGAGCAACTGTGTCTAAAGTGCTGGAAAAGAGAGAGTCAATAGTTTCTGTTGCAACATCAAGTTCCTCTAGGCTATCTGGGATGCTGAGGAGATGAAACTGATGAGGAAGATTATTTACAAAGAAATCTTTAGTCGCAGCAGTGATAGTCCTGCCATATTTAAAGCGAGGGGACGGCTTTGCAGCCTTTGCTAAATTAAGTGTACATGATACTAGGTAATGATCTGAGATGTCATCGCTCTGCTGCAGAATTTCAATGGTATCAACATTTATTCCATGTGACAGTATTAGGTCTAACGTATGATTACGGCGATGAGTGGGTCCTGACACGTGTTGCCTTACTCCAATAGAGTTTAGAATGTCTCTAAATGCCAATCCCAGTGCGTCTTTTTCATTGTCTACATGGATATTAAAATCACCAACAATTAGGACTTTATCTGCAGCCAGTACTAACTCTGATAGAAAATCAGCAAATTCTCTGGTAAAGTCTGTATGGTGCCCTGGTGGCCTGTATACAGTAGCCAGCACAAATGTCAAACGGGATTTATCGATTTCACTACATAACGTTACATAAAGCACCAAAACTTCAAAGGAATTATATTTGAAACTAGACTTGTGAGTAATACTGAAGATATTATTATAAATTACAGCAACACCTCCCCCTTTACCTTTCAGACGTGGCTCGTGTTTATAACAATAATCTTGGGGGGTGGACTCATTTAAAGTAATGTAATCGTCAGGTTTTAGCCAGGTTTCTGTCAAACACAGCACATCTAGGTTATGATCTGTAATCATATCATTAACAATAAGCGCTTTTGAGGAAAGGGATCGAATATTCAGCAGCCCGAGCTTTATCATTTGATCATCTGTATTATATCTGTTATTTATTTGTTGGACATCAATTAAATTTTTACCGTTGAATGATTTTGATGGTTTTTTGTATTTACTAATTCGTGGAACAGACACAGTCTCTATGTGATAATATCTAGGTGAAAGAGTCTCTATGTGCTGGGATTTATCTGACTTCTGTGACGTGAGACAGCTAGCAGGCGGTCGGGTAAGCCAGTCCGTCTGCTTCCTGACCTGGGCCCCAGTTAGTCAAGGTTTAACTCTAAGACTATGTGCCAAATTACTAGAGAGAAGAGCGGCACCATCCCAGGAAGGATGAATACCATCTTTTTTCAACAGGTCAGGTCTGCCCCAAAAGCTTTTCCAATTGTCTATGAACCCTATGTTATTTTGCGGACACCACTTAGACAACCAGCCATTGAGTGATGATAGTCTGCTAAGTATCTCATCACTCCTTTTAACGGGGAGGGGACCAGAGCAAAAAACGTCATCTGCCATCGTACTTGCGAGTTTACACACCTCTTTAATGTTAATTTTGGTGATCTCCGACTGGCGAAGTCGAACATCATTTGTGCCGACGTGAATAATAATCTTAGAGAATTTACGATTAGCATTAGCCAGCACTTTTAAATTTGCTTTGATGTCAGGCGCTCTGGCTCCCGGTAAACATGTGACTATGGTGGCTGGTGTCTCTATTTTCACGTTCCGTGTAATAGAATCGCCAATAACTAGGGCACTTTCAACAGGATTCTCAGTGGGTGCATCACTGAGTGGGGAGAACCTGTTTGATGTTCTAATCGGAACGGAAGAGTGGTTTTTTGATCCGCGACTATGCCGTCTCACTGTCACCCAGTTGCCCTGCTGCACGGGCTCTACAGCCGGAACCGAACAATGTACAGAGTTCACTAAGCTATTCGCATCCAAAGCAGTGTCTAAAGCTGTTACATTCTCACTACTCTCAAATAAAGTCTGGATGCGTGTCTCTAATTCTGAAATCTTCTCCGTCAGCCTGACTATCTCCTTACATTTATCACATGTGAAGCCCTGTTCGCCAACGGAGAAAGATATACTAAACATGAAACATGCAGTGCAAGTGACAATGATAGGAGAAGAAGACATGGCTTACCGTATTTGTTGATTAATCCAACTTACCACAGTTGTTTGATGGAGTCTATTTACTAATCCAACTCACCACAGTTGTTTAATGAACTCAGAAAACAAGAGACCCGAGTGCAGAGATGGCAAGCTAACAGGCTAGCGAAATGCTAACGCGTGATAGTGATTTAGATTAAAAGCTAGCGGTGTCAGATTTAATATGGTAGGCAATATTAGACAATATATGGTGATGGGTAAATTATATTTAGCAGTTTAAACAACAGGGAATGATATCAAATAAAGATTCAAAAGCAAGCAGAGCACACGCGAGCACAGCAGTCAGAAGGACAAACAGGAGGCAGACAGGAGCAATCGATCAAACAGCAATCGGAAATAAACTAAAATGGAAATAAAAATGAATAAAAAATATATAGGTGTTTTAAACAAAAAAACACCAAAACTATTAAAAATGACAAAAACATACAACAAAACAATTACTAAAACTTTAAAATTAAAATTAAAACAAAATACAAAAATAAAAAAACTATAATTTTAATGAAAACTATAAAAGTATTTAAATGCTACTCAAACACTGGAAGTAATCAGTAACTATGGAAACCAAACTAATAACTATAGGAGACAAATGACATGGGGATTAGACACAGAGAATGAACTAAACTCAAAGAACACAGACAAGAAGTGACAGTACACCTTCTCACAGAGGTACGTCCCTCCTGGCAGCGTAAACAAAAAGCCAGTGGAAGTGAGGATGACAGCGGAGCCGGAGGAATGGAAAGTCAGGTGCAGGTGCAGCCGCAGCCCTAAAAGCCAGGGACACAACAGATTAAAGCCTTTCTGCAGTCTTGAGATCTGTAGCAGGTGGGAGAAGGGTGGGGAATGAATAATGGAGAAGTTCTGGAATGGAGATCGACCACACCTGGAGAATGAAGAGTGGTATGGGGAGACTGTGGCCAATCAGTGATGTTGTCCTTTTCCATTTCACCAATGGTAAGGGAGGCTCCACTCAGCCATGTGCTGCGTCCCAATTCGCATACTATCCATACTAAATAGTATTCGAAAATAGAATTAGTATTTCCCAAATCGTAGTATGTTGAAAAGAGTATTCCAAAGATACCCGGATGGTCTACTATTTCCGGTCAGAATTCGAAGTGCAGATCGACGCACACCCCAACGGCTGATATTGCCCACAACCTATTGCGAGTTGGATGAGGATTCGATTAGAACTACAAACGCAGATAAAAAGTGTTAAACTACAAACATGACGGATGTGCGAGTCTGACGGTTAAGTAGAGAGGTTTAGATAAAGGGGTTTGAGTGATCAATTATCAGTATTTATCCTGACTAAAAGATATTTATTCAATGTTATCCACATTATATTTCACTTGCAGCAGCATTGTGAACTTTTGTAATGATATGTTTGGCCATTAACTTTTAAATGCATCATTATATTTAAACTGCAAACACATGAGGAGAGTCTCTGCATTAAAGACCCACAAATGGCAAATCAGCGTGCTACATTTCTCTCCGATACGGTAGGAAATTAAACTGAATGTGGAGGATTTTAACTGTGATTGACAGGGCAGTTTAAACGGTGACTAAATGCACGTAACTAAGCGACAGAGTCCGTTATAGATGACGAAGTAGTATGTCCCAAAGCTTGGATACTCTTCTGCTACACACTCAAAAGTATGTACTTTTTCTTCACAAAAAGAGTACATACTTTTAGGTCGTAGTATAAGTAGGCGACTTGGGACGCAGCAACAGTCATAAGCTGTGTCCCAATTGAGAGGCTGCATCCTTCGAAGGACGTTCCGAGTCTAGCCTTCGTAGGATTTGGAATTGTGCCACCAGGTGTTCCCGATTCTGCTGTCGCCTAGCAACGGTACGAGAAGAGAGCAGCTGCCATCCGCATTCGTGAAATTGAAAATGGAGCCCAAAATGCTGATTACTATTTTTGTTTTATATTTTACTGGAGGAGATGGTGGGGATGTTTCATCCTTGGCGCCTCCGGGTGATGTACCTCAGGCTTGGTCAAGACGATGGCCAGGGAAGTTAAACTGGTTTGCTGTGTCCCAATTGAGAGGCTGCGTCCTTAATCCTCATTAAACCCGTCCCCGGCGTGACGACTCCAATCTTTCGAATAATCCTACGAATATCTATTGATCTAATATGACTTCTGACCTGTAATGTTGCCAGAATCATAATAATACACTATTTGTTCGTCGACCAGAGAACTGGCACCCCGACTGAGCCTGGTTTCTCCCAAGGTTTTTTTTTCTCCATTCTGGCCCTGAAGGAGTTTTGGTTCCTTGCCACCGTCGCCTTTGGCTTTTGGCTTGCTCAGTTGGGGACACTTAAATTTCAACTATATTACTGATCCGCCCGCATTGACACTATATGATAATTGAAATGAGCTGGATGACATCACCGTTTTCACCAGAGTGGCTGTACAGCCAAATCAAATTCTGTTGCATTATTTTCCTGTTAACACTGTGAAGCTGCTTTGAAACAATTGGCATTATAAAAAGCGCTATATAAATAAAGATTTGATTTGATTTGATTGCCGGATTACAATTTTAAATGTAGTATTGGGTTTCAACTTGAATAATGTAATGATACATATGCAAATACAAAATACACATAAAGCAGTTCAAATGTTGATATACCTTACCAAGATGCGATTTTTATATAGTTTATTCTCTTGACCATGGTGAACATATTTTATAAGGTTTTCAACCCTGTTTTGTTTTAGGCAGTTGAAGCATAACAATAAGAAAACTATAAATAAAGTTAAAAAAACAAACAAAACAGTACAAACATTACGCCCGCTTGTCATCGCCAGCTGTCACAAGGCAACAAGAACAATCCTCTGTAGGCTAGACCGATCCGAGTCCTTCGGATGCAGCCTTTGATATGGGACGCAGCTGTAGTTAGCAACATTTCCTTAACCAGTGGTGGACTGGTGGACATACAAATGTGAAGTACTGAGGGTTTTTTTTTTTCTCACAGGACTGCTACACAAAAACATGGTCTTTTCAATATGATGCATTGTTTTACATTAAACTACCCAACAGTATACAAAGTACTTGAAATTTAACTTTGAACATTTTCTGAAGTAAAATGCAACCTACACAGTAGTGCAGCAGTTATATTAATGCAAAATCATCATATATAGAAGCACTGACAAGGAGGGTTTTTTCTGCAGAATACATACCTTTACTTTTACTCTTCATACCTTTAGTACATTACAGTATGCAAGATAACACTTTTCCTTAATTAAGGTTTTAAATATGACTAATAGTTTTTTCCCTAATGTGGCATTAGTAGTTACTAAAACTAGTTTATTGAAGTATCTCAATAGTTCTTCCACCAATTACTTTGTCATAGCTCTAAACAATTTCTCTTTTCCTTCTTTCCCTAAACCAGACCAGACCCCTGTACTGCAGGATAAACCTGAACGTCCCAGTGCTGGACATGTTTTTTAATGATGATGACACACGGCCTGATTTTCGGCTGAGCAGGGAGGCCCTGGCAGTGCTGCTGGACCTGTTAAGAAGTGAACGGCGACATGGATGGGGTGCCACAATAGAGACTCTGGTATTTCTTTTCTGGCCATTCGCCACCAAGTCATTCACCTCCCCAACACCCCGGAGGACCTGGAGGCAGTTTGCTGTGGGTTTGCAGAGCTAGAAAGACACAGAGCTTTCTTGAAAGCTGCAAGAGCAATCGACAGCTGCCATGTCCACATCAAGCCAAACGCTTATTTGACACCTACTGTACGTGGGCTGGCCCGGGTCAGTACATGACGCACAATTGCTCTGCCAACACCCCACTGTACAGGAGGTCAGTGTACCCTCCTCTAGGGCACTTTATCTTGGCAGACGGAGGGAACCCATTCAACGGTAAAAATTTAATTGATGTCCAACAAATAAACAACAGATATAATACAGATGATCAAATGATAAAGCTCGGGCTGCTGAATATTCGATCCCTTTCCTCAAAAGCGCTTATTGTTAATATGATTACAGATCATAACCTAGATGTGCTGTGTTTGACAGAAACCTGGCTAAAACCTGATGATTACATTACTTTAAATGAGTCCACCCCCTAAGATTATTGTTATAAACACGAGCCGCGTCTGAAAGGTAAAGGGGGAGGTGTTGCTGTAATTTATAATAATATCTTCGGTATTACTCACAAGTCTAGTTTCAAATATAATTCCTTTGAAGTTTTGGTGCTTTATGTAACGTTATGTAGTGAAATTGATAAATCCCATTTGACATTTGTGCTGGCCACTGTATATAGGCCACCAGGGCACCATACAGAATTTACCAGAGAATTTGCTGATTTTCTATCAGAGTTAGTACTGGCTGCAGATAAAGTCCTAATTGTTGGTGATTTTAATATCCATGTAGACAATGAAAAAGACGCATTGGGATTGGCATTTAGAGACATTCTAAACTCTATTGGAGTAAGGCAACACGTGTCAGGACCCACTCATCGCCGTAATCATACGTTAGACCTAATACTGTCACATGGAATAAATGTTGATACCATTGAAATTCTGCAGCAGAGCGATGACATCTCAGATCATTACCTAGTATCATGTACACTTAATTTAGCAAAGGCTGGAAAGCCGTCCCCTCGCTTCAAATACGGCAGGACTATCACTGCTGCGACTAAAGATTTCTTTGTAAATAATCTTCCTCATCAGTTTCATCTCCTCAGCATCCCAGATAGCCTAGAGGAACTCGATGTTGCAACAGAAACTATTGACTCTCTCTTTTCCAGCACTTTAGACACAGTTGCTCCCCGGCGCTTAAAAAAGATTAAAGAAAATAGTCCAACGCCGTGGTACAACGAGCACACCCGGGCCCTTAAAACAGCAGCCAGAAAAATGGAGCGCAGCTGGAAGAAAACAAAACTAGAAGTTTTTCGCATTTCGTGGAAAGAGAGCATGATTGCATACAGAAAGGCCCTAAAACGGCTAGATCTGCTTATTTCTCGACTCTCTTAGAAGAAAACAAACACAACCCTAGGTATTTATTCGATACAGTGGCTAAATTAACCAAAGATAAAGCTTCACCTTCTGATGTTTGTAAACAGCACAGCAGTAATGACTTTATGAACTTCTTTACTTGTAAGATTGATAATATTAGGAAAAAAATTATAACCATGCAGCCGTCTACTACAGTATCACATCAGACAGTGCATTGTAGTGTCACTGAGGAAAAATTACATTCATTCACTGCTATAGGAGAAGAAGAATTGGCTAAACTCGTTAAATCATCAAAATCAACATGTATGCTCGACCTCAAACCGACTAAACTACTAAAAGAGATGCTTCCAGAGGTCATAGATCCTCTCCTTAATATCATTAATTCATCCTTGACATTAGGATATGTACCGAAAACCTTTAAGTTGGCTATTATTAAACCACTTATTAAAAAACCGCAACTTGATCCTACAAAATTAGTCAATTACAGGCCAATCTCAAATCTACCCTTTCTGTCAAAAATACTAGAAAAGGCAGTGTCCTCACAATTATGCTCCTTTTTAGAAAGAAATGGTATCTGTGAGGATTTCCAGTCAGGATTTAGACCGTATCATAGTACTGAGACTGCTCTCATTAGAGTTACAAATGATTTACTCTTATCATCCGATCGTGGTTGTATATCTCTATTAGTGTTACTCGATCTTAGCGCTGCATTCGATACTATCGACCACAACATTCTTTTGAATAGACTCGAAAATTATGTTGGCATTAGTGGAACTTCATTGGCATGGTTTAAATCATACTTATCTGACCGTTATCAGTTTGTAGCAGTAAATGAAGAGATGTCACACCGAACACAAGTTCAGTATGGAGTACTGCAGGGCTCAGTGCTAGGACCGTTGCTTTTCACCCTGTACATGCTACCACTGGGAGATATTATTAGGAAGCATGGCGTTAATTTTCATTGTTATGCTGACGATACTCAGCTCTATATTTCTTCACGCCCTGACAAAACTTACCAATTCACAAGATTAACAGAATGCATAGCTGATATAAAAAATTGGATGACTAGTAATTTCCTGCAACTTAATTCAGAAAAAACGGAATTTTTAATCATTGGACAAAAAAACTCCACAAGTAGTAACCTAGAATACTGTCTAACACTCGATGGCTGCTCTGTCAAGTCCTCGTCGTCAGTTAGGAACCTGGGTGTGCTCTTTGATACCAATCTCTCATTTGAAAGCCACGTTTCTAGCATCTGTAAAACTGCATTCTACCATCTTAAAAATATATCTAAATTACGGCACATGCTTTCAATGCAAAATACTGAACAGTTAGTTCATGCGTTCATGACCTCAAGGCTAGATTATTGTAATGCTCTACTGGGTGGTTGCTCTGCTCGCTTAATAAATAAACTGCAGCTGGTCCAAAACGCAGCAGCTAGAGTTCTTACTAGAACCAGGAAGTATGACCATATTAGCCCGGTTCTGGCAACACTGCATTGGCTCCCTATTAAACATCGTATACATTTTAAAATCTTGCTGATTACTTACAAAGCACTAAATGGTTTAGCTCCCCAGTACTTGAGCGAGCTCTTAACGCATTATACTCCATCACGTCTATTGCGGTCTCAAAATTCTGGCCAGTTGATAATACCTAGAATATCAAAATCAACTGCAGGCGGTCGATCCTTTTCCTATTTAGCACCTAAACTCTGGAACAGTCTTCCTAGCATTGTTCGGGAAGCAGACACACTCTGTCAGTTTAAATCTAGACTAAAAACACATCTCTTTACTATGGCATACACATAAAACATTTTTAATTTCTATTATTCAAATCAGTTAAATGATTGTTTTAGGCTGCATTAACTAGGACAGCCGGAACCGGGAACACTTCCAATAACACCTGATGTACTCGTTACATCATAAGAAGAATGGCATCTACGCTAATGTTAGTCTCTCTGTTTATCCCGAGGTTTACTGCAGTCGGCCGGATCCGGGCCGTATCCAGACCAGATGGTGGACCTTAGCCTGGACATGACAACCATATCCCTGAAGTGTCTGTAGAGACAATAGTGTCAATTAAACTCCCCCCTGTAAATGCCGCATCGACACGACATCCTAATTAAACCCGTCCCCGGCGTGACAACTCCAATCTTTCGAATAATCCTACGAATATCTATTTATCTAATATGACTTCTGACCTGTAATGTTGCCAGAATCATAATCATACACTATTTGTTCGTCGGCCAGAGGAGAACTGGCACCCCGACTGAGCCTGGTTTCTCCCAAGGTTTTTTTCTCCATTCTGGCCCTGAAGGAGTTTTGGTTCCTTGCCACCGTCGCCTTTGGCTTTTGGCTTGCTCAGTTGGGGACACCTAAATTTCAACTATATTACTGATCCGCCCGCATTGACACTATATGATAATTGAAATGAGCTGGATGACATCACCGTTTTCTCCAGAGCAGCTGTACAGCCGAATCAAATTCCGTTGCATTATTTTCCTGTTACCACTGTGAAGCTGCTTTGAAACAATTGCCATTGTAAAAAGTGCTATATAAATAAAGGTGATTTGATTTTGATTTGACTCTATAACACTCTGGAGACCATCCCAGATGTCCGGCAGAGAGGCCTTACCAGGGTCTCTATTGTGGCAGCCCATCCAGGTCCAGCAGCAGCACCAAGATCTCCCTGCTCAGCTCAATAAAAGTGTACACAAAAATGTTTTCTTGTTTTATGTACCGTTAATTGAAATTATGTTGTTTTTCAGACGTTAAACATAACTTGTCCTGTTAATAGTTGTAAAAAGTGCTTTACATAAATGTATAGAACAATTTATTTTCATTTACAAATTTAAATAAAAAAAAAATGTATAGAACAATTTGTTTCATGTCCAAATTATACCGGTCATTTAAAAAAATAAACAATGTGCAATCTTTTATTGCACAGCCCACACAAGTTTCAAGTTACAGAAAAATAAACAATGTACAGAAATGCCTTTCATTTACAAATAACTGAAATTTCAAAAATAAATAATGCATAGAATAATTTTTAACTTAGATTGCAAAAATAAACTGTACAGAAATTGTTGTTTGGTTTCATTTTTTAAAGTCAAGTCACCTTCATTTATATAGTGCTTTTCACAATATAGATTGTTTCAAAGCAGCTTTACATAATAGATAATAGAAAATTAACGGAAGTGAGATTGTTTTGGCTGTACAGCAGCTCTAGAAAAAAGTTATTGTCCAGCTAAAGTATGTTTTTGATTCATTTCCGTTGTAAATAAACATTATTTATTTACTTTGGGGCCACTTACATGACACCATTTTCAACCAAAATAGAAAACTCTCAATGCGTTCCGGCTAGAGAACGCAAACCCCAAAACAGGTTTTGAAATAGTTATGAAATGATACCGTTATCATCTTCGTGTAAACTTAAAAAAAGGCGAATCCGTGAGAATGGTGACAGCATGCACGTAAGCATTACGTGTTTAGCCTATAGGCAAGCGTGTTTGAATACGTATGTGCGCAGGCCTGCTCTCCTGTGATCTCTCCTCTGCCTCACTCTGCAATCTCATGTCTTCTCTTATTAAATCCATCAGGTCGTCATCTCGGTCTCTCTTTCTCCTCTCTGGTGATAGCACTGGTGCTGGCACTGTCTCCTCCTCATCTTGGTGGTCCACTGCTGAACTTGGCCCTGGTGTGTCCTCAGGGATGGAGGCAATTAGGACAAGGGGGTTGACAGAATGCCTCATCCATGAGGACAAATCACGGCCAAGTTTCAGCAGTGGAATTCCCACTCACTCCCTCACCAGGACACTTGCAATCCTAAGGCAGAGCAAATAAACCATGCCTGTTAACAACAACAACAGCACAAGAAATTTCAAGGGAACATTCCAGCCTACATTTTTTTTCTCTCAGAGTATTTCACAAAGCATTTAGCGCTAAAACCAGCTCCTAAATCTGTGAAAAGTTAGGGGGAGTCAAGAGGAATTGTAGGAGCCGTATATTTGTTTGTTTATGGTGTTTATTTAATCTAATTTAAGTATTATATTTAACGTTCCTTAAATTGTATTTCTTTATTTAAATTTATTTTAATTTAATAATTATTATGGACTTTGTTTTCAAGTTTATTTTGCCAGTTTTGCATGTATTTTTGTTGGAAATAAATTTCAAGAGAAGCTTTAACATTGACGAAAGCGAGTGTTGATTGATCATGAGTCAAGAGGAAGCTCCCGACTGTCTCGTGGATTGAAGGTTTGCCAGAACAAAGAGTCTATGCTATGGATTATTGAACAAAATGAGACGGCGTGCAAGACGGCGACATGGAGAATGCAGCCCTGATAGGACGAAGTTATGGCTATGTGTCTTCAAAGCAATGTGGGTATCAGCTGAAGTGTTGTGGAACAATGGACGAACAAGCATATGAATGTTCTGTTTGAAACCCTTGAGTTTACTCACATAAATTAGGCCTAAATTACGGCCAAGAAATATAAACTTTTATGAACTTTTGACTTTCTGATTCTGACACTAATTTAAACACTGGTTTACCCAGTAAAGATTTCAGAGGAGAGGTGTCACGAATGTGCACTCATAGAGCCGGTAAACTGTCGCACATCACGAGAAGAATGAATATCATTGAGACTTTAATGATTGATACGGAATATGCTGATGAAGTAAAAGTGGTGGAATATTGTGGAATATGGTGAAATATGGTGAAATTTGGTGAAATTTGATGTGATGCTTGACAAATTCAAGTTCATACAAAGTGAATATGCTGATATGTTGACTGAAGAGGACAAAATTTAAGATATGAAAAGCTGGTATCAACCTTAATTGGCACAAATTAATGCATTTTATTCTAATATGACAAAATGGATTTTTAGCCTTGAAAAATCAGAATCTGATATCAGTAAAGAGGTTATGGAACCTGGTGTGAAACCAAGTAGTGTCTGTGATAATGATACAGATGACAAAATATCAGTAGCCAAGTCAGTATGCAGCAGCAGGTCTAGTGGATATTGAAGATCAGGATCAAGCCCTAGTGTGTCATCCACAATATCAACACGTACAGTGCATCCGGAGAGTATTCACAGCGCTTCACTTTTTCCACATTTTGTTGTGTTACAGCCTTATTCCAAAATTCATTATTTTTTTCCTTAATTCTACAAACAATACTCCATAATGACAAAGTGAAAGAAGTTTGTTTGAGATCTTTGCAAATAGTTTAAAAATAAAAAACGGAAAAAAAAATCACATGTACTTTGTTGAAGCACCTTTGGCACCAATTACAGCCTATGATGCTACAAGCTTGGCACACCTATTTTTGGGCAGTTTCTCCCATTCTTCTTTGCAGGACCTCTCAAGCTCCATCAGGTTGGATGGGGAGCGTCGGTGCACAGCCATTTTCAGATCTCTCCAGAGATGTTCAATCGGGTTCAAGTCTGGGCTCTGACTGGGCCACTCAAGGACATTCACAGAGTTGTCCCGTAGCCACTCCTTTGTTATCTTGGCTGTGTGCTTAGGGTCGTTGTCCTGTTGGAAGATAAACCTTCGCCCCAGTCTGAGGTCCAGAGCACTCTGGAGCAGGTTTTCATCAAGGATTTTCATACAGGCCAATCTCAAATCTACCCTTTCTGTCAAAAATACTAGAAAAGGCAGTGTCCTCACAATTATGCTCCTTTTTAGAAAGAAATGGTATCTGTGAGGATTTCCAGTCAGGATTTAGACCGTATCATAGTACTGAGACTGCTCTCATTAGAGTTACAAATCTCTCTGTTAGTGTTACTCGATCTTAACGCTGCATTCGATACTATGGACCACAACATTCTTTTGAATAGACTCGAAAATTATGTTGGCATTAGTGGAATTTCATTGGCATGGTTTAAATCATACTTATCTGACCGTTATCAGTTTGTAGCAGTAAATGAAGAGATGTCACACCGATCACAAGTGTATGGAGTACCGCAGGGCTCAGTGCTAGGACTGTTGCTTTTCACCCTGTACATGCTACCACTGGGAGATATTATTAGGAAGCATGGCGTTAGTTTTCATTGTTATGCTGACGATACTCAGCTCTATATTTCCTCACGCCCTGACGAAACTTACCAATTCACAAGATTAACGGAATGCATAGCTGATATAAAAAAATTGGATGACTAGTAATTTCCTGCAACTTAATTCAGAAAAAACTGAATTTTTAATCATTGGACAAAAAAACTCCACAAGTAGTAACCTAGAATACTGTCTAACACTCGATGGCTGCTCTGACAAGTCCTCGTCGTCAGTTAGGAACCTGGGTGTGCTCTTTGATACCAATCTCTCATTTGAAAGCCACGTTTCTAGCATCTGTAAAACTGCATTCTACCATCTTAAAAATATATCTAAATTACGGCACATGCTTTCAATGCAAAATGCTGAACAGTTAGTTCATGCGTTCATGACCTCAAGGCTAGATTATTGTAATGCTCTACTGGGTGGTTGCCCTGCTCGCTTAATAAATAAACTGCAGCTTGTCCAAAACGCAGCAGCTAGAGTTCTTACTAGAACCAGGAAGTATGACCATATTAGCCCGGTTCTGGCAACACTGCATTGGCTCCCTATTAAACATCGTATACATTTTAAAATCTTGCTGATTACTTACAAAGCACTAAATGGTTTAGCTCCCCAGTACTTGAGCGAGCTCTTAACGCATTATACTCCATCACGTCTATTGCGGTCTCAAAATTCTGGCCAGTTGATAATACCTAGAATATCAAAATCAACTGCAGGCGGTCGATCCTTTTCCTATTTAGCACCTAAACTCTGGAACAGTCTTCCTAGCATTGTTTGGGAAGCAGACACACTCTGTCAGTTTAAATGACCATCAGGTTCTTGGTCACCTCCCTGACTAAGGCCCTTCTCCCCCGATCGCTCAGTTTGGCTGGGCGGCCAGCTCTAGGAAGAGTCCTGGTGGTTCCAAACTTCTTCCATTTACAGATGATGGAGGCCACTGTGCTCATTGGGACCTTCAATGCTGCAGAATTTTTTCTGTACCCTTCCCCAGATCTATGCCTCGATACAATTCAAAACAGTCTCGGAGGTCTACAGACAATTCCTTGGACTTCATGGCTTGGTTTGTGCTCTGACATGCACTGTTAACTGTGGGACCTTATATAGACAGGTGTGTGCCTTTCTAAATCATGTCCAATCAACTGAATTTACCACATCAATCAAGTTTTAGAAACATCTCAAAGGATGATCAGTGGAAACAGGATGCACCTGAGCTTAATTTTGAGTGTCATGACAAAGGCTGTGAATACTTATGTATAGTGGGGAGAACAAGTATTTGATACACTGCCGATTTTACAGGTTTGCCCACTTACAAAGCATGTAGAAGTCTGTAATTTTTATCATAGGTACTCTTCAACTGTGAGTGACGGAATCTAAAACAAAAATACAGAAAATCACATTGTATGATTTTTAAGTAATTAATTTGCATTTTATTGCATGACATAAGTATTTGATACATCAGAAAAGCAGAACTTAATATTTGGTACAGAAACCTTTGTTTGCAATTACAGAGATCATACGTTTCCTGTAGTTCTTGACCAGGTTTGCACACACTGCAGCAGGGATTTTGGCCCACTCCTCCATACAGACCATCTCCAGATCCGTCAGGTTTCAGGACTGTCGCTGGACAATACGGACTTTCAGCTCCCTCCAAAGATTTTCTATTGGGTTCAGGTCTGGAGACTGGCTAGGCCACTCCAGGACCTTGAGATGCTTCTTACGGAGCCACTCCTTAGTTGCCCAGGCTGTGTGTTTCGGGTCGTGGTCATGCTGGAAGACCCAGCCACGACCCATCTTCAATGCTCTTACTGAGGGAAGGAGGTTGTTGGCCAAGATCTCGCGATACATGGCCCCATCCATCCTCCCCTTAATACGGTGCAGTCGTCCTGTCCCCTTTGCAGAAAAGCATCCCCAAAGAATGACGTTTCCACCTCCATGCTTCACGGTTGGGATGGTGTTCTTGGGGTTGTACTCATCCTTCTTCTTCCTCCAAACACGGCGAGTGGAGTTTAGACCAAAAAGCTCTATTTTTGTCTCATCAGACCACATGACCTTCTCCCATTCCTCCTTTGGATCATCCAGATGGTCATTGGCAAACTTCAGACAGGCCTGGACATGCGCTGGCTTGAGCAGGGGGACCTTGTGTGCACTGCAGGATTTTAATCCATGACGGCGTAGTGTGTTACTAATGGTTTTCTTTGAGACTGTGGTCCCAGCTCACTTCAGGTCATTGACCAGGTCCTGCCGTGTAGTTCTGGGCTGATCCCTCACCTTCCTCATGATCATTGATGCCCCACGAGGTGAGATCTTCCATGGTGCCCCAGACCGAGGGAGATTGACCATCGTCTTGAACTTCTTCAATTTTCTAATAATTGCGCCAACAGTTGTTGCCTTCTCACCAAGCTGCTTGCCTATTGTCCTGTAGCCCATCCCAGCCTTGTGCAGGTCTACAGTTTTATCCCTGATGTCCTTACACAGCTCTCTGGTCTTGGCCATTGTGGAGAGGTTGGAGTCTGTTTGATTGAGTGTGTGGACAGGTGCCTTTATACAGGTAACGAGTTCAAACAGGTGCAGTTAATCAAATCAAATCAAATCACCTTTATTTATATAGCGCTTTTTACAATGCCAATTGTTTCAAAGCAGCTTCACAGTGGTAACAGGAAAATAATGCAACAGAATTTGATTCGGCTGTACAGCCGCTCTGGTGAAAACGGTGATGTCGTCCAGCTCATTTCAGTTATCATATAGTGTCAATGCGGGCAGATCAGTAATATAGTTGAAATTTAAGTGTCCCCAACTGAGCAAGCCAAAAGCCAAAGGCGGCGGTGGCAAGGAACCAAAACCCAGAACGGAGAAAAAAACCTTGGGAGAAACCAGGCTCAGTCGGGGTGCCAGTTCTCCTCTGGCCGACGAACAAATAGTGTATGATTATGATTCTGGCAACATTACATGTCAGAAGTCATATTAGATCAATAGATATTCGTAGGATTATTCGAAAGATTGGAGTCGTCACGCCGGGGACGGGTTTAATGAGGATGTCACTTCAGGGATGCGTTCGTCATGTCCAGGCTAAGGTCCACCATCTGTTCTGGATACGGCCCGGATCCGGCCGACTGCAGTAAACCTCGGGATAAACAGAGAGACTAACATTAGCGTAGATGCCATTCTTCTTATGATGTAATGAGTACATCAGGTGTTATGGGAAGTGTTCCCGGTTCCGGCTGACCTAGTTAATGCAGCCTAAAACAATCATTTAACTGTATATTTAAAAATATTTTATGTGTATGCCATAGTAAAGAGATGTGTTTTTAGTCTAGATTTAAACTGACAGAGTGTGTCTGCTTCCCGAACAATGCTAGGAAGACTGTTCCAGAGTTTAGGTGCTAAATAGGAAAAGGATCGACCGCCTGCAGTGGATTTTGATATTCTAGGTATTATCAACTGGCCAGAATTTTGAGACCGCAATAGACGTGATGGAGTATAATGCGTTAAAAGCTCGCTCAAGTACTGGGGAGCTAAACCATTTAGTGCTTTGTAAGTAATTAGCAAGATTTTAAAATGTATACGATGTTTAATAGGGAGCCAATGCAGTGTTGCCAGAACCGGGCTAATATGGTCATACTTCCTGGTTCTAGTAAGAACTCTAGCTGCTGCGTTTTGGACAAGCTGCAGTTTATTTATTAAGCGAGCAGGGCAACCACCCAGTAGAGCATTACAATAATCTAGTCTTGAGGTCATGAACGCATGAACTAACTGTTCAGCATTTTGCATTGAAAGCATGTGCCATAATTTAGATATATTTTTAAGATGGTAGAATGCAGTTTTACAGATGCTAGAAACGTGGCTTTCAAATGAGAGATTGGTATCAAAGAGCACACCCAGGTTCCTAACTGACGACGAGGACTTGAGAGAGCAGCCATCGAGTGTTAGACAGTATTCTAGGTTACTACTTGTGGAGTTTTTTGTCCAATGATTAAAAATTCATTTTTTTTCTGAATTAAGTTGCAGGAAATTAATAGTCATCCAATTTTTTATATCAGCTATGCATTCCGTTAATCTTGTGTATTGGTAAGTTTCGTCAGGGCGTGAAGAAATATACAGCATAACAATGAAAACTAACGCCATGCTTCCTAATAATATCTCCCAGTGGTAGCATGTACAGGGTGAAAAGCAACGGTCCTAGCACTGAGCCTTGCGGTACTCCATACTGAACTTGTGATCGGTGTGACATCTCTTAATTTACTGCTACAAACTGATAACGGTCAGATAAGTATGATTTAAACCATGCCAAAGAAATTCCACTAATGCCAACATAATTTTCTGAGTCCATTCAAAAGAATGTTGTGGTCGATAGTATCGAATGCAGCGCTAAGATCGAGTAACACTAACAGAGAGATACAACCACGATCAGATGTTAAGAGTAAATCATTTGTAACTCTAATGAGAGCAGTCTCAGTACTATGATACGGTCTAAATCCTGACTGGAAATCCTCACAGATACCATTTCTTCTAAAAAGGAGCATAATTGTGAGGACACTGCCTTTTCTAGTATTTTTGACAGAAAGGGTAGATTTGAGATTGGCCTGTAATTGACTAATTCTGTAGGATCAAGTTGCGGTTTTTTAATAAATGGTTTAATAATAGCCAACTTAAAAGTTTTCGGTACATATCCTAATGTCAAGGATGAATTAATGATATTAAGAAGAGGATCTATGACCTCTGGAAGCATCTCTTTTAGTAGTTTAGTCGGTATAGGGTCGAGCATACATGTTGTTGATTTTGATGATTTAATGAGTTTAGCCAATTCTTCTTCTCCTTCATTCTTCTTCTTACATTCATTCTTCTAGCAGTGAATGAATGTAATTTTTCCTCAGTGACACTACAATGCACTGTCTGATGTGATACTGTAGTAGACGGCTGCATGGTTATAATTTTTTTTCCTAATATTATCAATCTTACAAGTAAAGAAGTTCATAAATTCATTACTGCTGTGCTGTTTACAAACATCAGAAGTTGATACAGGTAATGAGTGGAGAACAGGAGGGCTTCTTAAAGAAAAACTAACAGGTCTGTGAGAGCCGGAATTCTTACTGGTTGGTAGGTGATCAAATACTTATGTCATGCAATAAAATGCAAATTAATTATTTAAAAATCATACAATGTGATTTTCTGGATTTTTGTTTTAGATTCCGTCTCTCACAGTTGAAATGTACATATGATAAAAATTACAGACCTCTACATGCTTTGTAAGTAGGAAAACCTGCAAAATCGGCAGTGTATCAAATACTTGTTCTCCCCGCTGTACATGTGATTTTTCGTTTTTTTATTTTTAATAAATTTGCAAAGATTTCAAACAAACTTCTTTCACATTGTCATTATGGGGTATTACCATTTTGGAATAAGGCTGTAACATAACAAAATGTGGAAAAAGTGAAGTGCTGTGAATACTTTCCGGATGCACTGTATCTGTGAAGAAGCAGAGAGAGCAGCATTACTGGCGAAGGCTGCTGTGTTAAAGGAAAAACATGCTTTAGAAGCAGAATTAAAGCAATTGAATCAGGAAAGAGAAAAGTTCAGAAAAAAAGAAAGAGATTGGTTGGAAATTCAAGCAGAAATAGCTGCCAACACAGCAAAGATTGAATATCAGAAAGGTGCTGATGATCTTAAGGAAAATGGAAAACCACTGTTTCAGTGGCTGATGGCATGAATGCTTATATGGATGCGCAACTGAAGCAAACATTTTATAAATCTCCAGTTGTACGCCTCAAAGACGGTAGTAATGTGCAGTCTCTCACCTTAGATGCAAATCAAAATCAATCTGCTGTTGGAATGTGTGGATCAGACCCTGATCACAAGCTGAAAGCTTGTTAAGCGAAGCTATTTCCCAACGTTCACAAAAAAGTCACCAAATTAGCTCTTTATCAAATTCATCTCAAGAACCAGACAGATTCTGCAGTATTATTCAAAGGCAAAATGATTTAACTGAGATTCTGGTAAAGCAGCACATTTTGTCTAGCTAACCGAAATGTTCTTAAGTACAGTTCCTTTATTCATTCCATTGAACACTTGATTGAAAGTAAAACGACAAACAGCCAGGACAGACTAATTTTTAATTCAGTACACGAAGGGTCAAGCACAGAAGATGGTCAAAAGCTGTCAACATATGGCTCCAGAGAGAGGTTATTCAGAAGCAAAGAGATTGCTTAAACAACATTTTGGAAATGAGTATAACATTTCTTGTACTTATGTTGAGAAAGCCCTTTCCTGGCCCACACTGAAATCTGAGGGCTCACAAGTTTTACAAGACTGTGCATTGTTTTTAAGAAGTTGTTGCAATGCCATGGAGCAGATGAAATATATGGAAGAATTGAACACTATCTCTAATATGAAAAGCATTGTCATGAAGCTTCCGTACAAGCTTAGGGAAAGGTGGTGCTCAGGAGCATGTGAGATCCAAGAACAATCTGGCAGAATAAAAATTAGTGATCTGGTCTGTTTTATTGAAAACCAAGCCAAAGTACTGTCAGAACTAGGGTTTGGAAATATTCAAGACTCTAATGTAAGCAGAACTCAGAAGTCTAAAATTATAAAACCCAAAGCCAAGGGAAGTTTTGCAGAATTGGATGTAAAATCAACACAGACAGACGTTCAGCATGCATGCTTGTTCTGCATTGATAATCATGGAATTGAATCATGTGCACGATTTAAGAAAATTCCTCAGAGAAAAAAATGCTTTTGTAAAACAAAATGTAACATCACTGAAGTGAGAAAAGCTGCTGTTGTGTACAACACTGTCATCACACATGGTAAAAATCCCACCGATCAGCTTCTAACTTACTTCTCAAGCTGGACTAAGTTGAAAAGAGCAGTGGTGTGGTTCCTTAAATTGAAGAACATCCTTCATTCATTTTGTACAACAAGGAAAATTATCCAATCCAATCTCAAAATGCAAATACGTCATGGGAGAGTACTGACTGATGAAATGAATTCTGTCAAGAACTCATTTAATGCAGTCCATTACCTTGAATGACCTTTTATTGGCAGAAAAGGCCATTGTGATGTGCAGAGGAAAAATTGATTGCTCAGTGGTTGCTTTTCTAAGCTCAGGAGTCTTAGTTGTGATTCTCATATATCTCTCATTTTAGTATTAACAGCATTTCATATGTTTCTCCTAAAATTTCTTAGGAGAAACAAAAGTAGACACAAATGGGACAATCAAAAATATTTGAGAGAAAAAAAATAAAAACTGAGAATATGGTTGATGAAACATAGAGCATCTCTTTATTGTCCTTCAGCAATCTTTTTCAAGACTCCAATGTAGGAATATTTTATTGCTCAAGGTTGATCTTTTTGGTTGCTCAGGAGACTTAATTGTGATTCTCAAATATCTCTCATTTTAGTATCCACAGTGTTTCTTTCGAAAATTCCTTTAGACACAACTGAGACATGAGAAAGTTCTGAGAGAAAGTTAGACCAAAATGAGAATGGTGCTGTGAGAAACATGGGAGATCATTTTATTGTCTTGCAGAGGTTAATCTTTTTTAATTATTTTTTATGACATTGGGGTTTTTCACCTTTAATGGACAGGACAGTAGGAGGAGAGACAGGAAACAATGAGAAAGGCGAGAAGGGAACAGGAGCAGGAAAGTACCTTTAGCTGGGACTCAAACTCGTGCTGTCTGGTACAGTTGTCTCGATGTCGATGTGCTGCCCACAAGGCTATGACTCTGACAGAGGTTTCTCTAAGCTCAGGATACTAAGTGGTGATTCTCTTATATGTCTCATTTAGGTGTCAGATTTGTCTTCAGATGTCTTCAATTTTATTTAAGGAGAAACGTTAAATTTTTCTTTTTTTTTTAATATTGTAAGTACTGAAACTATCATTGAAAAACCATTGTACATTTCAGAATATTAAAGGTTACTAGTTTAAATGTATCTTCAATGCCCAGCATTGTATATGCAGTATATTTTCTAAACACACTAGAAAGACATATTAGATTACATTAAAATCAAATGGAGACTTTTGCTTGAGTCTCCTGCTTCTCACACTTGTCTCCTGAGACAAAAACTCTAACACTCTCACAATGGTCCTTTAAAGTTTTAGAAGAGATCGTCTCGGTTACGTATGTAACCCTCGTTCCCTGAAGGAGGGAACGGAGACGTACGTCGGACGTCACCGACGAATTGGGATCACTTCTGGGAGCCCCTATCAGCTTCGAGTGTATAGAGAACGGGCCAATGGCCATTGGCGTGCGAGATTTGCATCTCGCGCTCCGCCCCGCATCACGGGTATAAAGCGGAAGCGGATGCCGCGCACATTTGTTTTTCACTGAGGAGCCGAACTAGTGACTCGGCCGCTGCAGTGATGGTACAGCAACTGTGGCGACGGGACGTACGTCTCCGTTCCCTCCTTCAGGGAACGAGGGTTACATACGTAACCGAGACGTTCCCTTTCAGTCGGTCACGTTCGACGTACGTCGGACGTCACCGACGAATTGGGATCCCTATGGAAAACGCCACAGTTACTACCACTTCCAGCGCCCAGCGAAAGCCCCTCAGACCCCCGTCTGTTCGGGGAGGGGAACTTACGCAGGGAGAGTCACTGCTGCTGTTCCGCAAGACCCACTCAGCAGAGTATTGGATAACGCTGGGAAAGCGTGCCCAGGGGGGCCGCTGCGGAAGCCACATCCTACCCGTAGGGAGGTATCATGTGGAATATACATGTATGGACTGGCCGTGGGCAGTACAACATACGGAAGTCCCAGGGGTGGCCCCGGCCAATGCAGGCGGGAGACTACACCGCACAGAGATGGCAGAGCGAGCTCTGCCAAGGGAAAGACACGGGCTCGCCGTAGGGAGCCGTACCGTGGAAGAATACACATATGGGACCGCCGTAGGGGTCACAACATATGGATACCCAGCCTAACACAAGTTCCACCAATGCATACGAGTGTTAGACCTGGCGTCGGACGCTCCGCCACGTCTGACTGCCACGGGTTGCGGAGGACTCAACAGGGTTCGCCGTGCTGGGGAACTCGACTGGAGCATATCAGCGCACGTATCCGGTCCATGAGGAGGGGAATGGCGCAGCAAGCCGACACTAGAACGGGCCCTTCGGTGTTACTGGCTATTTGAAGCGAGCACACGGGAAGAAACCGGCTCTACACGGAGGCTATAGAATCTAGCGAACGTGTTAGGTGTCGCCCAGCCCGCAGCTCTACATATATCTGTCAGCGAGGCGCCGTGCGCCAGCGCCCAGGAAGAGGCCACACTCCTAGTGGAGTGGGCCCTCAACCCAAGCGGGCAGGGCACGCCTTGGGTTTCATACGCCAAGGCGATGGCATCCACTATCCAGTGAGCCATCCTCTGCTTGGAGACAGCCTTTCCCTTCTGCTGGCCTCCGTAACAGATGAAGAGCTGTTCTGAGGTCCTGAAGCTTTGCGTTCTGTCCACGTAAGTCCGCAGAGCGCGAACGGGACAGAGAAAAGCCAGGGCTGGGTCTGCCTCCTCCGAAGGCAGCGCTTGCAGGTTCACCACCTGGTCCCGAAAGGGAGTGGTGGGAACCTTGGGCACATATCCGGGCCGGGGTCTCAGGATTACATGAGAGTTACCCGCCCCGAATTCCAGGCACGATTCGTCGACCGAAAATGCCTGCAGGTCCCCTACCCTCTTGATGGAAGCCAATGCAGTCAGGAGTACTGTCTTCCAAGACAGGATTTTTAACTCTGCTGACTGCAAAGGCTCAAAGGGAGCCCTCTGTAATGCGGTTAGCACCAGGGACAAGTCCCAAGAGGGTATAGAGTGAGGGCGAGGCGGATTTAATCTCCTCGCCCCCCTCAGGAACCTGACGACCAGATCGTGCTTTCCTAGGGACTTACCATTAACCATGCTGTGATTTGCGGCGATAGCGGCAACATACACTTTGAGGGTGGAGGGAGACAGCCTTCGCTCCAACCCTTCTTGCAGGAAGGAAAGCACAGAGCCGATCGAACATCTTCGGGGGTCTTCTCGTCGAGAAGAACACCACTCGACGAACAGGTTCCACTTCAACGCGTAGAGGCGCCTCGTAGAGGGGGCTCTGGCGGAAGTGATGGTGTCTACCACAGTCTGTGGTAGGCCACCTAGAACCTCCGCGTCCCGTCCAGGGACCAGACATGGAGTTTCCAGAGGTCCGGACGCGGGTGCCACAGGGTGCCCCGTCTCTGAGTCAGGAGGTCCTTCCTCAGAGGAATGGGCCAAGGAGGTGCTGTCGCGAGGAGCACTAGTTCCGGGAACCAGGTCCGGTTGGGCCAGTATGGCGCAACTAGCAAGACCTGCTCCTCGTCCTCCCTGACCTTGCACAGTGTCTGCGCAAGAAGGCTCACTGGGGGAAACGCATATTTGCGTAGGCCCCGGGGCCAGCTGTGTGCCAGCGCATCCGAGCCGAGGGTCCCCCCCGGTCAGGGAATAGAACAACTGGCAGTGAGACGTGTCCGGGGCGGCAAACAGGTCTACCTGTGCGGTCCCGAAGCGACTCCAGATCAGCTGGACCACCTGGGGATGGAGTCTCCACTCTGCTGGGAGCACTTGCTGTCGTGAGAGCTCGTCGGCTGCACGATTGAGCAGGCCTGGGATATGAATGGCACGAAGCGACCTCAGATGCTTCTGACTCCAGAGGACGAGATGGCGGGCGAGTTGTGACATGCGGCGGGAGCGTAGACCACCCTGTTTGTTGATGTACGCAACGGCCGCAGTGTTGTCCGTTCGGACCAGAACGTGCTTGCCTCGTAGCGGCCCTTTGAGGCGGCCCAGCGCAAGACGAACTGCTAACAACTCGAGGCAATTGATATGCCATTGCAGTTGAGGCCCCGTCCACAGACCCGAAACTGCAAGCCCGTTGTACGTGGCCCCCCAGCCGGTGGATGAGGCATCCGTGGAGACAACAGCATGCCTGGACACTTGTTCTAGGGGAACTCCTGCCCGTAGAAACGAAGGGTCCAACCACGGACTGAAGGTTTGGCGACACTTCGGTGTTACTGAGACACGGAATGAGCCGCTCTGCCACGCCCATCTCGGGACTCGGTCGTGTAGCCAGTGTTGAAGCGGCCTCATATGAAGCAATCCGAGCGGCGTCACTGCGGCTGCGGATGCCATATGCCCCAGGAGCCTCTGAAAATGTTTCAGTGGTACCGCTGTCCTGCATTTGAACGAATTCAAGCAGTTCAACACCGACTGGACGCGCTGCTCTGTGAGTCGCGCTGTCAGATTGACCGAGTCCAACTCCATACCGAGAAAAGAGATCCTCTGCACGGGGCAGAGTTTGCTCTTTTCCCAGTTGACCTGAAGTCCCAACAGGCTGAGGTGACTGAGCACCATGTCCCTGTGTTCGCACAACTGCGCCTTCGACTGAGCCAGAATCAGCCAGTCGTCGAGGTAGTTGAGAATGCGAACACCACGCTCTCTCATGGGAGCAATGGCCGCCTCCGCGACCTTCGTGAAGACACGGGGCGACAGGGACAGCCCGAAGGGTAGGACTCTGTACTGATATGCCCGTCCCTCGAACGCAAAGCGTAGGAACGGTCTGTGTCGAGGGAGAATCGAGACATGAAAGTACGCGTCCTTCAGGTCGATCGCTGCAAACCAATCTTGGGGACGGATGCACCTGAAGATGCGTTTCTGCGTTAGCATTCTGAACGGCAGCCTGTGAAGGGACCGATTCAAGAATCGCAGTTCCAAGATTGGCCGTAACCCGCCGCCTTTCTTGGGTACAATGAAGTACGGGCTGTAGAAGCCTGTCTTCATATCGGCTGGAGGGACCGGCTCTATCGCGTCCTTCGCCAGTAGGACTGCGATCTCCGCCCGTAGCACGGGGGCGCTCTCCTTTGATACGGAGGTGAAGTGAACGCCCCTGAACTTGGGGGGCCGCCGGGCGAACTGAATCGCATAGCCGAGTCTGATAGTATGGATGAGCCAGCGGGACGGGCTGGGGAGCGCTAGCCAGGCTCCCAGCGACCGAACCAGCGGGACCAACGGCACCACAGACGTACCCGCAGCGGGGCAGCGCAGCGGAGTGCAGGGACCCGACTCGGACGGCATCGCGGCCCGAAGTGGGGTCTGAGTGCGCAATGCAACACTTAGGCATGGGAGCGTCGTACACCGCCAAGCGAGCTCTCTTGGCACCCAGAGATTTTAGAAACAGCTCTTTCTTTGAAGTTTTGGGTACCACTGGCCCGAAGGAACAGAAACAAAACAAGAACATAGAATTCTCTCCCGGCCCTCCAGCGGGAGAAGGAGCGGTGCTGTCACCACCTCCTGAAGAGCTGTCTCCTCCATCTCTGGGTGGCCCGTCTCAGGGTCTCTTACGACGGCGCTTGCCACCTGGCTTGGCAGCGGCCTGAGCGGGCTGGACGGCCTTCCCGCGGCCGGCTCCACGCCGTTGCCCTGGTGGAGGCTGCTGCTGGGCTGGGGCGGGAGCGGGGGCGGCGGCGGGCGGCCGCCCTCGGCGACGAGCAGGCGGAGGAGCTGCGGCCGGCGGCTGGGCAGCAGCTGACCGCCGGGGCAGGATGTGTTTGATGGCCTCCGTCTGCTTCTGGACGGTCGAGAACTGCTGGGCAAAGCTCTCGACCGCGTCGCCGAACAGCCCAACCTGGGAAATGGGGGAGTCCAGGAACCGATACTTATCGGTCTCCCTCATATCGGCCAGGTTGAGCCAGAGATGTCGCTCCTGGACCACAAGAGTGGACATCGCCTGACCAATGGAACGGGCGGTGACTTTCGTCGCCCGGAGGGCGAGGTCCGTCGCCGTCCGGAGCTCCCGGAGGAGCTCTGGGTCAGGTCTACCCTCGTGCATGTCCATGAGTGCCTGGGCCTGGTGCACCTGGAGCAACGCCATGGCATGCAAGGCGGACGCAGCCTGTCCACAAGCCTTGTAAGCCTTCCCAGTTAGACTGGAGGAGAACTTACAGGCCTTGGATGGGTGGCGTGGGTCTCCGCGCCAGGTGGAAGCGGACGCCGGACACAGTTGCATCGCAACCGCCCGTTCCACCGGCGGGATCCCCACGTACCCCTTGGCTGGCCCGCCGTCTAGAGTAGTGAGGAGGGAGGAGCCACTCGGCCGGTTTCTGGCAGAAAAAGGTGCCGTCCACGACCTCGTGAGCTCCTCATGCACTTCCGGGAAGAAAGGCACCGGGGCGGGACGCTGAGAACCAGCGCGAGCCGCCCCGAGAAACCAATCATCCAGCCTAGAAGGCTCGGGAGACGGTGGAGGGTTCCACACGAGCCCGACCTTTTCGGCGGCCCGGGAAAGCATAGCCGTCAGCTCGGGGTCCGTCTCGGACAACGCCACTCTCCCAGAGGGAGGCAACGCAGCCGAGTCTTCATCCCCCGAGGACTGAAACTCCCCCTCCGATGCAGCGATCGACATCCTATCCTCTGCTGGAGCTCCAAAGGTCACCGCTGGACCACCCCGAGAGGGGCCAGCGACTTCCCCCGGAAGCTCAACCGGCTGCGGCACTACAGAGGGTTTAGGGGCTCACGGAGGCTGGCTCGGCGGGTGTGCCCTAAACGTGATCCTCAGGTCACCCTGGCTATTCGCCGAAGTAGGTCTATCCTGCTGGGCAGGGATAGCACTAGATCGGGGCATAGGTAAGGGGACTCCACCCTCCCGAAGGTAGGCGAGTCTCGACCTTAGCGCCGAGATAGTCATGTTCCCGCAATGGGAACACAAGCTATCCACAAACGCTGCCTCAGCATGTTGAATACCCAGACATGTCAGGCAGCGATTGTGACCGTCAGCTGGTGACAGGGAACGACCGCATCCAGAAACGCACGGGTGGAATGACATCTTGAAAAAGACGCAGTTTCACACCCGTGTTGCTCTTTTAGAAGAAGCTCTTTTAACGTGCCGAAGCACCCAGGAACAACCGCGGCAAACACAGGGGATAGTGCAGCCTGTGTTTGCACTCACCGTGGAACGCCCCCACCGAACCAACCGGGATGCTATAAAAACAGCAGTTGTTTCACCGATTTCGGTGAGCTCGCGGTTGTCACTGCACGTGCCTTCTCCCCAGCACAAAAGCCTCTTCTCTCGCTCTCTCTCTTTCTCTCTGCTGATGCAGAAACAGTCTTCCATGAAGCTTGTTTGGCTCCGAAGTGAATGACAAATGTGCGCGGCATCCGCTTCCGCTTTATACCCGCGATGCGGGGCGGAGCGCGAGAAGCAAATCTCGCACGCCAATGGCCATTGGCCCGTTCTCTATACACTCGAAGCTGATAGGGGCTCCCAGAAGTGATCCCAATTCGTCTGTGACGCCCGACGTACGTCGAACGTGACCGACTGAAAGGGAACTCAACAACATCACACACTGTTCTCAGATTTTTCTCTTTACCTAGAGACTCTGGTGGTCTCACATTTGTCTCCTCTAAAGATTCAGAAGAGGATGAAGATCTCAACAACTTTACAAATAAAATGTCTCAGTATAAACTCAAACATTTCTACCAATATGCATTAATAATCAAATTGGTCAAGGATTGAGTCGTAAGCCTTTAATGTGCCTTTAATTCCTGTAGTAAGACCTCTGTAAGTCAGTTTTGATAAAGGCATCAGGTACATTATTATTTCCAAGAACAAATGATGTGCCTTATGCACATAAACTGTACAGCTCTATTCTCTTATTGAGTGTCAGCAATTAAGAGTAATGTTAATTTTATTTCTGCATAACTTCACTCTTTATATTGGCTTAAACTTTGTAAAGTTGTTGAGGTCTCTTCTAAACTTTAAAAGAGATAAATGTGAGAGCTCCTCTAGCTGAGAAAAATCTGAGCCTATGGGTGATGTCATTGAGATCTTCTATGAAACTTTGGAGGAGACAAATATGAGACCACCAGGGTCTTTCGTTTTGGAGAAAAATCTGAGCGCAGTGTGTGATGTTGTTGAGATCTTTTCTAGAACTTTAGAAGAGACAAATGTGAGCGATCCAGTGTCTCTAGCTAAGGATGACCACAGCGTGGGATGTTGTTGAGGTCTCTTCTAAAACTTTGGAGACAAATGTAAAACCACCAGAGTCTCTAAGTGAAGAGAAAAATCTGAGCACAGTGTGTGATGTTGTTGAGATCTCTTCTAAACTTTAGAGGAGACAAATATGAGAGCTACAGTGTCTCTAGGTAAAGAGAAAAATATGAGCACAGTGTGTGATGTTGTTGAGGTCTCTTCTGAAACTTTAGAGGAGGCAAATGTAAGAGCGTTAGAGTTTTTGTTTTAGGAGACAAGTGTGAGAAGCAGGAGACTCAAGCAAAAGTCTCCATTTGATGTTAATGTAACCTCAATTTTCCTAGGAGAAACATTTGAGATGTTAAAAAGATCTCATTTTTGTTTTTTCTTTCCTATGGGTAAGGTTGAGTTGTGGCATTCAGAATATTATGAGTGCCTGACTGAGGATGTGACCACTTTTCATTATTAGTCTATTAGTTATTATTAGTTACTATTAGTTATTAGTTATCAGGGGTGTTAGGGCTTATTTTGAGAGGTGAAAAGTAGGAATCAAACAAGGTAGTGCATCCCTCTGATGATTTAACCTTCTGGGTCTGAAGTGTTTTCTGGGCCCTGGAGGTGTTTTGACATGCCCTGACATTTGTGCTTATTTCAGTTACTTATAACATTTTAATGGCTAAAGTCTGATTACACTGTATTCAGCACAAACTATGCTACAATAATATGTGAGCAGCATGTATGTAAAAATTTGAAGTTGAGAAAATGGCGTTTATGTGTGGTTTGCGGATAAAAAATTGTCACTGAAATAAAGCCAAAAAAACCCATACTGAATATTTGTTCACAGAACTGGATCTTGTAGCCAAGAATTTTCGATTCAAAACGATGTGAAAATCATCATGCCCACTATTCTTCCAAACAGTGTGCATATATGATCTATAATAAAAAAAAAACCATAGTAATTAAAATCTTATCACACATTATAAATTGTGCATGAAAAGAGTTTAAATGTGGAATTGGTAACTGCATAATTCACACAAAACTGGATAATTCACACAAAAACATCTATCATTAGCTCTTGAATTATTATTGTGTTCTTCAGCTGTATTAAACGTAATATACCTCAGGTGTCATGACTTCCATAGCATATGAAGGGCTTGATAAAACTGATCCTTTTCCTATTTAGCACCTAAACTCTGGAAGTCTTCCTAGCATTGTTCGGGAAGCAGACACACTCTGCAAGTTTAAATCTAGATTAAAAACGCATCTCTTTAACCTGGCATACACATTGAACATTATCAATTTCTATTATTCAAATCAGTTAAATAATTGTTAGGCTGCATTAACTAGGTCAGCTGGAACTGGGAACACTTCCCATAACACCCGATGTACTCTTTACATCATAAGAAGAATGGCGTCTACGCTTATATTAGTCTCTCTGTTTATCCCGAGGTTTTCAGTAGTCTGCCCGATCCAGATCAGATGTGGACCTGCGCCTAGACACGACTACAGTGCAGCCCTGAAGTGTCAACATAGACCGTATCAACTAGACTCTCCCCTGTGAAGGCCTCATTCACTTCACTTTCCCTCTGTACAGATAAAAACGTTATCGAAATGATCGGAAATGACTAAAAATGCTGTATTATGCATGCCAGACAAGTAATTTGGCAGTCATTTTGTAAAGAAAAACTACTCGCCTGGGTCAAGTTTACACTAAGATGATAACGGTATCGTTTCAAAACTATTTCAAAACCTGTTTCAAGGTTTGCGTTCTCTAGCCGCCGGGCGCTGTTGCCATGCGGATGAGCGGAACGTCATTTTACTCTTATTCCTATACTTAAGGAATAAGGTGTGTGTGTGTGAGGCCTTTGCACTTGCCTTGATGCGTCTGAGAAAAATCTAAATATGCACCTCAGCTCTCAGAACTACATGGAGTAAACAAAAACAAAGTAAGTGTATTTATGCACCTGCTGCCTTTTGATGGTGAGAAGTACAGACTAAACAAAAACAAGGTAAGTGGATTTAAACACTTGCATGCCATCCTGCTGGTCATTTGATGGTGAGAAGAGCAGCAAGCAACATGAGATGTACGGACGGCCTATGTGTGAAATGCTTGCCTTTTCTTGATGGTAAAGCCAGTTTAAAACATTAAAATCCTTCAGTGATACACTTTTCCATTTTTTCTGTAAAAAATCTACTCTGCATCAGATTTATGAACAATTTATTATGAACCAAAATGCAACAACAATTTCAAATAAACTGAACAATGGTGCAAGAGTTGATGATGGAGGGAGAACTAAACAATTAAACTAACTATTTAGTGTGTGTGTGTGTGTGTGTGTGTGTGTTCAGTCTTTCCAGCAGGACTTGCAGTATATCACTTGGTGCTCTTTGCAAATGTGTCCACCACAACAGATGCAAGTGCTGACTGTTCTTTTTTTTTGTCCTGTGCACCACTTGCATGTTCCCCTCTTCACTCCTGAGCTGCTGGTGCCTGCTGGTGTCTGTGGATTTGTGTCTGGAGGGACAGCTGCAGGAGACTGAATCTCTCTCACCAGTGCAGCAGCAACTGGTGCGCAAGGGGGGTGCTCTCTCCTCAATATTGCTGCAGAGACCAGAGAATTTCCCAGCTCTTCTAGGAAAAGCCTTCTCCTAAACAGTTTTGCCTGGTTCCAGGAGGGATCCGCAGCTGTGAAGATGACATATGCATTATATGCCGAGATGTCCACCATATTAAAAAATAACGTCTGTGGCCACCGATTGGTCCTCCTTCTGCAGCTGTAGGTGCTGACAACCTACAAAAATAAAAGAACAAGAAAAGAATAAGTACAGATTTCATCATAAGTATTTTTAAGCTGCACATGACAATGAGAATAATCATGCAAACACTGTCAAAACACAAACTGTATCTCCTAAATTTATCTCTGACAAGCACATGAATTCAATAAATTAACAGGAATAGGATGCATGTAGTAACAAATGTGTAATGGCACATACCTTGTCTAGACTGTCGACACCTCTAACATCTCTGGCTTCTTTTTTGGTCCCTCTGTCACCACTGCTCCGCGGTGCCTTGTGCTGATGAGGATCACATTCCTCCCCCATTTCGGAACGTAACTCACAGTCGTGGTGTTCTTTGTGAAGGCGAAGACGGCGGAGAGGGCAGGTCGTCCTTTAACCTGCACCAGGTTGGGTGGCAGCTCTGGTTTATTTTTCCTGACCGTCCCGACCAAGGCTATTTTTTTCCGCAGAAGCTCCTGAGCAAGTGAGTAAGAGGTAAAAAAGTTGTCACAAGTGACAGTGACGCCCTGGAGTCCTTCTGTCATCTCCATGACGACACGCTTTCCCTGACCCACCTCTGCAGCATCACCTGTCTTACCCAGGTAAATGTCACACCTCCAGGCATAGGATGTGGCAACATCAGCAGTCACCCAAATTTTTAGTCCATATTTGGCTGGTTTTTTTGGCATGTACTGCCGAAAGCTGCATCGCCCTTTGAATGGCACAAGTTGCTCATCCACTGTGACATCTTTGCCAGGGTTGAATAGGAGGGGAAGGCGATGCGTCCACATTTCCCACAGGGATCTGATGGGGGCAAGCTTGTCCTCTCTATGACGAGCTGGTCTCTGCAGCTTGTCGTCAAAACGCAGAGCTCTGCTGATTTCACGGAATCTTGAGAGGGACATGGTGGCTCTGAAAATCGCACGACTACTGCGATCATCCCACAGGCAACGTGTGGACTCCCCTCTGGACCTGTAGATGCCGGCCAAAATCAGTAGCCCCATGTAGGCACAGAGATCTGTGGAGTCCACCCCGGTCCAGTTTCTCATTGTGCGGCGCCCTTGGAGGTTGGTAATGCTGACAATGAGGCCAATCATCTCCTCCGTAAAAAACAGATTGAACACAGAATCCACGTTCTGGAGCCTTGCAATGGCATAACGCGTCGGCCCTGGAGTCACGCCTCTGGCAGGCTGAAGAAAGGGAGTTGTCTCCACTTTCTTTTTGTTGGTGGAAAACCACACTTTGCCGTTTCTCCCAATCCACCCAGATCCAGGATCCTCTGAATCCTCCTCGCCTTCAGTGGAGGCTGGAGAGGATGATGATGGTGCCACAACAAATTCAGGATCTGACTCTCCTGAGTCTGTGGTGTCAGAAGGAGAAGACAATACATCCTGCAGCTCGCTGGAGGGGTCAGGCTGCATAATCATTTCTAAAACTTCAGTACAAGTCAAGCCCTTTCTCATGTTGCTTGCTGCTCTTCTCACCATCAAATGACCAGCAGGATGGCATGCAAGTGTTTAAATCCACTTACCTTGTTTTTGTTTAGTCTGTACTTCTTACCATCAAAAGGCAGCAGGTGCATAAATACACTTACTTTGTTTTTGTTTACTCCATGTAGTTCTGAGAGCTGAGGTGCATATTTTGATTTTTCTCAGACGCATCAAGGCAAGTGCGCAAAGGCCTTTCTCTCACTCTCACACTCACAAACACACACAAACACACACAGACAATAATATGCTGTTATACTCCATATAACTCCATTTAAAAGCCAGAAACTAAGCTTTTTTTTTTTTTGCACAGGCCTATCTAAAGGGTTAATGGTGCCACCTGGTGATCAACTGTAAAAATTACAAATTTTACCTCTTCCCAACAGGGAAAACCACCAACAATCAAGAATGCATGATTATACAACAATCAAGAATCCGCATGAATGCAGATCTCTGATGCTCCTGTCTGCCTCCTGCGATTGCTCCTGTCTGCCTCCTGTTTGTCCTGCTGACAGCTGTGCTCGCGTGTGCTTTGCTTGCTTTTGAATCTTTATTTGATATCATTCCCTGTTGTTTAAACTGCTAAATATAATTTACCCATCACCATATATTGTCTAATATTGCCTACCACATTAAATCTGACATCGCCAGCTTTTAATCTAAATCACTATCACACGTTAGTATTTCGCTAGCCTGTTAGCTTGCCATCTCTGCACTCGGGTCTCTTGTTTTTTGAGTTCATTAAACAACTGTGGTGAGTTGGATTAATCAACAAATACGGTAAGCCATGTCTTCTCCTGTCATTGTCACTTGCACTGCATGTTTAGTATATCTTTCTCCGTTGGCGAACAGGGCTTCACATGTGATACCCACTGAGAATCCTGTTGAAAGTGCCCTAGTTATTGCCGATTCTATTACACGGAACGTGAAAATAGAGACACCAGCCACCATAGTCACATGTTCACCGGGAGCCAGAGCGCCTGACATCAAAGCAAATTTAAAAGTGCCTGCTAATGCTAATCGTAAATTCTCTAAGATTATTATTCACGTCGGCACAAATGATGTTCGACTTCGCCAGTCGGAGATCACCAAAATTAACATTAAAGAGGTGTGTAAACTCGCAAGTACGATGGCAGATGACGTTTTTTGCTCTGGTCCCCTCCCCGTTAAAAGGAGTGATGAGATACTTAGCAGACTATCATCACTCAATGGCTGGTTGTCTAAGTGGTGTCCGCAAAATAACATAGGGTTCATAGACAATTGGAAAAGCTTTTGGGGCAGACCTGACCTGTTGAAAAAAGATGGTATTCATCCTTCCTGGGATGGTGCCGCTCTTCTCTCTCTGCTCCTGTCTGCCTCCTGTTTGTCCTGCTGACTGCTGTGCTCGCGTGTGCTTTGCTTGCTTTTGAATCTTTATTTGATATCATTCCCTGTTGTTTAAACTGCTAAATATAATTTACCCATCACCATATATTGTCTAATATTGCCTACCACATTAAATCTGACACCGCTAGCTTTTAATCTAAATCACTATCACGCGTTAGCATTTCGCTAGCCTGTTAGCTTGCCATCTCTGCACTCGGGTCTCTTGTTTTCTGAGTTCATTAAACAACTGTGGTGAGTTGGATTAGTAAATAGACTCCATCAAACAACTGTGGTAAGTTGGATTAATCAACAAATACGGTAAGCCATGTCTTCTCCTGTCATTGTCACTTGCACTGCATGTTTCATGTTTAGTATATCTTTCTCCGTTGGCGAACAGGGCTTCACATGTGATAAATGTAAGGAGATAGTCAGGCTGACGGAAAAGATTTCAGAATTAGAGACACGCATCCAGACTTTATTTGAGAGTAGTGAGAACGTAACAGCTTTAGACACTGCTTTGGATGCGAATAGCTTAGTGAACTCTGTACATTGTTCGGTTCCGGCTGTAGAGCCCGTGCAGCAGGGCAACTGGGTGACGGTGAGACGGCATAGTCGCGGATCAAAAAACCACTCTTCCGTTCCGATTAGAACATCAAACAGGTTCTCCCCACTCAGTGATGCACCCACTGAGAATCCTGTTGAAAGTGCACTAGTTATTGGCGATTCTATTACACGGAACGTGAAAATAGAGACACCAGCCACCACTGGTGTAAACTCGCAAGTACGATGGCAGATGATGTTTTTTGCTCTGGTCCCCTCCCCGTTAAAAGGAGTGATGAGATACTTAGCAGACTATCATCACTCAATGGCTGGTTGTCTAAGTGTTGTCCGCAAAATAACATAGGGTTCATAGACAATTGGAAAAGCTTTTAGGCCAGACCTGGCCTGTTGAAAAAAGATAGTATTCATCCTTCCTGGGATGGTGCCGCTCTTCTCTCTAGTAATTTGGCACATAGTCTTAGAGCTAAACATTGACTAACTGGGGCCCAGGTCAGGAAGCAGACGGACTGGCTTACCCGACCGCCTGCTAGCTGTCTCACGTCACAGAAGTCAGATAAATCCCAGCACATAGAGACTCTTTCACCTAGATATTATCACATAGAGACTGTGTCTGTTCCACAAATTAGTAAATACAAAAAACCATCAAAACCATTCAACGGTAAAAATTTAATTGATGTCCAACAAATAAACAACAGATATAATACAGATGATCAAATGATAAAGCTCGGGCTGCTGAATATTCGATCCCTTTCCTCAAAAGCGCTTATTGTTAATGATATGATTACAGATCATAACCTAGATGTGCTGTGTTTGACAGAAACCTGGCTAAAACCTGACGATTACATTACTTTAAATGAGTCCACCCCCCAAGATTATTGTTATAAACACGAGCCGCGTCTGAAAGGTAAAGGGGGAGGTGTTGCTGTAATTTATAATAATATCGTCGGTATTACTCAGAAGTCTAGTTTCAAATATAATTCCTTTGAAGTTTTGGTGCTTTATGTAACGTTATGTAGTGAAATTGATAAATCCGTTTTACATTTGTGCTGGCTACTGTATACAGGCCTCCAGGGCACCATACAGACTTTACCAGAGAATTTGCTGATTTTCTATCAGAGTTAGTACTGGCTGCAGATAAAGTCCTAATTGTTGGTGATTTTAATATCCATGTAGACAACGAAAAAGACGCATTGGGATTGGCATTTAGAGACATTCTAAACTCTATTGGAGTAATGCAACATGTGTCAGGACCCACTCATCGCCGTAATCATACGTTAGACCTAATACTGTCACATGGAATAAATGTTGATACCATTGAAATTCTGCAGCAGAGCGATGACATCTCAGATCATTACCTAGTATCATGTACACTTAATTTAGCAAAGGCTGCAAAGCCGTCCCCTCGCTTCAAATATGGCAGGACTATCACTGTTGCGACTAAAGATTGCTTTGTAAATAATCTTCCTCATCAGTTTCATCTCCTCAGCATCCCAGATAGCCTAGAGGAACTCGATGCTGCAACAGAAACTATTGACTCTCTCTTTTCCAGCACTTTAGACACAGTTGCTCCCTGGCGCTTAAAGAAGATTAAAGAAAATAGTCCAACGCCGTGGTACAACGAGCACACCCGGGCCCTTAAAACAGCAGCCAGAAAAATGGAGCGCAGCTGGAAGAAAACAAAACTAGAAGTTTTTCGCATTTCATGGAAAGAGAGCATAATTGCATACAGAAAGGCCCTAAAAACTGCTAGATCTGCTTATTTCTCGACTCTCTCAGAAGAAAACAAACACAACCCTAGGTATTTATTTGATACAGTGGCTAAATTAACCAAAGATAAAGCTTCACCTTCTGATGTTTGTAAACAGCACAGCAATAATGACTTTATGAACTTCTTTACTTGTAAGATTGATAATATTAGGAAAAAAATTATAACCATGCAGCCATCTACTACAGTATCACATCAGACAGTGCATTGTAGTGTCACTGAGGAAAAATTACATTCATTCACTGCTATAGGAGAAGAAGAATTGGCTAAACTCGTTAAATCATCAAAATCAACAACATGTATGCTCGACCCCATACCGACTAAACTACTAAAAGAGATGCTTCCAGAGGTCATAGATCCTCTTCTTAATATCATTAATTTATCCTTGACATTAGGATATGTACCGAAAACTTTTAAGTTGGCTATTATTAAACCACTTATTAAAAAACCACAACTTGATCCTACAGAATTAGTCAATTACAGGCCAATCTCAAATCTACCCTTTCTGTCAAAAATACTAGAAAAGGCAGTGTCCTCACAATTATGCTCCTTTTTAGAAAGAAATGGTATCTGTGAGGATTTCCAGTCAGGATTTAGACCGTATCATAGTACTGAGACTGCTCTCATTAGAGTTACAAATGATTTACTCTTATCATCCGATCGTGGTTGTATCTCTCTGTTAGTGTTACTCGATCTTAGCGCTGCATTCAATACTATCGACCACAACATTCTTTTGAATAGACTCGAAAATTATGTTGGCATTAGTGGAATTTCATTGGCATGGTTTAAATCATACTTATCTGACCGTTATCAGTTTGTAGCAGTAAATGAAGAGATGTCACACTGAACACAAGTTCAGTATGGAGTACCGCAGGGCTCAGGGCTAGGACCGTTGCTTTTCACCCTGTACATGCTACCACTGGGAGATATTATTAGGAAGCATGGCGTTAATTTTCATTGTTATGCTGACGATACTCAGCTCTATATTTCTTCACGCCCTGACGAAACTTACCAATTCACAAGATTAACAGAATGCATAGCTGATATAAAAAATTGGATGACTAGTAATTTCCTGCAACTTAATTCAGAAAAAAATGAATTTTTAATCATTGGGAAAAAAAACTCCACAAGTAGTAACCTAGAATACTGTCTAACACTCGATGGCTGCTCTGTCAAGTCCTCGTCGTCAGTTAGGAACCTGGGTGTGCTCTTTGATACCAATCTCTCATTTGAAAGCCACGTTTCTAGCATCTGTAAAACTGCATTCTACCATCTTAAAAATATATCTAAATTACGGCACATGCTTTCAATGCAAAATGCTGAACAGTTAGTTCATGCGTTCATGACCTCAAGGCTAGATTATTGTAATGCTCTACTGGGTGGTTGCCCTGCTCGCTTAGTAAATAAACTGCAGCTTGTCTAAAACGCAGCAGCTAGAGTTCTTACTAGAACCAGGAAGTATGACCATATTAGCCCGGTTCTGGCAACACTGCATTGGCTCCCTATTAAACATCGTATACATTTTAAAATCTTGCTGATTACTTACAAAGCACTAAATGGTTTAGCTCCCCAGTACTTGAGCGAGCTCTTAACGCATTATACTCCATCACGTCTATTGCGGTGTCAAAATTCTGGCCAGTTGATAATACCTAGAATATCAAAATCAACTGCAGGTGGTCAATCCTTTTCCTATTTAGCACCTAAACTCTGGAACAGTCTTCCTAGCATTGTTCGGGAATCTCTTTACTATGGCATACACATAAAACATTTTTAATTTATATTATTCAAATCAGTTAAAAGATTGTTTTAGGCTGCATTAACTAGGTCAGCCGGAACAGGGAACACTTCCCATAACACCTGATGTACTCGTTACATCATAAGAAGAATGGTATCTACGCTAATGTTAGTCTCTCTGTTTATCCCAAGGTTTACTGCAGTCGGCCGTATCCGGGCCGTATCCAGACCAGATGGTGGACCTTAGCCTGGACATGACGACCATATCCCTGAAGTGTCTGTAGAGACCGTGTCAATTAAACTCCCCCCTGTAAATGCCGCATCGACACGACATCCTCATTAAATCCGTCCCCGGCGTGACGACTCCAATCTTTCGAATAATCCTACGAATATCTATTGATCTAATATGACTTCTGACCTGTAATGTTGCCAGAATCATAATCATACACTATTTGTTCGTCGGCCAGAGGAGAACTGGCACCCCGACTGAGCCTGGTTTCTCCCAAGGTTTTTTTCTCCATTCTGGCCCTGAAGGAGTTTTGGTTCCTTGCCACCGTCGCCTTTGGCTTTTGGCTTGCTCAGTTGGGGACACTTAAATTTCAACTATATTACTGATCTGCCCGCATTGACACTACATGATAATTGAAATGAGCTGGATGACATCACCGTTTTCACCAGAGCGGCTGTACAGCCGAATCAAATTCCGTTGCATTATTTTCCTGTTACCACTGTGAAGCTGCTTTGAAACAATTGTTATTTGTAAAAAGCGCTATATAAATAAAGGTGATTTGATTTAGTAATTTGGCACATAGTCTTAGAGCTAAACCTTGACTAACTGGGGCCCAGGTCAGGAAGCAGACGGATTGGCTTACCCGACCGCCTGCTAGCTGTCTCACGTCACAGAAGTCAGATAAATCCCAGCACACAGAGACTCTTTTACCTAGATATTATCACATAGAGACTGTGTCTGTTCCACGAATTAGTAAATACAAAAAAACATCAAAACCATTCAACGGTAAAAATTTAATTGATGTCCAACAAATAAACAACAGATATACAAACCCGATTCCAAAAAAGTTGGGACACTGTACAAATTGTGACTAAAAACAGAATGCAATGATGTGGAAGTTTCAAATTTCAATATTTTATTCAGAATACAACATAGATGACATATCAAATGTTTAAACTGAGAAAATGTATCATATTAAAGGAAAAATAAGTTGATTTTAAATTTCATGGCATCAACACATCTCAAAAAAGTTGGGACAAGGCCATGTTTACCACTGTGTGGCATCCCCTCTTCTTTTTATAACAGTCTGCAAACGTCTGGGGACTGAGGAGACAAGTTGCTCAAGTTTAGGAATAGGAATGTTGTCCCATTCTTGTCTAATACAGGCTTCTAGTTGCTCAACTGTCTTAGGTCTTCTTTGTCGCATCTTCCTCTTTATGATGCGCCAAATGTTTTCTATGGGTGAAAGATCTGGACTGCAGGCTGGCCATTTCAGTACACGGATCCTTCTTCTACGCAGCCATGATGTTGTAATTGATGCAGTATGTGGTCTGGCATTGTCATGTTGGAAAATGCAAGGTCTTCCCTGAAAGAGACGACGTCTGGATGGGAGCATATGTTGTTCTAGAACTTGGATATACATTTCAGCATTGATGGTGCCTTTACAGATGTGTAAGCTGCCCATGCCACACGCACTCATGCAACCCCATACCATCAGAGATGCAGGCTTCTGAACTGAGCGCTGATAACAACTTGGGTTGTCCTTGTTCTCTTTAGTCCGGATGACATGGCGTCCCAGTTTTCCAAAAAGAACTTCAAATTTTGATTCGTCTGACCACAGAACAGTTTTCCACTTTGCCAGAGTCCATTTTAAATGAGCCTTGGCCCAGAGAAAACGCCTGCGCTTCTGGATCATGTTTAGATATGGCTTCTTTTTTGACCTATAGAGTTTTAGCCGGCAACGGAGAATGGCACGGTGGATTGTGTTCACCGACAATGTTTTCTGGAAGTATTCCTGAGCCCATGTTGTGATTTCCATTACAGTAGCATTCCTGTATGTGATGCAGTGCCGTCTAAGGGTCCAAAGATCACGGGCATCCAGTATGGTTTTCCGGCCTTGACCCTTACGCACAGAGATTGTTCCAGATTCTCTGAATCTTTGGATGATATTATGCACTGTAGATGATGATAACTTCAAACTCTTTGCAATTTTTCTCTGAGAAACTCCTTTCTGATATTGCTCCACTATTTTTCGCCGCAGCATTGGGGGAATTGGTGATCCTCTGCCCATCTTGACTTCTGAGAGACACTGCCACTCTGAGAGGCTCTTTTTATACCCAATCATGTTGCCAATTGACCTAATAAGTTGCAAATTGGTCCTCCAGCTGTTCCTTATATGTACATTTAACTTTTCCGGCCTCTTATTGCTACCTGTCCCAACTTTTTTGGAATGTGTAGCTCTCATGAAATCCAAAATGAGTCAATATTTGGCATGACATTTCAAAATGTCTCACTTTCAACATTTGATATGTTATCTATATTCTATTGTGAATAAAATATAAGTTTATGAGATTTGTAAATTATTGCATTCCTTTTTTTATTCACAATTTGTACAGTGTCCCAACTTTTTTGGAATCGGGTTTGTAATACAGATGATCAAATGATAAAGCTCTGGCTGCTGAATATTCGATCCCTTTCCTCAAAAGCGCTTATTGTTAATGATATGATTACAGATCATAACCTAGATGTGCTGTGTTTGACAGAAACCTGGCTAAAACCTGACGATTACTTTACTTTAAAGTCCTAATTGTTGGTGATTTTAATATCCATGTAGACAATGAAAAAGACGCATTGGGATTGGCATTTAGAGACATTCTAAACTCTATTGGAGTAAGGCAACACGTGTCAGGACCCACTCATCGCCGTAATCATACTTTAGACCTAATACTGTCACATGGAATAAATGTTGATACCATTGAAATTCTGCAGCAGAGCGATGACATCTCAGATCATTACCTAGTATCATGTACACTTAATTTAGCAAAGGCTGCAAAGCCGTCCCCTCGCTTCAAATATGGCAGGACTATCACTGCTGCGACTAAAGATTGCTTTGTAAATAATCTTCCTCATCAGTTTCATCTCCTCAGCATCCCAGATAGCCTAGCGGAACTCGATGTTGCAACAGAAACTATTGACACTCTCTTTTCCAGCACTTTAGACACAGTTGCTCCCCGGCGCTTAAAGAAGATTAAAGAAAATAGTCCAACGCTGTGGTACAACGAGCACACCCGGGCCCTTAAAACAGCAGCCAGAAAAATGGAGCGCAGCTGGAAGAAAACAAAACTGGAAGTTTTTCGCAGTTCGTGGAAAGAGAGCATGATTGCATACAGAAAGGCCCTAAAAACTGTTAGTTCTGCTTATTTCTCGACTCTCTTAGAAGAAAACAAACACAACCCTAGGTATTTATTCGATACAGTGGCTAAATTAACCAAAGATAAAGCTTCACCTTCTGATGTTTGTAAACAGCACAGCAGTAATGACTTTATAAACTTCTTTACTTGTAAGATTGATAATATTAGGAAAAAAATTATAACCATGCAGCCGTCTACTACAGTATCACATCAGACAGTGCATTGTAGTGTCACTGAGGAAAAATTACATTCATTCACTGCTATAGGAGAAGAAGAATTGGCTAAACTCGTTAAATCATCAAAATCAACAACATGTATGCTCGACCCCATACCGACTAAACTACTAAAAGAGATGCTTCCAGAGGTCATAGATCCTCTTCTTAATATCATTAATTCATCCTTGACATTAGGATATGTAACGAAAACTTTTAAGTTGGCTATTATTAAACCACTTATTAAAAAAACGCAACTTGATCCTACAAAATTAGTCAATTACAGGCCAATCTCAAATCTACCCTTTCTGTCAAAAATACTAGAAAAGGCAGTGTCCTCACAATTATGCTCCTTTTTAGAAAGAAATGGTATCTGTGATGATTTCCAGTCAGGATTTAGACCGTATCATAGTACTGAGACTGCTCTCATTAGAGTTACAAATGATTTACTCATAGCATCCGATCGTGGTTGTATCTCTCTGTTAGTGTTACTCGATCTTAGCGCTGCATTCGATACTATCGACCACAACATTCTTTTGAATAGACTCGAAAATTATGTTGGCATTAGTGGAATTTCATTGGCATGGTTTAAATCATACTTATCTGACCGTTATCAGTTTGTAGCAGTAAATGAAGAGATGTCACACCGAACACAAGTTCAGTATGGAGTACCGCAGGGCTCAGTGCTAGGACCGTTGCTTTTCACCCTGTACATGCTACCACTGGGAGATATTATTAGGAAGCATGGCGTTAATTTTCATTGTTATGCTGACGATACTCAGCTCTATATTTCTTTACGCCCTGACGAAACTTACTAATTCACAAGATTAACGGAATGCATAGCTGATATAAAAAATTGGATGACTAGTAATTTCCTGCAACTTAATTCAGAAAAAAATGAATTTTTAATCATTGGACAAAAAAACTCCACAAGTAGTAACCTAGAATACTGTCTAACACTCGATGGCTGCTCTGTCAAGTCCTCGTCATCAGTTAGGAACCTGGGTGTGCTCTTTGATACCAATCTCTCATTTGAAAGCCACGTTTCTAGCATCTGTAAAACTACATTCTACCATCTTAAAAATATATCTAAATTACGGCACATGCTTTCAATGCAAAATGCTGAACAGTTAGTTCATGCGTTCATGACCTCAAGGCTAGATTATTGTAATGCTCTACTGGGTGGTTGCTCTGCTCGCTTAGTAAATAAACTGCAGCTTGTCTAAAACGCAGCAGCTAGAGTTCTTACTAGAACCAGGAAGTATGACCATATTAGCCCGGTTCTGGCAACACTGCATTGGCTCCCTATTAAACATCGTATACATTTTAAAATCTTGCTGATTACTTACAAAGCACTAAACGGTTTAGCTCCCCAGTACTTGAGCGAGCTCTTAACCCATTATACTCCATCACGTCTATTGCGGTCTCAAAATTCTGGCCAGTTGATAATACCTAGAATATCAAAATCAACTGCAGGCGGTCGATCCTTTTCCTATTTAGCACCTAAACTCTGGAACAGTCTTCCTAGCATTGTTCGGGAAGCAGACACACTCTAGACTAAAAACACATCTCTTTACTATGGCATACACATAAAATATTTTTGATTTATATTATTCAAATCAGTTAAATGATTGTTTTAGGCTGCATTAACTAGGTCAGCCGGAACAGGGAACACTTCCCATAACACCTGATGTACTCGTTACATCATAAGAAGAATGGCATCTACGCTAATGTTAGTCTCTCTGTTTATCCTGAGGTTTACTGCAGTCGGCCGGATCCGGGCCGTATTCGGACCAGATGGTGGACCTTAGCCTGGACATGACGAACGCATCCCTGAAGTGTCTGTAGAGACCGTGTCAATTAAACTCCCCCCTGTAAATGCCGCATCGACACGACATCCTCATTAAACCCGTCCCCGGCGTGATGACTCCAATCTTTCGAATAATCCTACGAATATCTATTGATCTAATATGACTTCTGACCTGTAATGTTGCCAGAATCATAATCATACACTATTTGTTCGTCGGCCAGAGGAGAACTGGTACCCCGACTGAGCCTGGTTTCTCCCAAGGTTTTTTTCTCCATTCTGGCCCTGAAGGAGTTTTGGTTCCTTGCCACCGTCGCCTTTGGCTTTTGGCTTGCTCAGTTGGGGACACTTAAATTTCAACTATATTACTGATCTGCCCGCATTGACACTATATGATAATTGAAATGAGCTGGATGACATCACCGTTTTCACCAGAGCGGCTGTACAGCCGAATCAAATTCCATTGCATTATTTTCCTGTTACCACTGTGAAGCTGCTTTGAAACAATTGGCATTGTAAAAAGCACTATATAAATAAAGGTGATTTGATTTGATATGGTGTCATGGCTTTGCAATCAAAAAATGTCGTTATAATGGAAGTCAATGGGGCAAAAACAGCCATGAACAGTAAATGAGGGAGAAAAAATTTAAATCTGATGCTGCACAAAAACTAACAATGCATCAAAGCTAATGTTGGTACTAATCTTTCACATGTCCAAGACTGTGATAAAAGGTTAAAAAAAAATATATTTTTTATAATATTTTAATATTTTTTATAATAATACTTTTTATATTGAAAATAGTCATTTTGTGTGTTTTTTTCCCCCCCAAATCAGTGACATCATTTATGAACTTGGCAATTAAAGAGTAAAAATCCTGGATTTTTTTTTAAAACATTTAGGTTGATTAATAGATTTATGCAAAAAAAAATTGAAAAAAAATATTTATCTGATACATTTTTACAGCAGTTTAATTTAGTGGATGTTTTCATCCCGAACATAACGAAAGGGTAGTGAATTTGCCCACAGTGTATTGTTGAGTTTTTGAAAAAATTCAAAGCATTTTCCCAAAATATGTCAAAATAAGATTTGTCACCAAAAATCATTCCATTTGCTGAAACACAGAGAAAGTTGTGGCCAAATTAAGACTCAACAGCACCTCATAGTGGACGTAAACGTCCCCAACATCACATAAGGGTTCCTAAGTGTTAAGACTAGGTCTCAGCTCTAAATTATTTAAGAGAGCTGAAGAGGTATCCTAACCTAGTTAGGAGTAACAAGATGGCAGCAGAGAGGAGAACACACTTTCCTACGAAAATATAATGTATTGGAGTTAAATGATGACATGGAGTTGATAAAACGATGCATTATTTTCTGTTATCACTCTAAAGCGGCTTTGAAACAATCTGTAATGTAAAAAGTGCTATATAAATAAAGGTGACTTTGATAAAAGCTTGATCGTCAAGGTATTCTTTTTGTAACTGATGTAGTAAGAAATTTAATAACTTCTCCCACTCTACAAATCAATGCTCTAACTGCAGAAATAAAAGCAATAATTACATTTTTTGGCGACAGGAAGTGCACTGCAGCAGTGCACTGACTGCAGCAGTGCACTGGTGATGACTTCGACCCATCAGTCCACAGTAAGCAGGGTCTTAAATAGCACTATTTTGGCACCGACCACACTAAACATACTGTAGTGGCCAAAAGTGATGTGTAGGTTTTTTAAATGTCCCTACAAGTTTGCTTAAATCATCAACAATAGGACAATATTTTTATATTTATATATTTTTAAATATTTTAAAATATGAGGGAAGAACAAGGTATTTATCTGACAAAATTATTTGGCAAAAAAGGCAAACTACAGCTATAGGTTCTAGAACAACAAAAGCTCACAGGTTAAAAAAAAAAAAAAAACAGACTGCAACATAATCAGTTATTCATATTTAATTGTCCATAATTTCTTTGTATGACAGCCTGGAAAATTATGTCCGTACAATTTGGCATGTTTCATTGAGTTATCACAAATAAAACAATGCTTACAAAATCTTTAACACATTTTTAATAATATTTGAATAAAGGGTGAATATGTCAATTTTCCTAGGCCGGGCATCACTTTTGACCACTACTTTATGGCAGTTTATTGACTTCCCAACTAACGTTCAAACCCTGCGGCAAAAGCAAGCCACTTTTATGAGGATCTGGGGCTTCCCTGGAGTTGTTGGAGCCTTTGAGGGAACTCATGTTTGCATCATTGCTCCAACTATAAATGAGAAGACATATGTTATATATACAGTATATATGTATATATACTGCAAAAGGGGGACCAACACAATAATATTATATTTATTATATTTATATATATAAAAAAATAAAAATACTGTGTCCCCCTTTTGCTGCCAAAACAGCCCTGACCCGTCGAGGCATGGACTCCACTAGATCCCTGAAGGTGTGTTGTGGTATCTGGCACCAAGATGTTAGCAGCAGGTCTGTAAGTTCTGTAAATTGCGAGGTGGGCCCTCCATGGGTCGGATTTGTTTGTTCAGCACATCCCACAGATGCTCGATTTGATTGAGATCTGGGAAATTTGGAGGCCAAGTCAACACCTCAAACTTGTGCTCCTCAAACCATTCCTTGCTTTATGGCAGGGTGCATTGTCCTACTGAAAGAGGCCACAGCCACCAGGGAATACCGTTTCCATGTAAGGGTGTACATGGTCTGCAACAATGCTTAGGTAGGTGGTATGTGTCCAAGTAACATCCACATGGATTGCAGGACCCAAGGTTTCCCAGCAGAACATTGCCCAAAGCATCACACTGCCTCTGCCGGCTTGCCTTCTTCCCATAGTGCATCCTGGTGCCATGTGTTCCCCAGGTAAGCGACGCACACACACCCGGCCATTCACATGATGTAAAAGAAAATGTGATTCATCAGACCAGGCCACCTTCTTCCATTGCTCCGCGGTCCAGTTCTGATGCTCCCGTGCCTACTGTTGGCGCTTTCGGCGGTGGACAGGGGTCAGCAAGGGCACCCTGACTGGTCTGTGGCCCCATACGCAACAAACTCCGATGCACTGTGTATTCTGACACCTTTTTATCAGAACCAGCATTAACTTCTTGAGCAATTTGAGCTACAGTAGCTCGTCTGTTTGATCGGACCACACGGGCCAGCCTTCGCTCCCCACGCGCATCAATGAGCCTTGGCCGCCCATGACCCTGTCGCTGGTTCACAACGGTTCCTTTCTTGGACCACTTTTGATAGATACTGACCACTGCAGACCAGGAACACCCCACAAGAGCTGCAGTTTTGGAGATGCTACCCATCTACCCATCTGGAGTCGTCTACCCATCACAATTTGGCCCTTGTCAAACTCGCTCAAATCCTTACACTTGCCCATTTTTCCTGCTTCTAACACACCAACTTTGAGGACAAAATGTTCACTTGCTGTCTAATATATCCCACCCACTAACAGGTGCCGTGATGAAGAGATAATTAGTGTTATTCACATCATAATGTTATGCCTGATCGATATACACATACATACATACATACATACATATATATATGCTGTCAAAATTGGACAACATTCCAATTAATTGCGGGTGGATAAGAGATAAATCATTGTGTTTGTTTGATAAAGACATTTTGCGAGCCCTGAGGGCGAATCATTCCGGTTGCCGTTTCTCCACATTGGAAGTTTTCAAAACAATTCCTCGTGTAAGGGAGCCGAAGCTCATTATAATATGCAAAACTGTTATCCAATCATAGCAGTGGGCATTTACTTCCAAGTCTTCAATGCGGCACGCCCATAAAAACCGAGCGTTTCAAGAGCTAGGCTCAAAACCAGGGTAGAAAATAGCCTATTACTTATGTTTTTGAATGTAAAAACCACGTGAACGTCATAAGTTGACCTCAGACAACAGTATAAAACAAATGAAAAAAGCCAATTCATGACCCCTTTAAGTGTTTTTAAAAGAAAAATTTGGACATATTCATCCTGTAGGACTCTGTGTAAGGGAAACAGGTCTATTTAGCTCAAATTAATTTATTAATTAATTCATAAGGAATTTTAAAAGAGTCAATTATTTTACGGCCGAGCAAATGACTCGTCCAGCGTTCATTTGAACGGGCCGTAACTATCAACTCTGCAGCAGATATAAATATCCCAAACAATAGTGAAACACTATATGTTTGTGTCTCGTATCTTCTTTGAATGGGGATTCCCTCGATCCTTCTTGGTCCTAAGTGCAGAGGGGTTCCCCAGGTTCTTTGATTCGCTGAACGGCCTTGTCGTGTCTTTAAGCGACGTCTTGGGAAGCCAATCACGTGGCGTGTTGGCGGATGGATGGAAAGTCTCGTGGAGGTTTGAAGTTAAAGCGGGCTTTGCTGTAGATCGTTGGTCGAAACTTTGTGGCAAAACTTAACTTAGAACACGAGGCTCAACGGAAAGAAAAGAAACTAAGTAAAAGAAAGGAAAGTGAGACGAGAGTATTTAGATGGCTTGAAATGAAATTGTTAACCCATTTTCTCTGATCTTGGTCTGCCTTGATTGTCTTCGTCCGATCATCTATTCGTCATGTTGTCTCTGTTTTCTTAGTCTTTTCTAAACTCTGTCTCATTCTTTGTTGTCCTTTGTCTAATTCTTTGTTCGTGTTCTGAGATTTTAAACTCAAATGTCTGCCCATCCTCCTGGATGGGTTCTGACCAATTAGGTATCATCTCTGGTTCAGAGGTGACTGCTTCCCCACCCCTCACCATAAATTACCTGTTATCTCTGGTCTCCTAACTTCTCGCTATAAGCAGAGAGTAGTTAGACATGATTTCTTATTATAAGAACACAATACATTCTACACAGATTTCAATCAAGCCATCTTCTGAATTATGAGCATACAATCATACTGATACCAAGCAAGGTACACTTTCAGTCAATCATTCAATAGTTATAGCAATTACATGAATTGTAAGTGATATATATGCATAATGGTCACGTGTATTGGTTATAGACATGATATAGAATTATGCAGTAGAAGGCTGTTTGAATGTAAGTCCAGCTATGATTCTTTTTGAATGATTTGATGCAATTTATATGTAACAGTCTCTGTGGGTTTTCCTGTGGATTTTAACCCTGTGTCACTCAGAGTTCATTTAAAGGTCATTGAGAAACAGGGGATCTGTTTTGGCTCTTTGTCTTGGGATCAAACAACCTCTGCCATTATCTTGGTTCGGCTCAACGTTTGTCAGGCCAGAAAGTAATTAGCTGGGGGGTTTGTCAGTTTGGCGCGGACAGAATGGCGCCCACTTCTTTTACGGCCAAAGATTGTTCATTTGGAAGTGTTAAGTTCAGTTTTGTGTGGAATTATGTTTGAACGAATCAGCGTCTGGTGCACCCTCAAATCCTACAATCCTGTTCAAAAGTTTTCACCCCCATCCCCCAGCTCTTAATGCTCTGGAGCATCAGTGAATGTTTGAACCTTTTGTTAATAGTTAGAGTCCCTCAATTGTCCTCAGTGTGAAAAGATGGATCTTAAAAGCATATAGCCTTTTCTGAAGAACATTGGGCAGTTTAACTGCTCAGAACAAACAAGGGACTGATAAACAACCATCACAAAACAAAACAAAAAATCGCCTTGGATCATCCAGGTAACGACACACAGTATTAAGAATCAACAAACTTTTGAACGGGGCCATTTTTATAAATTCATCTATTTTTTTTGTCTTGTGGAATGTCTTTAAACGATAGGGTACATCGCAACCACCACACTTGGCAGGAGTTACGTCCTGCTCCTTATGTGGGTGGCTAGCATTGAAGTCGCTCCCCTCAGACGTCTTCACCTGAGGGCACAGCTGAATGATTCAGACCTGTTGACTTCACTGGGTTTTCAAGTGGGCACCCCACCTCACCGGTGTTTCGTCAACTAGCCCACGACACCTCAATGGGGCTTGACAGCAGAACCAGCGTCCTGGAACTGCTCCCTCTGCCATTCTGGACTTCACCACTCAGCTCTGACCCCCGCCCCCTCTGCCAGCATGGTTTAGCCACCGCTCGCTTCTCTTTAACCACAGCCATCTGGATGCTGTCTCTGCCTGCTTTGATATATTGTTCACCAGGTTCTTGTGGGTTGCCCCTCTAACCCCAAGCATCCCCAATGCTCTCCAAAGTGACTGTCCCGGGAACCCCCTGCAACCCACCTCCACTGGTAGATTCCAGGCTCTCCAACCCCTCTGCTGGCTCTCAGAGATGAGGAACTGATACTTCCCTAACTTGCGTTCATGTGCCTCCTCGATCCTTTCCTCCCAGGGTACCGTCAGCTCTATTAGGGCCACCTGCCTTGCTGCTTCGGACCAGAGCACGATATCTGGTCGGAGGCTGGTGACGGCAATCTCCTCTGGAAACTTGAGTTGCCTTCTGAGATCAACTCTCATCTCCCAGTCCTCTGCCGTACCAAGGATCACTGAACATCTGTCCTCCTTGCCAATGAAGCGGGGGCCTTTGTCTTGGGTCTTGGTTCTTTTCCGCTTCCTCTCCTTCTCCAGTCCATTGGCCAGTTGCGCCAGCACCTGGTCATGGCGCCACCTGAACCTTCCTTCAGTCAGGCCTGCCCGACAGGACGACAGAATGTGCTCCAGGTTTGCTGGTCTCCTCTGTCAGTCTCCATCTTTGGAGGTTTGTTGGTGTTGGCAGCACATCGTACACGGAGCTAAGGAGGAACTTTATCCGATGCCCCTCCATGTTTCAGATGTCCTTCCAACTGAGGGATCTTCCTCGGACACTTTCCCACCGGGTCCAGCTGCCTTGCTGTTTCATGGCTACTGCCCTGGCTTGTCTGCTCTCTTCCTCCACAGCCTGAATCTCCTTCTGCACCATCCCATTCCGGTCCTTTGCCCTTGCCTCCTTCCAGCTTGCTCAGGTGATGACTCCAAGGCCCAGCCTCCCCCTGAGTCACCATGCCCATGATATCTGCATGTTGTAAGCGCTCCTCCGCTTCCCTCAGAGCTCCGCTGGCCTTCCCCTTCCGTCCCGTCTTCACTACGATGTTCGCCTGTCGCACAGCCTGATCATCACTGTCGCGCAACATCATGGCCAAACGGACTTTGGCTGTCTTAAATTCCTGATGACTGATGTAATTGGCAATTGCAGTTTGCTCCCGGAGCTGTATAGCCCTATAGAGCAAAAGGTTTTGGGGACAGACAGCCACCTCCTGAGAAAGTTGTTGATTCTCCTTTCCAAAGCCTCTACTGTTGTCAAGGGGACCTCGTACACAAGCAGTGGCCACAGGAGCCTTGGAAGGATACCGTGTTGATAGCCCCATACTTTGTACTTTCCAGGCAGGCCACTCCTCTCTAGGGCTTTCAGCCATTCTTCTGCTTGGTTGAGCATCTCCTTCACGCTTGATGAAGTCACCAGAGGTGAAACGCATCTTGAAGTGCCGGAAGTAGTTCCAGAGGAGCAGCTGTACCTTCTGGGGGACGTGATAGGCTTTAAGTGTGTGGTCGACCAACTTGTGCAGCACTGTGCCATAAGCATTCGTTAGGTCGAGCCACAGGACTGCTAGATCTCCCTGGTTCCTCTTAGTGTCCTCGATAAGCTTGGAGATGACGCTGTTGTGTTCAATGCAACCGGAGACTCCTGGTACTCCGCCTTTCTGTACAGAGGTGTCAATGTACCTGTTGTTAATCAAGAACTGAGTCAGCCTCTTCGGCAAGATTCCGAAGAACACCTTCCCCTCCACATTCAACAATGAAATTGTGTGGAAGTCTTTCAAGCTGGAAGAGTCCTCCTGCTTGGGGATGAAGCAGCCCTCTGCAATAAGAAAACTGTCTGGCAGATGGTTCTTCCTCCACACTACCTTAAGTAGCCTCCAAAGACGTCTCAGTCTCTCGCAGTTCTTGTAAACTCTGTATGGAATTCCATTCGGCCCCGGTGCAGATCTTCCCCTGGCCTTTTGGATGAAGTCGTTGACTTCCTGCCATCTGGGCTCTCCGTCATCAAAGGGGATAGTCGGCTCCTCTGGGCTGCACAGCTTACCTTCCAGGTTGAGTTCTTCCTTTCGCCTTGGGTCACTGTGCACTTTACGGAGGTGCTCTTCTACCTCCTCCTTCGGGGCCTTTAGCACTCTTGATTTTTTAACTCCAAGGAGCCCTGACAAGTACTTGAAGGGTTTTTTTGTGAACTTGACCCTCTCCTTTTCCCACCTCCTATCCCTTCGGTGGCACTCCGCTCGTGCAAGGTCTTTATGCGCTCCCTCACGTTATCTCGCATCTCTTTAAGGGCAGGTTTTTCGTCTTCAAGAGCCTGTTGAAAAGCCTTCTTCAATCTTCTCAAGTCACCTCTGAGTTTTGCAATTTCCCTTGAGTGCCTGCTCTCTCCAGCATGCTGCGGGCCCTTGGTCTGTCTCTGCTCCATCCCAAAGCGCTCTGCTCCCATGTTCCAGATGATAGTGGACATTGCCTTCATCTTCCTGCCAATGCCACCCGCAAGGACAGACTCCAGGACTCGGTGTATTTCCCTGTCGAAAGACTCCCAGTCTTTCCTGGCTGCTGCTGTTGGCCACAGCACTAGCTTTCTCTTTTCCTCTCCCTCAATGGCCCAAACTTGCTGACTTATTTCCTGGCTGGCTTGCCTCTCTTGATGTAAGCTGGTTGTCTGATACATTGTTGGTACTTGAGGGAATGCTGACGCCTTCGCTGTGTGCCTGGAGATTCTGGGTACTATGGTCGGACACCTGACCCTGCCTCTCCTCCGTCTCATCAGGTTGCACACTACTGTGTCGTAAACAGCCCATCCTATTCTGGTGTATCTTCAACCCCCTATCGCCTTTACAGACCTTTCTACACCTACAGACTCTAGTTATTCTGAACCGTTGTCCTTTGATCGTCATCCGTGGTCATAACAGTTGTCTGTCCTATAGGTCGCTCATCCTCCCTCGCTCTCGCGTGACCTTGGAGGTGTCTTACTATAAACTTTTCCATAGCGCCTTGAGTGGGTTCCTCCTCGCAGAGGAAGTGCTTTGGCTTGCCAAGCCTTGGCACCCCGTTTCTGGTCTTGCCCAGATGCCAGCAGTCTCTCCCCGCTGTCACCACTCTTCCGTGGTTGCCAACTAGTTTTTCCTAGTGGTCACTAGGACTATATGTAAGCACCTTTTATGTTAAATATATTCAGGACAGTACTAAATAAACAATAACATGCATTTTGTGTGATCCCTCATATTTTGTTAAAATTATTCACATTTTCACAGATTCTGCAAGGGGTGTGTAAACTTTTGAGCAAGACTGTATACACACTATATTGGCAAAAGTATTGGGACACCCCTCCAAATCAATGAATTCAGGTGTACCAATCACTACTATGGCCACAGGTGTATAACATCAAGCACTTAGGCATGCAGACTGCTTCTATAAACATTTGTGAAAGAATGGGTCGCTCTCAGGAGCTCAGTAAATTCAAGCGTGGTACCGTGATTGGTTGCCACCTGTGCAATAAGACTATTCGTGAAATTTCCTCACTATTAAATATTCCACGGTGAACTGTTAGTGGTATTATAACAAAATGGAAGCAATTGGTAACAACAGCAACTTAGCCACAAAGTGGTAGGCCACGTAAAATCAGAGCGGGGTCAGCGCATGCTGAGGCGCACAGTGCGCAGAAGTCGCCAACTTTCTGCAGAGTCAATAGCTACAGACCTCCAAACTTCGTGTGGCCTTCAGATTAGCTCAAGAACAGTGCATAGAGAGCTTCATGGAATGGGTTTCCATGGCCAAGCAGCTGCATCCAAGCCTTACATCAAGTGCAATGCAGTGGTGTAAAGCACGCCGCCACTGGACTCTAGAGCAGTGGAGACGTGTTCTCAGGAGTGATGAATCACGCTTCTCTGTCTGGCAAGCCAATGGACGAGTCTGGGCGGTTGCCAGGAGAACGGTACTTGCATGACTGCATTGTGCCAAGTGTAAAGTTTGGTGGAGGGGGAATTATGGTATGGGGTTGTTTTTCAGGGGTTGGGCTTGGCCCCTTGGTTCCAGTGAAAGGAACTCTTAATGCTTCAGCATACCAAGACATTTTGGACAACTTTGTGGGAACAGTTTGGGGATGGCCCCTTCCTGTTCTAATGACTGCGCACCAGTGCACAAAGCAAGGTCCATAAAGACATGGATGAGCGAGTTTGGTGTGGAGGAACTTGACTGGTCCTGACCTCAACCCGATAGAACACCTTTGGGATGAATTAGAGCGGAGACTGCGAGCCAGGCCTTCTCGTCCAACATCAGTGCCTGACCTCACAAATGCGCTTCTAGAAGAATGGTCAAAGATTCCCATAAAATCAAATCAAAATCAAATCACCTTTATTTATATAGCGCTTTTTACAATGCCAATTGTTTCAAAGCAGCTTCACAGTGGTAACAGGAAAATAATGCAACAGAATTTGATTCGGCTTTACAGCCGCTCTGGTGAAAACTGTGATGTCATCCAGCTCATTTCAATTATCATATAGTGTCAATGCGGGCAGATCAGTAATATAGTTGAAATTTAAGTGTCCCCAATAAACACACCTAACTTGTGGAAAGCCTTCACAGAAGAGTTGAAGCTGTTATAGCTGCAAAGGGTGGGCCAACTCCATATTAAACACTACGGTTTAAGAATGGGATGTCATTAAAAGTTCATATGCATGTAAAGGCAGACGTCCAAAAACTTTTGGCAATATAGTGTACTAGGTACGTAGTTAAGTTATTTTAGTTTTTTTTTAGTTTAATAACTAAAATAACTAAACTTCAAACAATGCTCTTCTTGAGCGGAACCGATTGCTCCTGTCTGCCTCGCTGCTGGATGTTTGCATCTGTTAGCTCCATACAGCTTCGCTTTTGAATCTCTATTGGATATAATTCCTTGTTTATACTGCTAAATATAACTTACTCAAAAACATATATTGTCTACTACTCCCTATCACATTAAATCTGACATCGCTAGCGTTTAATCCAAATCACTATCACAACGCGTTAGCATTTCGCTAGCCTGTTAGCCTGCCATCCGGGTCTCCTGTTTCTCTCTTGCGCACCTTTTTCGAGTCCATCAAACAACTGTGGTGAGTTGGATTAGTCAACAAACATGGTAAGCCATGTCATCATCTCCTGTTATTGTCACTTGCACTGCCTGTTATATGATTAGCATTACCTTCTCTGTTGGCAAAGAGGGCTTCATATGTGATAAATACAGGGAGATAGTCAGGCTGACAGAGAAGATTTCAGAATTAGAGACATGCATCCAGACTTTATCTGAGAGTAGTGAGAATTTAAAAGCTTTGGACACTGATTTGGATGCGAATAGCTTAGTGAACTCTGTACATTGTTCGGTTCCGGGTGTAGAGCCCGTGCAGCAGGGCAACTGGGTGACTGAGACGGCATAGTCGCGGATCAAAAAAACACTCTTCCGTTCCGATTAGAACATCAAACAGGTTCTTCCCACTCAGTGACGCACCTGCTGAGAATCCTGTTGAAAGTGCCCTAGTTATTGGCGATTCTATTACACGGAACGTGAAAATAGAGACACCATAGTCACATGTTTACAGGGAGCCAGAGCGCCTGACATCAAAGCAAATTTAAAAGTGCTGGCTAATGCTAATCGTAAATTCTCTAAGATTCTTATTCATGTCGGCACTAATGATGTTCGACTTCGCCAGTCGGAGATCACCAAAATTAACATTAAAGAGGTGTGTGAACTCGCAAGTACGATGGCAGCTAACGTTTTTTGCTTTGGTCCCCTCCCTGTTCGTCGAAGTGATGAGATACTTAGCAGACTATCATCACTCAATGGCTGGTTGTCTAAGTGGTGTCCGCAGAATAACATAGGGTTCATAGACAATTGGAAAAGCTTTTGGGGCAGACCTGACTTGTTAAAAAAAGATGGTATCCATCCTTCCTGGGATGGTGCCCATCCTTCCTGGGATGGTGCCGCTCTTCTCTCTAGTAATTTGGCACATAGTCTTAGAGCTAAACCTTGACTAACTGGGGCCCAGGTCAGGAAGCAGACGGACTGGCTTAATCGACCATCTGCTAGCTGTCTCACATCACAGAAGTCAGATAAATCCCAGCACATAGAGACTCTTTCACCTAGATATTATCACATAGACTGTGTCTGTTCCCAGAATTAGTAAATACAAAAAACTCTCGAACCCATTTAAGGGAAAAAATGTAATTGATGATCAACAAATAAAAAACAGATATAATACAGATGATCAAATGATAAAGCTCGGGCTGCTCAATATTCGATCCCTTTCCTCAAAAGCGCTTATTGTTAATGATATGATTACAGATCATAACCTAGATGTGCTGTGTTTGACAGAAACCTGGCTAAAACCTGACGATTACATTACTTTAAATGAGTCCACCCCCCAAGACTATTGTTATAAACACGAGCCGCGTCTGAAAGGCAAAGGGGGAGGGGTTGCTTTAATTTATAATAATATCTTCAGTACTACTCAGAAGCCTAGTTTCAAATATAATTCCTTTGAAGCTTTGGTGCTTTACGTAACGTTATGTAGTATAAATGATAAATCCCGTTAGACATTTGTGCTTGCTACTGTATACAGGCCACCAGGGCACCATACAGACTTTATCAAAGAATTTGCTGATTTTCTATCAGAGTTAGTACGGGCTGCAGATAAAGTACTAATTGTTGGTGATTTTAATATCCATGTAGATAATGAAAAAGACGCATTGGGATTGGCATTTAGAGATATTCTAAACTCTATTGGAGTAAGGCAACATGTGTCAGGACCCAATCATCGCCGTAATCATACTTTAGACCTAATATTGTCACATGGAATATATGTTGATGCCATTGAAATTCTGCAGCAGAGCGATGACATCTCAGATCATTATCTAGTATCATGTATACTTAATGTAGCAAAGGCTGCAAAACCGTCCCGTTGTTTCAAATATGGCAGGACTATTACTGCTGCCACTAAAGATTGCTTTGTAAATAAACTTCCTCCTCAGTTCCGTCTGTTCAGCAACCCAGATAGCCTAGAGGAACTCGATGTTGCAACAGAAACTATTGACTCTCTCTTTTCCAGCACTTTAGACACAGTTGCTCCTCTGCGCTTAAAGAAGATTAAAGAAAATAGTCCAATGCCGTGGTACAACGAGCAACCCCGGGCCCTTAAAACAGCAGCCAGAAAAATGGAGCGCAGCTGGAAGAAAACAAAACTGGAAGTTTTTTGGATTTCATGGAAAGAGAGCATGATTGCATACAGAAAGGCCTTAACTGTTAGATCTGCTTATTTCTCGACTCTCTTAGAAGAAAACAAACACAACCCTAGGTATTTATTTGAAACAGTGGCTAAATTAACAAGAAATAAAGCCTCAACTTCTGACGTTTGCAAACAGCACAGCAGTAATAACTTTATGAACTTCTTTACGTGCAAGATTGATAATATTAGGAAGAAAATTATAACTATGCAACCATCTACTACAATATCGCATCAGACAGTGCATTGTAGTGTCACTCAGGAAAAATTCCACTCATTCACTGCTATAGGAAAAGAATTTGCTAAACTCGTTAAATCATCTAAATCAACATGTATGCTCGACCCTATACCAACTAAGCTACTAAAAGAGATGCTTCCAGAGGACATAAATCCTCTTCTTAATATCATTAATTCATCTTTGTCATTAGGATATGTACCGAAAACTTTTAATTTAGCTATTATTAAACCACTTATTAAAAAAACGCAACTTGATCCTACAGAATTAGTCAATTACAGGCCAATCTCAAATCTACTCTTTCTATCAAAAATACTAGAAAAGGCAGTGTCTTCACAACTATGCTCCTTTTTAGAAAGAAATGGTATCTGTGAGGATTTCCAGTCAGGATTTAGACCGTATCATAGTACTGAGACTGCTCTCATTAGAGTTACAAATGATTTGCTCTTATCATCTGATCGTGGTTGTATCTCGCTATTAGTGTTACTCGATCTTAGCACTGCATTCAATACTATCGACCACAACATTCTTTTGAATAGACTCGAAAATTATTTTGGCATTAGTGGAATTGCATTGGCATGGTTTAAATCATACTTATCTGACCGTTATCAGTTTGTAGCAGTAAATGAAGAGATGTCACACCGATCACAAGTTCAGTATGGAGTACCGCAAGGCTCAGTGCTAAGACCGTTGCTTTTTTACCCTGTACATGCTACCACTGGGAGCTATCATTAGGAAGCATGGCGTTAGTTTTCATTGTAATGCCATGACGATACTCAGCTCTATATTTCTTCACGCCCTGACGAAACTTACCAATTCACCAGATTAAAGGAATGCATAACTGATATAAAAAAATGGGATGACTATTAATTTCCTGCAACTTAATTCAGAAAAAACAGAATTTGTAATTATTGGACAAAACAAACTCCACAAGTAGTAACCTAGAATACTGTCTAACACTTGATGACTGCTCTGTCAAGTCCTCGTCGTCAGTTAGGAACCTGGGTGCGCTCTTTGATACCAATCTTTCATTTGAAAGCCACGTTTCTAACATCTGTAAAACTGCATTCTACCATCTTAAAAATATATCTAAATTACGGCACATGCAAAATGCTGAACAGTTAGTTCATGCATTCATGACCTCAAGGCTAGATTATTGTAATGCTCTACTGGGTGGTTGCCCTGCACGCTTAATAAATAAACTGCAGCTGGTCCAAAACGCAGCAGCTCGAGTTCTTACTAGAACCAGGAAGTATGACCATATTAGCCCGGTTCTGTCAACACTGCACTGGCTCCCTATTAAACATTGTATACATTTTAAAATCTTGCTAATTACTTACAAAGCACTAAATGGTTTAGCTCCCCAGTACTTGAGCGAGCTCTTAACGCATTATACTCCATGTCTATTGCGGTCTCAAAATTCTGGCCAGTTGATAATACCTAGAATATCAAAATCAACTGCAGGCGGTCGATCCTTTTTGGAAGCAGACACACTCTGTCAGTTTAAATCTAGACTAAAAACACATCTCTTTACTATGGCATACACATATAACATTATCAATTTATATTATTCAAATCAGTTAAATGATTGTCTAAGGCTGCATTAACTAGGTCAGCCAGAACCGGGAACACTTCCAATAACACCTGATGTACTCGTTATATCATAAGAAGAATGGCATCTACGCTACTGTTAGTCTCTCTGTTTATCCCGAGGTTTACTGCAGTCAGCCGGATCCGGGCCGTATCCAGATCAGATGGTGGACCTGCGCCTAGACATGACCAACGCATCCCTGAAATGTCTGCAGAGACCGTGTCAATTAAACTCCCCCCTGTAAATGCCGCATCAACACGACATCCTCATTAAACCCGTCTCCGGCGTGACGACTCCAATCTTCCGAATAATCTTCCGAATATCTTTCAATCTAATATGACTTCTGACCTGTAATGTTGCCAGAATCATAATCATACACTATTTGTTCGTCGGCCAGAGGAGAACTGGCACCCCGACTGAGCCTGGTTTCTCCCAAGGTTTTTTTTCTCTCCATTCTGGCCCCTGAAGGAGTTTTGGTTCCTTGCCACCGTCGCCTTTGGCTTTTGGCTTGCTCAGTTGGGGACACTAACATTTCAACTATATTACTATATTATTATCTGCCTACATTGACACTATATGATAATTGAAATTAGCTGGATGACATCACCGTTTTCTCCAGAGCGGCTGTACAGCCGAATCAAATTCTGTTGCATTATTTTCCTGTTAACACTGTGAAGCTGCTTTGAAACAATCGGCATTGTAAAAAGCGCTATATAAATAAAGGTGACTTGACTTGAGCACAGTTTCAATTTATTTTAAATGTCGAGTTTACTTTGATTCAAAGAGTGTAGAGAAACAGGGTCTGGTGCACACCTAACAAACACTGAAAATCTGGAGTAAAAAAGTTTCTAAATACTTTACAAGATAAAAAAAAAACTCTTTAATTGGTGCTCATTTATTTCAAAATACAGAATATGAATATATTACATACCATTGGCTTTGTACCCTTGAATTTGTAGATCAGTTATCATTGTTGGGTGTTATGAATCAGGATGTCTGTTTGAGATCTTCTAAAAAATCTGACCTGCTATAGTTGAAGCTGTCATGTTTGTCTATAGAAATGCACTCATTTCATCAACCTTTAAAATGACAACGTGTACCTCATCCTCACACAGGATATACCCAAAGCCTTACCCAAACATGAAACTCAAAATATGAAGATTTAATTTGACATTGCTAAAACAGTATTACTGCAATTACTAAAACAATTTTATTCATAATTTAATTCAGCAACATTGTTTTACTAATGTTTCCTGCTGATTGTCATGGTGTACTAAACATGGTAGCTTCACTTTATGGTGGGTGCTTAGAAATTATGCTTTCAAGCCTGAAAATACCTGCCATGATATTAATTTGAGTCATGGCTTAATGAATACGTTTTTCTCTTCATATACTAAAAGAAGAGATGTGAAACACAATTAAGTACTAGTCAAGTAGTATGAATAAATTGGATCTTTTAATTGGTAGGGCAAGCAGAACATAACAGTTCCTCTTTACTTCTTCAGCGTCACTTTTTTTTGAAAATCATGCCCTTGTTGATCCATCAGTCCCATTCCTCCTCGTCTCTGTCGTGGTTGTCTTCCCACTGAGGTTCACGAAACTGGATGTTAGCCAACATGTCCCTCATGGCCACCATGAGTCTATTCACTTCCTGGTTCAATTCATGGCCGGCACGGGCAACTTCCTGTCTGTCTTCAGGCCTCTGAACATGGAAAAAAAAAATCATTAGTAGATGCAAATTAAGCTTTGCCTTTTTCAAATAATTCATGAAGCTGATCATGGCAGTATGGCATAAAAACTTAGCTTGCATACTTGGAGTACTTGACAGGATTTCTTAGAATAGTAGAACACACACACAACTCTATAAACACACATATATGTTCTTCTAGCGTGTGTCACTAAAAGAATATATTATCTCAAACAAACATTAACTCAGCATAAAAAAAAGAAACTTCCCTTTTTCAGGATATTGTATTTTAAAGATAATTTTGTAAAATCCAAATAAGCTTTACAGATCTTTATTGGAAAAGGTTTTAACTGTTTTTCATGCTTGTTCAAAGATCCATGCACAATTGTTGCACATGCACCTGTGGAACAGTCCTTAAGACACAAACAGTTTACTGGTGGTAGGCAATTAAGGTCACAGTTACAATAGCTTAGGACACTAAAGAGAACTTTCTACTGACTCTGAAAAACACCAAAAAAAAAAGATGTCCAGTAAACATGTAAACATGCCATAGGCCTGCTGTTGGGAAGCATGAGGACTGCAGGTATGGCCCGAGCAATAAACTGCAATGTCCTTAATGTAAGACGCCCAAGACAGTGCTACAGGGAGACAGAAAAGACAGCTGATCGTCCGTGCAGTAGCAAACCATGTGTAACTATATGTCCCCCCCGATGTGTTTGAGAACTTGAAAATAGATCTGCTTACTTTTCTACTCTTTTAGAAGAAAACAAACATAACCCTAGGTATTTATTTGATACAGTGGTTAAAGAAATGAAAAATAAAGCATCAAAAGGTGCAGACATTTCCCAACAGCACAGCAACAGCATTAAGTGTCCCCAACTAAGCAAGCCAGAGGCAAAAGTGGAAAGAAAAACACATCAGGTAACAGAAATAGAGGGAAAAAAAACTAGGGCTAATTGCATCCAAAATAAAAGTTTGTATTTACATAATACAGTGGGCAGAACAAGTATTTGATACACTGACGATTTTGCAGGTTTTCCTACTTACAAAGCATGTAGAGGTCTGTAACTTTTATCATAGGTACACTTCAACTGTGAGACGAAATCTAAAACAAAAATCCAGAAAATCACATTGTATGATTTTTAAATAATTAATTTGCATTTTATTGCATGACATAAGTATTTGATCACCTACCAACCAGTAAGAATGTTAGTTTTTCTTTAAGATGCCCTCCTGTTCTCCACTCATTACCTGTATTAACTGCACCTGTTTGAACTCATTACCTGTATAAAAGACACCTGTCCACACACTTAATCAAATAGACTCCAACCTCTCCACAATGGCCAAGACCAGAGAGCTGTGTAAGGACATCAGGGATAAAATTGTAGACCTGCACAAGGCTGAGATGGGCTACAGGACAATAGGCAAGCAGCTTGGTGAGAAGGCAACAACTGTTGGCGCAATTATTAGAAAATGGAAGAAGTTCAAGATGACGGTCAATCTCCCTCGGTCTGGGGCACCATGCAAGATCTCACCTCGTGGGGCATCTATGATCATGAGGAAGGTGAGGGATCAACCCAGAACTACACGGCAGGACCTGGTCAATGACCTGAAGAGAGCTGGGAGCACAGTCTCAAAGAAAACCATTAGTAACACACTACGCCGTCATGGATTAAAATCCTGCAGCGCACGCAAGGTCCCCCTGCTCAAGCCAGCGCATGTCCAGGCCCGTCTGAAGTTTGCCAATGACCATCTGGATGATCCAGAGGAGGAATGGGAGAAGGTCATGTGGTCTGATGAGACAAAAATAGAGCTTTTTGGTCTAAACTCCACTCGCCGTAATTGGAGGGAAGAAGAAGGATGGACAGATGGAAGAAGGACATCATTCTTTGGGGATGCTTTTCTGCAAAGGGGACAGGACGACTGCACCGTATTGAGGGGAGGATGGATGGGGCCATGTATCGCGAGATCTTGGCCAACAACCTCCTTCCCTCAGTAAGAGCATTGAAGATGGGTCGTGGCTGGGTCTTCCAGCATGACAACGACCCGAAACACACAGCCAGGGCAACTAAGGAGTGGTTCCGTAAGAAGCATCTCAAGGTCCTGGAGTGGCCAGTCTCCAGACCTGAACCCAATAGAAAATCTTCGGAGGGAGCTGAAAGTCCGTATTGCCCAGCGACAGCCCGAAACCTGAAGGATCTGGAGAAGGTCTGTATGGAGGAGTGGGCCAAAATCCCTGCTGCAGTGTGTGCAAACCTGGTCAAGAACTACAGGAAACGTATGATCTCTGTAATTGCAAACAAAGGTTTCTGTACCAAATATTAAGTTCTGCTTTTCTGATGTATCAAATACTTATGTCATGCAATAAAATGCAAATTAATTACTTAAAAATCATACAATGTGATTTTCTGGATTTTTGTTTTAGATTCCGTCACTCACAGTTGAAGTGTACCTATGATAAAAATTACAGACTTCTACATGCTTTATAAGTGGGCAAACCTGCAAAATCGGCAGTGTATCAAATACTTGTTCTCCCCACTGTATGTGTGTGTAATTTGTATAATTATGTATATTTGAATACACACAGATACATGTATATATTTAAGAAATATTTGCATATATATATATAATTTATATTATATATAAATATTTTCTATATAAATATTATATATTTTTTATATACATGCATGTGTATTTATATATATATATATATATATAATATATGACATATGACAATAATCGTACACAGCACACACACATAGATTTTTGAACAAATGGCGCCGGTGTGCGTGGCATGCCGTCTGTTTGTCTCAGTCCTAGTCTGTTTATTTTCACGATATTTGTTTTACTAGTGACTTTGTGTATATGTGACTCTAACTCTGCACTTGTGTATGATCATCATACACTTTTAAACATCCGAAGATCATATGAGGAATATTTTAAAGAATCACAAGGTGAACTTCAGCACTTTGCGACTAAACTGCAGCTTTTTGACCTGTTTGTTTGACCTGGAGCGGTCCACTTACGTTGGATGACGACAGACCAGCGATCAGGTTGGCCTTGATAAACGTGCGGTCTTTGAAAAATAAGACCGTTTATTTTAAATGAGTTCATTAGAGCTCTGAATTTAGACTTTTTATTTATTACTAAGACTTGGCTGAACGTTGGTAATACATACGCTCTTGGAGAAGTTGTGCCTAGTAATTTTATAGTTTTTAATTCTCCTCGACAAACGGGAAGGGGAGGTGGATTGGCTTTGATTTTCAAAAACACTTTTACAAACCCGATTCCAAAAAAGTTGGGACACTGTACAAATTGTGAATAAAAACAATGTAATGATGTGGAAGTTTCAAATTTCAATATTTTATTCAGAATACAACATAGATGACATATCAAATGTTTAAACTGAGAAAATGTATCATTTTAAGGGAAAAATAAGTTGATTTTAAATTTCATGGCATCAACACATCTCAAAAAAGTTGGGACAAAGCCACTGTGTGGCATCCCTTCTTTTTATAACAGTCTGCAAACGTCTGGGGACTGAGGAGACAAATTGCTCAAGTTTAGGAATAGGAATGTTGTCCCATTCTTGTCTAATACAGGCTTCTAGTTGCTCAACTGTCTTAGGTCTTCTTTGTCGCATCTTCCTCTTTATGATGCGCCAAATGTTTTATATGGGTGAAAGATCTGGACTGCAGGCTGGCCATTTCAGTACCCGGATCCTTCTTCTACGCAGCTTCTTCTTCTATGTTGTAATTGATGCAGTATGTGGTCTGGCATCGTCATGTTGGAAAACGCAAGGTCTTCCCTGAAAGAGACGTCGTCTGGATGGGAGCATATGTTGTTCTAGAACTTGGATATACCTTTCAGCATTGATGGTGCCTTTCCAGATGTGTAAGCTGCCCATGCCACACGCACTCATGCAACCCCATACAATCAGAGATGCAGGCTTCTGAACTGAGCGCTGATAACAACTTGGGTTGTCCTTGTTCTCTTTAGTCCGGATGACATGGCGTCCCAGTTTTCCAAAAAGAACTTAAAATTTTGATTCGTCTAACCACAGAACAGTTTTCCACTTTGCCAGAGTCCATTTTAAATGAGCCTTGGCCCAGAGAAAACGCCTGCGCTTCTGGATCATGTTTAGATATGGCTTCTTTTTTGACCTATAGAGATTTAGCCGGCAACGGTGAATGGCACAGTGGATTGTGTTCACCGACAATGTTTTCTGGAAGTATTCCTGAGCCCATGTTGTGATTTCCATTACAGTAGCATTCCTGTATGTGATGCAGTGCCGTCTAAGGGCCCGAAGATCACGGGCATCCAGTATGGTTTTCCAGCCTTGACCCTTATGCACAGAGATTGTTCCAGATTCTCTGAATCTTTGGATGATATTATGCACTGTAGATGATGATAACTTCAAACTCTTTGCAATTTTTCTCTGAGAAACTCCTTTCTGATATTGCTCTACTATTTTTCGCCGCACCATTGGGGGAATTGGTGATCCTCTGCCCATCTTGACTTCTGAGAGACACTGCCACTCTGAGAGGCTCTTTTTATACCCAATCATGTTGCCAATTGACCTAATAAGTTGCAAATTGGTCCTCCAGCTGTTCCTTTTATGTACATTTAACTTTTCCGGCCTCTTATTGCTACCTATCCTAACTTTTTTGGAATGTGTAGCTCTCATGAAATCCAAAATGAGCCAGTATTTGGCATGACATTTCAAAATGTCTCACTTTCAACATTTGATATGTTATCTATATTCTATTGTGAATAAAATATAAGTTTATGAGATTTGTAAATTATTGCATTCCTTTTTTTATTCACAATTTGTACAGTGTCCCAACTTTTTTGGAATCGGGTTTGTACTTGCACCTGGCTCAAGTTCGACCTTTTCTCAAGTTTTGAAATGCAGCTGACAACTCCTGTGCTATATGCTGTTATTTATCTGCCTCCAAGAGCTAACAAGGATTTTATTTCAGAGCTGTCTACATTCTTAGCAGACATTGAAATATGACAAAATATTAATGCTGGGGCATTGCTGGGGGTCAAATCCTTTGTCAAAAGACTTTTTAAATCTCATTGACTCTTTTGGCTTTCATCAAATGGTTAATGGATCCACACACATTCATGGTCACACACTGGACTTGATTCTGTCTTGGTTTATCAGTCAGTGACATTATCATAGATGATTTGTTAGTAGCTGATCGTAATCCTATTCTTTGTACTGTCTTCCTTCCTTATCAGCTGATGAAAGTTTACTCTGCTAAGAGATGGGTTCGTTCGATAAAGCCTAATACACATGTGGACTTCAGTGTGACCATTATGGAAACATTGCAGTGTGTAAAAGTGGACCTTATATCACCTCACCTTAGTGTGGATGAATCTGTTAATGTTTTTAATTCTGTATGCTCTGAAACATTAGATCTTGTTGCGCCCCTGAGGCAGGTGCATAGCAAACATAAGCCAGCCCCATGGTTTAATGAACACACTCGATCCTTAAGAAGGGAATGTAAAAGATGGGAACGAAAATGGAAGAAAGACAAGTTACAAATTTCGTATGAAATGTTGAGAGATTCATTATCTAAATTTCAACGGGCTGTGAAAACTGCCAGGTCGAGATATTTCTCAGATCTTATTGAGAGAAATCGTCATAATCCGAGAGTTCTTTTTTCAACGATTGACTCTTTTTTGAATCCTAGGTTAGAGGCGTCTGGAGACATGTCTGTGGATATATGTCAAAGCTTTTGGAATTTGTTTGCTGGTCGAATATCAGAGGTTCGAAATAATATATGAAAGTGCTCATATGTTCTTTTGAATGTACCTATAGCTCATGTTCAGTTACCTGAATGTGAGCCTATCTCCCTCTCTACTCTTAATGACATTGTACTCAAGTTAAAGCCTACATTCTCTTCTCAAGACATTGTCCCGACAAACCTGCTAAAACAAGTTATTGAATTGGTTGGTCTGTTTATTTTGTCTATAATTAATAAGAGTTAACTTTCAGGAATTGTTCCTGATTATTGTAAACATGCGGTAGTTCAACCTTTGCTGAAAAAAACAAATTTGGATAAGAGTGCCTATTGATATTGATATAGACCAATCTCAAAATTCCCTTTCCTGGCTAAGATCATGGAGAAAACCGTTCTTATTCAACTCAAGTCATTTCTGGTTGAAAATGATATCGGTGAAGTGTTTCAGACGGGTTTTAAAAAGCACCATAGTGCAGAATCAGCTTTACTAAAGGTTTTTAATGATATTTTTATGGCAACTAATTCTGGTAACACAACTATACTTTTGCTTCTAGACCTTACTGCAGCGTTCGATACAATCGATCACCATATTCTTATCTCTCGTTTAGAAACGTGTGGGTATTCGTGGAAGTGCACTAAATTGGATTAAGTCTGATTGTGCTGCCTTCTTTATGACTTTTATGAAAACTTTTATTTTGAAGTTAATGTTTGAGTAACACTGCTATCTAGTGGCTGTTCAGCCATTTTGTTTAGTTGAAAGTAGGAAGCAGGCAGAGCACTTGGCTTGATAGATGATGCATCTAATTATTTTTTTTACGCTGTTCCTGGGACACTATTTGTCTGTAAGTGACTGAAAGTTATTATTTTCATATTAAAGACACTTCTATGCACTATAGCATGTAAATTCATATTCAGAAATGTGCAATTTACCTGCCAGTAGTTTTTGTATTTAACATTTTATTAGTGTGTATGTATATTGATATGTGTATTTTGTGTGTTCTGTATTTTCAGTTTTACAATATAAAAAGGATTTCCAATTCAAATCAAGAAAAGTTACACCTTGAAGCATTATTGGAGTTCTATCCCTCATGTTAGCTCACTGTCTAGCCTTGCAGAGCAACGCATCATGAGGACAGTATACTGATCTTCATAATAGAAGTTTCTCTGTTCATATGGGAGAGTGTATGTCGGCCGCAGCACCTCTATCATGCGGTATTCCACAAGGACCTGTTTTAGCACCCATCTTTTTTTCTCTTTATATGCTTCCTTTAGGTCAAATCTTGTGTAAATACAGTGTGTCATTTCACTGTTATGCAGACGATACTCAATTGTAAAGACTCGGCTACATATGTTAATAAATTAAATTAGCTCAAAAGGGAATTATATGTATTTATATTTATTTATTCATAATTAATCGTAACGTGTTATAAACTAATTATAAATATTTAAAATCACCCAAAAGGGAAATACCTAGCCTAAGTATTGGTACAATATATATATATATAATTAATAACAATAGATTGTAATTAACTCTGAATATATAGGCTAAATCCGTACAGAATAACCTTTAAAGAATGAATTCCAAATCGACTGATCCGTTCGTCCGACAAACCGACAGTACAATCTTCTTATCAATTCTCACGAAGTTTTATTCTTTCTATCAAATCTTCAGGAAGATTATTCTTCTGGCCGCGAAGAATAACTTTCTGTTCTATTAGAGTATTAATTAAAGTACTCAACAATACTATATAAAAGCTTGTAGCAAAATCTGAACATTAAAGTGACTTAAGGTTTGTGAGCAGCAACAATGACTTAGAAACGCATCTAAAGGTTGCGAACGGGTACTTGCATTGACTTCGGTTGCTGAACAGGTCCAGATGCAATAGAGTCCAGAGTTTTCATTAGGAGTGCGCTGAAGCATTTGTTGGGTTTTTCCTGGATGGTCCACGTTGATTCCCACGAAGTTAACTTGAAGATAGTTGCCGGAGGGAGGAAATGTGGTGTCTCAAAAGAGATTGAGCCAAGATGTGCCTAATCAGGGAACTCTTAAAGGCCCTATCAGTTCACACCCATTTGGTGAGGTGACCAATCAAAGATGACCAGGAGAAAGTCTTTGTTCTATCTTATCCCTATTTGCATGTTTATGGTGGCATGGAGAATTTGTGCAGTTTTTACACAAAGGTATGGCAGAAATATTATGATGCATTTTAATCAAAACATACTATACACCATTAATTCTGAAATGAAAAGAGGTTTCTTTTGATACCAAGGAAGATGGGGATTTGAAGACATTAAAGCAATGATACATCATCTTTGGATATCAGCATTTGAAGTTGCACTAACATAACTAAAGAATCATAACTAGGCTAATATAAAACAAGGACATGCATAAAATGCAGGAGAAATACTATATACAGTTGGGACAGATTGATTGTGAGTAAAAATGGAGTCAATGTCCTTGTGTATTGGAAGTTTGTCTCTAGTCTTTGACCAAATGGCTAATTCTGTCTGGTCTCCTGTGCTGTCTTTGAGGGTTCCAGACATCGTCTCTGCTAAGGTCGTTCAGGAGAGCCGAGGCGATAACGGGGTTTGAAGAGAGGTGGTTTGCGACTCTTTGGTCCCTCTGAATTTGGTGACACGACAGAAATTAAGCTGGGTAAAAATTACCCTTTTGGAAACATCAGGTAAAAAAAGTGCGCTAAAATTTGACAAACAGATAAATGTTGTTGTCAAAATGAGTTTTTTCCAACTGAGAATGATCAAGATTCCTTTTTTATCCTGGAAAGATCTGGAAAAGGCTATTCATGCGTTTATTTTCTCGAGATTAGACTACTGCAACTCACTATATTATGGTGCTCAAACTAAAATCTTGGACAGATTACAGTCGCAAATATGATCATATTACCCCATTAACCCGGTTTTAAGATCGCTGCATTGGTTACCAGTTTCTTTTAGGATTCATTTTAAGATTTTATTATTTGTTTTTAAATCCTTACATGGTACAGCCCCTCCGTATATTGCCGACCTGATTCAGAAGCAGAAGTCAAAGAGACTTTTACGATCTCAGTCACAGAATCTTTTAGTTCAAATCTGAAAACAAGAGGGAACCGTGCCTTTGCAGCTGCCGCCCCAAGGTTATGGAACAGTTTACCACAATATATTAGACAATAATCAACCCTTAGTGAGTTTAAAAAGCATTTAAAAACATTTTTTTTTACGTTAGCTTTTTCATACATGAGTGTCGAGGTACTGTTGTCACAGGTATCGGTTGTAAGATTCTGAAGATGTTTTAGGTGCATTTAAGACTCTTAAGAGTCTGTGGGTTTAAGAGTCAGAGTAGATATTTTGCATATTTTTATTTGTATATTTTTTATTTATAGTTATTTGTGCTTGTTGTGTCTTATTGTTTGTACAGCACTGTGGTCAACGTTGTATTATTATGTGCTTTATAAATAAATTGGAATTTGAATTGGATTATATTATGTAAACAAACTTTTATTTTGGATGCGATTAATCTCGATTAATCGTTTGACAGCACTAAACCCTTTGGAGAAACCAGTCTTCCTAGCTTTGTTTGGGAGGTAGACAGTCAGTTTAAATCTAGATTAAAGACCCATCTCTTTAACCTAGCATATACATAACATAGTATCACATTTCTATAATTCAGATCCCTAAAAGGATTGTTAGGCATTAAATAAGTCAACCGGAACTGGGAACACATCCTATAACATCTAATTTACTTGTTACATTGAAAGAGGAATGGCATCTATGCCAAATCTGATTTGTGATGCAGGCCTGCAACACACAGTGTTCATTCACTTGGCCAGACGAGAACTGGGCTAACGACGTGCTGGGCGGGACCAATAGCCTCGGACCTCAAGCACTGAGGTCAAAATCAAGTTGCGTTTCCACTGTCGGACCAGTAGCCACGCAGCGCTACCCTAAAACCCGCCGTTACCTCCATAGAACAACGTCACACAACCTCACCATTTCACCAGCTGACTGAAAACTAGCTAGATCGCAAAATGAGCATGACAGAAGTGTTTCTGTTTAAAAGAAGTTCTGCTTGGACATACTGTGGCACATTCACTCACCTGCAGGTTGAAGTTTGGTAGCAGTGAACGGAAAAACAAAGATAATGTGCTTTCATTTGAGGCTCCCGTGTTCTGCCTGAAAACAGACATATTTTAATAATCAAAATGAAAAGTCAAAATTTTTTTTTTTTTTTTCAACTTGTTGGTCAAACCTGATATGTTTTATTTACTAGTGAGCAAGGCTGTTAGAATATGTTAGATTACTTCAGTTCAGTATTTCAGTTAATACATTTGCAAAGTTATTGTATATCTAGTTTTTGCTTTGTCATTATAGGGTATAGTGTGTAGATGACTGTCCACATCAGTCTTGTGATTAAGAGCCAATAAAAAAATCAGTTATTCAAAAAGTTGAGTGCAAAGTAAATGAGTGCAAATGAATTACGTCTGTCAATTTAAATAAGCTAATTGATGTTACTCAATCATTCTGCAATTTTTCTAAACCACTATTCCTGATTGGAGGCTAATCCGTAGACATTTAGTTTATATGTAGGATGACATGTTTAATAGAGCAAGCCCAAATATTTAGTAGTGCATAGATTATACATTAGTGCTGATCATTTATAACCTAACAATAATATAAAAAACATGATAATGTAATATATAATTTTAAAAACCTGAAAGAATTTCCAGCAAAAATAACTATATTTTAACTGTGATATAAAATTTCCCATATTGCCAAATGTACCAATTTTGGTCATACCACCCACCCATAATCTTCACTTCTTTTTACATATTAGCAAATTAAACGTATTAAAAGAGTGGCAGAGAGAGAAAAAATAAAATATTTGTCATTCATACAGGTCATACCCATACATATTTGTTCGTTAAAACACTATTATAAGCCCTGTGTCATGTAAGGTAGAGGACATCTGGGTGGTACCTTTCTGGTCTGGTGTAAGACGCAATGGAGTCCAAAGGAGGGAGAGGGTCAAAACCCATTCCTGGCTGTGTGGTCACTTCCTGTAAGAGAGGGGGGGGGGGGGCTTTGTAGTACTCAACTTTAAGCAATAGATAAACTATATTTCAACAAAAACTACATATTGGATTTAAAAGCCATTTAGCCACAGATGTTTCTAGACAGATTTTATCTGATAATGTCATTTATCAATTTCATGTGCAAGACTACCATGGCCAGAAAATGGTTAATAATCTAATAGAGAAGTAATAAACCAACTTAACACAAATAAAATCAGCACAGAAATGTGTGCATGCATGTGTTTTAGGATAAGTAGGGTTGGATATAGGGTTGCAATAAGCCTCAATGTGAACAATTAATTGTGGTCTTATATTTTGTACTAGAATGAATGTAGGGGACATGAAGAATTCTGAACATGATCTGAGTGGGAATAAGGAACCTGTGTTTGGAATGCAGCTGAGGATTTACATGTGAATATTATGAAGGGTGAATATCAGCCTTGCTGTGGCATTCCGGAGGTTATGTTGCATAAGCATGGCTGCCAACGAGTAATAGGTTGCAGTAATAAAGGTGATAGTAGACTACAGCCTGTACCAGCATCTGGGTAGCTTCTTTGGAAAACTATTGAGATTTCCATTCTTCCTTAGAAATGGTGAGAGCTTGGTGAGGACCCTTTTGAGGCGAAATCATATTTCATATTTGCATAATATGTAGGGGAAAGATATAATTACAAGACTTTTTTAAAATCACTTTTTAACCAGAACAGCAGACTCATTGTGAAGGGTTTTTTTCCCCCTCACTTGTTTCTATCCAACAATTTTCATGTGAATTTTGAATTTGCATTATAAAAATGAATTGTTTAAGTTTAACCCACAGCTGCAGAACAATTTTGAGTACAAGCTCTCCCAGATATAAACTTATTTTGCATGTATAACATAATAACACTACATACAGTGGGGAGAACAAGTATTTGATACACTGCCGATTTTGCAGGTTTGCCCACTTACAAAGCATGTAGAAGTCTGTAATTTTTATCATAGGTACTCTTCAACTGTGAGTGACGGAATCTAAAACAAAAATCCAGAAAATCACATTGTATGATTTTTAAGTAATTAATTTGCATTTTATTACATGACATAAGTATTTGATACATCAGAAAAGCAGAACTTAATATTTGGTACAGAAACCTTTGTTTGCAATTACAGAGATCATACGTTTCCTGTAGTTCTTGACCAGGTTTGCACACACTGCAGCAGGGATTTTGGCCCACTCCTCCATACAGACCTTCTCCAGATCCTTCAGGTTTTGGGGCTGTCGCTGGGCAATACGGACTTTCAGCTCCCTCCAAAGATTTTCTATTGGGTTCAGGTCTGGAGACTGGCTAGGCCACTCCAGGACCTTGAGATGCTTCTTACGGAGCCACTCCTTAGTTGCCCTGGCTGTGTGTTTCGGGTCGTTGTCATGCTGGAAGACCCAGCCACGACCCATCTTAAATGCCCTAACTGAGGGAAGGAGGTTGTTGGCCAAGATCTCGCGATACATGGCCTCATCCATCCTCCCCTCAATACGGTGCAGTCGTCCTGTCCCCTTTGCAGAAAAGCATCCCCAAAGAATGATGTTTCCACCTCCATGCTTCACGGTTGGGATGGTGTTCTTGGGGTTGTACTCATCCTTCTTCCTCCAAACACGGCGAGTGGAGTTTAGACCAAAAAGCTCTATTTTTGTCTCCTCAGACCACATGACCTTCTCCCATTCCTCCTCTGGATCATCCAGATGGTCATTGGCAAACTTCAGACGGGCCTGGACATGCGCTGGCTTGAGCAGGGGGACCTTGCGTGCGCTGCAGGATTTTAATCCATGACGGCGTAGTGTGTTACTAATGGTTTTCTTTGAGACTGTGGTCCCAGCTCTCTTCAGGTCATTGACCAGGTCCGGTAGAAATTTGTCAACCGGTAGAGCTCCTGTGATGTTGCTGTGCGAAAGCTTATCGTTTGCATGCGTTTTTAAGCGCTGCAGTTTAAAAACAGGTGATTTTAAACCATTATGCACGCACTCTCTGATAGACTGTTTCTCAGCGCTGTCTGAGAGACAAGCTCACATGAAGCCGCTGCTCATAGACTGCGTGAGAACTGAACTGAGTGCTTTTTTAGGCTTGAACGGTTAAATACACATACCCATGTGTCAAAGTGACCATGTATTTGCAAGTAAACAGAGTCATGTATGTCTTAAGTGAACGCACACATATATTGGATCCGTGCAGTCACTCAAAGTGACAGCATCCAAATTTATCTGCTGTTGAAAAAGAGAAAATCTCTCACTGCTCTTGACTGAATCACTTTTGTAACTTTTAATAAATGTATATTTAATTAACACAGTAAAGACTATGCATTGTTTTCTTATCCATTTGATTATACATTTCATGTAGTATTTAATCCATGACGGCGTAGTGTGTTACTAATGGTTTTCTTTGAGACTGTGGTCCCAGCTCTCTTCAGGTCATTGACCAGGTCCGGTAGAAATTTGTCAACCGGTAGAGCTCCTGTGATGTTGCTGTGTGAAAGCTTTTAATCTAAATCACTATCACGCGTTAGCATTTCGCTAGCCTGTTAGCTTGCCATCTCTGCACTCGGGTCTCTTGTTTTCTGAGTTCATTAAACAACTGTGGTAAATTGGATTAGTAAATAGACTCCATCAAACAACTGTGGTAAATTGGATTAATCAACAAATACGGTAAGCCATGTCTTCATCTCCTGTCATTGTCACTTGCACTGCATGTTTCATGTTTAGTATATCTTTCTCCGTTGGCAAACAGGGCTTCACATGTGAAAAATGTAAGGAGATAGTCAGGCTGACGGAGAAGATTTCAGAATTAGAGACACGCATCCAGACTTTATTTGAGAGTAGTGAGAATGTAACAGCTTTAGACACTGCTTTGGATGCGAATAGCTTAGTGAACTCTGTACATTGTTCGGTTCCGGCTGTAGAGCCCGTGCAGCAGGGCAACTGGGTGACGGTGAGACGGCATAGTCGCGGATCAAAAAACCACTCTTCGGTTCCGATTAGAACATCAAACAGGTTCTCCCCACTCAGTGACGCACCCACTGAGAATCCTGTTGAAAGTGCCCTAGTTATTGGCGATTCTATTACACGGAACGTGAAAATAGAGACACCAGCCACCATAGTCACATGTTTACCGGGAGCCAGAGCGCCTGACATCAAAGCAAATTTAAAAGTGCTGGCTAATGCTAATCGTAAATTCTCTAAGATTATTATTCACGTAGGCACAAATGATGTTCGACTTCGCCAGTCAGAGATCACCAAAATTAACATTAAAGAGGTGTGTAAACTCGCAAGTACGATGGCAGATGACAGTTTTTTGCTCTGGTCCCCTCCCCGTTAAAAAGAGTGATGAGATACTTAGCAGACTATCATCACTCAATGGCTGGTTGTCTAAGTGGTGTCCGCAAAATAACATAGGGTTCATAGACAATTGGAAAAGCTTTTGGGGCAGACCTGACCTGTTGAAAAAAGATGGTATTCATCCTTCCTGGGATGGTGCCGCTCTTCTCTCTAGTAATTTGGCACATAGCATTAGTAAATACAATTCCACAAATTAGTAAATACAAAAAACCATCAAAACCATTCAACGGTAAAAATTTAATTGATGTCCAACAAATAAACAACAGATATAATACAGATGATCAAATGATAAAGCTCGGGCTGCTGAATATTCGATCCCTTTCCTCAAAAGCGCTTATTGTTAATGATATGATTACAGATCATAACCTAGATGTGCTGTGTTTGACAGAAACCTGGCTAAAACCTGACGATTACATTACTTTAAATGAGTCCACCCCCCAAGATTATTGTTATAAACACGAGCCGCGTCTGAAAGGTAAAGGGGGAGGTGTTGCTGTAATTTATAATAATATCTTCGGTATTACTCAGAAGTCTAGTTTCAAATATAATTCCTTTGAAGTTTGGTGCTTTATGTAACGTTATGTAGTGAAATTGATAAATCCCGTTTGACATTTGTGCTGGCTACTGTATATAGGCCACCAGGGCACCATACAGACTTTACCAGAGAATTTGCTGATTTTCTATCAGAGTTAGTACTGGCTGCAGATAAAGTCCTAATTGTTGGTGATTTTAATATCCATGTAGACAATGAAAAAGACGCATTGGGATTGGCATTCAGAGACATTCTAAACTCTATTGAAGTAAGGCAACACGTGTCAGGACCCACTCATCGCCGTAATCATACGTTAGACCTAATACTGTCACATGGAATAAATGTTGATACCATTGAAATTCTGCAGCAGAGCGATGACATCTCAGATCATTACCTAGTATCATGTACACTTAATTTAGCAAAGGCTGCAAAGCCGTCCCCTCGCTTCAAATATGGCACGACTATCACTGCTGCGACTAAAGATTTCTTTGTAAATAATCTTCCTCATCAGTTTCATCTCCTCAGCATCCCAGATAGCCTAGAGGAACTCGATGTTGCAACAGAAACTATTGACTCTCTCTTTTCCAGCACTTTAGACACAGTTGCTCCCCGGCGCTTAAAGAAGATTAAAGAAAATAGTCCAACGCCGTGGTACAACGAGCACACCCGGGCCCTTAAAACAGCAGCCAGAAAAATGGAGCGCAGCTGGAAAGAGAGCATGATTGCATACAGAAAGGCCCTAAAAACTGCTAGATTTGCTTATTTCTCGACTCTCTTAGAAGAAAACAAACACAACCCTAGGTATTTATTCGATACAGTGGCTAAATTAACCAAAGATAAAGCTTCACCTTCTGATGTTTGTAAACAGCACAGCAGTAATGACTTTATGAACTTCTTTACTTGTAAGATTGATAATATTAGGAAAAAAATTATAACCATGCAGCCGTCTACTACAGTATCACATCAGACAGTGCATTGTAGTATCACTGAGGAAAAATTACATTCATTCACTGCTATAGGAGAAGAAGAATTGGCTAAACTCGTTAAATCATCAAAATCAACAACATGTATGCTCGACCCCATACCGACTAAACTACTAAAAGAGATGCTTCCAGAGGTCATAGATCCTCTCCTTAATATAATTAATTCATCCTTGACATTAGGATATGTACCGAAAACTTTTAAGTTGGCTATTATTAAACCACTTATTAAAAAACCGCAACTTGATCCTACAAAATTAGTCAATTACAGGCCAATCTCAAATCTACCCTTTCTTTCAAAAATACTAGAAAAGGCAGTGTCCTCACAATTATGCTCCTTTTTAGAAGAAATGGTATCTGTGAGGATTTCCAGTCAGGATTTAGACCGTATCATAGTACTGAGACTGCTCTCATTAGAGTTACAAATGATTTATTCTTATCATCCGATCGTGGTTGTATATCTCTATTAGTGTCACTCGATTTTAGCGCTGCATTCGATACTATCGACCACAACATTCTTTTGAATAGACTCGAAAATTATGTTGGCATTAGTGGAATTTCATTGGCATGGTTTAAATCATACTTATCTGACCGTTATCAGTTTGTAGCAGTAAATGAAGAGATGTCACACCGAACACAAGTTCAGTATGGAGTACCGCAGGGCTCAGTGCTAGGACCGTTGCTTTTCACCCTGTACATGCTACCACTGGAAGATATTACTAGGAAGCATGGCGTTAATTTTCATTGTTATGCTGACGATACTCAGCTCTATATTTCTTTAGGCCCTGACGAAACTTACTAATTCACAAGATTAACAGAATGCATAGCTGATATAAAAAATTGGATGACTAGTAATTTCCTGCAACTGCAAAACTGAATTTTTAATCATTGGACAAAAAAACTCCACAAGTAGTAACCTAGAATACGGTCTAACACTCTATGGCTGCTCTGTCAAGTCCTCGTCATCAGTTAGGAACCTGGGTGTGCTCTTTGATACCAATCTCTCATTTGAAAGCCACGTTTCTAGCATCTGTAAAACTGCATTCTACCATCTTAAAAATATATCTAAATTACGGCACATGCTTTCAATGCAAAATGCTGAACAGTTAGTTCATGCGTTCATGACCTCAAGGCTAGATTATTGTAATGCTCTACTGGGTGGTTGCCCTGCTCGCTTAATAAATAAACTGCAGCTTGTCCAAAACGCAGCAGCTAGAGTTCTTACTAGAACCAGGAAGTATGACCATATTAGCCCGGTTCTGGCAACACTGCATTGGCTCCCTATTAAACATCGTATACATTTTAAAATCTTGCTGATTACTTACAAAGCACTAAATGGTTTAGCGCCCCAGTACTTGAGCGAGCTCTTAACGCATTATACTCCATCACGTCTATTGCGGTCTCAAAATTCTGGCCAGTTGATAATACCAAGAATATCAAAATCAACTGCAGGCGGTCGATCCTTTTCCTATTTAGCACCTAAACTCTGGAACAGTCTTCCTAGCATTGTTCGGGAAGCAGACACACTCTGTCAGTTTAAATCTAGACTAAAAACACATCTCTTTACTATGGCATACACATAAAACATTTTTAATTTCTATTATTCAAATCAGTTAAATGATTGTTTTAGGCTGCATTAACTAGGTCAGTCGGAACCGGGAACACTTCCAATAACACCTGATGTACTCGTTACATCATAAGAAGAATGGCATCTACGCTAATGTTAGTCTCTCTGTTTATCCCGAGGTTTACTGCAGTCGGCCGGATCCGGGCCGTATCCAGACCAGATGGTGGACCTTAGCCTGACATGACGACCATATCCCTGAAGTGTCTGTAGAGACAATAGTGTCAATTAAACTCCCCCCTGTAAATGCCGCATCGACACGACATCCTCATTAAACCCGTCCCCGGCGTGACAACTCCAATCTTTCGAATAATCCTACGAATATCTATTGATCTAATATGACTTCTGACCTGTAATGTTGCCAGAATCATAATCATACACTATTTGTTCGTCGGCCAGAGGAGAACTGGCACCCCGACTGAGCCTGGTTTCTCTCAAGGTTTTTTTCTCCATTCTGGCCCTGAAGGAGTTTTGGTTCCTTGCCACCGTTGCCTTTGGTTGCTCAGTTGGGGACACCTAAATTTCAACTATATTACTGATCTGCTCGCATTGACACTACATGATAATTGAAATGAGCTGGATGACATCACCGTTTTCACCAGAGCGGCTGTACAGCCGAATCAAATTCCGTTGCATTATTTTCCTGTTACCACTGTGAAGCTGCTTTGAAACAATTGCCATTGTAAAAAGCGCTATATAAATAAAGGTGATTTTAGTATTTAAAGTGCTTAAAGTTTTTCAGGTAGGTCATTTTCATTTGTGTCTATTCTATTGTAGTTTGTTTTCTTTGCTCTTTCTTTATCACGGTTTACTTGTCTTCAGTAAGCTTGAGAGTTTTTTAGGCTAGTATTAGTTTTTTAAATGATATTGAAAATGGTGATAAGATTTATGAAATTTCAATGGTATCATCATAAAAACCTTATTTAAAGCAAAAAATATCTATATTGTGATATATATCGTTATCGTGAAATAAAATTACTCATATCGTGATATAAGATTTTGGTCATATCACCCACCCCAAAGGACACCAATCTCAGTCAGTCCAGTAGTGAAGAAAAGAAAAGGAGCCTCAACACTGCAGGCCTCACCCATTATCTAAAGTCAGAATAACATCTCCAAAGTTAGTCTTTCTTCGCTTCATCCCAGAAGATTTCAACACAACTTTCAACACTACCTTCTTCACTTGAAAAACCATCGAAAGAATCATCTAGGACTGCATTCAGACGTTTGTTCCATGACTAAAGGCAATGCAAATATCCACTTAAACCTTTACTAAACATAGGTGTTAAAGGGTTAGTTCACCCAAAAATGAAAATTAGACATGATTTACTCACCCTCAAGCCATCCTAGGTGTATATGACATTCTTCTTTCAGACGAATAAAATCGGAGTTATATTAAAAATGTCCTGGCTCTTCAAAGCTTTATAATGGAAGTGACTGTTGGGTCATTTTTGAAGTCCATAAAAGTGCATCTATCCATCATATAACTGCTCCACATGGCTCCGGGGAGTTAATAAAGGCCTTCTGAAGCGAAGTGGTGCGTTTGTGTAAGAAAAATATCCATATTTAAAACTTTATAGACTAAAATAGCTAGCTTCCAGCGGTCAGCGATACGCAAGTGAAAGAGTAGAAAGTTACGGCGAAAGAGTAACCCTTGACCCTTGAACCCTTGACGCATGCGTATTGACGAACGTAGAAGCGCAGCGGATAGAGCAAAACAAAACACCGGTCATGAATTAGAAGTCTAAAACGAGAATTTTTAAAGAGAAATGGCAGAGGATTTCGATATAAGAGAAGAGGGGCTTGAGTTTGTTGCCCAGCCCTATCTGCGAGAGGCGTCAAAGCTTGCGATGCTCCTATTACATCGTGTCAGGGGTTACTCTTTTGCCGAAAAGTCTACTTGCGTACCGCTGACCGCCGGAAGCTAGTTATTTTATTCTATAAAGTTTTAAATATGGATATTTTTCTTACACAAACGCGCCACTTCGCTTCAGAAGGCCTTTATTAACTCCCCGGAGCCATGTGGAGCAGTTATATGATGGATAGATGCACTTTTATGGACTTAAAAAATGACCCAACAGTCACTGCCATTATAAAGCTTGGAAGAGCCATGACATTTTTAATATAACTCTGATTTTATTCGTCTGAAAGAAGAATGTCATACACCTAGGATGGCTTGAGGGTGAGTAAATCATGGTCTAATTTTCATTTTTGGGTGAACTAACCCTTTAAGATAAGATGCACTAAGAATCTCTTTCCAGGTTTATAAAACAGATGCTTTAAAATGTAATTGTCTCCCCTTTTCACTTCTAATCCCTATTAGCAGTGTTTACTGGAATGTTTCTAAAGCAGATAAATGTATTGTCTGTCAAAATATGTATTGTTCGTCAAAATGACAGAAATCACTTCGAAATATTATCACTCAATGTTCCAGTTAATAAACATTTTTAATTAAGATAACGTATGTTACATAATGCAAACATAAGCAGCAAAAGGTTCTCTCTATGAACGCAATATTAGGCATTTTTTAAAAAACTGACCATAAATAACCTCAAAAGCTTGATTTATTTCCGCAGAATTACGGATGTGTTAAATATTTAACACATCCGTAATTCTCATTACAACTAACAGTAAAAAAAATAAAATAAATATACAAATATATAAATATATATATATATATATATATATATATAATATATAATATATAATATATATATATATAATATATAATATATATATATATATATATATATATATATATATATATATACACATATATATACACATACATACATACATACATATATATATATATATATATATATATATATATATATATACACTCACCTAAAGGATTATTAGGAACACCATACTAATACTGTGTTTGACCCCCTTTCGCCTTCAGAACTGCCTTAATTCTACGTGGCATTGATTCAACAAGGTGCTGAAAGCATTCTTTAGAAATGTTGGCCCATATTGATAGGATAGCATCTTGCAGTTGATGGAGATTTGTGGGATGCACATCCAGGGCACGAAGCTCCCGTTCCACCACATCCCAAAGATGCTCTATTGGGTTGAGATCTGGTGACTGTGGGGGCCATTTTAGTACAGTGAACTCATTGTCATGTTCAAGAAACCAATTTGAAATGATTCGAGCTTTGTGACATGGTGCATTATCCTGCTGGAAGTAGCCATCAGAGGATGGGTACATGGTGGTCATAAAGGGATGGACATGGTCAGAAACAATGCTCAGGTAGGCCGTGGCATTTAAACGATGCCCAATTGGCACTAAGGGGCCTAAAGTGTGCCAAGAAAACATCCCCCACACCATTACACCACCACCACCAGCCTGCACAGTGGTAACAAGGCATGATGGATCCATGTTCTCATTCTGTTTACGCCAAATTCTGACTCTACCATCTGAATGTCTCAACAGAAATCGAGACTCATCAGACCAGGCAACATTTTTCCAGTCTTCAACTGTCCAATTTTGGTGAGCTCGTGCAAATTGTAGCCTCTTTTTCCTATTTGTAGTGGAGATGAGTGGTACCCGGTGGGGTCTTCTGCTGTTGTAGCCCATCCGCCTCAAGGTTGTGCGTGTTGTGGCTTCACAAATGCTTTGCTGCATACCTCGGTTGTAACGAGTGGTTATTTCAGTCAAAGTTGCTCTTCTATCAGCTTGAATCAGTCGGCCCATTCTCCTCTGACCTCTAGCATCAACAAGGCATTTTCGCCCACAGGACTGCCGCATACTGGATGTTTTTCCCTTTTTACACCATTCTTTGTAAACTCTAGAAATGGTTGTGCGTGAAAATCCCAGTAACTGAGCAGATTGTGAAATACTCAGACCGGCCCGTCTGGCACCAACAACCATGCCACGCTCAAAATTGCTTAAATCACCTTTCTTTCCCATTCTGACATTCAGTTTGGAGTTCAGGAGATTGTCTTGACCAGGACCACACCCCTAAATGCATTGAAGCAACTGCCATGTGATTGGTTGATTAGATAATTGCATTAATGAGAAATTGAACAGGTGTTCCTAATAATCCTTTAGTTGAGTGTATATATATGTATATATAATATATAATATATAATATATATACATACAGCCTTTTCGGCGAGTGCTTATAAACTGCGATGAACTAATAAAGTGCATGCTCTCCTTTTCATTACTGCCGTAACCAGTATCACTCCAGATACTATAAGCTGGATAATGAACAGTTGGTACTGATCCATCCTTGAGTAACAACTTTAACAAAACCTGTTTTGTATTGTCCCTCGTTCAAAAAGCAGTCTAGTGTAATGCATGTAAAATGATTTCTGCAGAAATGTAGGTATATGAGGGCGCATTCCCCTGCGTCTTCAGTGGCTCTGATGTCACGAGTACATGAAGACTGTTATGTTCACTCTTACATCAAACAACAAAACACATGAGCTGCTTACGAGACATTCTTGTCGCTACAGCTGCTCCGGCCTGCAGAAAGTGTACAAATCGCTCAGGGCGGGGTCTACACTATACGGCAGAGACCATCAATAGTCGTGGGCGGGGCCGGTACAAAGTGAACGGCTTGATCTGAGACACTGCTTATGATTTATGGGGATTAAAAATTAATAAATAAAAGGAGTGGGTGGATTTTTATTACTATAGGGTGGTTGTGTACACACACTGCCAACACACATTTGTGTTCAAACACCATGTAAAAGTGAATTTTGCATAATAGGTCCCCTTTAAAACAATCATGTTATCAAATGAAAACAGTGGCATGTATGCTCAGACATTTTTCAGATATCCATCTTTCTTTTGTTATTTATTGATTTTATTTATTTTGTGGGGGTATTTTTGATGTCATTAGTGACATTCACAATGATAAGATTGTAACCATGGGAACACTAGTGCACCTCAAAACATCAGATTCATCTGCACAGAATAGCAGAACTGAAGCACAATTCATGTAATTACCCAAATAGTTTCGCTCCCCAAGTAGTTTTGTGTAGTCAACACAAAAAAAGACTTCTTGGTGAAATGCTATGAATGTTTACAGAGGATTCCTTCCAAATCAACAATTACATGTGGTGTCAAACAGAATAGGTTTTGATTAGGGGTGGGAATCTTTAGGCACCTCACGATCCGATCCAATCCAATTCTGGGAATCACAATCCAATTCCAAACAGATTCTTGATCTACTTTTTTTTCTTATTAATTAATTTGTTTATCGACTTGAAATATCTTAAAATCTTTTCTTTTATTTAATTACATTTAATTATAAGCACTTTTTTAAATAATTACAAATTTAAAAATTAAATTAAAACAATCGTATGTTAAGAAGCTTAAATATATAAACCAACATAGCTTCAAAACATAAAAGTAATAAATAATAAAGCATAGAAACATTACAAGCAATAAACAAAGACTGCTTTCAGTATTTAAGAGTATCTGAATGTTTTCCATTCAAGAGCAGTGAGTGATTTTTCTCTTTCTCAGCTTTACTGCTGTTTATTACTGATGACATCATAGACAGCGCGAGAGGTTTGTCCGGTCTGTTTAATCCCTTAAGACATAACTGACTGTTTACATTAATTCTGCGTCATAAAAGCATTTTGAGATGCAAGTATATTTATCCACTTACACGGGAGTCATACACAGTCGCATGCACAAGCTCTCTTCACAAAGCGCACGTGAGCATTTGAAATTGAAAGCAGCCTTCTATCAGTGTGAGTTTCATATTTTTAATATATAAGCCCACTGCATTCCAAACGACATAAATGATGCCTTCGTAGAGCATTTGTAAGGAAAATACTGGCGGACGAGACCGCACACTGCAAGCGTGACATCAAGCAAAGCTTCTTCTCACAGTGCATATCCTGTGCAATGAAGACCACAAATGTTCTTGTAATTCGCTTCAATCTTTCCGAACTTTATAAACTAACAAATAAGTTTTATGGTTGGAGTGGTGTGTGTGTGTGTGTGTGTGTGTGTATGTATGTATGTATATGTATGTGTGTAAGGAATCAAAATACGCGTGTTTCAAAGCACACGCAGCGTCACCGCGGACCTGCGGTTAAAAACTAAGCTCAGAATCGATTATGAAATTCTCAGAATTGATCCAGAATCATTGGAGAGAGAATCGCAATGCATCGATTTTTTTCTCTCACGCCTAGTTTTGATTACTGCATTCTTACTGCCACTGTATGAAGGTGTAGCTAAGGTATGTCTCTTACTAGAGGAAGAGTAGCTGTTGCCTCCTTGATCTCAGACATCAGCACATGTCTATGGATGTTCCTGGGAGCACTCTGGTATCTTTGCTTCCTCCTGTCCAGTAAAGACAGACAGAAGAACATCAACATTCTCACCATCTCTTTCCTGTCAAAGATTCTCACACAGGCATAAAAAGAGAGGCACCCAACACAAAAAGTAAGCCATGTTGGCTCCTCTTTCCTGTTCCTTAGCCAGCAAGAGGCTCTTTCTGCTGCCTCCCCCATACTGCAAACTGTTCTCTTCTCTTTTCCTATCATTCAAATGGCTGTAAACGTTCTCCATATTGACTAGGCAGGGAATCCTCTACAACTGACTTCAACTGGGAACAGCCATCCTTTTCCCCAACACCGTTGCAAAAGATTCTGGGGTATTTGGTGCTCTTTCTTTCAAAGGCTTGGCCCCATCCTTCTTCCCATGAGACCATAAGTTTGATCAGGATGATCTTCTTCACCTTCTCAGACCACCGAACCAGATATGGCCTTAGGGTTGTTTGGACAACCTGGTGGAACCACAGCCTTACCCCAGGTCTACCTTCATTTCTCATGATTGGACCTTTTCCCAATGGTGTCCCTCTCAACACAAAGCTTGCAGCCACACTGGGATGCTAGCTCCACAGCCCTCGATCTTTGTATTTCCTCCTCCAGGTACCGTACTTCTTCCTAGATCATTGCACTCCTCACCTTGGTCACTGCCTACCCTCATTGTTGGAAATGTGAAGTTTGAGACCCTTTCTGCCTTTACTTGGTATTCCAATAACGTCACGTAGCTTCAGCATACTTGTAGCTTGTGCAACAGAAGTGTTGGCTGCCCATCTTGATCTTTTAGTAATGCCAGCATATCTGACTTGTAGTCTCTGTATGATCAAAAACTTTTCTTCAAAAACAAAATTAATTTCCTATTATCACTGTAAAGTTGCTTTGAAGCAATCGGTGTTGTGAAAAGCGCTATAATAAATGAAGGTGACTTGACTGTCATTATCACTCTACAATTTATTATTATTATTATTATTATTATTATTATTAATATGATTATTATTACTACTATTCAGAGTACAGTACTTTATGTGAAAGCCATAATGTCAATGAAGCCAGAGAAAGACATTCATGATCATATTCTCCTGGTCAACATGACCTTTCAATGAAGATGGAATTATCAGCACCTCAATTACAGTAAAAGTGTAATCTGGTATTGAGAAGGTAAATTAAGCATCAGCACATCAACACATTTTTAAAAAGGCACAAAAACACATCTTCATTGGTTTCTTACTTGTTTTGGCAGTCCTCCACATAAGGGTCGTGTGTGTCGACCCTCTTTATCACTTTTCTGACATTCTCTTCCAACCAGAGCATCTGTCCGGCCTCTTTCCACAGGCTGTGACAGCGGCCCACATACAGGGACACTAACTCTGAGAGTGCAGGAGGCTGCCTAAAGGGCGCAGAAGAAGTAAATACAACTGCATTCATACATGCTGCAATGGCTCTGTGTCAATTAGATATCTTTGGATCTGACTATTTTAAACATGAATAGAGAGTGTGTGCAAGAGATAGAATGCTTTACCCAGTTTGGGTTGAAGGTCCAAAGAATGCATGAGAAGACACTGGAGCATCAGGCTGAACTGTGCATAAGTCCAAAAGGGGCATCAGTGCTGCAAAACACATCACACAACCTTAAAACACACTGATATATGCAGCCAACAAGCCTGAGGGATAATGCCAGAAACAGGGCACTGAAAGGGCTGTGTGTCACACTTGGGTTGCAATGAAGATCAGAAAAGGATATAAATCACAGCAGTATTTGCAGCAAGTATTTATTAAACAGAACTGAAAACACTGTGAAACTAAACAACCACAGTACACACAAAGTAGAATGGACAACTGAACAAAGGAAACTGAGGACAGAGGTAAAATAGGGAACTAAATGAACAACAGGTGAGCTTAGTTAGTGATTAACTGGCACACACAAGGAAACTGGGGCTGGGTTCGAAATCACCCCCTATACCCTCATTCACCATTCCCTACATTACTCCACTAATATAGTCCATTTGAAGGAGTGATTGAAAACAAGTGAGTGAATTCTGACACTAATTGCACCTGAAGGGCTGTCGCTTTTGCATAGTTTGTGCTTGGCGTTTAATAATCATTTGAAACTTAGCAAACTGGCAGCTCCAGTAGTAATGAAAAGATTGTTGTTCATTTAAATATTATTGTTAAATAAATATTTTATTTCTATAAATAATATGCCGTATTTGGTTTTAAGAAAGGGTCTGTTAGTGATCATGATTTCGACTTTAGTGAAAGTTGCATTATTACGCCAATAGATGGCGGCAAAGAGTGTCTTTATGAGTGACTCAGTAGTAGAGCCCTGCGCGGGACCGTTTTCCTAATCCCGCTCCCGCTGAATTTCTGACCATTACCGCCCGCTCCCACAACGTGTCTGTTCCACTCCTGCCCGCACCCGCATTGTTTGTATCCACTCCCGCACGCAACTGCAAACATTATGTTACAGCTTGTAGAAATTGTGAAAAAATTTACACAAACATTAGGGCAATGCTAAATGTTCAGAATAACAGACGTAAAACATTGCGTTTAATTGAACTGACAATATGATAAAGTAATGCTAGCACCACACATGACAAACACATTCGGCCAGTTTTTAGCCTTATAAAACTATCAACTGTTAAAACAAAACATCACAACTAGTGGAGCCTAAAACATTTAAACGTATGCGTAACACACACACACACATACATAACAGTTAAACTCTGGTAAACTAACAAGGCACAATATTTAATTATTTTATAAGTAATTCAAATAAATATTAAACAAATTAAATATAAAAGCAAATAAATGAAAAATAAAATAAATAGGAAATAAAAACCTCACAGATATCACAAGTGTTTATGTAACTACATTAACATATAGCAAAAGGAAAAAAAAAAAAAAAAAAAAAAACACATTGAATGAATGAATCACTTGGCCTAGCCTACTCCACATTGCTATAGAGTAAGAGAATGTTACTGTTCGACTGCGGTGAAATTAATTTGTTGACTCTTTTCTTGTTACGCGGCAAATCCCCATGCTGTTTTTTTGACCGCCCACTCCCACCAGCAGCAAAGGAAAAACCACCCGCTCCCCTGAGATTTGCTTTGCCCAATTCCAATGCAGGCCCAATGTAGCAAAGACTTTAATATTGAAAGGGACTGAAACAAGGTTGTAAGAAAGGTTAAATCGATTAAAAAGAGTAATTAATCGCAGTTTTCTGCAATTAATCGCACAGCATTAAAGTTTTAAATATATTTTTATTAATGCTGTCAAAATTAACGCGTTAACGCACAATACATTTTCAGTTTATTAATTAACGCAGGATCCGTTTTTTTCGTCATCCTTTGGCTAGAGTTACAATATATGATCATGCTGTTATCAAGCAAATGCTTTTAAACCAATTCACATAAGGCACAAAAGAGAAGGTAATGTGTTACTACTGGCGAGCATGTCTGTGAATCTCATGTCTGTGAGACACACACACACACACACACACACACACACACAACTCATGTGCACAGAAAGCCACTTCAGACAGCGCTTGAATGGACAAAACACACAACATTAAGCCAAAATGCACGTTCTGTCGAGTATCCTCGCAAGCAGTCTTAAATGAGTTAAATGAAGTCTTAAATGTACGTAAAGATTTGTGAAAAAATAGGATGTGTTGCTGTTGTCTGTCATTAATGTTAATCAAAGAACAAAAGACAGAAAATCTGCTCGACTGAATAATGTTCGTAGCTTTAATAAGGATTAATTGATGCAGTTTATGAATAATAATCTATGAATAATTTATGCAGTGAAGACTGAAGTGTTTGACAACTTTATTCAATTTCTGTATATATCCTACCGGTTAGACCTACTTGAAAATATTAAAGCACTGTTTACAAAGTTACATGGGTCAAAAACAATGAAAACATTAACTTTTTGTGCATTTTGACAGGGCAAGTAAATGTGACATTTATTGGGTTTATGTGAAGATTGTTTTAAGTTCACTTAAATTAAAGTTGTTATATTATTAAAGCCTAATAAATGTTAAAAAGAAAAATCATATTGAAAATGATTTTGGTTTCCATTGACTGTTGTCACAATTTTGTTCTTAAATTATAGAATGTATATAAATAAAGATTTTCAAATTGAACATTTCATTCATTGAGATCCAATGTGTGATTTAAGTGTTCCCTTAATTTACAGTATATGATGGAATATATTTATCTATATCTATGTAGATATCTATATCTATGTAGGCGAGAGGCTCATGTTTGCTAAGAGTGACAAAATAAAGGGTGTGCAGAAAGACCTTATATAGAGCTCAAATCGAAGAGCATCAGCAGAAAACAATAGCTAAAACGGCACGCAGAAAAGCAGAGGTTGAAGCTGATTTATATGTTACAACTACAGAAAGAAGCTGTGGCACCATCAACAGATGCAGAAATTTATGAAGCTGCAGTTTATAGAGAAGATGGATCAAGTGTCGACCTCAAAAAGAATCGTGCATCTCAAACAGAGTTGAACGCACCAAAGAGTATGTGCAGAAACTCTCAGCTACCAAATGCTCCTAATCTGACTCTTAATTCACAACATGCAAGTGAGAATTCAAGTTATGTGACGTGGAGTTATGTTGCAGGCTCACTTAGTTCTCTCCCTCCAATGGTGAAGGAGGAATCGAACACTGAGACAATTCCTATGAGGCAGGAACAGACAATTCAACATAACCTCCAGTGTTCTCCTTCGAATGTAAAAATTGAACCATTTGATGGAGCTGATGAAGCATCAAAACTATCCACTACAAATGGAGCATGAATCTCCATGAATCTCTCAAGACCCAGCTGGGTGCTTTACTCCAGCACCACCACACGTGAATGACTTCACTAAATATCTGTTGAAAAAAAGAAATGGTGAGTTCTGGCTTGTTCCAATTTGATGACTGTCCCAAAAATTACTGGGCGTCATCTTTTCAAGCTGTAACCAGTGAACTCAGAATAACTAGTAAAAAAATCAACCTTCTCGTCAGATGGCTTGGTCCTGATTCGTCTAATCATGCCAAACTAATTAACTAACTAGTTCAAACTAGTTCATGACAATAATCCTACCATAGGAGTACAAATGATATGGCGTCACCTTGAAGACTGCTACGGATGTCCAGCGGTCATCGAGCAGGCAATTTTGAGGAGACTTGAGGCTTTTCCTCAGATCACAAACAAAAGCCACGTTTTCACCGCGGGAACTTTCCCCAGGAACTAGGGACTTTGGGGTGGTACTTGGTGTGTTTCGACCGCAGGGACCAGGGTCTAAATAAAGTTCCGGGTAAAAATTTCCCCCTCAAAACAGCCCTGCTTGCGAGGTAGTACTTTTTCAAAGTTCAGGAACTTTCGGGGGTGGAACTTGGGTGCTGAACATGCTGATTGGTTGAGTTCATGCAGCATTTTATTTCAACCTAAAAGTCTGTTGCGGTGTGTGCAGTAATAGTTGTTTACTATTCGAATCAACAATGGAGTTTAAAAAAATACGACTGATTATCCGACGACTAGGTTCAGGCTTTATTAAGCTTATATGCGGAGGACGAAATCCAGTGGGAACTGGAAAGTCGCGCGCAGTCCTACGTCACCGGACTAATCTTCACGGTACTTTAGACAGTGATAGAAACGCAGACAGCAGCAGGTCTGGGGGAAAAAAAAGAGTTCCTGGGACAAATTGTTCCGGGTAATTTCGGTGGAAACGGGGCTAAAGACACCTATCGTCTGAGAAACCATGGTCGTTTACCTGGACTCTCTTACCTCAATACAGCGGGAGGAGTAAACCCCATCGTAGAAAAACTCCTATTCAGTTTCCAAGAGAAATGGATTACACAAGGATCCAGGTATAAGAAAGACCATAATGTATAATTTCCTCCATTTAGCTTCTTTGTCAAATTTGTTTGTAGACAAGTCTGTCCTCGTTAAGAAAACTGAAGTAATGACTGCAGGATCAAACCATGACAAAAACTCAGACAAGAATGTATACCCAAACAAGCTTTGCACCATACACAATAAGCCTCATCCACTTCACAAGTGTTGCACGTTCAGGAGCAAACACATCGGATGATAGATCAAGATTCCTACGCCCAAGGTAGCTTTCTGTTTCCCTCACTTCACTGTGGTGTCAGATAAAATCCCTCCTTTAGATCCTAGTGCTCCTATCCTTCCCTTGAGACAAGACATTCTTAGAGTGCACAAAGTTTGTGAACCGCACAACAGACCCCACAACACACTTTATGCACAACGCTTGGACTTAGGCTGTGGAGGGATCTCCCACAATAAAGTTTATAATATAGTCCTTCGCCAGCGGTCACAATACACACTCTAAGATGAGCAGCAGGACTTGGTGAAGCAGAGCGTGGAACGGAGACCAAGGATTTTGTGTTACGCAACTTCTACATTGATGAGGCATCACATCTGTCCCTACTGAAAGAGAAGCCATTGATCTCTTAAGGCTCACACAGACGGTTGTTGAAGTCAAGTTTACAACTGCATAAAGTGGCCTCCAACAGTGCCGCGGTTATGGAAGCTTTCTATCCAGTGAGAAAGCCAAAGAACTCAAAGACTTAGATTTTGATAATGTCCCCATATCCCTCCAACGCAGCCTCGCCGTAAATTGGAACCTCAAGACAGACTGTTTTACATTCAAAGCTTCTAAGGATTACAAACCCTTCACTCTAAGAGGAATCTTTTCTACAGTCAATAGTTTATATGATCCTCTTGGGTTTGTCTGTCTAATCACCATTCAAGGCAAAGCTCTAGTGAGAGAGCATTCAACAATACAGCAGGACTGGGACACCATTCTTCCATTGGACAAAAGAGACCAATGGAAGGCATGGACTTCATCTCTAACAGAGATCGATCAATTGCAAATACCACAATCTTATGTCCCAACCTCAGTGTGTGGAGCTCAGCTTAGAGAGCTGTGCGTTTTCTCATACGTTACTACTTTAGCTATTGCTGCGGTAGCGTACCTACAAGTAATAGACTCATACGTACAGCCTTGTCGGGTTTGTAATGGGAAGATCCAAGTTGGCCACTTTTCCTGCTCACACTGTTCCGCACTATTCAGCGGTGCCTGCTGTTGAGTTGATGGAACTCATAAAAGGAGAAATTGACACATGGTGAAGACTGCTAAGCAGTGAACTATCAGAATACCTAAGACCTAGTCTTACTTTTGTCAAGTAATCAAATGCAGTGGTATAACACAAATTATGCCAGGCGGGGAGTGTTCTGTGCAGTTTTCTTTGTAAACCGATTTGTTTAAGAAGTTTGAGTGTGGCATCAATGTTATTGCACTACTCAATAGAACGTAACAGGAAGTCTGTAAAGCAGTAGAAGAAGAGACTCATTTTCTGTGATCTGCGTTTTGGATGCACGTCATTGTTTGCTGCCTAATCCTTGGAGTAGATACGACCATAAGTTATAAACATTGAAAACAACTGTAATATTCTCTTAGTTTAAAGCTGCACTACTTACCATATTTGTGTTCAAAATTGACAATTTATATAATGAGCAAGTACATCATGAATAAATTTTCCAAACTGTGTTTTTGTATTATCATGAATCACTACAGTACACCTATAATAAGCGTTTATATTCTGACTATTTTAGACCGGTCGGGTCGCCACTGCTGCGGAGTAGCACAGTACCTGCGTGACTCATCATAGATAAACAGACTACAGTAACTCCAGCTACAATATTCTTCCACAAGACGCATGGAGTTTTATTGACCACTGGAGCGGCAAAAGTTACATACTGCAGATTTAATTAAAAGCTGGTCATTATTGAGATGTTTAGAGATCGATGTTTGATTATGAAAGCTAGCACAATCTAACGGCTAATATGCTAATGGAGCTGTGCGATCCCTTTTCATACAACTACATGTCGTTAATGCATTTCAGTTTATTTAATTGTTTGAATGTGTAAGTGAATGTCTGTGAATGTGAAAATGTCCATGATATTTTGTGAATCACTTTGTAATTAGTATCTTTTGTGTTTCTTAAATTTTTACTGTAAAGTATGCACCACACACATACAAAGAAGATTGTGCGATGGAGCTTTATTTCTGTTTATTTCCGCTTGGTTCAGAGTACCATTGCCAGGACAGAATAGTCTGTGACTTCTCTTATAAAGCAGCTTTTGATTTTCCAGTGTAAAATCTAAAAAAAAAAATTAAATCTAAAATCTAAAAAAAAAAAAGATAAAAATTAGGGCAAACATGCTAGGCTGTAATAAGCAGTTTTCCCACAAAAGCAGTTTAATTCAGCATAGTGAAGACAACTCGCGCACAGTTGAGCATGTGAGCCTTTCAAAGTATACTTGCCTTTGGCCGCGAGCGCAGAAAGACGTGTTCGGCGTGTGACCACTGTCTAGTGGACTTTGCTTTCAAGTCACTTGCACATTTGCTGTTGTACACGCATGTTGTAGTGCGCAGACCATCGTGGAACGCAGACGGCCGAAGTATACTTTGGGCTTTATGCCTATGCCTTACTCACTCCGAAACTAGTGGGGTGGTGGCTGGGTGCGCCAGGACGGGAATTAGTAACCACTAACGTAGAACACTGATGCTTACATGTCCATTTCTATTTGTGACCCTTTCAAACTGACCTCGCAGCCTAGGCATTTGTGTTGTGGCACAGAGTTAGTTGGGTGCGCCAGGACTGGAATTGGTAATCACTGATGCTCACATGTCCATTTGTATTTGTGACCCTTTGAAATGAACCTTGCAGCCTAGGCATTTGTGTTGTGGCACAGAGTTGGTACAGCGCTCTCTGAGAAATACAGTTTAAAGAAACCCAGGAAGGGACTGAGCCAGCAGAATTCATGTGTGGTCCAAGTTACTGTGCAGGCAAGTATCTGGTCACTGTCAAAAAACAAAACAAAAACAAAATAACAACCTGAGCATGCTGATATCAAGGGCAACTACAGAGTATTATTAACATTAGCAACCACTAATACTAATATTTCCATGATTTTTGTACTGTCATACACACACATATGCTTTGTATGTATTGACAATACATGAACAACATTTTCATATTTTATAAACTATATTATTATCATTTAGCACATCTACGTACAAGCATATACAAACCCGATTCCAAAAAAGTTGGGACACCGTACAAATTGTGAATAAAAACAATGCAATGATGTGGAAGTTTCAAATTTCAATATTTTATTCAGAATACAACATAGATGACATATCAAATGTTTAAACTGAGAAAATGTATCATTTTAAGGGAAAAATAAGTTGATTTTAAATTTCATGGCATCAACACATCTCAAAAAAGTTGGACATGGACAAGGACATGTTTACCACTGTGTGGCATCCCCTCTTCTTTTTATAACAGTCTGCAAACATCTGGGGACTGAGGAGACAAGTTGCTCAAGTTTAGGAATAGGAATGTTGTCCCATTCTTGTCTAATACAGGCTTCTAGTTGCTCAAGTTGTCTTAGGTCTTCTTTGTCGCATCTTCCTCTTTATGATGCGCCAAATGTTTTCTATGGGTGAAAGATCTGGACTGCAGGCTGGCCATTTCAGCACCCGGATCATCCTTCTACGCAGCCATGATGTTGTAATTGATGCAGTATGTGGTCTGGCATTGTCATGTTGGAAAATGCAAGGTCTTCCCTGAAAGAGATGACGTCTGGATGGGAGCATATGTTGTTCTAGAACTTGGATATACCTTTCAGCATTGATGGTGCCTTTCCAGATGTGTAAGCTGCCCATGCCACACGCACTCATGCAACCCCATACCATCAGAGATGCAGGCTTCTGAACTGAGCACTGATAACAACTTGGGTTGTCCTTGTCCTCTTTGGTCCGGATGACATGGCGTCCCAGTTTTCCAAAAAGAACTTCAAATTTTGATTCGTCTGACCACAGAACAGTTTTCCACTTTGCCACAGTCCATTTTAAATGAGCCTTGGCCCAGAGAAAACGCCTGCGCTTCTGGATCATGTTTAGATATGGCTTCTTTTTTGACCTATAGAGTTTTAGCCGGCAACGGCGAATGGCACGGTGGATTGTGTTCACCGACAAGGTTTTCTGGAAGTATTCCTGAGCCCATGTTTTGATTTCCATTACAGTAGCATTTCTGTATGTGATGCAGTGCCGTCTAAGGGCCCGAAGATCACGGGCATCCAGTATGGTTTTCCGGCCTTGACCCTTACGCACAGAGATTGTTCCAGATTCTCTGAATCTTTGGATGATATTATGCACTGTAGATGATGATAACTTCAAACTCTTTGCAATTTTTCTCTGAGAAACTCCTTTCTGATATTGCTCCACTATTTTTCGCCGAGCATTGGGGGAACTGGTGATCCTCTGCCCATCTTGACTTCTGAGAGAGACTGCCACTCTGAGAGGCTCTTTTTATACCCAATCATGTTGCCAATTGACCTAATAAGTTGCAAATTGGTCCTCCAGCTGTTCCTTATATGTACATTTAACTTTTCCGGCCTCTTATTGCTACCTGTCCCAACTTTTTTGGAATGTGTAGCTCTCATGAAATCCAAAATGAGCCAATAATTGGCATGACATTTCAAAATGTCTCACTTTCAACATTTGATATATCTATATTCTATTGTGAATAAAATATAAGTTTATGAGATTTGTAAATTATTGCATTCCTTTTTTATTCACAATTTGTACAGTGTCCCAACTTTTTTGGAATCGGGTTTGTATTTGTGAACATGTATTTTACAGTAAATACTGGTCTAGACATTCTTAGACTGTAATAGTTATATTACAGTGTAAACATTCATACTGTATTATTTTTATATCATACTACATATATCATATTTATATTATGTTCATATTATACACCATAAAACATACATCTTCATTTAATATGACATTTAGATGTAATAAAAAAAGGATCTGCCTATATATTTCATATTTCAACATGTTTCACTCAAATTCATACATTTCAGTCTGGCCATCTAGTTTGGGAAAAGCCCAGTTAGTAAAATATGTATGTGTATGTAAAAATAACACCTAACAAATGCAAGAAAGAAAAAATGACTTACCTGTCAGAAATTATCACCTCCATTGAATCGAGCTTGTGTCGGATAGCACTCTTCTTCTGGGGTAAATTCTCAATTTGATTTGGTTCATTTAAAAGTAGACAGCTCAAATTTTCTATAGACATACAGTATTTCTCATGTCTGTGAGGCAAGTATATGCCTCACAGTATTAATTTCTGTAACAAGCAGAAAGGGCATCCTGTTTAGTTTACACATAAAAATCAGGGCTGGACCATCGCGTTGACGTAAACGATTCTGTCGATTACACAGTTTATGTTCACCCCTAATGCCCTGTCACATTTAACACAAAACAAAACCCTACAGCAGATGCTAATAGCAGACAGGAGATAATAACAGAGAGGCATTTACTGGCAGATGAAGTGGAGCAAGAACAGAGAAATGTCAATGTTCCTGAAGATTACGCGCGTCCGTCAGTGATAGAACCAGTACGTTATTAGAACCATAGATACCTGTATGGCTAGTAGAAGGTGCACTCATGCACCTTATTGTGAGCGGCGTACGTGTCTGTTGAAGCGCTGAAACAGCCGTGGCGCCGCGAGTGAGCGGCGCTTTACAGCAGTTGCCTTTACTCACAGAAATAATCTTAGACAAGCTGTCCAAGATTATTGCTTGCTCTATGGTTGTATGTTTTTCTGTTTGTGTTTTACCATTCTGATTGTTTATGGATCAATTATAATAAAATGATGCATAGTTCATCTGGATGCTAATGATTTATAACAATAGGCCTAATAATAATAATAATAATTTCTATTTCTAAAAATAACACTGGTGATGTCTAAACCCATCTTTCACATCTTAGATCTTTGGTGGTGTAATGGATATTTTCTTGAACACTTTAGTACTTTAGCCCCTTAGTACCAATTGAGCATCATTTAAACGCCACAGCCTACCTGAGTATTATTGCTGACCATGTCCAAGCTTTCTAGGGTGTAAAAGAGGGGTTTAAACAGTTATTTTTTATATTAATCATAATAGAAATTATTATTAGGCATATTGTTATTATTATTATTATTATTATAATAAACAACACTCAGCATTCAGATGGACTATGCATCGTTTTATTAATATAATTGATGCATAAACAACATTCAGAATGGTAAAACAAACAGGAAAACATACAACCATACTGATAGAGCAAGCAATAATCTTGGACAGCTTGTCTAAGAATATTTTTTTGAATAAAGTAACCTGTTGTAAAGCACCGCTCACACTGTCTCGCATTTGGATCTTTTGTTATTCTTCTTGCAGTGCATCGTAACACACGCTTACGATAAGGTGCACTGACGGACACGGATAATCTTCAGGAATACTGACATTTCTCTTTTCGGTAACACTTTATTTTACAGTGTCATTGTTACATGTGTTACATGTAGTTACTATAGTAATAACTATATATTATACATAATTAAATGCAACTAATCCTAAACCAAACCAAAACCTAATCCTAACCCTTTAGTAAGTACATGTAATATTACATGTACTATCAGTACTTAAATGTATAATTACAGTGTAACAAAGACACCTTAAAATAAAGTGTAACCCTCTTTTATGCTCCACTTCAGCTGCCAGTAAATGCCTCACTGTTAGTAGCTCTGCCACCACCATGTTTCCAACACCTGGACCCACCTTGATGCAATTACTGACAGGGCAGGGCGGGGACGTGATCGGCTTAGATTGCATTTTCAATTCCACATTGACTTTTGCATTGCAGGCCATAGAATGATAATTCAAATCGCAAAAAAAAAAAGGGATAGTTCACCCAAAAATGAAAATTTCCCCATGATTTATTCACCCTCAAGCCATCCTAGGTGCATATGACTTTCTTCTTTCAGATGAATACAATCGGAGATATATTAAATAATGTCCTGGCTCTTCCAAGCTTTATAATGGCAGTGAACAGAGGATGAAAATTTGAAGCCCAAAAAAGTGCATCCATCCATCACAAAAGATATCCACATGGCTCCAGGGGGTTAATAAAAGGTCTTTTGAAACGATGTGTTTGTGTAAGAAAAATATCAATATTTAAAACATTATAAACTTTACGGCGAAAGAGTAACCCCTGACCTGACGCATGACACATTGACGAACGCGGAAGTGCAGAGGGATAGAGTAAAACAAAACAATGGTCACGAATTAGAAGTCTAAAACAAGAATTTCTAAAGAGAAATGTCAAAGGGTTTCGATATAAGAGAAGAGGAGCTTGAGTTTGTTGCCAAGCCCTATAATTTGTTTGAACCGCAAGAGGTGTCCAAGCTTACGCTGCTACTACATCTCGTCAGGGGTTACTCTTTTAGCGTCGACTTGCGTAGACCGCCTGCTGTAAGATAGTTATTTTAGTTTTTGAAAGTTTTAAATATGGATATTTTTCTAACACAAACGCATTGCTTTGCTTCAGAAGGAGCACATTGGATTTTTGCTTTAGTTGTTGATTCTCCACAGGTGAAATGTCTTCCTGTTGGCTCAGGTGATAGTAGGAAAGAGCCACAGAAAGGGAAAAGTTAGGCAGCTGGGACAAATTTTGATGGACCTGAATCAGCAGAAGTTCAGAGAAAGTCAAAGTGAAAAGTACCATAGTGTGAGGAGTGTATTGTTTAGGCACTGTGGAAAACTATTCACCAAAAAGGAATTTTTGTGGTGTGACAAAGATGTTGAGAAGATATTTCAGTAACTGGTCAGAGATTGAGTTACTAATGGTTTTCTTTGAGACTGTGGTCCCAGCTCTCTTCAGGTCATTGACCAGGTCCTGCCGTGTAGTTCTGGGCTGATCCCTCACCTTCCTCATAATCATTGATGCCCCACGAGGTGAGATCTTGCATGGTGCCCCAGACCGAGGGAGATTGACCGTCATATCTTGAACTTCTTCCATTTTCTAATAATTGCGCCAACAGTTGTTGCCTTCTCACCAAGCTGCTTGCCTATTGTACTGTAGCCCATCCCAGCCTTGTGCAGGTCTACAATTTTATCCCTGATGTCCTTACACAGCTCTCTGGTCTTGGCCATTGTGGAGAGGTTGGAGTCTGTTTGATTGAGTGTGTGGACAGGTGTCTTTTATACAGGTAACAAGTTCAAACAGGTGCAGTTAATACAGGTAATGAGTGGAGTACAGGAGGGCTTCTTAAAGAAAAACTAACAGGTCTGTGAGAGCCGGAATTCTTACTGGTTGGTAGGTGATCAAATACTTATGTCATGCAATAAAATGCAAATTAATTATTTAAAAATCATACAATGTGATTTTCTGGATTTTTGTTTTAGATTCCGTCACTCACAGTTGAAGAGTACCTATGATAAAAATTACAGACTTCTACATGCTTTGTAAGTGGGCAAACCTGCAAAATCGGCATTGTATCAAATACTTGTTCTCCCCACTGTAAGCTTCCATATAAAACGGGGGTTTCATGACACTTTTAAACAATGTTCAAAGTAGCACACCTTTTGAATATATAAACAGGCATGTACATAGTAATGAAACCAATTAAATTATTACAGATTTAAAAAAAAAAAAAAAAGAAAACAAACAGGAAACTCGTATCTTTGTCCGTTTCATGTTTTGGATTCAGTCAATAATTGATCCAGGCATTATTTAATAATTCCTGTAATACCTAGGCAATTTACTCACACCACATCTAATAGTTTCCTCACGTTTTGTTGATAGCAAGACAGCAGTAAAATTAGCAAAGCACCACAGCATAACACAGTGTTGGCGCACACAAGCTCTTCCTCATTTTCTCTCTAAAGGTAAATTGATTGAACAGCCATTCCAAAAAACATGGCAGCTTCTTCGATAACATCAACAGAAAAGATACTTGAAAATTAACTGATATTAGTTATGAGCTACAGTCTTAAGGAACATATAAAAATAATACAAAAATCCATGTCATGACCCCCCTTTAAGTTCAAATAATGTGGGAAATATGTTATAAAGTGATTTGAAACTCACCACCAGGAAACATGATTAGAGCGTTTTGCAGGAGCACATTGGATTTCTGCTTTAAGTGTTGATTCTCCACAGGTGAAATGTCTTCCTGTTGGCTCAGGTGATAGTAGGAAAGAGCCACGGAAAGGGAAAAGTTAGGCAGCTGAGATAGATTTCGATGAACCTGAATCAGCAGAAGTACAAAAAAAAGTCAATGTGAAAAGTGCCATAGTGTGAAGAGTGTATTGTTTAGGCGCTGTGGAAAACTATTCACCAAAAAGGAATTTTTGTGGTGTGACAAAGATGTTGAGAAGATATTTCAGTAACTGGTCAGAGATTGCTCATAGATTGAAACATACAAATAAATACAGTGGATTTAAAAATGCAGCTTTTTGAGATGTAAAAATGAATCCAAGATAATTAACGTCAGATCTTTAAAAGACTTAAAATAACCTGGTTGCACAAGTGTTCACACCCCTCAACTAATACTTGGCAGTCATTCTTTTTAAATACGATCAACTTAGCACATCTTGATTTGTCCATTCCCCCCCCCCCATTGACCTAAATTTTAGGTCAATGTTTTGGCTGTAAATCAAATGACGCCCTCTGTTAGTAAGGAATAGCAGGATGGCTGCTCGAACACTTCCGGTGGCTTCACCGCCTGCTGGCAGTTTAGAATGCAATTAGCAATCCAGTCATTATACAGATCCGTGGTTTAAGATTATTATACTGACAGATAATTGAACTCTAAAGGTTTTGTGCCAAAATGACATTTTACCCCATTTGTGAAATTTGAAGTTTTTATAGAGTATACACTGATCAGGCATAACATTATGACCTAATATTGTGTTGGTCCCCCTTTTGCTGCCAAAACAGCCCTGACCCAGAGGCATGGACTCCACTAGACCCCTGAAGGTGTGCTGTGGTATCTGGCACCAAGATGTTAGCAGCAGATCTTTTAAGTCAAGTTCCGAGGTGGGGCCTCTATGGATCGGACTTGTTTGTTCAGCACATCCCACAGATGCTCGATTGGATTGAGATCTGGGGAATTTGGAGGCCAAGTCAGAACCTCAAACTCATTGTTGTGCTCCTCAAACCATTCCTGAACCATTTTTGCTTTGTGGCAGGGCGCATTATCCTGCTGAAAGAGGCCACAGCCACCAGGGAATACCGTTTCCATGAAAGGGTTTACATGGTCTGCAACAATGCTTAGGTAGGTGGTACGTGTCAAAGTAACATCCACATGGATGGCAGGACCAAAGGTTTCCCAGCAGAACATTGCCCAAAGCATCACACTGCCTCCGCCGGCTTGCCTTCTTCCCATAGTGCATCCTGGTGCCATGTGTTCCACAGGTAAGTGACGCACACGTGATTCATCAGACCAGGCCACCTTCTTCCATTGCTCCGTGGTCCAGTTCTGATGCTCACATGCCCACTGTTGGCACTTACGCTTGCCCATTTTTCCTGCTTCTAACACATCAACTTTGAGGACAAAATGCTCACTTGCTGCCTAATATATCCCACCCACTAACAGGTGCCGTGATGAGATAATCAGTGTTATTTACTTCACCTGTCAGTGGTCATTATGTTATGCCTGATCGGTGTATATATAGTATTATACTGACATACACTCACCTAAAGGATTATTAGGAACACCTGTTCAATTTCTCATTAATGCAATTATCTAATCAACCAATCACATGGCAGTTGCTTCAATGCATTTAGGGGCGTGGTCCTGGTCAAGACAATCTCCTGAACTCCAAACTGAATGTCAGAATGGGAAAGAAAGATGATTTAAGCAATTTTGAGCGTGGCATGGTTGTTGGTGCCAGACGGGCCGGTCTGAGTATTTCACAATCTGCTCAGTTACTGGGATTTTCACGCACAACCATTTCTAGAGTTTACAAAGAATGGTGTGAAAAGGGAAAAACATCCAGTATGCGGCAGTCCTGTGGGCGAAAATGCCTTGTTGATGCTAGAGGTCAGAGGAGAATGGGCCGACTGATTCAAGCTGATAGAAGAGCAACTTTGACTGAAATAACCACTCGTTACAACCGAGGTATGCAGCAAAGCATTTGTGAAGCCACAACATGCACAACCTTGAGGCGGATGGGCTACAACAGCAGAAGACCCCACCGGGTACCACTCATCTCCACTACAAATAGGAAAAAGAGGCTACAATTTGCACGAGCTCACCAAAATTGGACAGTTGAAGACTGGAAAAATGTTGCCTGGTCTGATGAGTCTCGATTTCTGTTGAGACATTCAGATGGTAGAGTCAGAATTTGGCGTAAACAGAATGAGAACATGGATCCATCATGCCTTGTTACCACTGTGCAGGCTGGTGGTGGTGGTGTAATGGTGTGGGGGATGTTTTCTTGGCACACTTTAGGCCCCTTAGTGCCAATTGGGCATCGTTTAAATGCCACGGCCTACCTGAGCATTGTTTCTGACCATGTCCATCCCTTTATGACCACCATGTACCCATCCTCTGATGGCTACTTCCAGCAGGATAATGCACCATGTCACAAAGCTCGAATCATTTCAAATTGGTTTCTTGAACATGACAATGAGTTCACTGTACTAAAATGGCCCCCACAGTCACCAGATCTCAACCCAATAGAGCATCTTTGGGATGTGGTGGAACGGGAGCTTCGTGCCCTGGATGTGCATCCCACAAATCTCCATCAACTGCAAGATGCTATCCTATCAATATGGGCCAACATTTCTAAAGAATGCTTTCAGCACCTTGTTGAATCAATGCCACATAGAATTAAGGCAGTTCTGAAGGCGAAAGGGGGTCAAACACAGTATTAGTATGGTGTTCCTAATAATCCTTTAGGTGAGTGTATATTGTATTATACTATTATTATATTGTATTATATTATTATTGCGTATTAATATACAGTATATTGTAAAGGCCTCTTGCTCTTGTCTCACCTAAAAACAATCTCTGATGGACCCCCTGCATTTATATCTCCCACACAGGGTGCAGTGTTTCCCATACATTGATTTATTTGTGGCGGCCGCCACAATGTCAACATTGACCGCCACAAATAGATTTTCAGTGATTTCAGGTATTTAATGACGTGTTTTGCGCCAATATGTCCTTATTAAAACCACAAAAGACTGTCTGTTTGCGCTGAGTAAAGAGAAGTGCGCGCTTCACTCACGCAATCAGCACTTAATCAGCTCTGGGTCTCAGTTCACATGTGCTGAGTTTAGCGTGCATTTTGGAACGGCAAACTAAGGTCGCACTGGTGCCCAAATGATAAGAGTTGCCATTTCTGTTACATGTGAGAAACATATGGCAAACAAAACGAAAGCGGAACGGAACCGCGCTACTTGTTTGAGCTGCGCTGCGCGGTCCGTTTATCAGCTCGGAGCAATAATAGACAGAGCGCGAGCTCATACACGGGCCGATCTCGATCACATGACACTGTTATCACACAGCGCTGGGAGATCCAGTGAGAAAGTGCTTGAATTCACCACAGAATTAATAACATCGCTACTGTGAGATCTAGTGGGAAGCGTTCGGCGCAGAATTCTCTGTTATAAACCACAGATATCAGATCAAACAGCGCTGACGTGGAAACCAGGAGAAACATTCAGGGGTTTCAGTCCACAAATCATAAACATTCAGCATGGATTTAATGTAGTAACACCCCACGGTATTGTGGAAGAAACGGTGTTCTTTTTTACATTATTCATCTCAGGGTTCATACAACCTTTTGAGAGTGAAATTCAAGCACTTTTCAAGGGCTTTCAATTGTTTCACACTTTTTACCAGCACTTAAAAGCTCTAAATATGATCAAATTTTAATGTTATTTTTAATGTGATGATTTGTAAAACTAAAAGTGTAAAGGCGTAGGCCACTTTGTGGCAAACAAGCACTTTTATTTTAAAAAGACATGAAATTACTACTATAACCAGTAAATGGCGGCAGAGGAGCACTTATTGACGACTAAGCCATTTCCACTCCTTAATATATGGAAAAAAGTAGGAAGTCACAAAGTTTCATGAAAAACAAAAACTTCTTCAAATTGTGACTTAATTACCCAGAAAACAAGTAAAGAGTGCTCCTTTTAAATTTCACTGAAGCTGTCGGTCAGTTCAGTGTGATACTATAGAAGAACAATGGTAGCCTACATTTACTAAGAGCCGAATATTACAATTTAGTAGGTTTTTGCACATTACTGTTGTTAATAAAAGTACATTTTATCTGCATATCAATTCATAAACCTTTGTTTGACTAGTTTATTCTGCAATAAATTACAAATTAATTACTTAAAAATCATACAATGTGATTTTCTGGATTTTTGTTTTAGATTCCGTCACTCACAGTTGAAGAGTACCTATGATAAAAATTACAGACCTCTACATGCTTTGTAAGTGGGCAAACCTGCAAAATCGGCAGTGTATCAAATACTTGTTCTCCCCACTGTATTAGTGACGTCAAATGTATGTGTAATTCGTATATTATAGATTTATACAAAGACATATATACGTGTATAAATAATAACAACATGATATGTCAAAAATGTATTATACATATATTTGGCTAGGTATGGGCTAGATATATATGGTGTAACGGTTCAAATGACTCACGGTTCGGTTTGTATCACGGTTTTAGGGTCATGGTTTCGGTACGGTTCAGTATGTGCTATGTTTACGAGAAAAAGGACTACTGTGAAATAAAATTAAAGACAATAAGGACAAATAATCACAAATAATTACAAGGAATACAATAGAGCAAAGATACAAATAAAATAAACAGTGCTTTTCAGGTTTTTCAGGTAGATCTAAGTAGTTTTCAGGTACAGAAATTGAATAATCAAATGTAAAATAACACTGCATATAATCTTCACTGTATAAATTTAATAAAGATTAATGTATTAATAGATAATAGATTTTGAGTTACAAAACTTAGTCAAGAGCAGTGAGTGATTTCTTTGTCTTTTGTTGTTTAAATAACATTAAAAACAGACAGCAGCAAGGAATATTAGGATGCTGTCACAATGCACAGATCCAATATACTGATACTGTACACATAAGTTGTCTCTCTCAACTGTTTACGTTCACTTAAGACATAGCCTACTATGTTTGCTAGGATACTCGCCAAGACAGGCATGTTGACTACCAGTATTGAATGTTGAGCCGTAGCTCATTGGCCGCTGATGCAACAGCAACCAATCAGCTGCGCTATTATATGTAGATAACGATGTGATCGTTACCAAATTGAGTTAAGTTACCTTTAACTGTACAAGCTGCTAAACGTATTTAGCCAACACAGACTTTTTTTTATTATTGTCCATGTTGCTGCTGCATGTCTATTAGTATGCATTTACACTACAACACTTAATACACGTCTATTTTGACATAGGCTTGACAGATTTTTCCCATCCGTTGCTATGGTTATCACTCACTGTCAATCATACCAAAGACTCATGAAACAATTTAGCGGATTCACTCCAGTAATTAAACGTGTTTGTCACTCCTGAAACTGCACTATACGTGGACCTTGCTCCTCTTAGAAGCATGTCAAACTAAAACTTTCTTCAAGATGCGAATGGATTATATACAGAAAGCGAGCAAAGAACAACTTTCTAGCACAACTTACTGAGCTCACTCACGGGAAAACTCCTGTTATAATTAATTAATCTAACTACACACTGCACAATAATTCTCCAGTTTACATTTACATTTGCGAGTGTGTAGAACTCAGTCAATAAACTTGTGCTAAACGAAAATTCGTTATGTGTTTTGACGGATATTAAGCGGATTCTACAGTAAACACCCGTGACTGGCCATTGCTTTCAACAATCATTCCTAGTATTGACTACAAAACTTAATGCTGCAACAACACGTGGTAAACAGAAACCTTTCCCTTGGTAATTAGAAACCAGAGCGCACACACAAATACTCACAGGAGCGAAAAAAGCAGTCTTTGAGCAAGTACAGAATTAAGTTGTTATTACTGGTATTGTAAAAATGCTTTCCCACCCCTCAACCAATTTTTAAAAACTCATCAGATCTACAAATTACATATTCTGCATTCAAAACAAAGGTGATAAGTTTGCATTCCTGACATGATGAAAAACCTATCGACTTGAATTAAGTTGAGTTCTTTACCTCCCATTCCTCATAGAGACGGATGAGGGTGGTGTACTCGCGACAGCGCAGGCACAGGAAGTCAAAGAGCAGCAGCATGCAGAGAGGGTCATTATCTGGATCCAGACTGAAAGCATAATTAACAAATCTAAAAAAAAATGATCTGTCATGTTTAACACACTAAAACATCTGGCTGGCTGAATGTGGTGGTACCATGGTACAGGGATGGTGTCAGATGGTATTACCACAGTCTCAGTGTCCCAACAAACACAAACAGCACCATTTCAGATATTCTAGATGGCTGTTTTCATTTTTAAATATTGGGAAACAGCTGTCATTTTAATACACATCCATATTTTATGAGGCAGTGTGAACTAGCCTTTACATGGTACTTCAAAAATATCTTGGAATTATGGTTCAGTATAAGGAGTGTATGAAGAAAGACTATGAGATTGTCCTTGATAATAATATTTAATTATAAGTAGTACACTATACTACACAATATAGATTTTTTTATGGCTAATAATGAGCAATGGATGATATGATATCACACAATTCAATTTAAAGATAGTAAAACATGCTTAACAAATGCTGAAATTAAATGTATATTTATTTTACAAAATATTCATTATATCAGAAATAAATCATTTAAATGAATATGAAAAAAAATTGTAAAAACATTGAACTTGATAAAAAATACATCTGTAAAATAAACCAATTTATACTTTAGTTGGCAACTTCACATCTGTACAATTTAACAGATGTATTGTGTTAGGAACTCTGGATAATGGATTTTGTATTATGAATGATAACTTAATCATATTATTCTAATGTGGTCTGATACCTCATAATCAGTTTGCAGTACTCTAGGGCTGTGCGGGGACAACCTCTCTTCTCCAGAAATATTACATGCTTGAACAGCACCAAATAAAAAGCCCTGGAGATACAGAAAAGAGTGAGAGAGAGATTTTGTCAGAAGTTTATCATGGTGCTCAAAAGTTCTTTAAAGAAAATCATGACAATATACCATGGTATTCCAAAAAACAATGATAAATGGCAATAATAAAGCAGATCTTCAATTACATTTTTCCACACACAGCCTTCGGTCTCACCTGTTCTCTGGTCTGCGATAGTCCAGTCGACACATGCCTGACGTCAGGCTGAACACAGGGTGGAATGAACACTCAAAACTATATAAAGCCCTTTCTGCGGAGATGAACAAAACAAATAAATGCTGTATATATCTGTCCATTTAAAAAAAACATTAGCATATATCAGAAATAATATGAGTATCAATTATTTATTATAGCATGAAAAAAAAGTGTATTTTCAGTGTCTCAGAGCAGCTCGGTTGGCAGTAAATGCTGCTTCATACAAACTCCATTTCTGCAAGTGCAGTGAGTCTGAGTCCATCTTTACAAAATAAAAATAAAAATTCCTAAATAAAAGAATTTAGTCAGGGTAGTGTCATATTTGATTTTTGACAGGAATGAAAATGAGGCTGTGAGGGGCAGCTTATGATGTCCATCTTTCCAAATTTGTAATGAGAATCATATATAAAAGACTTTAGTCAGGGTAGCGTCGTATTTGATTTTTGACAGGAATGAAAACAAAGATCGTACTGTTGTTTAACAACATACCTGTTCAGCTGACAAAATGTCATTCTAAAACATTCAGGACACAAAAACTCCATTCCAACAGTTTTAAAATTGTGTGATCTGGGATCTTTATACAGTGTGTGCTATATGTGAATAAAAGCCCAAATTCAATCTGTTCATCATATAAAGCGATCGTGTCTCTTCAGAAAATTTGGACTAAAACATTCAATTCATATGGATTAGTTTTACGATTTCTTTATGAACATTTTAAAGCGTCAAAGTGGTAGTTGCGTAGCTGTCAATGGAGAGACCGAAAGCCCTCAGATTTCATCAAAAAGATCTTCATTTGTGTTCCGAAGATGAACGAAAGTCTTACAGGTTTGGAACGATATGAGGGTGAGTAATTATTGACAGAATTTTCATTTTTGGGTGAACTATCCCTTTAAATGTTACTATGTTGTTGTTCTAATGCCTACTGTTAGATGCCACTATTGCTCTTGTGTGGTAGGTTTACATACAGGTATGTAGTACAAAAAGATAGAGGAAAGCATGGCTTTCCCATTTCTTGATGTCATGATTGGGAAACTTTGGTTTTATGCTCAAAGAAAGATCCTTTTCTTGTATATTCACAGATTGGTTGTTTAAATTGTATTTCACTATTGTTGAGTTTATACTAATATTTATTAATATTTTGTTTACTGAAGGACTCATTTTTTTCTTCCCCCTTTTTTATAACTAATGAATCATTTGCTAACTCATGGTATATTTCGAAAATTGAAAGGACTGATTTGCCTGCATTTTATCTAACCACTGTGTGTCACCTAAATTGGATACCATTCACAAGAATATCTCTATGGGGTTAGAATTGTTGAATTAAATAATAGATTGAAAATAAATAAATAGATTGAGATTCATAGATACATTATATATAGAGATATACACAAAATTTAATAAAACCCACAAATGAATAAAATGAGATTTGCAAAAAAAAAAAAAAAAAAATTTTACAAATGTGTTTTTTGCCTGGCATTCATTTGTGAATCGTTTGCTGTGCATTTGTGAATGACACGCATTTGTGGATTTGAAACCTTTCTAGTGTCAAGACGTGCAGACAAATCCAGAAATAAGTGGACTCCACCCAAACAAATATATTTCTGTATGTATGCAATTATGCAGAAAATATTAAGCATGAACATTTTTCATGAAATTGTTAAGCGTATATTTAAGATGTATTGTGTTGACCAACGTTCACTTAAAACTCTTGAAGATCTTGGAAACAATGACAGTTAAAGAGCTACAGGACAGCGCAAATTCTCTATTTAGGGATTAAATGTTGTACTTTTATATTACATTGTTTTATTTTTTGACTTAAATCAAGGCTGCAAACTAGGGTTGCATGGTATACCGATACTGGAAAAATACCGGTATACATTATATTTCAAATTATACAGTATCATGATTTTGCTCATTTCGGTACTTTATACGCTGCTGTTCCGAAGTTCATGTAGAAGTGTTGCATAACCAAACTGATGCGAAAACAACAAATGTGACAACAGAGGAACAAGACGGAGCAAACAGATAAAACTCATTCTACATGATAATTGTGCTGACAAAATAAAATAAGAGGATAAGATGTTAATGCTCCCATGTGTATTTGTAAAGAGTGTCAAAGGTTGCTATTTACAACATGTTTTTGCAGCGTTGAGAATTGTAGCCAATCACGGACAATCGTTGTAAAGCGCAATGCATTCCATTGAATATTCATTGCGAATTCTCGATGTGCTGACTGACACATCCACGTGCGCACATATAAAAAAAACAAAAAAAAATTCACATGTACAGCTATTCACAGCTATTGCTCAATACTTTGTTGAAGCACCTTTGGCACCAATTATAGCCTCAAGTCTTTTTGAGTATGATGCTACAAGCTTGGCACACCTATTTTTGGGCAGTTTCTCCCATTCTTTTTTGCAGGACCTCTCAAGCTCCATCAGGTTTGATGGGGAGCGTCGGTGCACAGCCATTTTCAGATCTCTTCAGAGATGTTCAATCGGGTTCAAGTCTGGGCTCTGGCTTTTCATCAAGGATGTCTCTGTACATTGCTGCATTCATCTTTCCCTCGATCCTGACTAGTCTCCCAGTTCCTACCGCTGAAAAACATCCTGCCACCACCATGCTTCACTGTAGGGATGGTATTGGCCAGGTGATGAGCGGTGCCTGGTTTCCTCCAGACATGACGCTTGCCATTCAGGCCAAAGAGTTCAATCTTTGTTTCATCAGACCAGAGAATTTTGTTTCTCATGGTCTGAGAGTCTTTCAGGTGCCTTTTGGCAAACTCCAGGCGGGCTGTCATGTGCCTTTTACTGAGGAGTGGCTTCCGTCTGGCCACTCTACCATACAGGCCTGATTGGTAGAGTGCTGCAGAGATGGTTGTTCTCCTGGAAGGTTCTCCTCTCTCCACAGAGAAATGGTGGAGCTCTGTCAGAGTGACCATGGGTTCTTGGTCACCTCCCTGACTAAGGCCCTTCTCCCCCGATTGCTCAGTTTGGCTGGGCGGCCAGCTCTAGGAAGAGTCCTGGTGGTTCCAAACTTCTTCCATTTACTGATGATGGAGGCCACTGTGCTCATTGGGACCTTCAATGCTGCAGAAATTTTTCTGTACCCTTCCCCAGATCTGTGCCTCGATACAATACTGTCTCGGAGGTCTACAGACAATTCCTTGGACTTCATGGCTTGGTTTGTACTCTGACATGCACTGTTAACTGTGGGACCTTATATAGACAGGTGTGTGCCTTTCCAAATCATGCCCAATCAACTGAATTTACCACAGGTGGACTCCAATCAAGTTGTATAAACATCAAGGATGATCAGTGGAAACAGGATGCACCTGAGCTCAATTTTGAGTGTCATGGCAAAGGCTGTGAATACTTATGTACATGTGATTTTTTTCATTTTTTATTTAATAAATTTGCAAAGATTTCAAACAAACTTCTTTCACGTTGTCTTTATGGGGTATTGTTTGTAGAATTTTGAGGAAAATAATGAATTTAATCCATTTTGGAATAAGGCTGTAACATAACAAAATGTGGAAAAAGTGAAGCACTGTGAATACTTTCCGGATGCACTGTATACACAGAATTACAGTATTTCAAAATATCTGTCTTGGTATTCACGCAAATAAAACGTTTGGTTAACTGTTGGGGAAAAACATCTGATATGTGATATATCTGATATGTGACATCTGATAAATACATAATGTGTAACATTATATTAGATCCGTGCATTACAGTAGGTCTTAATATATAGGCAGTCTGTCACAATGTTAATCAAACAATTGTGGTACCATGGAAAAAAAGTTGAATATTTTATTCCTATATATTTTTGACTTGGTGTGTGCCAAATTTGGTGCTAAAAACACTGACTCGTTAGGCAATGTTTTCTCATTAAAATCAGGTGATTTCCTTTAACTCAATAGAATGTGTGGTAATACCAATATGGTGGTGATAAATAATTCGTAATAAGGAATTATTTCACAGTATTTTGAAGTGCCTGCGATAATGCCATGCATGTTCATTATCCTGCTATATCGTATTACCGTATATCAGCACGTTTAATCTCCAGTAGTTTGTTGTTGTTCCATCTCATTCGTTTCTTTTTTTTGCTTGTTGCGCAACCTTGTGGACAAACTAAATGGAGCAAAAAATTCAGTGTGCATGTGTGACCCTGGACTACATTTTTTGTGGAGTTTTTGTGCATTTATTTTTACAAGGTGAAAGAGGTTAACATGGGCTGTTTTGTTGTTGCTTTGCAATCTTTTAAATTAACTTATCAGAAGGTAAACTTTTTCATAACGAATTCTGTCATAACTGATAAGCTCTGTTCTCTCATACCTACTTGTGCATATGTATTTTGTGGCACTGTGCATATGTATTTTTGTGGTACTGACTTCAACTGTGCTTCTTAATGTTTGGCTTTGCTCTTACATATTTTAAATTAAAAATTAAAATACTTTTTTTTTTGTATTAAGTGTAGGGCTTCTCTGTAAAACACTGTCTCACAGAGGTCACTGGTCTCATACTCAGCGCATCAGTGAATTTCCTCACCGATGAGATCTCTGGCTGTCTCTTGATCTTCCTGCATGCGACATACATCTGACAGCTGAAGGAGTGAATCAATATGATAAGGGTTCAGTTGCAGGAGAACCTGAAAGAAAAAGAGAGAAATAGAGCATCACAAGCATAAATGTAACACATCGGTCCCTCGTGAGCATTTTAAAAAAAAAAAAATCAGTCCGTAGTTAATAACATATTAGAATAAAATTACCACAATGTTGTTGGGGTCCATTGACTCAACCGCATCAAAAAACTTGAACTGGACTTGCTGATATTCACGATTATGTTCAAAGGTGAAGTGCTGAATGCCATCTTTAGACTCCACTAGACTCATGGAGATACCTAAGAGAGACAACTACAGTCAGCTATATTTCACATTAATGGTGTTAAGAGTACCAAAAGTTCTCACAAACTCACATTGCAATTCACAACTGCTCGCAACAAAATACACAAATATACTATACATTGTTTTGTAAACTTAGAACCAGACAGGTCACAGGTCATTTAATATAATGTAATTAAATAAGGGCTGCACAATAATAACAAATAATGCCAAAAATCAGATGATTTCAAGATCAAAGACATCAATAGGAGAGAGAGTTGCATCAGTATTGGTGAGAGAATTTAACATTCATATATACTAGAAGATCTTGTGCTCCAAATAGAAAAAAAAAAAATCCTTATTCTTCAGGTGCGTAGACAAAAAAGTCATTGCAAACAAACAAAAATAATTGCTAACTACACACTGAACTCAGTCCAGACTAGAGAAAGTCTAGCAAAAATAGATTTTATTTTATAAACTGCAATGCTAGAAAAAATATAATTTAACACTTTCAGCAGTGCAGCACAGAGTTGGTACTGCTGAAAGTGTAAAATTATATTTTCTATCTCTAGATAAAGGAGATGCTGTTATTCTAGTGCTGCTGGATCTCAGCGCAGCATTTGACATGATTGACCATAATATTCTTATCTCGCGCCTGGAACACACAGTAGGTCTAAAAGACACGATCTTGAAATGGTTCAAATCCTTTGTAAGTGATAGATATTTTTCAGTCAATTATGGAAATTCGACATCTACCAAAAAACGCCTTTTGTGGGGTGTACCACAAGAGGCTATTCTATCTCCCACACTTTTTTCTTTGTATTTGCTCCCGTTGGGCAGCATTTTTAGAAAGCATGGAGTATCATTCCACTGTTTCGCCGATGATACCCAGTTGTATTTACCATTAAGGCACCCAACAAAGTCTCTGCACTCTCTTTTAGCTTGCCTAAACGATGTTAAAAACTGGATGATTTTTTTTAACGATGTTAAAAAAAACAAATTTTTTTAATGTTAAACGAGGACAAAAAAAGAGGTCATTGTATTCGGTCAGTCTAATGTCCCTGCCAAGGTCCTTTTAGATTCGAGTCCATTGGCACCGTACTGTAAAACGTTGGTACGAAATTCAGGTTTCATAATTGACGATAAATTAAAAATGGAAAAGCAAAATCAATTCCGTGGTACGGGCCTGCTTTTATAATCTTTTATAAATCTACTAGTAAAATTGTCTCGGTTCCCTGAGAGAAGGGAACGAGTATTGCGTAAGTTAGCTTACGCTATGGGAAAACCTCTTCTTGAGAATACTGAAGCCAAAAATTATCCTTATTTTATATATGTAAAACGCAGTGTAGCTGCACAATAGACCCCAGCAGAGCATACTAGTGCGCTGATTGGCTGTGCTGCAGCAACTGCACGAACCTATGGTGAGGCGGCTGAAAGGCGCGAACCAATCAAGTCACTTCATGCCTTACCACGTCAGTGCCTGCCAAAATGGGCGTGGCCTTGGCTATAAAAGCCCCCCTTACGCCATAGGATTCAGGTTAAATCAACTGAAGCGATTCCCTGATCTAAGCACAATAGCACAGCGGGTTATGCAATACTCGTTCCCTTCTCTCAGGGAACCGAGGTTACGTTAGTAACCGAGACTTTCCCTTTCGAGAGTACTCTCGTATTGCGTAAGTTAGCTTGCGCTATGGGAACCCAATTTAAAACGCTGTGCGTGCTTATAAAAACTTAAGCACAAGCCCGAGGCCCATAGAAGAGTAAAAGTTATGAGTTCCAAAAAGAGGCCAACGAATGGTGAGCCTCATATAAGGGTATATTGCAGGAAAATGATTATTCCTGTGTCATATAATTTAGATAAAACTAGACCGGACAGCGTCGGGCCTTATAGTTGTTATAAATGTGTTATACATTTGTCTATATGGAAAGGACCCTAGCTTGCAAAGCGGGAACCTCCAAGTTATACAATTTAATAAATGTGGACGAAGAGGCCCAGCCTGCCGCCGCACAGACGAGGCCATGCCTCTAGCGGAATGAGCTGAATTCTTGCTGGTTGGTAGGTGATCAAATACTTATGTCATGCAATAAAATGCAAATTAATTACTTAAAAATCATACAATGTGATTTTCTGGATTTTTATTTAGTGTACCTATGATAAAAATTACAGACCTTTACATGCTTTCTAAGTAGGAAAACCTGCAAAATCGGCAGTGTATCAAATACTTGTTCTCCCCACTGTAGGTTGGATGCATCTGTCGAGATCACTTTCCATTTCGAGACCGTGCCCATACTCACGCCATACTGGTACCAGTTGGCTGCTTTCCAAGGAGCCAGGGCTTTGATACAGCCGTGGTTCACTTCGATGCATAAGTGGCCTGACCGCCACGCGCGAGCCGAGCCACAGTGTTTTAACCAGCGCTGGAGGGGGCGCATATACAGTAGGCCCAGTTTGAGTACTGCTGATGCTGAGGCCATGAGGCCTAACATCCTCTGAAAATGTTTGAGAGGAGTGTAAGTGCCAGCTTTGAACGACGCCGCTAGGCGCTGGATGGCGAGCGCGCTGTGACGTAAACCGTGCTCTCATCTGTATCGAGTCCATGACTGTCCCCAGAAAAGAAATATTCTGGCTGGGAGACACCGCGCTCTTGGCAGTGTTGATCCTGAGACCCAGACATTCTAGATGGCTGAGGAGCCAGGACCTGTGAGTTATTAACTGCGCCTTTGATTGGGCTATAACAAGCCAATCGTCGAGGTAGTTCAGTACTCGCACTCCCCGTAGTCTCAGGGGGGGCAAGGGCCGCATCCATGCACTTTGTAAATGTACGGTGTGCTAGGGATAGACCAAATGGTAGGACTTTGTATTGATAAGTCTGCCCCTCGAAGGCAAATCTCAAGAATGGCCTGTGGCGGGGTGCTATTTGAATGTGAAAGTAAGCATCTTTCAGATCCACTGAGAAAAACCAATCCCCTGGGCGAATTTGCGCGAGGATTTGTTTCATTGTCAGCATTCTGAATGAGCACGCAAGCATTTTGTTCAGATGTCTGAGATCTAGGATGGGTCCGCCATTCTTCTTTGGAACGAGGAAGTAGCGACTGTAAAAGCCTGACTCGCTTTTTGCTAAGGGGACAGTTCCTACAGCCCCTTTTGCTAACAGTTTCGACACTTCGAAAACCGATGTCTCGACCACGGCGCGAAAGCGTGGGGGTCTGCGAACAAACTGTAGTGAGTAACCTTGTTTTATTATGTTCAACACCCACTCTGATATACCGGGGATGGCCTCCCAGGCCTCGGCCCGCATAGCAAGGGGTTGAATTAAGTCTGGGGATGGGCCGCTTTGTAATAGGGACCCGGTCGGCCGGCTGTTTTGTGCTTGTGACACTGTAGGGACAACGCTTATGTGTAGTGGCGTGCACTGTGTAGTGGGCCAATGTAGTAGCTCTACATTTAGAACACGCCCGGCGCGAGCTGGCGAGCAAGCCAACGGGATAATCTGTGTGATTTTGTGGCGCTGTGTGAACAGTGCTTATGTGCAGGGGTGCATACTTTGTAGTGGGCACACTGCCTACAGTCAGAACAGAGGAAAAACTCTTTTTGTGTTTTATTTGGGTAGCCGTTAAAATGGCATGTGTGTGCAGGCGTGCGTGTTTTATAACAGGCTCATTGACTGCAATGTTGACATCTCCAGCCGCCTGAATAGAAGGGACTGGGAGAAGTGTAAAGGAAGTCTGTGGTGGTAATCCGGCCGCAGCGGGACTTAACCACTGTCTCTTTCTTCCTGTGGTCAGGAAGGCTTTGGAGGCTCGGGGTTCAACACAATCTTGGGTCGAGGTCCCTATCGCTCTGGCGGTCCATGGCGTCTCGCAGAAAGTGAACGGTGGCAAGTCTTCGGCACTGAGCGCGGCTGGAAGACCGGCGGCGTTGTCTTTGAAGGCTGAGGGGGCAGCGCTTTTGTGTGGCGGCCCGAAGCAGAGCTGGAGCGCTTTGGGAGAAAATGGCGCATAGCTTGTGACGCCTTTTGTGCTTCGGTGAAGCGCTCAGCAAACCCTTTCACCGCTGGACCAAACAGGCCAGTGGTGGAGATGAGGGAATCAAGGAAGGAGGCTTTATCTGCGTCCTTCATGTCCGTAAGGGCACTCTAGCACTGTCAGGTTCGCCATGCTTCTGCCAATCGCCTGGGCGGTGGAGCTGCACAGGTCTTTGAATGCCTCAGGATCAGGGCCAGACTCATCCAGAAAACGGAGAAGTTTGGCCTGAAACACTTGAAGGACAGCCATTGTGTGTAGAGCCGAAGCAGCCTGGCCGGTGGAGGCATACGCTCATACCAGCGAGAGCTGACGTAGTGCGGCAGGGCTTGGATGGGTGCGTCGCTTTTGACTGCCATCCCCAAAGATGTGCGGCGACCGCTTCCTCAAGAGGAGGAAGACTCTCATAACCTTTTTCCTTCGCGCCGTTGAGTGTCGAGAGCACTGAAGAAGCCGAGGATTTGAGACAAATCCTCCATAATCATAAGAGGGACTTCCGGTAAGACTGCGGAGTGAGAAGCCGCAAAGTTTCTGCTCTGAGTATTACTTTTGATCATATTCATTATTTCTACTTATTTACACGTCTGGAGCACCTGACATCTTAGCACTAAGTTTATCAGTTTGTAATAAAGTCCCTCAGTAACCTAATATGCCGAGAGGCAATACGAAAAATGCCGCAGATATTGCTAAAGAAAACATGCAAGCAGCAGACATGGTTGCTTCGGCGCAGGGGGGCGATATCAGCAAACTCCTCTGGGGTATCAGATCAGAGGTTGCAGCGCTCAGAATGGAGATTCTCACTGAGTTGAAATCTTCTATTTCGGCTGTAAAAAACATCACTGCAGGTGCAGGAGCAAAAGCTGAAGGATGTTGAAGAATCACTCAACGATGTGGATGGTCACGCTGCTTCTCTGGTAACCATGTGCGCAGCTTTGTTGAAAGATAACAAACGGAAGGCGAAACTCAGCGACTTAGAAAATCGTTCTAGGAGGAATAACGTGAGCGTAATCGGCATTCCTGAGCACTCTGAGGGCACACGCCTGACCACTTTTATGGAGGAACTTCTACTTGATGTCTTTGGGAAGGAGAGTTTTGCTAAGCACCCGGTGGTGGACAGAGCGCATCACTCCCTGGCACCCCCACCGAAACCAAACCAGGCCCCGAGACCCTTTACTGTCAGACTCCACTATCAGATGATGGAATTAATTCTTCGACTTGCGTCGGAAAAGGGACAGCTTTTGTATAACGGCTATCGGATTCACTTCTACCCGGATGTGAGTGTGGAGGTCGCCAAACGGAGAGCAGCTTTCAACCCGGACAATTCTCATTTTTTGCGATCTCCCGCGATTATATACAATCATCTTTGTGAATGATACCTTTGGTGACTTAATTCAGGTGTTTGTTCATGTATCAAGATTTTTTATGTAGCGTACTATGTCCATTGTGTCTCATTCTAGCCAAATTATTATTTGTTGCTTTTTGACAAAATGTCCAAGGTCCAGAAAACTGATCAATTTTGTGACCTGGAACATGAAAGGCATGAATAATTTGATTGAGAAATAAGATTATGGCACATTTGTGCCTACTAAAGGCTGGGGTCGCCTTTTTACAGGAAACACACATTCTGAAAGCAGATGTGGTAAAATTCATACAGCCTTTTAAATCTGCTGTAGTTATAGAGGATTTTTGTGAGCAGTATGGACTACTTGACCCATGGAGATTTTTTTCCTTCCTCAAAAGTATTTTCCTTTTTCTCCCCAGTACATTTGTATAGCCATGTAGATTTTTTTTTTTGGTAGACAAAAGCCTGATATCCCTTATTTCATCAAGTGAATATCATAGCATAGTGATATCGGATCATGCCTCTTCTTTTTTAAGCTCGGTTTCCCCAATTACCACTCATGTTTTAGGCCCCGGAGGGTAAACTCTGTTATTGTCAGATGATGAATTTGTTAAATTTCTATCTCTTTTTTGGAGACAAATGATGCACTTGATATTTTGAGAGCTACATTTTAGGAGGCTCTAAAGCCTTTCTGCGTGTGAAAATTATTTCCTTCTCTTCCTATACCAGAAAGCAGGAGATCTCAAAGCTTAAAGTAATTTCGGATGCGAAAAGCAAGCTGGATGAGCAATATGCTACAAACAAACTTACATAAAGAGCTTATATAAAGAACGGCTGATGCTGCAGACCGAATTTAACCTATTGACCACTTCGCAGGAAGAGAAAAGTTTGTTGAAAAACCGCCACAAATTTTACGAATTTGGTGATAAGACTAGTAAATTATTGGCCTATCAAGCCCACCAATCCCAAAATGATTACCCAAATTCAGTCCTCCTTTGGCTCTATATTACACACTGCCCACTATATAAATAATAGATTTGTTCAATATTACTCATCTCTGTACTTCTCAGAATATACTAACTATTTGGCTTTCTTTGAATCCTTTTTTGCCAAGCTAAATCTGCCTAATGTTAGTATTGGTCCTGAACTTGGTGATTCTATTAGACAACAGAGTGGTAAGGCACCCGGACCTGACGGCTTTCCTATAGAGTTCTATAAGAAGTTGAAAGCTCTGTTGAGCCCACTTCTTGTAGCAGTATATAATGACGCTTTTGAGAAAGGCTCCCTTCATTTTACTCTTACATAGGCATCAATTTCATTTTTTTTTTTAAAGAAAACAAGAATGCCACTCTTTGTGAATCACAGACCAATTTCAATACTAAATGCTGATTTTAAAATATTAGCTAAAAGGCCTTTACGTTGCGCTTAGAACCCATCTTACCTGCAATAATTCACAATGATCAAACGGGATTTATTCGGGGGTGCAACCCCTTTAACAACCTGCAGCGTTTGTTAAATGTAATGCACACTCGCTCATAGTCGGATAACGCAGAAGTCATTGTTTCTCTCGATGCCGAAAAGGCGCTCGACCGTGTAGAGTGGGAATATCTTTTTTGTACCCTTAAAAAAAAATGTGGCTTCTCTGAAGATTTCCTGGATTAAACTCTTATACTCTGCCCCAGTAGCCTCTGTCTGCACAAATAATGTTTTTTCAGAATATTTCTCTTTACATAGAGGTACAAGGCAGGGTTACCCACTTTCACCCTTGTTCGCAATTTCTATCGAGCCATTGGCCATATTACTTCGCCAGTCCTCTGTTTTTATAGGCATCACTCAAAACGGCATAGAACATAACATTTCTTCATATGCGGATAGGACTGTCACGATATCTATAGAAACCTTGGGGAAAAAACAATGTTATCAGTCAAATTCATCTTTACTTTGTTTATGATGTGTTTTGCTTTCTTTTTTAGCCAATGCATACAACAATTGAGACTCTGGCTTTCTCTGGCTTCTTTGACTGCTTAAGAAAAAAAATACTTCTAGTTCAACAGTATCATAAATAAACTTTAACAACACTAATACCTTAACCTGTTAACTTGCATCCCCATTTGGAACCCAAATCCAAGAAATGGCATACCCTAAAGAAATGGCATACCCTAATTAAAATACAAATATAATTTCTTATCACAGAATGAGGCAGAAATTCTATTATTTTATAGCTATACAATGATAAATGCTTTGTTGAATAGCATTGCATTACAAATATACATTATTCTTACGAAAATAACCAACATGGCTTGAAGAACACAGATAAACCATATACTGTCACAATGGTGTGTTAATTCTCTTCATGTTTAATCAGTCAAAACGTCTCTATCTGAGTTTTATTCTGCTGCAGCTGTCCATATTAGGAATTTCCTAAAGTTGAATACTTCTATGGGTCTCACTTGTGGACTTTCTGCGCGAGGGCGCCCTCCGATGTCGAGTATGAATGAAACAAATTACATGTGAGTTTAGCGCATATTTTTGGATAAAAATACAACAAAAATATTCCTCTCTAAATATATTTGAAGTAAACATTCATACGTTTTTATCTGAATGAGCACGCTTTTTGACAAGGCCTTAAGGGATGTAAAAATTACAAAACAGAAAGGCGTCATCAGTTGACAGGTTAATGTAACATTTCCCGTTTCAGGACTAACCGACTAGCAAAATAATTGCAACTTACTATCTATCTGTATAGTGGCGAAATCCACAGGATGATGGATGTGGAGGTAGGTGAACAGGTTGGTGGTTTTGCCCCCTTTTGTGACAAGTCATTTTCAATAAATCCAAAAAAGCAGCTGCGCGCGTTGCGTCTTCTGCTTTATGATGGCAGCGTTAAGGTGAAATACCACCACCTATTGTACTTTGGGACATCAACCAGGTGCTGCCACTGGGTTATTTACGGGGTCATATCATATGTGGACTATTCATTTAAAATATTACGGTTATCGCGATATATTGTCACACCCTTAATTAACACGATATCGATATTTTGTGTTTTTTTTAATATCACGGTTATTGTCAATACCGGTATATTGCGACACCCCTATATGCGGACAATGTTTTTTTTGTATGTTTCTAACCCCTCTTCATCACTACCCCATATATTGTCAGTTTTAGAGGATTTCGGGAAAATATCAGGCTATAAAATTAATATGCATAAAACTGTTTTTTTCCGATTGTTGTGACCAAATTATCTCTCAAGTGCCTGGTTTGTACGCCACTTCCGATATCAGGAAAGAGTTTCATTATATCACCTAATCCAGTAGTTGCACATACGTTAAAAATTTGGTCGCAGTTTAGGAGGCATTTTGGGATACAAGCTGCCTCAGTTGCTGGTCCCATTGTCTCTAATTGTTTATTCCCCCCATCCTATATGGACACTGATTTCTGATGTGGGAGGGGCAGGGAAATAGGTCCTTAAGAGATTTATTTAATAATAATATTTTTGTTCTTTTGAGGAGCTTGTACACAATTTTTCCTTGTCCAAAAATAATTTCTTTAGATTTCTGCAGATAAGGCATTTCATTAAGTCAATATGCAAGTCTTTTCCTGAATTACCTGCTCCTTCAGTCATTGATGCACTGCTGGATTTAAAACCAGAGGGCAGAGGATTAATTTCTCGCATATATTCTCTTATAAGCACCATAAACCCACGATGCGTTAAAAACTCTTGGCAACTTGACCTGGGTAGAGACTTTACTGATATGGAATATGGGGTCGCATTTTAGACAAAAGCACATTCATCACCCTGTGCCAGACATGCCCTCATTCAATTTAAAATACCTCATAGGCTACATTTCACCAATTCAAAATTAGCTAGGATCTATCCTGCAATTAGTCCTCCATGCAACAGATGCCTACACTCGCCAGCCAAAACAGCCCATATGTTCTGGTCATGCCCAAGACTGGAGGGGTTTTGGAAAGATATATTTAATTCTTTTAGTGATATGTATGGTGTTTCTATTGACCCTGACCCCCTGTTAGCTGTTTTCGGTACTAGTCCGGAAAATATTGTGCTTGAGGAAGGAATGTAATTCCTTGAGGTAATTGCCTTTACCACACTGTTGGCAAGACATTTAATTCTTCTACATTGGAAAAAAGCTGAACCCCCAACACATAGTAGATGGGTTACATCCAGCTTGAGAAAAGAGGGAAAAAAAAAAAAAAAAAAAAATCAAATTCACTGTCCGAGGTTCAAAAAGCAAATTTTTTTGAAACGTGGTCACTTTTCCTAGCGTATTTTGATGACTTAAAATTTTCAAAAGGAAGGGGTCACCTAAACACCTGAACAGATGTGGACCTACAGACTTCATGTTATTCTTTCTTTATATTCTTTCGTGAGGTGATGTAACTTATACCTTGCATATGCACGCTACTGCAACGCATCTGTTTGTTGTTTTGAAGATATAGTGTCTGATGTCTTTGAACTGTTAGCCATGTTTTTGTTATTAAGCTGCACCGGGGGAAATGAGAAAGTATTGTGGTTGTTTGCTATAATGCTTCTTTTTGTTGAAATTGTCTTTGTATATTTTGTTATAAAAATGGCTATAAACAAAGTACTCAAAAAAAAAAAAAAAAAATCAATTATTATTAAATCATATTTATCTATAAGCACCACGTTTTTGGACCAAAATTGTGCAGCCCTACAAGTAGGCACAACCAACCTGGTGTTCTTTTGGTTGTTTTTTTTTTTTTTTTTACAGGGACCAGATGCCACTGATGAGTCCTGCAGACTGAAACTTTGACAGGTGTCTTCAAACTGTTTTTCTCTGATGACAAGCTAAATGACAGGTACGTTGAACAGGAACGGCACAAACGTGTGTGACTGTTCAAATCTGTGTTTAGATTAGTGTGCTCAATAATGTTCGTTCGTTATGTATATTTGGATTATGTTGTGTTGTAAAATCAATAAAAACAATCAAAAAAGCCATTATTTTAATCTCATCACATTCTTTCTTCTAGTCCCATTCAGCTGCAATTAAGGGAGGGGTCTTTGTCTTCCCAGGTGTGAAACACATCAATATTCATAATGATTCACGCCTCCCTGCACACAGCCTTTGTGAGTCTCAAAACAAGTCTTACAAATTTTAAATCAATATATTGTTTTATGTAAATGAGCGGGCAGGATGATTTCACATTGTTTCGAAGCAAAAATTCTAGGCTACAAGATCCAGTTCTCAAAAGTCTTGTGAACAAATATTCAGCATGGGTTTTATGGCCTTATGTCAGTGACAAATGTTTTTTTACTTCATTTTCTCAAAACAACAACCTTTGCTCTACTTCGGTGTTGTGATTCTTCATGGCATATGACGTCGGAAAGGTCACGCGTGATGAGGTGGAAGTACCGACCCAGTGCCGGAAAAAATCGTCCGACATCGTTGTTTTACCTTTATTTTTGTAAAGGCCGTTTGATTTAGTCTTTGCACGTTTGTTTTAACACTCGGTCGGTACTTCCACGTACGTTACGGCCGCGACCTTTCCGCCGTGATGACGTCATATGCCGTGAAGAATCACAACACCAAAGTCGAGCATTCGTGGTTAAAGTATATAAATTTTTATTTTTTCTTGAAAATGACCGATGGTTTCGCTAGATAAGACCCTATTCCTCAGCTGGGATCGTGCAGAGCCCTTTGAAGCCTTTCAAAGCCCTTTGAAACTGCATTGATTTGGACCTTCAACGCGTTGGTTGCAATTGAAAAACATTATACGGAGAAATATCCTGGAATGTTTTCCTCAAAAAACTTAATTTCTTTTCGACTGATGAAAGAAAGACATTAACATCTTAGATGACATGGGGGTGAGTAAATTATCAGGAAATTTTCATTTTGAAGTGAACTAATCCTTTAAATGTGTTTCAGGGAGTGAATTACAGTGTAAAGCATGCCATTTCCGGTTGCCAACAGGTGGCGCTATGACTAACTGAATATTGGCATGTAGATGTCTTCAGGTCAAGACTCTAATAAAACATGTGACGCTTGGAGCAGGTCGGACATTGTATGCCTGACTTATAACAGCTTCCTGTTTCATGGAGAAACATCAGACTTTGTCAGGCTGCCACGGACACTCCGCTCAACAAAAACTCAAGATCTTTGCAATTTAACATCGCTAAGGCCTTAAGATTAGACTGACCAAATATGTTGTTGATCTGGTTAAATCTCAATGAGAAGTTAATCACAGTGTAAAACATGACATTTCCTGTTACCAGTAGGTGGCGCTATGACTAACTGAATATTTGGGTGTAGATGTCTTCAGGCCAGGACTCTAATAAAATGTGAAGTTTGGGGCAGACATTGTATGCCTGAGTTACAACAACTTCCTGTTTCATGGCGAAACATTGTCAGGCCGCTACGGACACACCCTTCAGCAAAAACTCAAGATCTTCGCAATTTAACGTCGCAAAGGCCTTTAGATTAGATTGACCAAATATGATGTTTATCTGATAAAATCTCTAGGAAGAGTTTGTTAAAGTACAAGGTCTGGAAAGGACAAAAACTGCACAAATTTAGCAGAGAAAATTAAAAAAAAAAAAAATTTAGGTATTGGGCTATTACATGTGTCTACCGAATTTCATACTTGTATGTGAAACGTAGCGCGAATGGCGCTTAACTGAAATTTTGTAAGTGGCGCTATCGAGCCATTTTGCCACACCTAATTCTAAAACCTATATCAGACGCAAACCACTTCTGATCACCACTTCTGATGCGTGTGCAAAGTTTCATGAGTTTTCAAGCATGTTTAGGCCCTCAAAAATGTGTTTCATTTCAGAGAAGAATAATAATAGAGCAATTCCAATAGGGTCCTCACACCGTTGATGCTAGGGCCCTAAATATTCTTTATATAAATATTTTCAATAAAAGTTGAACACATTTTCCCTATAGATATGGGTTTCGACTTGGTGTGTGCCAAAATTGGTGTTATTCCTACTCCCACAAATTCCCATGATTGATCGTCGTTTAAATTAATGATCAATTAATCGATTAATCGTTAGCCTTAATACAATATGCGTCTACAGAAGTGGCTTATAGCCAACAGCATGACAGGGTGTGCAAATGCTGCTCAAAATGCCATGTTCCACACCAAATGAATAAGAAGGGTTTTTAATCTAAATAAAGGATTGTAAAATGAGTCGATGTGATTGATCATTTAATTAAATTACTTATTTACTTATTTCATGTTGTGGACTTGCTCTTCCTGGAACATGCACTGAAACATGGCCAAATAATTCACAATGTTTTATTACAATATTGTTCTCTTTATAATGTTACGTAATATGACAGTCCCAATCATAGTCATTATTAGTTGTGTGCATTGCTGTTCGAGCTTTACTACCATGTTAATTCTTAACCAAATGCATCCTACAGTGGGGAGAACAAGTATTTGATACACTGCCGATTTTGCAGGTTTGCCCACTTACAAAGCATGTAGAAGTCTGTAATTTTTATCATAGGTACTCTTCAACTGCGAGTGACGGAATCTCAAACAAAAATCCAGAAAATCACATTGTATGATTTAAGTAATTAATTTGCATTTTATTGCATGACATAAGTATTTGATACATCAGAAAAGCAGAACTTAATATTTGGTACAGAAACCTTTGTTTGCAATTACAGAGATCATACGTTTCCTGTAGTTCTTGACCAGGGTTGCACACACTTTGGCCCACTCCTCCATACAGACCTTCTCCAGATCCTTCAGGTTCTGGGTTATATGGACTTTCAGCTCCCTCCAAAGATTTTCTATTGGGTTCAGGTCTGGAGACTGGCTAGGCCACTCCAGGACCTTGATACGCTTCTTACGGAGCCACTCCTTAGTTGCCCTGGCTGTGTGTTTCGGGTCGTTGTCATGCTGGAAGACCCAGCCACGACCCATCTTCAATGCTCTTACTGAGGGAAGGAGGTTGTTGGCCAAGATCTCGCGATACATGGCCCCATCCATCCTCCCCTCAATACGGTGCAGTCGTCCTGTCCCCTTTGCAGAAAAGCATCCCCAAAGAATGATGTTTCCACCTCCATGCTTCACGGTTGGGATGGTGTTCTTGGGGATGTACTCATCCTTCTTCCTCCAAACACGGCGAGTGGAGTTTAGACCAAAAAGCTCTATTTTTGTCTCATCAGAAGCTCATCATGACCTTCTCCCATTCCTCCTCTGGATTATCAAGATGGTCATTGGCAAACTTCAGACGGGCCTGGACATGCGCTGGCTTGAGCAAGGGGACCTTGCGTGCGCTGCACGATTTTAATCCATGACGGCGTAGTGTGTTACTAATGGTTTTCTTTGAGACTGTGGTCCCAGCTCTCTTCAGGTCATTGACCAGGTCCTGCCGTGTAGTTCTGGGCTGATCCCTCACCTTCCTCATGATCACTGATGCCCCACGAGGTGAGATATTGCATGGTGCCTCAGACAGAGGGAGATTAACCGTCATCTTGAACTTCTTCCATTTTCTAATAATTGCGCCAACAGTTGTTGCCTTCTCACCAAGCTGCTTGCCTATTGTCCTGTAGCCCACCCCAGCCTTGTGCAGGTCTACAATTTTATCCCTGATGTCTTTACACGGCTCTCTGGTCTTGGCCATTGTGGAGAGGTTGGAGTCTGTTTGATTGAGTGTGTGGACAGGTGTCTTTTATGCAGGTAACGAGTTCAAACAGGTGCAGTTAATACAGGTAATGAGTGGAGAACAGGAGGGCTTCTTAAAGAAAAACTAACAGGTCTGTGAGAGCTGGAATTCTTACTGGTTGGTAGGTGATCAAATACTTATGTCATGCAATAAAATGCAAATTAATTATTTAAAAATCATTATTTTCTGTGATTTTCTGGAGTTTTGTTTTAGATTCCGTCTCTCACAGTTGAAGTGTACCTATGATAAAAATTACAGACCTCTACATGCTGTGTAAGTAGGAAAACCTGCAAAATCGGCAGTGTATCAAATACTTGTTCTCCCCACTGTATATGAGATAAATCAGATATATATACACATATATATGTGTGCGTATATATATATATATATATATATATATTAGGCCTACACAAAATAAACAATAGTACAACTTACATTTGCACAAAACAAAAGGCTGCGAATACACAAGCAAACCATGGTGTAAAATGGTCCCAAACATAACTCCAGCGCTCTCACTTCATTTTTCCTCGTGTCTGCTGCATGTTTCCCGGTTGACCAGCACGCACGCGCATGACCCTGCTTAAATCTATGATAGACAATTAATTTATCAACGATTAATCGCTAACATCCCTAGATGTGGAACATTTAAATCTGTGTTGGCACTGCCACTGACCCAGAGAGAGCAAACAGTTTCACAAACAGTCTTTTTAACCAGTAACTATCATTATTTCCATGTTATGATAATTCACATTATCACAGAAGTGCTGGGATAAAAGTTTAGAGTTCGGATATAAAAACTAATGTCTACAGTAGCGATCAAAATAGAGTAAATAACTTTTTGAAAGTAACTTGATGCTTTAAATAAAGATTGTATAGATTACATTGTTACACCAGTAGGTGGCGACCTTTATGTCATTGAATCATTCAAAAGATTCATTAAAAAAAATGCTGATTCATCCATTAATGAAACAAGTGAAGTCTTAATGAGTGACTCACTGAAACATTAATTCAAACTGATTTATTTCAAGTAAAAAGTTCTTTTGGCAAAATTACATCTCCTTAATACCGTAAGAGAGGCTTTACTCCCTTCAAACTTAAATTGTCACTAGCTGTGCTTCCATTTCCCTTCAAGTTGTGCAAATTGAAGTTGAAAATTGAAAATACGGCCAATGGAAACACGTCAATTTCTTATGTATATTTTTAATTGGGGGGGGGGGGGGGGTGTCTAATGCTATTTCATGCATTTTGACTTATTTACACTGTTAAAGAATTGGATTCACATGCTAAACATGACCAAAATTTCAAAAAACGAGTTGGACGTATATGACGGAGTATTTCTATGCCAAATAAACTCCTTAACTGTCTGCTTGCTCATTACCAAAGATTCCTGAGTGGCCAGGTACCCAGCAGAAAACAATATTAAAATTCTAGAGATGACACTTTGATTAAAATCTTCACAGTTGGTGGGTGATCAGTTTTTATAGATTCCAATGCTTCAAGACATGATTTTGAATCAGTTATTTAAAAAAAAAAAAAAAAAAACTTTAGTGAAGAAATCTCTATAGACGTCAATGCCAATAATAGAGGCATTTGCCTCTGCAGTGAAAACTGAACTTTGGTCAGGGATGCGTATACCCTGGCGTAGTTGATTTGTTACAAAAGCTGCTGCCACTTCCAGATTTAGATCCATCTGTGTATATCGAGGTATGTTGTGGGAACATTGCTCTTATGTCCCAAAATTGCTGATGATAATCATTGGGATGAGTTTTTGATTTTTGGTCTCTTGTTAAATTCCATGGAGGAATTCTGCAAAAATGTGTCTGTTCCAAAATGTTTAAATCTACTTTCAGATTCTCCAGATGAGTTTTAATAGACCAAATAGACAGATGTAACTTTGTTTTCTTTCATATATTATTGAATTCTGACTTGAAAGAATTGCTGAATAGGCTGGACTTTCCTTATTTGTATTGTTTGATTGCATATTGTAGAGCCAACTTTAGCAGTCTGATTTCCAAGGAAGGTTCATTGGCTTCCACATATAAACTTTGGACTGGTTATCATCTGTAGGCTCCTAAAGCCAATCGTATGCCTTGGTGGTGTACAGTATCCAAAAGTCGTATATATGATCTCCTGGCTGATCCATAAATGATACTTCCATAATCCAGTTGAGCGAATCAAAGTTCTGTACAAATTCATAAGAGTTGAACTGTCTGCTCCCCATTTGGTTTTGAATAAAACCTTTAAAATATTCATGGCTTTAAAACATTACATTTATTTTTAAGTGATTTAATGTAAGGAATAAAAGACAGTTTGCTGTCAAAGGTGATACCAAGAAATCTTGTCTCTTTTACAATTTTAATGGGGACTTTAATGAACTCAGGTTCATTGTGCAACGAACAAAGCTGACAGAAATGCATACAGACAGTTTTTGTTTGTGAGAACTTGAAGCCGTTCTGATTTGACCAAGATTGCATTTTGGTTTATCTTCAGTTGGATTTTTCGCTCAATAGTAATCATGTACTTGCCTCTGTAGCAAATGCAGATATCATCTACATTTAAACTACAGTGAACATCAGAACCAATGACTGAACTAAAAAGAGTTACCGATAAAATACTTCCCTGAGGTACTACGATTTCTTGTTTATGCAGGCCAGACAGGGTGTTTGCTACTTTGACTCTAAAGAGTCTGTTCGATAGAAACTTTTCAATGAAGATAGGCAAACGACCTCTAAAATTCATTTGATACAAATCCTTTAAAATTCCATGTTTCCATGTGTCATAGGCTTTCTCCAAATCAAAAAAGACAGCTACAACATGTTCTTTCCTAATAAAAGCATCACGAATATAACTTTCAAGACAGACAAGATGGTCTGTATCCAGTAGCGTTAATTTCGATAACGAAAATATGAAGAAAAATGTTCGTTGATGACTTTTTTTTCCATGACTAACACGAGACGAAGACGAGATGACACAAACGTCCTTAAACGATAACGGTGACTATATCATCATGCAATATCGTTGATGAAAAAAGACGAGACTAAAATGTATAAAAATAAAAACTTGACCAAATTCAAGTTTTTGTCGGGGGGGAAAAAAAGAGGAACATTTGAGTGTTCATGTTTGCGGTTGCCAGATTTCAATCATTTAAATCCCACAATCAGAGCTTTTCTGTTAAAAGAACACATATCCGGTGTTTTACTTAAACTTTGCAATCTGGCAACCATGTGCATGCGAGCTCTCTCTCTCTCCCGCGGATAATCTGAAAACACCATAAACAAGTGAGCTGCATTTCAGCAATCTTCATTTGAGATTTTCTACTTAAATTAAAGTGTCATTCAGTCGGTCTGTGTTCTGTCTCTTGTGCTGTTTGTGCGACTAAATCTGCCATCAAACCTTCTCAGTGATGAACTGCAATAAATCCAAGCATGGATCTATTGACTATTTGCGATTGTGTTTGCTGAATAAATGCACTTTTTTGAGAAGTTTCTTATTTTTCCATTTGGCCTATATGATAAATAGCCTATAATAAATCATTAAACTAGATGAGGTAAAACAAACCATGTGTATGGGTCGACATTCTCCTGATTTGTGCTTATAGGTGAAAGTGCAACAATAAATACATTTCTCAAACGACAATCCTTGTGATTATAATTGAGCAAAATAATCGGGATTATCAATGCAGCATGACGAAAACTAGACTAAAATGCTCAGACATTTAGTCGACTAAAACTTGACAAAAAAAAAAGGACAAGGTTATGATACTAAGGACTAAATATGATAAAAACTAAAAAGCACATTTGAAACAGGACTAAGACTGAGACTAAATTAAAAAATAGCTGACATAATTAACACTAGTATCCAGTATCCAGACCAAGTGATCATTAACCATCCTTTCCATTGTTTTACATAAGCAACTGGTTAAAGCTATAGGGCGATAATTAATGGGATCATTATGATCTATTCCTGGCTTTGGAGTAGGTATTATTTCTGCTTCAAGCCAAGAGGATGGAATTTTTCCCGATATCCAGATTAGGGGTCGACCGATTATCAGCACCGATATTAAGCATTTTTATGGTTACCGGTAATTTTCAAAATTGATTTGCAGATAAAATTATTTAATTTTGTAATGCGCTATTTGGCTCTGATGCAGCCGCGTCTGTCGGAACTCACCTCTATGTGGCATAGACCAATGCCCGCCCACTGCCCATCTGATTTGTTGGGAGTCACGAGTCTAGTCAACCAACGCGGTAGGCTGAAGGCACTGAAAGTTTTGCACTCTCACACCAAAAGCACTTGCTAACTCGAGCTGCTTCAGTGATCACGCATCAGTTGTCTCTCAGAAGTAAGGCAGCAGCAGACGTTGCTGAATTTGCAGCAACGTCTGCTATGGGTAACCAAACAACTTTTTGTTTAAAACAACTGGAGAGAGTAAACGACAGAAAGATTATTATTATTAATATTATTGTTATTACTGACAGTTCTCTAAAGATAAAGATAGATGTGTTTCTAAAGATATGTTTAAAAGCATTTAAATAAATTGTCAGAGCCCTTGTTATTATTAATTTTGACATTAATTGGTTCAAAATATTAGTTATCCGTCTACTTGATCTGTAATCGGTATCAGCCCTGAAAAAAAACATAGTAGTCAACCTCTAATCCAGATTTTCCATTTCCATCCATTTTCAGACAAAGGTGAGGTAGATTCTTTAAAAATTGGTTGTGAATTTTATCTGATCCAACAGCTGTGTTGTGGGATTAAGGGCTCGTTGTAGCCCTTGTACCAAAAAGATGGTTGTATGGCTCTAAGTTCATTTTCTCCTTCCCTTGAAAAGTTGAAAAGCATGAAAAGTTCAAAAAGCAGGAAGACAGTTCTCAATTGATTAATTCTTTTCAAAAGTTTTTGCTAAAATGTTTGCAATTTTTGGTTTTGAAGTCTAGAGTAAATCGTGATGTTTGATGTGTTGTATTTGAGGACCACTGTTTTGGCCCTTCATTTTTCGTATCAGGTTCCATATTTTGTTTAATGGAGTATTTGTTGACATTCTGGAAACAAATCTTCTCCAGCTTTCCTTTTAAACTTAATTTATAGTTCTTCTGGCTTGTGCTCTCCTCATCTTGAGTTTGATAAGATTTTCAGTTGATGGATGTCTGTTTTTGTCCTCTCTTTTATAGCTTCCTTACATTCATCATCAAACCATGGAAGCCATCTAGATTTTTTGTTTAGAGATGTTCTTGGGACAGTATCATTTGCTATAGATATAAGCGTTTCTGTGAAATTCTGCATAGCATCTGGGATGTCTTTCGGAAAGCGTGCAAATCTCTCACAACAGAGAGTTTGAAACTGATACCAGTTTGCTTTTTTAATTTGCCATCTTTGTACTTTTGTTTCTTCCTCTCTTCCTTTAATGGTTACAATGATTGGGATATGGTCACTTCCACAAAGGTCATGATAAACGTTCCATGATAGGTCTAAAAAAAGGTTCAGGCTGACAAACTGTCAAGTCGATTCCGGAGTATGTTCCATGTCCCATGGAGCCAAAGTACTTGTGCTGCAAACCACATTTCTCAGGGACCAGGATATCTTCCTCCACCGACACGGGTCGCAACTCACGTCGTCCCTTTTCTTGTTTCTAACAATACTGGGATAACGTACTCGGTTACTGACGTAACCTCGGTTCCCTGAGATAAGGGAACAAGTATTGTGTCGAAGACGCTTTGGGAAAATTCCTTTTCTCCGAAATACTGAAGCCTTTTATGAAATAACAGTGCTTACTGCACAGCCATAACAGTGCTGAGGCTTACTCGCACGCTATTGGCTGGTCAGTGGGAACTGCACGAACCAATGGCAGAGCGGCGTAACTGTGCGACGCAATCTGTGCGAAGCCCGCCGAGCTGAGCGCAGAGCCCGCCAGAATGGGCAGGGCATCTGCCTATAAAAGACGCTCGGATTTCCATGGATTCAGGTTTTATCGACTGAAGCGACGATCGCTAGTCATTTGCGCCATAGCACAGCCATCTACGCAATACTCGTTACCTTATCTCAGGGAACCGAGGTTACGTCAATAACAGAGTACGTTATCCCAATATTGTTAGAAACGTTCCCTTTAGGACGGTCAGTCGTATTGCGTCGAAGACACTTTGGCAACCTATTCAGTCACGCCATGCTATGATAAGCACAACGACATGTACCTCTACCCAAGCTGGGACGCTAGCACAAGGGTCCCAAGCCAGAGTTTATTGACATATCGTATTAAAGGGGCAAAGACCCTTAATGTGAAGGACCGGGCTCGCCGAGGCCAGCCACAATCATGATGAAGGGACTTATGTGCTTGCAGCGCAGGGACGTTTGAGTTATAGACCCCAAAGTGCTAACTGTGAAGGGCCGGGCTCGTCGAGGCCTTCTCTTTTTTAATCATACAGAAAGGATACGTGCCTGCAGCGCAGGGACTTCCAAACTGTAAAATCTGGCAAAGGTAGGCCGCTCTACAGATATCACCAATAAATACTCCGCTGGACCATGCCCAGGAGGCGGCCATGCCTCTTGTGGAGTGAGCCCTGACACCTATGGGGCACTGAAGGCCCATAGAAGCGTAGGCTAAAGCGACCATCTAGATAGTCTTTGCTTCGTGACTGGAAGCCCTTTGGTGCGGCCACCGAAGCTTACAAAAAGCTGCTCCGACTGTCTGTACTGGGCGGAGTGCTCAGTGTATGCTCTCAGAGCCCTGACTGGGCAGAGCAGGTGCAACTGCTGCTCGTCCTCCGCGGAGGGGAGAGCAGAGAGCGTGATAACTTGTGCTTTAAACAGGGTCGAAAGCACTTTGGGCACATAGCCGTGTCTTGGTTTGAGGATGAATTTAGAGTCACCTGGGCCAAACTCTAGACAGGAAACGCTAACAGAGAGCGCTTGTAGGTCGCCAACTCGCTTAACTGATGCTAAGGCTAGCAGTACTGCAGTTTTTAGCGAGAGTGGCTTTAATTCGGCCGTTTGCAACGGTTCGAATGGGGGCCCTTTCAGACCTCGAAGGACCAGCGATAGGTCCCAAGGAAGGCACCGTAGGGGGCCGTGGGGGGTTAAGCCTTCTGGCTCCCTTTAGGAAGCGGACAATCATGTCGTTCCTGCCCACTGACTGGCCAGCCACCGGCGCGTGATAAGCGGCGATGGCTGCAACATAGACCTTAAGCGTGGATGAAGTGCGTCCAACAGCTCTTGTAGGAATGAAAGTATCGGTGATACGGGCGGGGGCGGGGCCACTAGTAGGACTGTATGTCCGCCCTCCCTGATTCTTTTTTCATACTTGGGAGAGGAGCGAGACCGGAGGAAAAGCGTAAAGTGGACGGCTGGGCCAGACTTGAAAAATATTGGGCAATGACAGTTGTCTTCGGAGGCGAAGAGGTCGACCTCTGCCCTCCCGAAAACATTCCATATCATTTGAACCATTTGGGGATGGAGGGTCTATTCCCCTGGGGACACTTGGCCCCGGGACAGCATATCTGCTCCCTGGATCAGTCTGCCCAGCACGTGCGCCGCCCTTAGCAAGTGCAAATTGCCATTCGTCCATAGGAGGAGACCTCTGGCTAGTTTGTACAGCCGTTTCGACCTAAGCCCGCCTTGGCGATTTATGTAGGAAACCACTGTCGTGTTGTCCGTACAGACCAGGACGTGGTGACCCAAGAGACGTGGTAGGAAGGTCTTGAGGGCAAGCACTACTGCCAGCATTTCCAGGCAGTTGATGTGCAACCGTGTCTCCGTGCTCGACCATGAGCCGAAGGCTGGTTCGCCCTCGCACAGAGCGCCCTAACCCATGTTGGAGGCATCTGTGGTGACCACCATTCGTCTCGAGACTGTCCCCAAGCTCACCCCTGACTCGAAGAGACTGGGTTTCGACCAGGGAGCCAGGGCTTTGACACAGCCGTGGCTTACTCTGATCAAAAGATGGCCCGAGTGCCAAGCTTGGGGAGGAACCTGTGGTTTCAGCCAGTACTGCAGGGGGCACATGTGCAGCATAAGCTGAGGCCATGAGTAGCATCCTCTGAAAGGTTCTGAGGAGTCTGTTGGTCACCGTTTCGAACGAGATGGTCCGCAAGCGCTCGTCTGACAGCCACGCCCTCATTTGGGCAGAGTCTAAAAATTGCACCCAGGAAAGAGATCCTTTGCCTGGGAAGCAACGAGCTCTTAGCTGTGTTTTTTTCTGAGACCCAGGCATTCTAGATGGCTGAGGAGCACAGATTTGTGAAAATTTAGTTCCGCCTACGACCGGGCCAGAACGAGCCAGTCGTTGAGGTAGTTCAAGATGCGCATTCCCATTGGTCTCAAAGGGAAAAGTGCTGCATCCATGCACTTTGTGAAAGTGCGAGGGGCCAGGGACAGTGCGAATGGTGGGACTGTATACTGGTAAGCCTTCCTGTCGAACGGTCTGTGACGGGGAATTATCTAGATATGAAAGTAAGCATCTTTCAGATCCACTGAGAAGAACCAATCCATCGGACGAACCTGCGCGAGGATTTGCTTCAGCATTAACATTCTGAAAGGCCGTTTGATAATGGCCTTGTTCAGATGTCTGAGGTCTAGAATGGGCCTGAGGCCACCATCTGTTTTGGTAATAAGGAAGTAGCGGCTGTAGAAGCCCGACTCACTCTGGGCTGGCAGCAGCACCTCTATAGCCCCTTTTTCCAATAAGCTCATCACTTTGGCGCGGAGGACGTGAGACCCGTTGCTCCTTACTGAAGTGTGTGTTATTCCCGCAAAGCGGGGTGGGTTGCGAGCGAATTGGAGCGAGTAGCCTTGCTCTATTGTGTTTATAACCCATCGTGACACACCAGGGATGGCTTTCCAAGCCTCGGCCCGGTCGGCCAGGGGTTTCATAGTGTCGAGTGGTGGCGCGCTGCATTTGGGCAGGGCGCCGACCCTCGTGTGGTGTGGAAGAGGAAGAGTGCTCTTTTGTTGAGTATTTATGTTTTTTATTGGGTTTGCTATAACAGCGGTCGAGTGTAAGGGGCGCGCGCTTGAGTGGGCTCACTGCTTACACTCGCAACAATAACAACACTCTCTCCCTCGGCCGGAACTGGATCGGGTCGCTGGGGGGAAACTCAGAGCATCAGGGACCCCACCTGCTCTGCAGATCAGGACTGCTTCTTCTGCTCAGGGTCCAGCGTTATCTTAGGCCGGGGTCCCTGACGCTTGGGTGCGAAGCGTTTAGCCTGACTGGGGCGCTTCCGCTGCTCAGGTGCTGAGCGGGGCTGAGCAGCTGCAGGAGCTGGCTTCGTCTGTTGCTGAGTCGGCGTGCTTCTCTGGCGACTCGAGGAAACAGCTGGAGCGTTTTGGCAAAAAGTGTTGCATAGCCTGGGAGGCCTTTTGTGCTGCGGTGAAGCGCTCTGCAAAGCCATCCACCACAGGGCCGAAGAGACCGGCGGGGGAGATAGGAGCAACAAGGAAAGCGGTCTTGTCGGCATCCTTGATCTCCGTCAAGTTGAGCCACAGGTGTCGGTCTAAAACCACAAGGTTGGCCATGGATCTGCCTATGGCCTGGGCAGTGACTTTCGTTCCTACGGAGGTCGCGAAAAGCTTCCGGGTCAGGTCCAGTCTCGTCCATAGCACGGAGGAGCTTGACCTGGAAAACCTGGAGGACCGCCATCGAGTGGAGGGCGGAGCCTGCCTGGCCAGAGGACGTATAGGCCTTACCTGCTAAGGCTAAGGTCGTCCTGCAGGGCTTAGACGGGTGAGAAACTCTAGCTTTCCATCCGACTGCCGTGGGGCGGGCAGAGGTGCGTAGCCACGGCTTCCTCCAACGGAGGCAGCTTCTCATATCCTTTTTCCTCTGCGCCGTCGATGATCGAGAGCGCAGACGAGGAAGATGGATGCAGGCGGGCAGAGTAGGGGGCTCGCCACGATTTCGTCAGTTCTTCGTGGACTTCCGGGAAGAACGACGCGGCTCTGTCGAGGGGCCTGCTGGCGCCCCGGCAGGAACCACTCGTCTAAGCGGCTGCATGCAGGCTCCTCAGGCGAGGCCCAGTCAAGGCCGAGCTCGCCGACAGCTTTTGTGAGAACACGGATCAGCTCAGCGTCCACACAAGCCCTGGAGTCGCTGCGGTGCTGAGATGGCAAGGGGGCGGGGTCTTCAATGGAGCCCGACCAATCCTCAGCGTCAGATGCCGCCAATGACACTGAGTCATCACGCGGATCTTCTTGTGGGTCTTCGTCAGACCCACCGAATGAGACGAGACCCCCGGCGTCGAGCGGGAGGTGCTGGTCCGAGCTGGAAAACAGCACAGGCGATACATCTCTCTGGGGAGACGGTGAGGCACGCGGGCACTGGGCCGGCGTGGGCTCGCTGGTCTCCGTATACACGGCCCTCTGACTCTGCCATTTTTTTCCGTCGAGGCTCGACAGGAAAAGGAAACAGGAGAGCGCGAGGGGTGGAGTCGCGCTCTGAAAAGAGCGCTATCCTCGAGCGAGTGAGGAGTGAGGAAAGCAGCATACGGAGTGAGGAAAGCAGTGAGAGCAGCTGGACTCAGTAAGAGCGGCTTCCGTGTGGGCTTTACCCAGGCTCGTCATGCAGAGGGGGCTCTACATGTGCCACAGGTATGGCGCGGCATTTGAAGCATTAAGAGTGAAAAGGATACGCCGGTGTTTCCCCAGAAAGCGCAGGGGAGACAGCTCGCAGGATCGCTGGCGATTGAGCGCGCTGATCAGACAGGCCGCTGGCTCGTTCGCTGGATCAGGCCAGCTGCTGGCTCGCTCGCTGTTCCGCTGCAGGCTCTGCTGACTTCGGCGAGAAGGTGTCAGCTTCGAGAGGAGGATCAGCGAAGGTCCGTAGATCGTTGCTGAAGGAGATTAAATCTGAATCCATGGCAATTCGAGTGTCTTTTATAGGCAGATGCCCCACCCATTCTGGCAGGCTCTGCGCTCAGCGGGCTTCGCAACGATTGCTTCGCACAGTTACGCCACTCTGCCATTGGTTCGTGCAGTTCCCACTGACCAGCCAATAGCGTGCGAGTAAGCCTCAGCACTGTTATGGCTGTGCAGTAAGCACTGCGTTATTTCATAAAAGGCTTCAGTATTTCGGAGAAAAGGAGTTTCCCCAAAGCGTCTTCGACGCAATACGACTGACCGTTCGAAAGGGAACAAGGGTCTATTATACTCCGGGTCCCGACGGAGTGATGAGAAAAAGGGTTCTACCCAGGGATACACTGAGACTGAGACTGAGACTGATACACTGGACTCAGTTGGGCTCTTACTGAGTCCAATGTGATAGTGATTAAATATGACTATAACCCTACCAAAGGAGAAGACCCTAGCACTAAGGGAGGGGGAAGGGAAGGTGTCATGTTTGTAGTGGTAATATAGTTTTAATATTATGCCAATACTGGTGGGGCCTATTTTCATGCTCTAGCCTGGGGTCCCACAAACCCATAGGCTGGCCCTGCACAAATCCTACAAACTGATACAGTGGTGGCTCTGGGTGGTATTTCTGTGCACTGAACAAACATTCTGGGAAAAATAGATAAATTGGGTAAGGTCTGACCTGGCCGACTGAAGCGGGGCCATGTGTCTTTATAAACAGTCATCCAAGTGCAACGATGAAACTGCCTCTGTCTCTGTTTCGATCTGAATGTGAACACAAACAAAAAAGAAAACATTCAGCAGTATAATTCTCAGGCTTTGTGCACATAACACAAATCACCAGAACTTTCACACTATGATGCAAGAGATTAGATCAGATTGGATAATTTGTTCATTTTCGTCAATATTCTGTGTAGTGGTTGCTATAGCGATGATGCAGACATCAACACAATGCCAAGAGACTTTCAACACTTGGTCACTTCATGCGTTTCATTAACTGGATAGCTATCCAGTCATGAAAAGACCTGGGGTCCGTTCTTCGTACGTCGCTTAATACATATGAGATGATTTGACAGATCCCAGATCTTCTAATCGTGATAACTGATCTCTGGCTAATTTGGTTCTTCAAATGAATTTTGCGGATTGGATTTTGGATCAAGTTATCTGAGATAACTGCGTGTTCCTGTGTTCCCTGAAGAGGGCAGATGCATCGATACTCGAAACCATGATAAGCAATGCAGCTATTGGCTGGCGGCAAGACAGCAACATAAATGACATCATATAATTAAAGACACCTGGCGAAAAACTTGACAAAATTATAAAAAAAAAATAAATAATAAAAAAAACACCTTTCTGGACCTTTATAAGGAAACAACATAAAAGTTATAAATGAAATGTGAAATGTGTTTTTTTAACATGATTCCCAATTATTTATATTCACGATTTTATAGTATTTGTACACCCTTTACATTTTTATTACAATGTTGTAATTAGCAATTCATTTAATTTTTAATTCAATTTGAAGCAGATTTGTAATGTGACAGTATTAATTAGTTTCTAAAGGGTCAAGATCAAGATATCTGCATCTTCTGTGCCGCATCAAGCCACTCCCATAATATCCCATCACTTAAATTAATGCACGGCTCAGATTAACTGTACCGCATGCGCGTAAAACTGCAATAACATTATAAAGTAATTATTCCATCACAAATAAATCTCTCAATCAAGTGGCTGTGTCTATAGTATTATATACAACATTATAATATTTTCAAATACATTTTTATATTATTATTATTGCCCCTGGTTCAGTAAGGAACTCTTGTAATAAAGTAGCAGTGGCTGGGACAGATTTTAAGTATCACCTCAAGATGCAATCTAATCCTGTTTACATGAAATAAGCCTGCTCCTAAGCAGGTTTAAGTTTACGGACCTGTTGCTATGACAGCAAGTCCAAGATGAGCGTCGAAGAACCAAACAATCCAAGATCATGCCAAATCGTCAACAATCAAATCCAGCTAACTGAGTTAGCGACGTACCTCGCTTAATATATCAGATGATTTGACAGATCCCAGATCTTCTAATCGTGATAACTGATCTCTGGCTAATTTGCTTCTTCAAATGAATTTGTGGATTGGATTAAAATATCTGGATTAAATTGTCTGAGATTACTGCGCATTCTCGTGTTCATACTCAGTGTCTTCATTAAAGAGCAATACTAAATATACAAGAGAAAATAAGAGAGGTATCTTAAAATGAACAACTAATTTGTTTCCTTTTTAGAAAAATTTTAAGTTTTATTGCTGAAATTGCATACATTAACATCTGTGAAAACTAAACCAATTTACTGCATTGAATTGCCATATTATATTCAAAATGCAAATACAAATAAATATTAAAGCTGCAAGCAGCATTTATCGGGGTTCAAGCATTTAAGGCCTTTAATCACTAAATTAATTAAAACTGAGAGCTCAGGTGAAATTAAGTGATAAACTGACAAAATGTGATTGTAAATGTTATAATAGTGACTTTATAAAGTCTAAATATGAATTATAGAACAATATTAGTGAATAGTATGACAAAATGACTATTTTAACCAGCAGGTGGCAGTAGAGGATCAGTCATTGGCTCACTTTCATTTTTAAAGTGTCTGTTTTTAGTTTCAAAGTACATTTTCCATGTTAAGTCTATTAAACGTGCTTACACACATTTTTTTGTAGATACAGATATTTAAAAATAAATAAGAAAATACTTATTCCAAATTTCCCCTTTAAAACAGTAATCTCGACTAAAGTAAGGCACATTTTCCATGTTAATTTTTTTAATTAAATGTGCTTACACATGCACACAAACACACACTTGTGTTTATGACATAGATATTTTAAATAAATGGTTGGTAACAAACTGCTTAGTTTAAAATTGCTAACAAAACCAAAATATAATTTTTTAGGTCTCACTGCACTTATATTGTGATATAATTCATAATCTATAATGTAATATACTTTGTTTTCATTTGCACCATAGTTATCTGTGGTGATAACATCTGTAGTAACAATCATCTAAAAGTAATAAAGAAAAAAAATACAAACAATATTCTATTAAGATATGAGTTGCAATAACATGACTTGCAGTAATAATAATATCAATAACATATGCATAATACACACAGATTAGACAATCATGTCTGTAACTTAACATAAATATCATTATACTCAATGCAAACTGCAATAATACAGTAATACAATGAAATGAACATAAAATAAACTTACGTGGCCCAGTATGATAATACTCCCGTGGCTAATGCTAATTAGCGCATTTCTAATGGAAAATTACAGCCGCGATTAAACCTTCAGAACTTGCCAATGTAAACAATAAGCATCAACAAAATACACCAGATGAATATAGACACATATGTGGACTTACATCGATGCATACACACAGTACACAGAGCATTCTTGAAGATGCACCGAAGAACATCCTGTCTTCCTGTGTGCAACAACGTATATGGAAAACAACTTTGGTTCCTATGACAGACTTTCTGACAACGGAGTTGAACTTACCTGTATGATGAACTGTTTAATGTGCATTCCCCCGAAAAATATTGAGTATTTAGATGATATAAACAATCCTAACTTATATATACACATTTAATTTTAACAGCTGGAAACACAAGCAAGTACATTTCCCTGCAGCCCCCTCTATAGAACAAAATTAGTATTACAGCCAACACAAGTGGCATTGATAAACATTGACCAAATTTTGATATTAAATGTTATTATAATGATTTTACGATGCCTAAATATGAATTTAAAAGCAAAAACTATTGCCAAAAGCCATGTTATATGTCACATGTGCTTATTTGAATAACGTCTGAGCATTTCTTGAGTAAATATTGGCCACACACACTTCTGTTTTACATATAGATATTTTAAATACATTATTAGTAACAAAATGCTTACTCCTAGTCTGGTGGTCATTTTCACACATTAATCACACCATTTTTTGGCAGAATTGTCAATACCAATACTTAAATAGAAATTAATTGATCAAATTTGACAAAATGTGATTGTAAATGTTATAATAGTGATTTTATAATGACTAAATATCAATTATAGAACAGTATAAGTATGTAGTATGACAAAATGACTATTTTAACCAGCAGGTGGCAGCAGAGAACCACTCATTGGCTCACTTTCATTTTAAATGTCTTTTTTTCATTTAATGGGCACATTTTCCAAGTTAATGCCTTCAAACGTGCAAACTCACATACACATTTTGTTGCAGATATAGATATTTGAAATAAATGATAGGTAACAAATTGCTTATTCCAGGTTTTCCCCTTTAAAACATTTTCAGGTGTTATTTTAATTGTAATGTAATATTATTGTAAAAAAACATACATCAAATGAACAAATGAATTGGTAAACCTTGACAAAATGTGATTTGCAATGTTATTATGATTTTATAAAGTTTATATATGCTTAGTGAGCAGAATGAACCAATGAGTGGTCTTCTGCTGCCCTCTGGTGGCTCAGGAGAGTCCACAGAATCATACTGCAGTGGTTTGGTTCCGATCAGGCAAAAAACCTAGGACTAGTTCACAAAAGTAGGTTTTTAACATAATCCCGAATATTTAATCAACGATTTGATTGACAGCAGTGGTTCTTGAGGCAAAGTTGTTCAGCATGAGGAGATCTATCCAATGACATGCATATTGTGTGGATGTGTGTAACACCATGTGATTACAGAGCCGTAAAACTCGTTAGCGCCAACTAGTGGTCGATTTCTTTCAAAATTCTTACAGACCTCTGGGTCCATGAGTCAAACATGCCCACCGAGTTTCGTTCCGATCGGCCTCCGTTAACCTTGTCTAATAGGTGCTCAAACGTCATTGGCCAATGGCGGCCATGTTTTTTGAGAGACGCCAATGTCCTCATAGACATACTTGGTACCTTGGACCAAAACACTGCATACCAATTTTCAAGTCAATCAGACAAATGGTCAGGTGGTCATAGCCCTTTTAATGTTTTTTTCATGTTATACCGCCACCAAGTGTTCAATCGTCGCAATTTTTGTATCGTGACCAAAGACTGAGCCCATACACAGGTGTACCGAGTTTGGTGACGATATATCATTTCTTTCTTGAGTTATAGCCATTTTAGTAAAATTGGCTCCGCCCTGAGCATACATTTTTACATCCCTTAACAACCGTGAATCGAAATTTCTACTTTTTTTCAAGCACTTTTGATATTCAGACTCTAGAGAACATTTCTGCGCTGGTTTGGTTCCAATCGGGCAAAAAACCTAGGACTAGTTCGCAAAAGTAGGTTTTTGACAAAATTCAAAATGGCGGAAAAAATTTTCATGAAATGAAATCGGATATACGTTTTGTTAGTCGAGGACTCAGCTTTCCAATGACATAAGACACTTGCGTGTGGGGCAAACGGTTTAGGAGTTATGAGCCATTTCGCGCTTTTGATCGCTGTAGCGCCACCTATTGGCCAATCGGGGTCATACTCTGTCAACCTCTCCTCGATTTTTGTACTACCATCTGACAAAGTTTCAAGTCTCTAGCATTTACGGTTTGGTCTGCACAATCAGTTTTAGGGGAGAATAATAATAATAATAATAATAATAATAATAATAATAATAATAATTAAAGATGCAAGCAGCATTTATCGGGGTTCAACCATTTGAGGCCTTTAAGGCACACATGCATAAAAAGATATTAAGGTTTATTTAGCAAGCATGTAAAAAAATTAAGTCGTAGAAGGACTCTTACCATTTTAAAGACTGCTATAAGCTTTTGTGTGCAGTTATATGATAGACTAGATAAAAAAAAGTTTGAGACAAACTAAGTTGGCTTGAGAAAGCCGGACCAGAAAGTTTGAAAAGCTTAAAGTTTGAAGATTTTCAGTTTGAAGTATTTTGAAGTTTGACGGCTTTGAAGTCAATACAGTCTATCAGAAGATAGATGGATGGATGGATGGATAGATAGAAATATTAGATCGAAGGTAAGTGAGTCTCAGTGGATTAGAAATAGTACATAGAATGGCAGCTAATAGAGTCCAAAGAGCCTCTCCAACTGTCAATATTTGAATTTTGTCAAAGACAATTACCATATTGCTAGCATAATGCTAACACAATTAGCATGTTGTTATCATGCTAACACAATTAGCATTTTGCTAGCATGATGCTAACACACTTAGCACGTTGCTAGCATGATGCTAACACGATTACCACGTTGCTAGCATGGTTTACCATGTTTTACCATGTTCTAGTATGATTTACCATAGTTTACCACGATTTACCACGTTCTAACATGATTTACCATAGTTTACCATGATTTACCATGTTCTAGCATGGTTTACGATGATTTACCACATTCTAGTATGATTTACCATGATTCTAGCATGATGTACCATAGTTTACTATGATTTACTATAGTTTACCACGATTTACCACGAGTTACCACATTCTAATATAAATTTACTATGATTTACATGTCTCTAGTATGATTTACCATGATTTACCAATTGCTAACAAAACCAAAATATAATACATTTATGTCTCACTGTACTTGTATTGTGATATAATTTCATATAATATATAATGTAATATACTTTGTTTTCATTTGCACCCTAATTATCTGTGGTGATAACATCTGTAACAACCATCTAAAAGAATAAAGAAAAAAAATGACAAACAATATTCTATTAAGATGAGTTGCAATAACATGACTTGTAGTAATTATAATATCAATAACATACACACAGATTAGACAAGCATGTCTGTATCTTAACATAAATATCATTATACTCAATGCAAACTGCAATAATACAGTAATACAATGAAATGAACATAAAATAAACTCACGTGGCCCAGTATGATAATACTCCCGTGGCTAATGCTAATTAGCGCATTTCTAATGGAAAATTACAGCCGCGATTAAACCTTCAGAACTTGCCAATGTAAACAATAAGCATCAACAAAATATACCAGATGAATATAGACACATATGTGGACTTACATCGACGCATACACACAGTACACAGAGCATTTTTGAAGATGCACAGAAGAACATTTGCCATCCTGTCTTCCTGTGTGCAACAACGTATATGGAAAACAACTTTGGTTCCTATGACAGACTTTCTGACAACAGAGTTGAACTTACCTGTATGATAAACTGTTTAATGTGCATTCCCCCGAAAAATATTAGGTATTTAGATGATATAAACAATCCTAACTTGTATATACACATTTAATTTTAACAGCTGGAAACACAAGCAAGTACATTTCTTATCCTGCAGCCCCCAACACAAGTGGCATTGATAAACATTGACAAAATTTTGATATTAAATGTTATTATAATGATTTTACGATGCCTAAATATCAATTTAAAAGCAAAAACTATTACCAAATGCCACGTCACATGTCACATGTGCTTATTTGAATAACATCTGAGCATTTCATGAGTAGATATTGGCCACACATACACTTCTGTTTTACATATAGATATCTGAAATAAATTATTAGAAACAAAATGCTTACTCCTAGTCTCGTGGTCATTTTCACATTAATCATACCATAATTTTTTGGCACAGTTGTCAATACCAATGCTTAAGTAAAAATGAATTGATCAAATTTGACAAAATGTGATTGTAAATGTTATAATAGTAATTTTATAATGTCTAAATATGAATTATAGAGCAATACTAGTGAGTAGTATGACAAAATGACTATTTTAACCAGGAGGTGGCAACAGATAACCACTCATGGGCTCATTTTCATTTTAAATGTCTGTTTTTGTTTAATGGCACATTTTACAAGTGAATGCCTTCAAATGTGCTAACTCACATACACATTTTGTTGCAGATATAGATATTTGAAATAAATGATAGGTAACAAATTGCTTATTCCAGGTTTTCCCCTTTAAAACATTTTCAGGTCTTGCTGTAAGTGTAATGCAATATTATTGCAAAAACATACATCAAATTAACAAATGAATTGGTAAACCTTGACAATGTCATTTGCAATGTTATTTTAATGATTTTATAAAGTTTATATATGCTTAGTGAGCAAAATGAACCAATGAGTGGTCTTCTGCTGCCCTCTGGTGGCTGTACGGCAATTTTAGGTAATACGCCATTATAAGCATTGGCACATGTTGGTCAGTTTTCACCTTTTTAACTGTTATAGAGGCATCTATTGCCCGATCTCCATGACATTTTGCATGCTTGTTTAGAGTCACATGCTGCACGTGCCCACCTATTTTCGTGAAGTTTTGAGTTTTCGTTCAGGATTAATAGGCTTTTGAGCATGTTTTGCCTTTAAGCATTTAAGGCCTATTGCATTTAAGGCCTTTAAGCACTAAATTAATTAAAACTGAGAGCTCAGGTGAAATGAAGAGATAAACTGACAAAATCTGATTGTAAATGTTATAATAGTGACTTTATAAAGTCTAAATATGAGTGAATAAATACTAGTGAATAGTATGACCAAATGACTATTTTAACCAGCAGGTGGCAGTAGAGGATCAGTCATTGGCTCACTTTCATTTTTAAAGTGTCTGTTATTGGTTTCAAAGTACATTTTCCATGTTAAGTCTATTAAACATGCTTACACACACACTTTTTATTTTTACACACACACAGATATTTAAAAATAAATGAGAAAATACTTATTTCAGGTTTCCCCTTTAAAACACCATGTTCAGGTCTCATTGTAATGTGTTATAATTGCAAAAACATACCTCAAATAAAACAAAGTAGTAAACCTTGAGAAAAATGTGATTTGTAATGTTACTATAATGATTTTAAAAAGTTTAAATGTGATTTTATATAAAATAAAACCTTGAAAAGAACAATATGAATGAATGGGCCAATGAGTGGTCTTTTGGTGCCATCTGGTGGTTTTAATGGGGAATTTCAGGGAATATGCTATTAAAATAATAGGAACAGTTATTTTTTAAATGTTATAGAGGCACCTATTGCCCGATCGCTTTGAAATTTTGCATGCTTGTTTAGAGTCATATGTCACATGTACTTACCTCTTTTTGAGAAAATCTGAGCATTTGTTGAGGAGTTAAAGGCTTTCGGGGACACTTAGCCAAGCCCACATATTGAAATGACCCCATTATAGCCATCCAAATGCAAAAGTTAATTTTTTTTTGGATAATTATTGACCTAGAGAGTCAGAATGAGCAGATCTAACACATTATATGAACATTATATGATCATAGATGGAAAAGACCATTTACAGCCAATACAGGCAATTTACCATAGGAAATGCATGGTTTTAAAGCTTTTTAACAGTTATAGCGCCAGTTATAGTCCGATGTCCATTACATTTTGCATGCTTGTTTAGAGTCACATGCTGCACGTGCCCACTTATTTTCGTGTTTTGAGTTTTCGTTCAGGATTAATAGGCTTTTGAGCATGTTTTGCCAGACCCATTCTCTAAATGACTCTGTTATAGCTACCCAAGGGTAAAGTTCAAAAATTTGTTTTGATAACTATTGATCAGGAGAGTCCAGAGAATCATACTGCAGTGGTTTGGTTCCGATCGGGCAAAAAACCTAGGACTAGTTCGCAAAAGTAGGTTTTTAACATAATCGCGAATATTTAATGAACGATTTGATTGACAGCAGTGGTTCTTGAGGCAAAGTTGTTTAGCATGAGGAGATCTATCAAATGATATGCATATTGTGTGGATATGTCAAACACCACGTGATTACAGAGCCGTAAAACTCGTTAGCGCCAACTAGTGGCCGATTTCTTTTAAAATTCTTACAGACCTCTAGGATCATGAGTCGAACATGCCCACTGAGTTTCGTTCCGATCAGCCTCCGTTAACCTTGTCTAATAGGTGCTGAAAATTCATTGGCCGATGGCGGCCATGTTTTTTGAGATACGCCAATGTCCTCAGACATACATGGTACCTTGGGCTAAGACACTGCATACCAATTTTCAAGTCAATCGGACTAGCGGTCGGGTTGTTATAGCCATTTACCTGTTTTTTTTCATGTTATAGCACCACCAAGTGTTCAATCGTCATGATCTGATCAAAGACTGAGCCCATACACATGTGTACCAAGTTTGGTGAAGATATATCATTTCGTTCTTGAGTTATAGCCTTTTTAGTAAAATTGGCTACGCCCTGAATGTACATTTTTACGCCCCTTAGCTTCCGTGAATCGAAATTGACTTTTTTTGATAATTATTGATATTCAGACTCCAGAGAACATTTCTGCGCTGGTTTGGTTCCAATCGGGCAAAAAACCTAGGACTAGTTCGCAAAAGTAGGTGTTTGACAAAATTCAAAATTAAATATCCTTACAATTACAATAGGGTTTCAGCCCTACGGGATTGAACCCCTAATAATAATAATAATAATAATAATAATAATAATAAAAATCCTTACAATTACAATAGGCTTTCAGCACTTCGTGCTTGAACCCCTAATAACAATAAAAATCCTTACAATTACAATAGGGTTTCAGCCCTATGGGCTTGAACCCCTAATAATAATAATAATAAAAATCCTTACAATTACAATAGGGTTTCAGCACTTCGTGCTTGAACCCCTAATAATAATAAAAATCCTTACAATTACAATAGGGTTTCAGCCCTATGGGCTTGAACCCCTAATAATAATAATAATAATAATAATAATAAAATCCTTACAATTACAATAGGGTTTCAGCCCTTACGGGCTTGAACCCCTAATAATAATAATAATAATAATAATAATAATAATAATAATAATAATAAAACTGGCTTGAATCCCTAAAAAAAAAAAAATATTATATATATATATATATATATATATATATATATATATATATATATATATATATATATATCAATTTCAAATTACTTTAAAAAGGTAAACATAGTACAACCTAAAACTAAACCTACAACCTATAAAATCAAAATAATAGCAGCATAATATAAATATTAATAATGTCTAAACATTGCATTTATGTTGTGCAACTTAACTTTCAAGTTTCAGCTTCAGCTCAGGCATGACATAAGCCTTTACTGTCTTCTTGGAAGGCTTTGTGGCTTTTGTAAGAAGCAAAAAATATTGGACAGGAAGGTAACTTGGAACAAGAACGACAGTGGAGATGGGCATACTAGAGATGCGCAGATCAGCTCTAACTTCACCGAATCCGCTGTTAAAAAACAAACCATCCACCAGCACCTATGATTTTCTCTGATTTAGATCCGCACCCGATCGTCACATTACAATTATTCAAATTCTCAGTGTTAAGCGCGATGCTATCGTAACATATTAGCTACACTGAAGTAGGTTGCTTTAAAAAATCTTCTTTGGCGAAATTACATTTCATTAATAACCTAAAATAGGGTCGACAACCTATACAGCACACGGAGGAGTAACTGCTGGAACGTGAGCAAAAGCGAGAGATGTGTTTGTATTTAATTCAGATATACATCGCACATACAGATCTACAAACCCAATTCCAAAAAAGTTGGGACACTGTACAAATTGTGAATAAAAAAGGAATGCAATAATTTACAAATCTCATAAACTTATATTTTATTCACAATAGAATATAGATAACATATCAAATGTTGAAAGTGAGACATTTTGAAATGTCATGCCAAATATTGGCTCATTTTGGATTTCATGAGAGCTACACATTCCAAAAAAGTTGGGACAGGTAGCAATAAGAGGCCGGAAAAGTTCAATGTACATATAAGGAACAGCTGGAGGACCAATTTGCAACTTATTAGGTCAATTGGCAACATGATTGGGTATAAAAAGAGCCTCTCAGAGTGGCAGTGTCTCTCAGAAGTCAAGATGGGCAGAGGATCACCAATTCCCCCAATGCTGCGGCGAAAAATAGTGGAGCAATATCAGAAAGGAGTTTCTCAGAGAAAAATTGCAAAGAGTTTGAAGTTATCATCATCTACAGTGCATAATATCATCCAAAGATTCAGAGAATCTGGAACAATCTCTGTGCGTAAGGGTCAAGGCCGGAAAACCATACAGGATGCCCATGATCTTCGGGCCCTTAGACGGCACTGCATCACATACAGGAATGCTACTGTAATGGAAATCACAACATGGGCTCAGGAATACTTCCAGAAAACTTGTCGGTGAATACAATCCACCGTGCCATTCGCCGTTGCCAGCTAAAACTCTATAGGTCAGAAAAGAAGCCATATCTAAACATGATCCAGAAGCGCAGGCGTTTTCTCTGGGCCAAGGCTCATTTAAAATGGACTGTGGCAAAGTGGAAAACTGTTCTGTGGTCAGACGAATCAAAATTTGAAGTTCTTTTTGGAAAACTGAGACGCCATGTCATCTGGACTAAAGAGGACAAGGACAACCCAAGTTGTCATCAGCGCTCAGTTCAGAAGCCTGCATCTCTGATGGTATGGGGTTGCATGAGTGCGTGTGGCATGGGCAGCTTACACATCTGGAAAGGCACCATCAATGCTGAAAGGTATATCCAAGTTCTAGAACAACATATGCTCCCATCCAGACGTCGTCTCTTTCAGGGAAGACCTTGCATTTTCCAACATGACAATGCCAGACCACATACTGCATCAATTACAACATCATGGCTGCGTAGAAGAAGGATCCGGGTACTGAAATGGCCAGCCTGCAGTCCAGATCTTTCACCCATAGAAAACATTTGCCGCATCATAAAGAGGAAGATGCGACAAAGAAGACCTAAGACAGTTGAGCAACTAGAAGCCTGTATTAGACAAGAATGGGACAACATTCCTATTCCTAAACTTGAGCAACTTGTCTCCTCAGTCCCCAGACGTTTGCAGACTGTTATAAAAAGAAGAGGGGATGCCACACAGTGGTAAACATGGCCTTGTCCCAACTTTTTTGAGATGTGTTGATGCCATGAAATTTAAAATCAACTTATTTTTCCCTTAAAATGATACATTTTCTCAGTTTAAACATTTGATATGTCATCTATGTTGTATTCTGAATAAAATATTGAAATTTGAAACTTCCACATCATTGCATTCTGTTTTTATTCACAATTTGTACAGTGTCCCAACTTTTTTGGAATCGGGTTTGTACATTTTGAGCGAATCATTCATCATAGTAACAGCTTGTTTTATTAAGTTAGGAGCTATAAATATGATTAAAGTGTGAGATTTAAATTACGCAAATCAATGAAAGCACGCAGCTCTGAAAGCAGGAGCGCTGCGCATCACGCGCACACAACAGTTACAGCTTGTTCTGCTATTTGTTGCGCTTAGCTTTGAGAACATTTTAATGCTGTATTTCGGAGATATCAAGTATATATAAAGAGCCAATAAACATTTCACATACACATCACAATGACGGTGATGCATGTGCAAACTCCTTTCATGCTGGTTGCTTCATGTGTTTCGAGTTGCTCGTATCGCTTCAGCTGACGCGCGAACTGCCGCAAATGAAACTTAACGCCGGTTTCACACTGCACGCGCAAGCAGTGCACTGGCAGGGCAGAAGCTGTGCGTATGGAGAGCGGGAGCAGCGCGCGCCCGTTGTGCTTTCACACTGCCAGCGTTTGTCGCGCGCAGCTGAACCGTGGCGTGTGTATTGCAAATACAGAAGAATATCGTCCATTCTGTCACCTTTTCCGGTGTTCTCCTCCGACCCCTGTCTGTCTCGTGCTTTGATTTATGATGGGCAGCATATATCTGCTGCGAATGCGACCGTGTTCCCCTCTGTCCCAAACACATGCATATAACATGCTGTATATAGGTAGTTTGCATGATAAAAGTAACCTTAAAGTTAAGATATGCCTCTAGTTTTAATCATTTAAACATGCCTTTGAAATTTGGGCAAAAACTTAAGGCAGTGATGTGTTTTCGTGTATTTTATTTATTTTTTTCCACAGCACTGGATGTCATATGGTGATTGTGAAACACACGGAACACTTCACTACATGATTTCATGGTGAAATTTGTTATTTTTCATGTTAATCAGGTCAATTTTGGTCAACAACAATGCACGGTGGCTTTAATTCAGCGTAAACAGCGCAGCAAAAATAGACTCGGCGCAGAAACTATCGCGGCACTGCCGCTTCTGCTCTTGCGACGCGCAGCCGCCTCTGCGTGCGGTGCGAATGCTCTAATCTGTTAACCGAAAAAAATGGAGGCGCGATAGAAAAAAATACGCGCTGCTTACGCTCTGCTAACGCATGCAGTGTGAAACCGGCCTAAATGTTCAGCATCGCATCCTGAAGCTCAACACACAGTTGTCTTTATTTAAAAATAGCGAGACTAAATTATATTAACGTTACCAGTACTGATGCCGCTCTCTCTCGCATTGCGGTCTTCGATATTGAAATGAGCTGAAAACGAAAGTTAAAGAATGACACACATTCATTGCGTTTTACCGTGAAATGAGAGTTCCGCGTCTTTATTAAAATCAATACATTAATGATTTCTCTCTCATTCACCCGCAATTTTTGGAATGTTATGTTTTATTACTTTACCCACCTGATCCGCGGATATAACCGCAATCCGCGCATACTCCGAGTCCCTTACAAAAAAAATTGTCTTTTTGCAACATGACCGTGTATAGTTAAATGGACTAAACGAAGCTTCGAGGCAAATGATTTTGCCTCGATGATTTTTTTTAATTCGAGTTACTCGAGGAATCGTTTCAGCCCTATTTCAAATTTATTTTTAAATCATTATTATTGTCCCTGCATGGTTCACATTAGAGTACTCTTGTAAGAAAGTAGCAGTGGCTAGACAGACTTTAAGCATCACCTCCGCTTAAAAAGATGCAATCTAATCCTGTTTACATGAAATAAGCCTGCTCCTGAGCAGGTTTAAGTTTACGGACCTGTTGCTATGACAGCAAGTCCAGGATGAGCTTCGAAGAACCAAATAATCCAAGATCAAGCGAAATCATCAACCATCAAATCCAGCTAACTGAGTTAGCGACATACGAAGAACAAGCCCCAGGTGTAAATGCTCTTCAAAACGTATTCGAGATGTATTGCATCCAATCACTTAAACCACTTCAAACGATGCATGACTCGTCCAAGTGCAAATGGATCTGGTTGATCAAGGCACATACTGTATTTATTTATTTATTTTAGGGCTGTCAAGCAATTAAAATGTTTAAATCTAATTAATTACACAATGTGGCGATTAATTAATCTAATTAAATAGCAAATTAAATCGCACATTAAATTTGGCTGAGAAATGACTCCCAAAAGATCATTTAAAGTCATTATTGTGTTTATATATATATATAAAAAAAAAAAAAAAAAATTAAAAAAAAAAAAAAAAAAATTCAAATAGACATGACAAAGTAGCTTCAGAAAGAAATATTTTTGGGTAAACTATACCTTTAATGTTTGTTTTTATTAATATGGAAATATGAAATTATATTCTAAATAAGAAACTGCCAGTAGGTGGCGGTAAATGTCTAATTGAGTAAGTCACTGAGTCATTCATTCAATTCGTTCAAACGGCTGATTCATTCAGGAGTGAAATGGTTCTCTTTATGGTCCATTGAATCATTGGTTCACCCGATTAGTTTAAAACGTGGATTCAGATATGAAACGCCACTGTGTTTTGCTCGGAGTCGGAGACGAACAGTTCTGCTTTGTCTTTATATTTTTGTTGGCAAAACGGAGCAAAACAGACTAAAAACAACACAATATTAACTTACATATTTTGTTAAACTGTTGTATAAGATAAGTATCGCATTTGCACTCGTGCTATTCTGGACAGAAAAACAGAACTCGTGTGATATTTAACTCGTTACTCGTGATATTGCTTATATATCATGATGTAAATGTGAGGGCGTTTTCACACTGGCAGTTTTAGTTCGAAACGGGGCACGGTTTACATGAAACATTGGTAATGTGAAAGCTGTCATGCGGACCCGGGTGAGCTGAGCTCAGAGGTACTGAACCCGAGACTGCCTGAAGGTGGTGGTCTGAGTTCGGTTGCGCAATTTACGCTCGAACTGTGCCGCGATTCACGTGAATGTGAAAGCAACACGGACTCGGGTGCGCAAGAAAAGTAACCTGCGCATGCGTTTTATCAGATGATGTATTTAGATCAATAAAACACATGTAAGGAATGATAGTGTTGATGATTTACCTTGGATACGAGCGAGAGTGAGCCTGCAAGTGTATTCGAGCACCGGCGGGAACAATCGCGCTCTGACGTGGACCACAACAAACGTGCCCAGTGTAAAAACCCCTAAAACGGGCATTTTTGCCCCATATCTTGAATTTTATGGCCATTCTAACTGCATTCTATCTAGGCTTCATCCACACAGTGAGCTGTTGCCTGTGTCATATTCTTCATCAATCAACTTTATGAAATGTAAGATGACCTAAGTAGGTCTGGGGCGGGGCAAGTGCGTTAAATGCGTTAATTTTAACGCGTTAATTTTAACGCGTTACTTTTTTACCGCAACTAGTTAATCTAATTAACGCGTTAAATCGACAGCCCTAATTTATTTACAATGTTGGGAGGAGTATTATTTAAAGGCATGAGAGCATGTTATATCCAGATACCACAGCTATTGTAACACGCATCCAGATATAATCAAACACAGGCACAAACTGCAACAACACATAACTGTCGGTCCGTGCGAATTGGAAGCAGACAGGAGAGTTCAGCTGTCGGGCATGCACAATCGACAAACTCTAAATTCTTGATTTTAAGCTATGCTGCACTATATCCAGTCGGCCACTATGTCGTATTCATATAATATTCACTGTGTACTGTATGTAAAGTTAGTACTACCTTCTTTATTTGAAAAAAATTCCCAGTGCAAAACACACTCATCAGTTTACTAAATGCACTGTTGGTTACAGTATTTACTTCCTTTTGCAAAAAATACTATAATAGGATTAAATAGTCAAGAAGTTGACATCTGAGGTATAGATCTGTTTATTTTACAGAATTTTCATATAATTAATTTTCAAATTATTTTTCGATTTCGTAAATATTATGTAAATAAATATCAATTTCATTTCAGCAACAGTTATGTATGTGATTTTACTATCTTTAAAATAAATGTGATGATATACATATCAGATACCCTGCTCTCTAAGATGTTGGCATCAGCCATCAAAAAAAAAAAAAAATTATTCAATATCAGTTGACCATTACCTATTGCAGTTTGATCTCAAAATCAGCTAATGATAAACAACATGCATAACATAACATCTGTTGCTGATATACTCTTTCGACTATCGTTAAGTGAACTGTGAAGTTGAAACATTTATGTGGCCAAGCACAAATGAAACAAACTCAATTGGATAAACTCTCAGATAAACTGTAACTATGGAAAACTAACCTGAAAAGAAAAAAAAAAAAAAAGAAAAAAAAAATAGTAAAACTGAAAATAGTATTTAAAAACTACCTCTGGTCTCCCAGAACGGCCCGCGCTCCAAAATACCTCTTCAACTCGGTCTCTGGATTCAGATTCCTTTACGGCCCAGAAGAAAAATAGATAATTTGAGATTAAATATTTGTCTTATTGCATTTGAATGCCACAGAATTATGACATGAATGCATCTCACCTGTGTTCCACGTACAACACAGGTCTGTGTTCAGAGGCGCTGTTGTCTGTGCGCCGATGCGACAGACCTTTGCTCTTCTCCACGGTCTCTAAAATAGCATCAATATTATCTCCTGCACCCAAATTGTCCTGCAATCACAAAAACACACTAAATTAGACCTACTAAATGTGAGAACGATTTACAGCATGATTTTGATTGTGATATTGATTTTATAAACCAGATCAATAAACTAGAGGTTAATAACATATAACATACATTTCAGACATTATTTTCTTTATTTTACCAAAGACAATAGTCCCAAAAGAAGCCAAATCCGGGAACACAGACATGCAGAGTGATAAAAACAGGGAAACCCTGCAGTGCTGTTATAAAAAAAAAAAATATTGGCACTCTTGGAACACTGTACAATGTACATTTCAGTACATCTTCAGACCTCAGTTATATGGCGAAAAAGCATGCCTTAGACTAAAAGGCTTGTCATTGAACAAAATGGCATCGCGCCTCAGACAGGTCGGCTTCAGGTCTCAGGAAAAACAACGTCAGGTCACATACAATTAGTTTTTCTAATTGTTTTCTTACTGCTTTAATTAAATGTTACACAGGTTAAGTTGTATAGAACATGTCCCACTGAGATTATTTTGTAAATTTGTATTATCAAATCAAAATTTATTTATAAAGCACAATAAAACAACAGTAGTTGACCACTGTGCTGTACAATACCAAACTAAAATAAGCATAAAAAGTACATATAAACAATAATGACCACAAAAACAATGAGAAAGGTGAAGAACAACAAAACACCAATAAATGATGGGCCCTCAAAAACTCTAGGAAGAGTTATACGCCTGGGAGAAAAGATAGGTTTTTAACTTAGATTTAAATTCAGATTCTAATGAAACCAATCTGAGGGAAACTGGAAGGCTATTCCACAGTTTGGGCCCAACAACCGAAAAAGCACGGTCGCCTCTTCTTCAATCTAGATCTCGGGACCATCAACAATCTTTGTTCAGAAGACCTCATCGATCTAACAGATGTTTTTGGATTTAAAAGTGCACAGAGCACTCATATTTCATATTTAGGAGCTGATCCGGTCAGAGCTTTAAAAACAAAAAGTAACATTTTAAAATCAATTCTGTAACGGACCGGCAGCCAATGCAAAGAACACAATACAGGGTGATGTGTTCAAACTTCCGGGTGCTAATCAAGAGTCTGACAGCTGCATTTTGAACCATCTGAAGTCGATTTATATTAGATTGATTTATTCTAATATAAAGGGAATTACAATAATCAGGCCGAGATGACACAAATGCATGGATCACTCTCTCAAACTCTGGAAAGGATTAAAAAAAACAAAAAAAAACAAAAAAAAAAAAAAACAAAAAACCTCAGCTTTAGATAGCAATCTTAATTGGAAAAAAAAAAAAAAAAACTAGATTTAACTACAGAATTGATCTGCTTATCAAATTTGAATGCAGAATCAAAAATAACACCCAGATTTTTCACAGAAGGTTTTACACAGGAGTCCATGTCTCAAATCATAATCAGAGGTGCCCTAAGGCTTAAAAACTATGAACTCTGTTTTGTTCTCATTGAGATGCAAAAAATTAAGAAAACCAGGACTTAATGTGAGACAGACATGCAACTAAAGATCGGAAGTATTATTCGCTACTTTTATTTGCACTTTTCAAAAAGTTAGCTAAATAATACATTGCAACTAGCTAGCTTGTATGTTGGCAAACTATCGTGAAGTGAAAGAAATCTTTCGAGACAGCACAGCGCTGCTTTGTGTACAGAGGTTGCCGGGGAAACGTTACCACGTTTTCATTCGGCCTGTTGGTGTTGATTACATTTTCATTCGGCCCGTTGCTGTTTTTCTGCAGACCAATGTGAAAATCGTAATGTTCTCTTCTGTATAGAACTTGACCAGTGTAACATTAAATTAAAACTAAGAATAAAATATCAAGTACAGCTCGCTCTCTCTCAAGTTCTACAGATGGTTGTACTAGCACCTGATTTGGTAGCAGTGGGGTGGCGGGGGGGGTAGAGGTCTTATATGATCCAAAGATCAGTATTTGACTCTTCTTTCTCGTAATATGGCACATAGTCTTAGAGTTACTTAGTACTTGAATAACTGGGGCCCAGGTCAGGAAGCAGGAAGCAGACAGACTGGCTAAAATTCAGAGACGATTCTGAGCTTAGAGCTTAGAGCTTAGTTTTTAACTGCAGATGCGTGTATTTTAGAAACACCCGTAATTCAGCTTGCTTCCAATTCCTCACACACACACACACACCACTCTAACCTTCCATAAAATAATCTTTCATAAAGATCGAAAAGGTTGAAGTGAATTACAGGGACATTCGCGGGATTCACTGCACAGGATATGCACTATGATAAGCGTGCACTTTGCTTGATGTTATACTTGCAGTGTGCGGTCTCGCCCACCGGTATTTTCCTTAAAAATGCTCTACGAAGGCATCATGTCGTTTGGACTGCAGTGGGCTTATATATTTAAAAAAAAAATAAGCAGCAGGCTGCTTTCAATTTCCAATGCTCACGTGCACTTTGTGAAGAGTGCTCATGCACGTGGTTGTGTGGTTAAACGAAATTAATGTAAACAGTCAGTTATGTCTTAAAGTGGAAATTAAGCAGTCAGTCATGTTTACATTATTTAGTAAACTGATTTTCACTAAGAAAAAAAAAAAAAAATTACATAAACACGATTAATGTGACCATTTATGCTATTTTAAAAAGTACTTAAAAAGTAATTTTGTTTTGGAGGTCTCCAACAACATCCATCAAAGGTCAAAAAACTGTTTCATTTTCTCATTATATACATTGCACATCACCACAGTGTTCAATGATTCTCAAACGACTCGATGGATGAATCAGTCTCTCTAAATCCCTCCTTTCCACAAGCCTACTCTGCTCTGATTGGTCAGATGGCCCAGTCTGTTGTGATTGGTCTACCGCGTACAGTCCATATTTCGGAAACAAACGCCCATTACCAAGCTGAACTCCAGCTCCGTCCGGAGGCTTCTTAAAGCTCAGCGATTGTACACACTGTAAAGACAGTAACTATGACATTGATTTTACACCAATCCCAGCGCGAGTCCGAATCGATGAAGAAACATTGGAAGAACTAATTATTCAACACAAACCTTGAGCAGGAAGTTTCTCAGTGATGCTACTCAGTTTGAGGTACATTATGAGATGTTTCAACTGTAATTACTCACCATCAGCATTAACAAGTGTGCGTCCATCAACAAACGTGTGTGTGTGTCTAATGTATTGCGGTGCACATGTGGGAACTGTATCAATAACAGCGCATACGTTAGCCAAGCACTGACGTGAATGACTGATGTAAGTTAACATTAAAGTTTGCAAAACAATTCTTGCTCCATCCTTTATCTTTACTCAAAGTAATAAGAATGACAGACAATCTGCATTATTAGACACAGTTTTAGGTAATACTGCAGCCCACAGTAGTATTTCAGTAAGACAGTAATAACGCGAGTTAGCCGTCTTGACGTCACAACGAAACGGCTTGAGATTCGTTTAATTGACTCAGAGTCGACTCTTACATTTGAGAGACAATAACTTTCTATACGGTGCACTTTCAGATTTAAAACTTTGCAGGATGTTTTCATTCACATAGAACTATGTTACACACTACATGAAAGGTAATTTTCAAAAATCCATAATAGGGGCTCTTTAAAGAAAAAAGGATGTTTTCCTATTGCTTTTGGAGCAATGGCGCCACCATCTTGCAATACCACAGCGTGTGATGTCACGGTGTTGGTTTGCTCCGTTGGCCAGTGAAATAATATAAGCATTTCTTTACTTTAACACACACTTGTTTTGAAATGGAGGAAGATAAACCTGAAAGGACTGTTGAGCCCATAATAAAAGTCAAATTGCTTATGCATTTGAGCTGATACGGCAAGGGGACCGAGCAGTACTACTGTTACGGGTGGAAGAAGTCGTGAACCTGCTGGTTTGGGGTGAAGAGTGGGTCAGTAACATTACATGGTGTAAGTGTGGATGGTGTACGCCGATGCACACTGTGTCAGAGTCCATCTGCTGTCAGGAGGCATGTATTGCGCGGTCACTTCACCATGGTGCGTACATTTAGCACACTATGCCGGGAGGTGGACGTGTTGGACATCTTAAAGAGAAAGCATTCCAACCTCCGAGCAGAAACACTGGAGCGTCCCGTTATAATTTGTCTACATCACAAAGCTTTGATCGTGGTATCCAAAACATTGTTTTCATAACAACAGCATGATGTAAACGCTTCATACAATATCGTTCATGTGGCATCTTATTGTTATGTCAGACCTTTCAGACATATTTGCATTACACTGGCGCATTCACCAGTAGTGGTATGTAACTAGAGCCAGACCGATTTATTGGCAGATATGCCACCAATATGAACGCACGCCCCACAGCGTGCGAATATACACACAAAATTATGTCAAAATGCCTGACTTGTCAAGTATCATCGTAAACATAGTCGGTTATGTCTTAAGTGAACATAAACATGAAATTTGCCAGTCACTGCCAGCGTTTTTGGTCATTTTCACAAGTTTAATGGCCCACAGAATATCTTGTTGTATGAATAACATGCAATATATCAAAAGAAAGAGCAGACCCTCTGTTTTATTCTAGCGTCATGCACTCTTTTTTATCAACACTTGAATGTGTGTAAGTTTCATGAAAAAAAAGCAACATTGAGAAAAAAGCTAAGAAAAATCAAGTTTTTGTCAAAGACCACATACAGATGGGATTCAGAATGATGATCAAAACACAGATTGAGTAGACCGAGTCCATTAACCCCCCTAAAGCTTTCACAGTCCTATCGCTCATCCTGGGTCGACATTTCATTCAGTAACATTAGGCAGTTTTTAAATTATATGCTATTTAATGTTGATGATCGCGTTATTTTACATATGCATCTGCTTATATGAGATCGCTCGTTTCTGCTTCGCCTGTTTTGATCAGGAGATTCTGTACTCATTCAGGAGATGCGTAATAGCACCCCCTACCGTATAACAGTGAAAACAAGGAAAGCCGGAAAATCTCGTCAATGGCAGGGAAGTATTTTCTCATAAAAGACAAGATAACAAAAGACAGGGAAAAAAAATTCACTCACTGCTCTTGACTGAATAACTTTAATAAGGGTTAATCTATATTTATACAGTAAAGACTATGAAGTGATATTTTACATTTATCAGTTACTTTCTGTAGCCTACCTAAAAATCTAGTTTAGACCTACATGAAAAACATGAAAAGAACAGTTTTTAATTTGTATGTTTGTTCTGTTGTATTTATGTACAATGTATATTATGTATATACTCATATATACAGTACCAGTCAAAAATTTGGACGGTACTGTACTATAACATACATAAAGAATATCGGCCGATATATCGATATCAGGCTTTTTTTACTCTCTAATATCGGTATCGGCCCCCAATATGGGCTCTATATGTAACATTTTATGTTCACCTGCGAATACAATACCTGCTGTTAACAGGACCCAGTGTTTCTGCTCGGACATCTTTAAGAGATATGCATAAGCAATTTGACGACTTATGGGCTCAACAGTCTTTTCTATTACATCTTCCTCCATTTCAAAACAAGCGCGTGTTAAAAAAAAGTAAAGAAATGCTTATATTACTTCACTGGCCAACGGAGCAAACCAACACCGTGACGTCACATGCTGTGGTATTGCAAGATGGCGGTGCCCTTGCTCTAAAAGCTATAACAAAACATCCTTTTTTCTTTAAAACTGTAACATTAATTTTGTTATATATATATATATACACTCACCTAAAGGATTATTAGGAACACCATACTAATACTGTGTTTGACCCCCTTTCGCCTTCAGAACTGCCTTAATTCTACGTGGCATTGATTCAACAAGGTGCTGAAAGCATTCTTTAGAAATGTTGGCCCATATTGATAGGATAGCATCTTGCAGTTGATGGAGATTTGTGGGATGCACATCCAGGGCACGAAGCTCCCGTTCCACCACATCCCAAAGATGCTCTATTGGGTTGAGATCTGGTGACTGTGGGGGCCATTTTAGTACAGTGAACTCATTGTCATGTTCAAGAAACCAATTTGAAATGATTCGAGCTTTGTGACATGGTGCATTATCCTGCTGGAAGTAGCCATCAGAGGATGGGTACATGGTGGTCATAAAGGGATGGACATGGTCAGAAACAATGCTCAGGTAGGCCGTGGCATTTAAACGATGCCCAATTGGCACTAAGGGGCCTAAAGTGTGCCAAGAAAACATCCCCCACACCATTACACCACCACCAGCAGCCTGCACAGTGGTAACAAGGCATGATGGATCCATGTTCTCATTCTGTTTACGCCAAATTCTGACTCTACCATCTGAATGTCTCAACAGAAATCGAGACTCATCAGACCAGGCAACATTTTTCCAGTCTTCAACTGTCCAATTTTGGTGAGCTCGTGCAAATTGTAGCCTCTTTTTCCTATTTGTAGTGGAGATGAGTGGTACCCGGTGGGGTCTTCTGCTGTTGTAGCCTATCCGCCTCAAGGTTGTGCGTGTTGTGGCTTCACAAATGCTTTGCTGCATACCTCGGTTGTAACGAGTGGTTATTTCAGTCAAAGTTGCTCTTCTATCAGCTTGAATCAGTCGGCCCATTCTCCTCTGACCTCTAGCATCAACAAGGCTTTTTTGCCCACAGGACTGCCGCATACTGGATGTTTTTCCCTTTTCACACCATTCTTTGTAAACTCTAGAAATGGTTGTGCGTGAAAATCCCAGTAACTGAGCAGATTGTGAAATACTCAGACCGGCCCGTCTGGCACCAACAACCATGCCACGCTCAAAATTGCTTAAATCACCTTTCTTTCCCATTCTGACATTCAGTTTGGAGTTCAGGAGATTGTCTTGACCAGGACCACACCCCTAAATGCATTGAAGCAACTGCCATGTGATTGGTTGATTAGATAATTGCATTAATGAGAAATTGAACAGGTGTTCCTAATAATCCTTTAGGTGAGTGTGTATGTATATATATATATATATATATATATATATATATATATATATATATATATATATATATATATATATATATATATATATATATATATATATATTTATTTATTTAGTAAAAAAATTAATAAATAAAGTGGAAATCAGTTTACAAAATGATGAAAACTTGAGTGACTGCTTCATTTCCACTTTAAATACTGAAAGCACTCTTTGTTTATTGCTTGTAATATGTTTTTTTTGTTTATTATTTACTGCTTGCTTTTATGTTTTGAAGCTATATGTTTATATAAAATAGTTATTTAAATTTTTAATTATAATTTATAAGTAACTTATAATTACTTATTTTTTTGATTTTCTAGTCGGTAAACTAATTAATAAGAAAAAAATGTCAATCAAGAATAATTTTGAAATTGGATCCCGACTCCCAGAATCGGATCAGATCGTGAGGTGCCTAAAGTTTCCTACCCCTATCATTAGGGGCTACTATTATAGTTCGGAATTGGCCGAAGATCCGGTTCCGGTTGAGTGAACGCTGGCTGTGTGCCGCTACATTGTGCATTTTGATTGCGGCTTCAACTTCGCCTAGACACCATTGGATTTTATTTGACTGTTTATTGGACGGTGTTTCCCTTGGACTCTCAAGACTCTTGGATTATGCACTCACTCCTTTTCTGGATGAACTCACTGTACTGCTAAGTTTTCGTCAGCACAGTTTATGTGGCAGGTGCGTTGCCTGGATACAGGACTGTTTTTTTTCTGCTTCATGGATTTTATTGTTTTATTGTGGATTTCATCACAGGTGCACGTATCAACATTGACCATATTCACTTGTTGGAATACTCGTATATAAATAATATAAATATACTGGTGTTGTAAATAATTATAGGCCTATTTCAAAGTTACCATTTCTATCCAAAATTCTAGAAAAGGTGGTTTATCTGCAGCTCTATTCTTACTTGACTCTCCTACCCCTTTTCCACCAGCATGAACCGGGTGCTAGTTCAGAGCTAGTGCTAGTGCCAGTTCGGAGTCGGTTCAACTGACAAGCCTTCTAAGAACCGGTTTGCTTTTCCACGGGCTAGAGAGCCACCACAGAGCCAGGTCTTACGTCACTGTATACATCTCATCTGTCTCAGCAACGCTAGCGAGGCAGTGGGAAACACAAACACACCAGGCTTGATCGAGATGCATCGGCACTACGCAGACCGATAAGCGCATGACATCAAAGTACCGCAAGAGCGATTCAAAAGCATAAGGAGTTGTATGATCTCGCTGTACTTCGATGACATACGGCGATCGGTCTGCGCAGCGCCGATCCATCTCGAACAAGCTTTCCATCAACAATGGTGAACGTTGCGTTACTATTCAAATCAAATCAAATCACCTTTATTTATATAGCGCTTTTTACAATGGCAATTGTTTCAAAGCAGCTTCACAGTGGTAACAGGAAAATAATGCAACGGAATTTGATTCTGCTGTACAGCCGCTCTGGTGAAAACGGTGATGTCATCCAGCTCATTTCAATTATCATATAGTGTCAATGCGGGCAGATCAGTAATATAGTTGAAATGTAGGTGTCCCCAACTGAGCAAGCCAAAAGCCAAAGGCGACGGTGGCAAGGAACCAAAACTCCTTCAGTGCCAGAATGGAGAAAAAAAAACCTTGGGAGAAACCAGGCTCAGTCGGGGTGCCAGTTCTCCTCTGGCCGACGAACAAATAGTGTATGATTATGATTCTGGCAACATTACAGGTCAGAAGTCATATTAGATAAATAGATATTCGTAGGATTATTCGAAAGATTGGAGTTGTCACGCCGGGGACGGGTTTAATGAGGATGTCGGGTCGATGCGGCATTTACAGGGGGGAGTTTAATTGACACTATTGTCTCTACAGACACTTCAGGGATATGGTCGTCATGTCCAGGCTAAGGTCCACCATCTGGTCTGGATACGGCCCGGATCCGGCCGACTGCAGTAAACCTCGGGATAAACAGAGAGACTAACATTAGCGTAGATGCCATTCTTCTTATGATGTAACGAGTACATCAGGTGTTATTGGAAGTGTTCCCGGTTCCGGCTGACCTAGTTAATGCAGCCTAAAACAATCATTTAACTGATTTGAATAATAGAAATTAAAAATGTTTTATGTGTATGCCATAGTAAAGAGATGTGTTTTTAGTCTAGATTTAAACTGACAGAGTGTGTCTGCTTCCCGAACAATGCTAGGAAGACTGTTCCAGAGTTTAGGTGCTAAATAGGAAAAAGGACAGACTGCCTGCAGTTGATTTTGATTTTCTAGGTATTATCAACTGGCCAGAATTTTGAGACCGCAATAGACGTGATGGAGTATAATGCGTTAAGAGCTCGCTCAAGTACTGGGGAGCTAAACCATTTAGTGCTTTGTAAGTAATCAGCAAGATTTTAAAATGTATACGATGTTTAATAGGGAGCCAATGCAGTGTTGCCAGAACCGGGCTAATATGGTCATACTTCCTGGTTCTAGTAAGAACTCTAGCTGCTGCGTTTTGGACAAGCTGCAGTTTATTTATTAAGCGAGCAGGGCAACCACCCAGTAGAGCATTACAATAATCTAGCCTTGAGGTCATGAACGCATGAACTAACTGTTCAGCATTTTGCATTGAAAGCATGCGCCGTAATTTAGATATATTTTTAAGATGGTAGAATGCAGTTTTACAGATGCTAGAAACGTGGCTTTCAAATGAGAGATTGGTATCAAAGAGCACACCCAGGTTCCTAACTGACGACGAGGACTTGACAGAGCAGCCATCGAGTGTTAGACAGTATTCTAGGTTACTACTTGTGGAGTTTTTTTGTCCAATGATTAAAAATTCAGTTTTTTCTGAATTAAGTTGCAGGAAATTACTAGTCATCCAATTTTTTATATCAGCTATGCATTCTGTTAATCTTGTGAATTGGTAAGTTTCGTCAGGGCGTGAAGAAATATAGAGCTGAGTATCGTCAGCATAACAATGAAAATTAACGCCATGCTTCCTAATAATATCTCCCAGTGGTAGCATGTACAGGGTGAAAAGCAACGGTCCTAGCACTGAGCCCTGCGGTACTCCATACTGAACTTGTGTTCAGTGTGACATCTCTTCATTTACTGCTACAAACTGATAACGGTCAGATAAGTATGATTTAAACCATGCCAATGAAGTTCCACTAATGCCAACATAATTTTCGAGTCTATTCAAAAGAATATTGTGGTCGATAGTATCGAATGCAGCGCTAAGATCGAGTAACACTAATAGAGATATACAACCACGATCGGATGATAAGAGTAAATCATTTGTAACTCTAATGAGAGCAGTCTCAGTACTATGATACGGTCTAAATCTTGACTGGAAATCCTCACAGATTTCATTTCTTTCTAAAAAGGAGCATAATTGTGAGGACACTGCCTTTTCTAGTATTTTTGACAGAAAGGGTAGATTTGAGATTGGCCTGTAATTGACTAATTTTGTAGGATCAAGTTGCGGTTTTTTAATAAGTGGTTTAATAATAGCCAACTTAAAAGTTTTCGGTACATATCCTAATGTCAAGGATGAATTAATGATATTAAGGAGAGGATCTATGACCTCTGGAAGCATCTCTTTTAGTAGTTTAGTCGGTATGGGGTCGAGCATACATGTTGATTTTGATGATTTAACGAGTTTAGCCAATTCTTCTTCTCCTATAGCAGTGAATGAAATTTTTCCTCAGTGACACTACAATGCACTGTCTGATGTGATACTGTAGTAGACGGCTGCATGGTTATAATTTTTTTCCTAATATTATCAATCTTACAGGTAAAGAAGTTCATAAAGTCATTACTGCTGTGCTGTTTACAAACATCAGAAGGTGAAGCTTTATCTTTGGTTAATTTAGCCACTGTATCGAATAAATACCTAGGGTTGCGTTTGTTTTCTTCTAAGAGAGTCGAGAAATAAGCAGATCTAGCAGTTTTTAGGGCCTTTCTGTATGCAATCATGCTCTCTTTCCACGAAATGCGAAAAACTTCTAGTTTTGTTTTCTTCCAGCTGCGCTCCATTTTTCTGGCTGCTGTTTTAAGGGCCCGGGTGTGCTTGTACCACAGCGTTGGACTATTTTCTTTAATCTTCTTTAAGCGCCGGGGAGCAACTGTGTCTAAAGTGCTGGAAAAGAGAGAGTCAATAGTTTCTGTTGCAACATCGAGTTCCTCTAGGCTATCTGGGATGCTGAGGAGATGAAACTGATGAGGAAGATTATTTACAAAGAAATCTTTAGTCGCAGCAGTGATAGTCCTGCCATATTTAAAGCGAGGGGACAGCTTTGAAGCCTTTGCTAAATTAAGTGTACATGATACTAGGTAATGATCTGAGATGTCATCGCTCTGCTGCAGAACTTCAATGGTATCAACATTTATTCCATGTGACAGTATTAGGTCTAACGTATGATTACGGCGATGAGTGGGTCCTGACACGTGTTGCCTTACTCCAATAGAGTTTAGAATGTCTCTAAATGCCAATCCCAATGCGTCTTTTTCATTGTCTACATGGATATTAAAATCACCAACAATTAGGACTTTATCTGCAGCCAGTACTAACTCTGATAGAAAATCAGCAAATTCTCTGGTAAAGTCTGTATGGTGCCCTGGTGGCCTATATACAGTAGCCAGCACAAATGTCAAATGGGATTTATCAATTTCACTACATAACGTTACATAAAGCACCAAAACTTCAAAGGAATTATATTTGAAACTAGACTTCTGAGTAATACCGAAGATATTATACCGGAGATATTATTATAAATTACAGCAACACCTCCCCCTTTACCTTTCAGACGCGGCTCGTGTTTATAACAATAATCTTGGGGGGTGGACTCATTTAAAGTAATGTAATCGTCAGGTTTTAGCCAGGTTTCTGTCAAACACAGCACATCTAGGTTATGATCTGTAATCATATTAACAATAAGCGCTTTTGAGGAAAGGGATCGAATATTCAGCAACCCGAGCTTTATCATTTGATCATCTGTATTATATCTGTTGTTTATTTGTTGGACATCAATTAAATTTTTACCGTTGAATGGTTTTGATGGTTTTTTGTATTTACTAATTCGTGGAACAGACACAGTCTCTATTTGATAATATCTAGGTGAAAGAGTCTCTATGTGCTGGGATTTATCTGACTTCTGTGACGTGAGACAGCTAGCAGGCGGTCGGGTAAGCCAGTCCGTCTGCTTCCTGACCTGGGCCCCAGTTAGTCAAGGTTTAGCTCTAAGACTATGTGCCAAATTACTAGAGAGAAGAGCGGCACCATCCCAGGAAGGATGAATACCATCTTTTTTCAACAGGTCAGGTCTGCCCCAAAAGCTTTTCCAATTGTCTATGAACCCTATGTTATTTTGCGGACACCACTTAGACAACCAGCCATTGAGTGATGATAGTCTGCTAAGTATCTCATGACTCCTTTTAACGGGGAGGGGACCAGAGCAAAAAACGTCATCTGCCATCGTACTTGCGAGTTTACACACCTCTTTAATGTTAATTTTGGTGATCTCCGACTGGCGAAGTCGAACATCATTTGTGCCTACGTGAATAATAATCTTAGAGAATTTACGATTAGCATTAGCCAGCACTTTTAAATTTGCTTTGATGTCAGGCGCTCTGGCTCCCGGTAAACATGTGACTATGGTGGCTGGTGTCTCTATTTTCACGTTTCGTGTAATAGAATCGCCAATAACTAGGGCACTTTCAACAGGATTCTCAGTGGGTGCATCACTGAGTGGGGAGAACCCCACTTTGATGTTTGATGTTCTAATCGAAACAGAAGAGTGGTTTTTTGATCCGTGACTATGCCGTCTCACCGTCACCCAGTTGCCCTGCTGCACGGGCTCTACAGCCGGAACCGAACAATGTACAGAGTTCACTAAGCTATTCGCATCCAAAGCAGTGTCTAAAGCTGTTACATTCTCACTACTCTCAAATAAAGTCTGGATGCGTGTCTCTAATTCTGAAATCTTCTCCGTCAGCCTGACTATCTCCTTACATTTATCACATGTGAAGCCCTGTTCGCCAACGGAGAAAGATATACTAAACATGTAACATGCAGTGCAAGTGACAATGACAGGAGAAGAAGACATGGCTTACCGTATTTGTTGATTAATCCAACTCACCACAGTTGTTTAATGAACTCAGAAAACAAGAGACCCGAGTGCAGAGATGGCAAGCTAACAGGCTAGCAAAATGCTAACGTGTGATAGTGATTTAGATTAAAAGCTAGCGGTGTCAGATTTAATATGGTAGGCAATATTAGACAATATATGGTGATGGGTAAATTATATTTAACAGTTTAAACAACAGGGAATGATATCAAATAAAGATTCAAAAGCAAGCAGAGCACACGCGAGCACAGCAGTCAGAAGGACAAACAGGAGGCAGACAGGAGCAATCGATCAAAACCAATCGATCAAAAACTATTGATGCACATGGCTTTGCGAACCTACATCAGCATAAAAACACAGCAAATCCAACACATTTCTTGCAGCTCACTGTAATTTGTATAGATGGAGATTACAATCGAGAAGCTATTAGCTCAATTAGCTGCTATTTCAAAAATGGCAGTCACAAATTTGTTCATCCTGTTGGTCACGGTAACCGGTAACCCCGCCGTTTATAAAAAAATAAAAAAAATAAAATAAAATAAAAAAAACGTTCTTACTTCTAGACCAGCAATGTTTTGGTGCTACTTAACCACTTTTCCTGGTTCAGAGCTGGTGCTTTGGGTGTCGAAAGACAAAGAACCGATTTGAAACTAGGCTCTGGCTCCGAACCAGCACCAGCACTGCCTTGGTGGAAAAGGGGTAAAACTGCATTGGTGGAAAAGGGGTATCCTAGTCCTCTCCGGGAACCATCACCTTATCGGGGTGGAGAGGTTTGTGTGTCCCTATGAACCTGAGGGCTGTGTTGTCCGGAGCCTGGTGCTCCTGGTAGGGCCTCCCAAGGCAAAGTGGTCTCAGGTGAGGGGCCAGAATAAGAATGGTTCATATAACCCATGGAACAACAAAGAAGAGGAGGAGTTACCATGCCCGGAGGAAGCCCGGGGCCCCCGTCTGGAGCCAGGCCCAGATGGAGGGCTCGTTGGTGAGCGCCTGGTGGCTAGGGTGGCAATGAAGGTCAGGGACCTATCCCTAATGGTCTATCCTATGCTTATATAGGATAGTGGCCAAGCATAGGATAGACCATCATGCAAAACAGCTCTCACACCAACTACTGACTATTCTAGATATTGTGTGCTACAGGGCATCCACAGCTTTAACCATTACCAAAGCTCAGCATGTCCATACTTCCCTTCTATACTAATGTTATGTTCTCTTTTGATTTTGTAGGTCATCGTGCTGTAAAAATCACCAGTTTTCTTTTCACAGACTTCGGAACTCCCAACTTCCATTCATTGTCCAGGCAAAACCAATAATTGACCTATGTTGAGTTTGAACAAAACAACTATCAGGGGCCCATTTCAGTAAAGAGGTTCTACCAACTCGGAGTTAAAACTTGAACAAAATTTTGGAAAAAAAAAAAAAAAAAAAGACCATGGCAGCAGCTAAAAAGGAAGTATAACAACATAATTCAATCAGGTAAAGCTTTAAGAATAAAAGGTTCATGAGTGTAGGCTACATGACTTTACAAACATTTGACATTAAATAAATATCATTCAGTCTCTATTTCAATGTGCAGCTGCCTTTTCCACATAAGCTAATTAAATGTTCTCTAATCCAACCTGTTACATTTCTTAATTAGGGTAATAAAATTAACATTTAACTTCTACTCAGCCAACAGCAAGAAGGCAGAGGCATGCAAAATGAGGGAAGGAAGAGGAAGATGGCCACAATACCAAGTATTGGAAGAATATTAAAATCCAACAGGAAAAAGAATGACTGTTGCTTTTGTATTTGTAGGAAATAAAGATGACCAAATAAATTGTGAACAATTTGTTTATTTAAGAGCTGTGGTGATGGTTATGGCATATATCTCAGACTACCATTCCACCTGGCATCCTTCCATTCTATACAGTAATCTGTTTCATTTTCGGAAGGTGTGATGATGGGAAAATGCGTGTCAATGCATCCAATCACATTGGAAATCCTAAAGGAAATTCTAACTATTAGGTTACTTCCAGAGGTCGCAGTACGATGTTGTCATGTGAACATCATTTATCAGATTAGTCTCATTTTAACCGATTTCTACACCACTGACATGCAATCCGGTGAAACTCCTCTTTTATGGCTTTAATGGGTTTGTGCCCAGGAAACAACACAAAAATTCTCAGAAAGAGCATGAGACCGAGGCACACTTTACTAATGTGCTCTGCATCCCCAATGTTATATAGAAAACTACCATTTAAAAATGGTACCGTTAAAATAAATATGCATGTGGATATGGCCAAAAAAAAAAATCCTCTCCCGACGCAAATTTAACGCCCTACGAATTAATGCAGCCTCCTCAGCTACAGGATCCTGCATAAAAGGACATGCCATTTTTGTCACTTTGACGCTGTCTGCATGAGGAAAATAAGAGCAATGAATGAATGTACCTGCACTGCAAAAAAATGCTTTTCTTACTTAGTATTTTTGTCTTCTTGTTTCCAGTCAAAATGATTCTTAAATCAAGATGCATTTTCTACAAAAGGAAAATGAGTTTTTTTCCCCCAGGAAACAACCTTATTTAAGTGCATCTTTCTTATTTTGCGAATGATCTGCCATTGGGGTAAGAAAAATTATCTTGTTCCCATTTGCATTAAGATTATTTTTGCAGTGTGAATGAATGAGTATTTAAACACTGCTTACTTTTTAAAAAAGGGGAGAAGACTGAAAGAAACTCTGGGTTTACCAAAGAAAACCTGCTCCAGACCAGGTTAGGTTCACAGAATAAGTTACCATGGTAACTGACTCTCTGAGTATAAGTTACTGCTCTTTCAGAAACGGGCTTGATATACCTCCCATTCTGAAACGGAAAACCCAGAGTTTCCCTCATTTCAGGGTTAACATACTCAGAGTTTTCACTTAACCTCCTTTCTGAAACGGGCCTCAGGTGTACCACGGTGCCAATCAGCCAGATGCTGTAAAGTCAGTCAATGAAAAAAAAAAAACAGGAGGAACATCTTCGTATTGATTACAAAGAACGTTTAGTTTATCGTGAGATGATGACGGCTGCAAAAGTGACCCAAGATCTGGCTGTTCGCCTTGGGCCCAATCCACCATGTTCCAAGGATTGTCATATTCATTACTCCTTTGACTTTGCACAACAGGTATATTTACCTAGCGACCCAATGCAACCAGGGCCAGTATATTTTTTGACACCAAGGAAATGTGGCTTGTTTAGGACCTGTTGTGATGGGATCCAACAACAAGATCCTTAGCTGTGATTAATTACTTGCACCATTTTTTCGAGTCATATGGTTTGGGTGAACAGTATGTTGACCTTCATTGTGATAATTGTGCAGGACAAAATAAGAACAAGTTTATCTTGTGATATTTGGCCTGGAGGGTGATTCATGGTCTCCACAAATCCATAACATTGAATTTTCTTATAACTGGCCACACTAAATTTTCACCTTTCATGTTTTGGACTCATCAAACAGAAGTTTAGGAAGGCAGAAGTCTGTTCTGGCAGAACTGACTGTTATTGTGTAATACCACAAGACAAACCCGTTCTTATTTTGTCCTGCACAGTTGTCGCTGATGTAAACTTGACAACCAACTATGAATCAGGAGGAAAACATAGTTCACCTATAGACCTTATGTAGCCCCCCACCTTTTCAGTGCTGCACTCATTGTATTTTCACAGCATGAAGATTAGATCTTACGGATTTATGAATTAACCACTCGTTTTAAAATCTTCCCGGTCTGCTGACATATGTTATGACATCTGCTTAAAACACTACAATACTCATGATAACTTTATAATAAGTAAATCCACTTCACCAGCTAATTACTCATCGACAGCAATGCCATAGAAATATACAGAGCTCCCGCAAAAACAAAAGTTCAAAGACAATATTCTAAATATGGCTGCTTGTTTCTCTGGCGCATAAGGTCTATACAACTGGAATCCGAAGCTTCAGAGAAAATGCAAGCCTGTCCCTGGTACCAAGAAATATCATCTCTTCAGACATGCCCTTTCTTTATTTTAATCTTCTCATTCTTCTGTGTCATTCAATATTATACACACATCTGCAACTTTTTATTTCGTCTTGTAATTATGTCTTTTGTCACTAATTTTACACATCTATAGGATCCTTCTTATGGGTAAAAGGTGCTGGGAATTTCTAAACATCTGTTAATCTTCACTTGACAATATGAGGATGAGTCCTACTTTCACTCAGTTTTCATTATTTATACTTTCAGATTCTGCCACACAAGACTTTTTTCTCCTCCTTGGCATTGTGTTAACACACCCATATGCTCTAGACCAACAAACTGCCAAAACTTCTGCTTTTATAAAGTTGGTCACGCTCGCTGATGATCAATTAATCCAAAGCATTTGATTAGCAGCACCTGAATGCTACTTATCCTCTTAATTTCTATGAAAGCAGGTGTAATATGTCATTCGTTGCTGTTCATCTGAGGTTGTATTTACCTAATTTTAAGACCTGCCAAGGACCAGATGATTTTTATTATGTCCCGATACATAAAACCATAAAATTCAAAAGGGTGTACTTTCTTTTTTTACATGACTGTATATATAGTTTGTACATATTCTTGGATCCTGCTTTAAAAGTTCACAGTATAGCGGTTTTTAATTTCTCAAGTTTAATTTCTCTTTTCGTATTTGTACGCACGAGAACTTCTCACGAAAAATCTCTGCCTAATTCACAACACGTTCGTACGCACGTTTTTGTTCTTAACATCGTTCTGAAGTTGGAGTATCCTAAATGAGTGGCTGCATGCAGGAGGTTAGTCCTTTGCATAAAACACGCCCAAACCATCTCCATATAAGGGCTTTCCGCACACACTTTACTTACAGACTGTCACTCTCGTCAAACTTGCAGACACGCTCTTGCCCGATCCTCGAGCAATGCCAAGTGTTATAGAGTTCCATGTCTTTATTAAAGACAACACATTAAAGGTGGGGTAAGCAATATTTCTCATTGCTGAACATTGTTGATATTTGAAATCAACCCAAACACACCCCTCTCTTTAAAGTTCACCCTCCAATCCTAACCGCCCTGCTCCGAGTTGGTCTCGAACCCCGGTCACTGGCATGCGAGGCGAGTGCACTAACAAGGACGCTAAACAGTAAACACTGCATTCTCTAGCAGTCATCAGCCTGCACAACTCTCACTAGCTGACCTCCGTTACACACGCAATGCAAGAGTGGATGTCTATTTACCATAGCAGAAGCACAAACAAATAATGCTTCATGAAAAATAAAGCGAAGATGATGAACGAACAACAAGGAAGCACAAAAAAATTAACATACAGTACACAAGAGTAAATACAAACAAGAGTTCGTTGTTAGTTGCCAACAGCACAGCAGCTCCAGATAAACTCAAATCCAGTGTTACTTGTGTATGGAGTAGAAACAACGCAACCTCCGCATTTGTTTTCAGACCTTCCCGCTTAGCCGTCTCCAGCGCTGGAAAGCTTTTCTAATATTAACACGGGTCCTGAAACTCTTTCCTGATCATAGCCCTTCATTTTTCAGGGATATTCTTAACAGTTTTTTTCTTTTGTAAAGTCTCACAGGTAACTCTCTTCCAACAGTCTTTCTTCAAATCTCCCTCTTGCTCATTCTCTCTCATACACCATCATACGCCTCCTAACGATTCTTTCTTGCTGCTGTTTTCTCACCACTGTTATTTCTGTTGTGTTTATTTTGTTATTGGGAGGAAAGCATGCAGTACATATTTACATATTGTATCGAAACGCCACTCTCAACAGGGCAAATGATGTCTGGATGTTAATTGAGCTCTCAGAATCAATGTGCGTCCCAAGTACTGGATTTCAGCATCGCTTATTTTTCAAAAAACATGACTCTTGTCGAGCTCCCTAGTGGTTAGCTGGTATAATTCTACTGTCTTGTGAGCTGAGTCTGCTAACACTAACAATGCTCCGTTGTGCTTTTCCGCTTCACAGTTTACAGATAACACTGCCATGTAGTGGTCGAGTTTAAACTAAAAACTAAACTAAAAACTAAAGCCACTGTACAATGCATTGTAGTAATTTTAAACATTAACTTTTGATTTTGAAAGTGAGAGGATGTTTCTTTTTTTGCTGAGTTTAAATACATAAAAGTCCCACCTTTCCATTCTCAGCTGGCGCCTTTTTCTTCTTCTTTTTTTTGTTTGACTTCTCATTCTACAACAAAAAACATTAAACAGAAAACAGATTTGAAAAGAATGAAGATTAAGTTAAAACACATTGTCAAATGTTCTCAACATTGTATATAAACTCATGAACCATTCACGGTTGTACGTTTTATAATTGTGGATGAAGGTAATGTATGAAGGTTCTACACACCTTCACAGCATCTTTCTCCAGTGGAGTTCCTTGTTGTCCATCATTGATTCCTTCTGCCAGCTCCTCATCTGACGGACATGCATCCGCATCAGCCTCACCTATCTGACACACACACAGAAACCATTACAGACTTCGTATCTGACATGACAGCAGCATCATGGTTCATGATACTGACACACAGCATTATAAATACTCAATGATCTATGGGGGCAGCAGACATGACAGCAGTATGACAGGCTGTTTGAAGTGATTTCATTTGGAGAATAGCATTTGTTCAATTGTAGCATAATTTTTACAGGGCTTGTCGCACAAGCTACGAAAAAATTGGTCTGTGCGATGAATACACACGTGCAATACAGCATGTATGTGAGAGAGCCGCTTGTTTGTGTGAAGTGAGTTTTGATGTGTGCTTGTTTGTGTGAGGTTAATCTAGGGCTGCAGTCAAAGTGATTGCAAAGGCTGCTGTATACGCATGTTAAATATATGCTTGTTTCACGGTGACGTGCAGCGCTGTGATCAAAGCGGCTTGTTTTAAATCACTTATAAAGTGCATTTGAAAAAGCAACGCGCCAAACATCTTTCCAAACTTGTAATGAGAAGCATCTTCCAACAAAAGAGAACATTTCATTAAATTTTTACTCCAAACTCACTTATGACCTTTATGAGTCTCACTTGTGGACTTTATGCACGAGGGCGCCCTCCAGGATACAATACGATTCAAATGATTATTCACATATGTAAATATGCACTACTTTAACGACAAGACGATGTACAGCGTATGCGTCAAGGGGGGCACGGCCACCTCAGTCACTGTGCCCCCTCACCTCTGGTCGATGCCCACACCCAGCCCCAGAGTGGGTGCCCTGATTTTAGTTTGTGAGGCTGTACTGCCCTGGGAAGAACTCCCATTCAGAAGTATGAGATGGGGAGTCAAATACATGGATTAAAAAACAAATTGTTTTCATTTCGGATTGTTTTTAGCAAATATAATATATATTTTTTCTTTCAGGTTCCAGAGAGAAACAAGAACAGAATAGCGTTCGCTTTATAATGAATTATAATAATCTTTTCAAATAACAACTTAAAAATAAGTAAATTAAAAAAAAATTTTTTTAAAAATCAATGCTGATTTTTTTCAGAGACTGATGCAGTACCCAAACAGATTATTTATGTAGCCATTTAACATTTTTAAATGGTCTACAGCAACACAGCCATCAACACAGGAGTGCGGGTGGTGTGCCTTCAGTCGTGGATGCGTGCATTTAGTGCATTTTTAGAGCTCCTTGGATTCAACCCACTTTATTTTCCTCATTTGTTTAAAAATAAAATTACATATTAATAAACTATGTATACAATTATTTTATTATTAAATGTATTAATTAAATTTTAAATTATTAGGTAAGCTAAGAATCATGTTTGTTTGTTTTTTATTTGTCATGTAGACAGATTCTGACAATAGAAGCAAAAATCACTTTTTTTTTAATTGTACTTTTTATATTTTTAGTATAGTACATTGTAGTACGTTGATGTCCAATTTTTAACTATGAAACTCGTATTTACGATACTAAAACGTGAAGACAGCAAACAATGTTGATAAGGTTTCACGTTATTTGTAAACTACACGCATGAAGCATAACATGTTGACGACAAACACTAAATCATACAACATCTCATATTTCATAATTACTATGGTATTTTGGATATTTATCTTATGGTACCAAAAAGCTATCCTGGTACGTTAGTACCATGCCACTTTAGGCACATCCAAGTAACGTTATCATGTAAATATCATGTATAGTAATACTTCAATACCATATCAAAGTACCACAGTAATACTATCTGATCCCACCTCAGCACCATGACAATCACACATGCCAGATGTTACCAGCTCAAATATGTTGCTGATGTTCTTCTGCTTATGGGCCGTTTGTGTGTTACTCTTCGTCTGCTCGTCTTCATCTTTGTCATCTTCCTCAGTAAGTTTGAGCGCGTGTAAAGCGGCCTGAGCGCGCTGCTCGCCCTTCAGCCTACGCAGAGCACGACTCGACATGATGGACGTCAAATCAACTGATCAGTTATCAATAATCTCGACCCCAGATATCTCATAAATTTGAGGATGTTCAAGAGCAGACGCTATAGTCCTTTGGAAACACGTGACGTCACCTTAAACGGAAGTGGGTGTGTTCAAAAGTAGGCGACCCGGATGTTATATGTATACCTTATTTTTCCTAATCGTTTTATTATTATTATTATTATTATTATTATTATTTAAACAGATGCAATGATTCATTATATATTCAAAAGTAAGATGGGTTACAATACGATAGAACGGACCCATCACAATTCATGGCAGAATATGAAACCTTTTTCTTAATAATTCCACAGTGTCTGGTGACGTGGACTATGAATGGATTTAAACAACAAAAAGGGACAACTGCATTGGGGCCAAATTAAGTGTCAGAGATGAGCGGTGCTCAGTAGGCGATGCAGCTTTTGAGCCACCGAGCGCCCTCTGCATGATAAAGACTGTAGCTTCTAGTAAACAGCTGTAAAATATTTTTGACTCTCTGTCACCCTGTTTTTGTCTCAAGTTTTCTTCTGTGAGAGACCCTGGCTGTGTTCGAAATGGCATACTATCATATGACCAGCGGGCCAGTGGCGGACCACCGGCGGATCGTTATTCTAGCGGACCACCAGCGGCAGCCACTTTTCCGACAGTGGTCCGCTACCGATTTATAACAAATGTTTTCTGGCGGCCCACCGTCGGTCCACGGTTTTTAATCAGTTCCTTAAGCTAACTAAAATGCCCATACACTATAATGTGTAAAAACAATGCAGACCTTTTTATTAAATACATTTTCAGTGAACAGATTAAATAATACATTTATCAGATGCTTTTATCCAACATGACTATTAGTCAAGTAAATTAGGAGCATTCAATTCAAGTTTATTTGTACCCTTGTGAAAATTAACTATGGTTTTACTGCAAAGGCTGTGGTAAAACCATGGTTCACTTTCATAAGCTAACAAAATGAACCATGGTTTATCAATGATTGTTGTAGTAAAACCATAACTACAAAAGTAACTATGGTCTCAAAACCTATGGTTACTACAGTTATGATTACCATAATTTTACTCTGTGTTATTAATTACACTTTCAAGGTCCAGAAAGGTAGTAAAGACATCGTTAAAATAGTCCATGTGACTCCAGTGGTTCAACCTTAATTTAATAAAGCCACAAAAATACTTTTTGTGTGCAAAAACAAATAAAAATAACGACTTTATTCAACAATTTCGGTCTAGCCTGTGCCAATCTACTAAGCAGTTTCCGTTGTAAACAATGTCCCAATTTCTTTTCTCGCTGAGCAAAACATTTCTCTATTGGGCGGACATTTTGGTCACCTGAGCAAAAACATTCTTTATACCAGACCTGTAAAGCGTACATAAACACACACAAAAAAAGTGGTTTCATCATGCAGTTATAACTTTTAACTTTAATGTGCCATTTCCATTTTAATTAACCCCTGATGTAACTGAGATTAAGATTTTTTTTTTTTTTTTACTATACAAGTTTTCTTTACCAAGAAATACTATTAAAAATCTCCCCCAGGACAGTTAAATTCTTTATAACAATATAATATGAAAAAAATTAAGCAGTTACACTGAGATGGTTTTTAACCATGAGATGGTTTACTGTGATTGCCTTTTTGCGAGGGGAATGCCTCTTTTGTGATTATTTATAGTCATATACTTATAAATTACCTCAATTGTGCTGCATATGATATGCAAATATTGCTGCTAAAGGTATATTTATTATTATATTTATTTATTTATATATACGTTCTAGTTTATTCATTTATTTATTCACTTATTTGTAAAATTTGTTACATAGGAGAAATGTTTTCTTAGCCTAGAAATCTAGACGCACCCTAGCGGCAGCAAATGTAATCTTGATGTGGGTCTGGCTTGTCAGGCTAATGTTTTCTTGCACATAGGATAATTGTTTCTAAAGTGGGAGACTGATTTTGACCTGAATAGGATTGCATATAATTTCATTGTACTTTTTTTGTTTAATGACAAATAAAGATTCTGATTTTAAAAAACAAACTGAAGTAATTAAATATATCTAATAGTTAAATATGTTCAAGGGAACATGTGAACTCTTTTATAGAGTTATTATTATAGATGTATATATATATATATATATATATATATATATATATATATAAACATCCCTGAAACCCAAACCACACAGAAATCTATTTAAACTGACGTGTGTCACTGAGGTGTTTTGAGTTTGCACGCTACACTTGTGGTGGGTGTGTAACTGTAAATGTCTGTTTTGTTACCGTGCTGTGCCCATCATCCGTTATTTCCACCACTTAATCAAGCTACTCTTCTTTAAAACATGATGACGCTTTATTTCACGTCTTTGCGTTTCACATTGCCTCTCATATTGAGCTATTTGGACCGGGACTCACTGCTGCTCACACGCGACATCATTCTCTTTCTATGAAACCTGTAAACCGCATTCACCGGTTCTAACACTATAGCAATACTAACTCGCGGTTGAACAGAGCACTGCAATTATTTCTCATTTAAACTACAATCAAATGGATTTCTCCCCACATTTCGCATTTGTGTCTGTCGTCTGCGCGGCATTTTATTCTTACTGCGCGGGCATGGCATCACAAGTGGTGCGCAGCTTAGAGGAAACATTGGTTGTAAACAGTGCAGCGCTCTCGAGATCCACGGCAGCCGATGCTGTTCATGTGAGCACCACGACGCATGCGCAGCATACGTACGTAAACTGCGTAGGACACTGGCAGGCCAGAACAAAATTGTTGAATAAAGTTATTATTTTTGTTTGTTTTTGCACACAAAAAGTATTCTCGTTGCTTCATTAAATTAAGGTTGAACCACTGGAGTCACATGGACTATTTTAACAATGTCTTTATTACCTTTCTGGACCTTGAAAGTTTAATTAAATTGCTGTCTATGGAGGGGTCAGAGAGCTCTCGGATTTCATCAAAAATATCTTAATTTGTGTTCTGAAAATGAACGAAGGTCTTACGGGTTTGGAACGACATGAGGGTGAGGAATTAATTACAGAATTTACATTTTTCTGTGAACTATCCCTTTAAGTTAGTCCCAGACTAAAATGCATGTTTGAGCTGTCTTAAAGGGATAGTTCACCCAAAAATTAAAATTACCCCATGATTTACTCACCCTAAAGCCATCCTAGGTGTATATGACTTTCTTCTTTTAGACGAATACAATCAGAGTTATATTAAAGGGGTCATGAACTGAGAAATCAAATTTTCCTTGAGCTTTTGACATATAAGAGGTCACCATACTATAAGAATATCCTGTAAGTTTCAGAACTGAAAACTTCCTTGTTAGTCCAATAAAAGCTTTTATTGACACCAGGCCCAGCAAATGACAGGTTTTTCAAAGTGGGAATCTATGACGTCAAAGGGAGGCAAGCACCGCCTCTGCAGAAGAAGATCAACGCCTACTTCATCACTGCCTGTTTAGCCCCGCCCACCGATTCACGCATGACATGCAATAGAATAGGTAGCCTAAAAGTAACATAGGCCTAAGTGGTGTTAAACCAGATCGAGCTACCAAGCAATAAACATGCCGTTGAGGATTACAAAATATTGTGCAGTGCCTGGGCTCGACAGTAATGCAACATGTAAGTAACTGTGTTAATCTTAATGCCTGATCTGAAATGTAATTATTCATGTACAGTCAGGTGTTCTTTGTCTGTGTGTCAGTAAATCAAACCAGTGACTAAACGTCAACTTGCGTTGTTTCTCTTAGTAGGATGAAAATAATCTGTTATTTAACGGTGATTAAATTCTATAAAGAATGCGATCAAAGAAAGCTCCCTTTGCAATCGTTGGAGCAGCGCGCACTGGAGCTGTCAATCAAATGGCGAGAGTTTATCAGTGGCGAGAGTTATCAGTGACTCCCGTTTTATTCAACGAATTTCTTAACTATATCACGTTTGCACTGTTAGTGAAGATGAAAGCATTCGTTAGTGTACAGAAACTGAGTTGCAATGACGAAATCACTGCTTTCATGCGCTCAGCATGTCTGTGATCGGCTACAATGTTCATCTCTGCAACCTTTCATGCCACGATCTGAATATAATGCCATAGATCTGAATATAATGCCATAGATCTAAATGTAATGCAACACTTTTCACGATTAGCTAACCAGGAGAGCTGTAATAGTAAAAACGCGCTAAAAGAGAAAATTTCAAATGGAAAGACGTTAGCCAATCACAGCAGTGGGCGTTTACACTGAAGTCTCACAGCAGACACGCCCCTTAAAACAGAGCGTTCAAACCAGAGGGCTAAAATCAGGGTAGGAAAAGTGCCTTTTATTTATAAATTATGACAATTTTTGATGTAAAAAGCATTCTAACATTATAAGTGCACCCCAGGAAACATCATAAAACAACGCAGTTCATGATCCCTTTAAAAAATATCCTGGTTTTTCTAAGCTTTATAATGCAAATGAATGGCAGCCCAAAATTTGAAGCTCAAAAAAGTGCATCCATCCATCATAAAAGTGCTCCACACGGCTCCGGGGGTTAATAAAGGCCTTCTAAAGCCATGCGTTTGTGTGAGAAAAATATCCAGATCTAACACTAGCTGTTTTTTATAATGGATAGATGCACTTTTATGGACTTCAAAACAGAAACAGCCATTCAATGCATTATAAAGCTTGGAAGAGCCAGGACATTTATTAATATAACTCTGACTGTATTCATCTGAAAGAAGAATGTCATATACACCTAGGATGACTTGAAGATGAGTAAATCATGGGCTAATTTTCGTTTTTGGGTGAACTATCCCTTTATCTGAAAGCAACTTGACCTGATATATCTTAAAATATGCCAGTGTCATTGTTTTATCTCAAGATTCACACCAGTAATGTTTTTTTTTTTCTAAGGCACATTTTAAAAAAGCTACTTAGATTGTCGTAATTGAACTAAGCCCTAACCTTGGCTTAATCTAAGACCTGTCTGTATAACCGGGCCAATGATTACAATATAAGGACAATATCTGGCAGTTTTGCATTTCCATCTATAGTTGCAATCATCTGAAGTCTTCGTGAGTGAGGTTGGATTCAAACTGGAGCTGGCGTAATCTCTAGTAACCTTGCTGTGCATCCTGAGATAGAAACAGGGAAGCAACAGGAGAAAGATTAGCATAGCTGCTGTTCATATTATTTTAAGCAAAAGATGATAATGTGCACTTTTTACTATTTCATCTCGTATAACTGTAGCACAAGGTTATGAGATGCATTATGTGAATGCTTGGCTAAAGAGATGCATCTTTAATCTAGATTTAAACTGAGAGAGTGAGCCTGAGCCCCGAACATTATCAGGAAGGCTATTCCAGAATTTAGGAGTAAAAAGCTGTACCTCCTTTAGTGAACTTTGATATGATGGGCTACTACCCACTGATCTATATAAAAGACTGGATTGCTCATGACGTCATAAAAAGTGAAACCACAGCGCCGCCATATTGGTATTCCCTCACATTCTATTGAATTAATAGGAAATCATCTGATTTTAATGAGAAAACATTACCTAACAAGTCAGCATTTATATTTGAAGTCTCCCTGTACATCTGTACAATATAATAGTGCAATTTAGTAATAGGGGATTGTATGTATTGTAATATTCAATGTATATTCAAATCAGTTTCTGCTAATAATCCCAGATATATGTTCACGCTTAATATTTCCTGCATAATTACGTACATTAAGAAATCTATTTTGTAGGGGTATAACGATATTCAAACCGAACCGAAAAAACGCGATACACCACCTACGGTACGAACCGCAATACTCTCATGTCGAACCGAAAGCACCCAGCCCCCTGCTGCCCCAGCCCAGCTATCACGTCACCTTATGCCACAAAACTATTTTTTTCTTCCTTGACATTAGATTAAATAGTAATTAGTACACTTTTAACAACTAATAAGAGCTGTATTTTTACTAAATATTATTATAATAATATTATTTACTAAATATACACTAACTTTTGTCTTCCAAATGCATGTCACGTGACTTGGGTGATCGCTCAAGTTGCATGGTGGAAGGACAAAGAAAGCCAGTTTCCCCATTTAGCCAGGTTGGCTAAATGCTACCTTGGAGTCCCAGTAACATCGGTCCCCAGTGAGAGGGTGTTCTCTACAGCAGTGTTTCTCAGCTGGTTTGGTCGCGAGACCGTTCTGAGTGGGTCGCGGAGTGCCTGAGAAAAACGTGTTGTCCCGATTCAGTATCTGCGGTCAGATGATATGTTGTAAGGCTGTATGTCGGTGTCATTTTCGTAGCTTGTTACGAAACGAAAAGTCTCTCTCATCTTAGAAAACCGAACTTTCATGTCCTGTCAGCCATTATACTGTGCTCGTATACTGTATATCACTTCACAGATAAAGCGCAAGAGAAACTACGATCATGCAACGTTACGTTGTCAATTCGTAAGTTATGAAATAAAAATAAAGTACCAATAAATCACGTAACTGGTATGACGTGTGTTAGCTGGGAAGGATTTGCATGCAGGTTTGATGTTCATTCTGTTCATCAGGAGCAGTTTTCATGTTTCATTAACAGTTCATGTTGGTATTGTCTATTCACCATGGTAACTGTTGTTTCCATAACCCCAAAATGACACTTTACTTTCACTTTATGTTATTCTGTATATTTTTAAATTAGTGTGGTGGCTACTTTATTGTATTAACAAAAACTGCTATTTAATAGGTTTACCTTATAGGCCTATTTATTCATCAGTATTAGTCATATTCGTACAATTTATGTGTTTGTTAAGTAGGCTAAAGTGGGACATTACTTGTGTGTGTCATCAATTTTTGTGGAATATATATACACCGATCAGGCGTGTATATCGTGTTGGTCCCTCTTTTGCTGCCAAAACAGCCCTGAACCGGCAAGGCATGGACTCCACTAGACCCCTGAAGGTGTGCTGTGGTATCTGGCACCAAGATGTTAGCAGCAGATCCTTTAAGTCCTGTAAGTTGCGAGGTGGGGCCTCCATGGATCGGACTTGTTTGTTCAGCACATCCCACAGATGCTCGATTGGATTGAGATCTGGGGAATTTGGAGGCTAAGTCAACACCTCAAACTCGTTGTTGTGCTCCTCAAACCATTCCTGAACCATTTTTGCTTCGTGGCAGGGCGCATTATCCTGCTGAAAGAGGCCACAGCCACCAGGGAATACCGTTTCCATGAAAGGGTGTACATGGTCTGCAACAATGCTTAGGTAGGTGGTACGTGTCAAAGTAACATACACATGGATGGCAGGACCCAAGGTTTCCCAGCATAACATTGCCCAAAGCATCACACTGCCTGTGATGTGGTCGATAGTTTCGAATGCAGCGCTAAGATCGAGTAACACTAATAGAGAGATACAACCACGGATCGGATGATAAGAGCAAATCGTTTGTAACTCTAATGGGAGCAGTCTCAGTACTATGATACGGTCTAAATCCTGACTGGAAATCCTCACAGATACCATTTCTTTCTAGAAAGGAGCATAGTTGTGAAGACACTGCCTTTTCTAGTATTTTTGACAGAAAGGGTAGATTTGAGACTGGCCTGTAATTGACTAATTCTGTAGGATCAAGTTGCGTTTTTTTAATAAGTGGTTTAATAATAGCCAACTTAAAAGTTTTCGGTATATATCCTAATGACAAAGATGAATTAATGATATTAAGAAGAGGATCTATGACCTCTGGAAGCATCTCTTTTAGTAGCTTAGTCGGTATAGGGTCGAGCATACATGTTGTTGATTTAGATGATTTAACGAGTTTAGCCAATTCTTCCTCTCCTATAGCAGTGAATGAGTGGATTTTTTCCTCAGTGACACTACAATGCACTGTCTGATGCGATACTGTAGTAGACGGCTGCATGGTTATAATTTTCTTACTAATATTATCAATCTTGCATGTAAAGAAGTTCATAAAGTCATTACTGCTGTGCTGTTTGCAAACGTCAGAAGTTGAAGCTTTATTTCTTGTTAATTTAGCCACTGTATCAAATAAATGCCTAGGGTTGTGTTTGTTTTCTTCTAAGAGAGTCGAGAAATAAGCAGATCTAGCAGTTTTTATGACCTTTTTGTATGCAATCATGCTCTCTTTCCACGAAATGCGAAAAACCTCCAGTTTTGTTTTCTTCCAGCTACGCTCCATTTTCCTGGCTGCTGTTTTAAGGGCCCGAGTGTGCTCATTGTACCACGGCGTTGGACTATTTTCTTTAATCTTCTTTAAGCACAGAGGAGCAACTGTGTCTAAAGTGCTGGAAAAGAGAGAGTCAATAGTTTCTGTTGCAACATCGAGTTCCTCTAGGCTATCTGGGATGCTGAGGAAATGGAACTGATGACGAAGTTTATTTACAAAGCAATCTTTAGTTCAGTGTCACATGATCCTTCAGAAATCATTCTAATATGATGATTTGATGCTCAAGAAACATTTATGATTATTATCAGTGTTGAAAATAGTTGTGCTGCTTCATAGTTTTGTGTAAACCGTTTTTAACAGTTTAAACCTTTTTTTTTCAGGATCATCAAAGAATCCTGAAAAATAAAATGTATCACGGCTTCCACAAAATATGAAGCTGTTTTCAACACTGATAATAATCATAAATGTTTCTTGAGCAGTAAATCATATTAGATTGATTTCTGAAGGATCATATGACACTTAAGACTGGAGTAATGATCCTGAAAATTTCTTTGATCACAGGAATAAATTACACTTTACTATATATTCACATAGAAAACAGCTGCTTTACATTGTAACAATATTTCACAATATTACTGTTTTTACTGTATTTTTAATCAAATAAATGCAGCATTGGTGAGCACAAAAGAGACTTATTTCAAAAACATAAAAAAAACTCCAAACTTTTGAAAATTAGTGTATGTTAGAGAGTATTGGAGATTTTCTTTGACAGGAGATCCGCTCCAACTCTGCTGGGGTGCAGCAGAACATCAGCATGGAAGAATCTAGGAACCAAGCACCAAGCCAACAATATTTAGTATATAATGCCAGTTTATTAAAAGGAAAGAAGCTAAAGAAGAGGAGAAATGCAGAAAATAATTTATTAAGATAACAGAATTAATGTTTTTAGGTTTACTTGTTAATTTAATATTGCTCATACAGTGTCACTTACATTTGGATGTCAAAGCCTTCTTAAAATTTAGTCATTTACCAAGTCATGGTAATATTACGTGAAATATACTGTGAAATAGATGCATATGAAGTTATTTAATGAACTTCCTCAGTTCACCTGTTTCCTACTTCTCTGTCAGCAACTTCCTTCAGAAATTTTGGAATCTTGGAAGCTTCCCCTCTGTTGTAGATGGGTTATTTTGTCCCTCCTGAAATCACAGAACATTTTTACAATATTTGTTTACCAATTTGCAGCTAATTTTCACGCTCCATGTAATTGACGTCACCGATTAACAGTAACGTTACAGTGTATACTTTTAGGTTTTTGACAAATACCATTGACAAATTACCAGCAAAACCTCTCATTTTCACATAAAGATTTGATTAAAAGCTCAAACTCTTATAAACAAGAGCTCAATCGATAGAGTTAACCTACGTTAACGTTACCTCTTCTGAAAACGGTTGAGATGCTAACGGACTTTTTCCGAAGACACTAAACCATTTCTATAAAGTAAATATTCAACAGAAGTGTGTCAATTACACGTAAGAAAGTGTCAGGAACAGTTGTGTGTATTATTTGTGTAATTTTAGAGACTAAATTCACCTGAAAGTAGTGAAAACAACAGCGACAGAGGGAGTTGTGCTGCTTGTCAGTTGTCGTTTCCCCGTTTCCATGGCAACTCTGCGCCACTCCAGTGTTTGAACCATAGACTGTAAAAAAAGTCAGGCAGCGCCTGAAAATAGGCTAACCAACGTGACAACCTGCTTGCACAGGGAGTGTGCTGGGGACTATTTTCAGGCACTGCGTAATATCATTGCGCCTGCTGCACCCATGGTATGGCAGCAAAGTTCCTTGATTATTACGCAGGAATGAGAGTATAGTTCCTAGCATCATCGGCCAAGAAAATCGCAACTTTTCATTTTCCGTCGGCCTTATGCCGCGTTCCAGGCCTTATGCCGTGTTTTTCCAACCTTCTACCCGTGAAAGTGCGCTGGAACGGCAGTCAAACCCGTGACTTCCCACCCGTGAACTCCTACTAGATCGATGTACTCCCAGTTACGCGCTCTGACGTCACATAGGCCGCTAAACAACAATGGCAGCCCCTACGGATGCGGTGTTTGTGAAAGTCTAGGGTTTCTCTAACGTTAGCGAAGGGCCAAATCGTTTATTAAAATGAGGTATTGCTCTAACATTATTTATCCGCAAATGTTATGCATTATCAGCAGCTTTTCTAGCGTTAGCTAGTTTTCAGTCCATTGAGTGCAAGAATAAATTAATACCAAATACATTTCCAAATATACAAATAACGTAAAATAAAAGGTATAATAGCTTCTCTTGCCTTATGCGCCGTTTTTTCTCCTCCGTTTCCCTCAAATAAGCAAGGAGTAAGCACTTTTGGCGATAGAAATGATTGTAAATGAGCATAAGTCCCGTACGGTCCGCCATGCTTTGTTTACATCTAGCTACCACAATTCCTTGCGCTCTGGCAGTTTGGCGTGACTTTGCCTGGAACGCTACAAAGTCGTGAGTCGTAATTTACGTGCTCAAAAACCTGCCTGGAACGCAGCATTTGTACACGATGTAACTACAGAAGAGTCAAGTTTTAAATAGGCAAAATATCGAAACTCTTGAGTCATTTTTTGAGCGAGATGCTAACGGTCTAATCAGATTCAATGATCTATGCTAAGCTATGCTAAAAGTGCTACCGCCAGATCGGCTAAATGAATTCGAAAACGGTAAAACTCAACTGTTTAACTCTAGGGGAGTTGGAAAATGAGACTATTTTCAAAAATAGTGGCGTGTTCCTTTAATACATTAAGACAGAGATATTAACAGACCAAACTCAGTAAACATCATACAAATAAAGTATACTATGTACAAAAAAAATCTGATGAGCCCAGAATATGAACGCAACACGTTTAATAACACGTTAAGCAATTCCCTCCCATAGAAAACCATTATAAGAAAACGTGGTTTAATGCATTAAGACAGTTATAGACGACTATCTGAAAACCAAAATTTTAGCCACCAACTAACTTGCCAGACGCACTCCAAAGACTGCGTTTTGTAGATTTATTTGCATGAGAAACAAACAAGGTTGTGTATCCAATACATTCCATAATTGTTTCACTGGCATACGAAATGGTGTCCAAAAGTCATGATAAACGGCATTGAACACCGTTATAAAAAGCACTCTACAGTTGTTGTGGCAGTTGTTGTTGTGGTTGTTGTTTTTTGATCAACTCTGAATAAGAGACAAATCTTAGTAAATTTAATAAATGGTTTATATCCTTTGCAAAGGGAGCCAACAGTCGGCAGCCATCTCAATGTCTGCAGAGTGTTCACTGACACACAAAACAATCCTTTCCATTCTTCCCCTGACCTCCAAGGTCAGCACTAGCTTCTTCTGTAATTTCCCACACACATGGTAAAAGTCGGAGCACATACACAAATAACCCCATGTTTTATAGGCCCTCAAATTTAGACAGTGACCCCTAGAGTCATGGATGGGCCATTATGCTTCTCTGTATGCATAATATTCTTTCATATATGGAAATATGTGTACAATAAATTCTCATGCATAATGATTAAAATGAATTAAATTTTTCCACCACAATTTCCCCCTTTTTATCATTCCTTGATAAACCATAAAATTAAAAATTAAAAATATATAGATAATAGTAGTAAAAGAACAAATTCAAGTTATCACATCTTATGCTTTTCATTTCTGATTTTCGTATAAATTATCACTCTCTTGAATTTGTGAAAGAAGAAAGAAAACGCTTAGGCTGTTTTTGTGGGTAAAGTCCCTTAAATTTAGCAAGCAAAACAGTTTTTTAATCTCTTGGGACCTTTCTAAAGGCTTCTCATTCCCAAATTTAAAAGTAGGAAAGTCACTTAATGCATTTCAATATAACTTCCGCTGGTTGTATCATCATCAAATGCATCTGGAGATTCATCACCATCATTGTAAATAGACATTTTAACCATCTGGTGTGACATACTGGATTTCACCAGTCTCTGTACTGAGCTGGAAATACACTGGAAAATACATTGCAAATACATCAATATCAGTACTACTATTTCAAGGATTGGCAACACAGTAAAACATAACCAATATCCCCATCCTTTCGGATTTGTTAACCACCCAAACCATTATTCGTCAGCTTTCTCAGGTTCTCTTACGGCCATTCTCGTAAAGTTCGTTGTCATCCCGCTGATTGTCACTGTATAGTTCTCTGCGGTTTCATTCTCGTCTTTTCACAGTGACTGCTGCCTGTAATCTCACCACTCTAAAGGGTTGGTGACCTTGTGTGAACTGATAACTGCGCCTGTTGTTTAAACAGGATTTCGGCATACATTGACATGTGCCTCTGGCTCCTTTCCTCTCTGTTCCTCCTCCTCCTCGATCGCTGGTGGGACTCTCCTGCAGTGGCTCGCGTGAACCCACATCGCCCTCTCAGCTACCTTCACGGTCGTATGAGTCCTCTGCAACAGAAAAAATCCTAGCCACCTTTTCGCCTTCCAGCTCTTCCTTCTTTAGTCCCGTATCACCACGAAATCGCTTGGCTGGTTTCCCCTGAGCAGCCTTTACCTGCACACAGACCTTAGATAACAGAGAAGACATTTCTTTGCGGTAATTCAACATATCGTGTTCGCATATCTCTGTGGACGGAAGCTGTTGGTTGCCCCCTTCCATTCCCATGAATGGTGGTCTTCCAAAAAACAATCTCAAACGGGCTCAGATTTTCTGTAGGCCTTTTCTCATTCTCATGTACATCAATACGCATCAAGATGCGAAAATTTTCAGCGAATGCTGTAAACCACGAATCTTTCATTTACCATTCCTCTTTTGGCTGCATGATCACCCATGTGGCCATTTAGCATAATGAGCGAAAAAATTGTCGGGGTAAACAAGGCTTGCCATCACCACTTGTCCAGACGCCATTTTGCACAGTGCAGCCACACTGTTCCCATCACTGCTTTTCTGGCCTTGAGTAGAAAGACTGCATAGTCTATAAAGAAGACAAAGCATTCCTGTTTATTTCAGATACTAAAAGACATTCTGGTTCTTTTGTCTGCTGCCTTCGCAGCAGCGTTTGCTCTCACGTTTCCTGTTGAAATAAAATCTTTGTTGTTAGTATGCGCTGCACATTTACAGATAGCAACCTGGCCAGGCAAGAGAATTGCGTCTAGCAGATTAGACACAAGAGAAGCATTCAGAATTGGGCGCCCATCAGATTTAAAAAAAAATTCTGTTTCCACAGCGCCCCAAAATCATGCGCAACTCCGAACGCATAACGCAAATCTGTGTAGATTGTAACACTTTTACCCTCCATCAGCTTGCATGCTTCTGTCAGGGCTACGAGCTCCAATTCTAACCATAAAGTTTCCCAAAACATACTGAAAATATCCTATAAAATGAAAGACAAATCCATATTTCATATCTGGAAGCCGGGCTAAGTGAGCAAGCACTGTTACTGCACTCCTCAGAGACCAAATACACACCTTAGAAAACATCCATGAAGAAACAGCAAAAATAATAAGTAAGATAGATAATAATCCATCTAAGCACTTTAAGTCTCTACATAAAACATCCTTCAGTTTTACAGTCTACATACATATAGCATGTACCACCTTAATTACTTCACATCCTATACCTTTCTTCTTCGAAAATAAAAGAAAACAAGAACCCCTCATCATATTTAACCATTAATGAACATTTTTCTTTCAAGGTCTTGTCCATTAAAACTCTTTAAGCGTAAGCTCCAAGTGACCATCTGTATTTTGAAAAGCATTCATAGTTTAATATATATTAACTTAATTTGCTTCACAGGTGTTCATAAATTGTTCATGAATTCTGTCAGAAGTTTTATTTTCACAATATTAATCTTTGGGGCTGTTTCTCTTTTGTTTTAACATTATTCCTCTATCAAATAGTTAGTCTGCAGATGCACCATATAATCATTATTGTTTCAATCTTATCTCTACTGCTCTGCAGAAACCCAAAATATTATATTACTCAATCTCAGTCACACAATAATCTTATAGTCACTTGCTCTTTCAACTCTTATAAATGAGCATAAGCATAACTCTATATAAATCAAATGTCATGACTATTTTAATGGATAAAAATAAAACTTTTCCTTTTAGAAGTTATCTTTTTGGTCGCCCTCCTGCCTTTCATAAATATGAGGGAGTCTCTGGATAGTTTAAATAGTGACTTCAGCCAATTTGTCACTTTGTCTCTGCCGTCAAGTCTATAACATTTATGTTTACCATTTTAACATAAATACACTAATCCAGAGAGTAATTCAAATCAGCATCATGAATGACAAAAGTAGTCATAATTACCAGTAACAGACAGAGCTGGATACCAATCCACTTAAAGCTCGTCCCATGTTCTGGATCATCTTTTCATCAGTTTCCTTCAGAAGTATAAGCTTCTTTAAAGTTTGTCGTTTCACTTAACCCATCTGTAATGATAAACACTCATTCCAGAGGTTAATAACTCCATACACTCAATCAGGACAGAATAGTTCCACAAACCAACACATACAAAACATAAAGTGCAGTCATCAACATACACACGCACACTAAACACATAAATATTAATTGCTTATTCTCAAAATTTGCTTTTGGTGGTAACTCTAAAAATTATTTAAACTCAACTCTTACAAAATCTCTTAACCAATTTCAAATCACATCTGTTCATTATTAATTTGTCTCTACAAAAGTCAGCTGGTTTGTTTTGGTTCTGATATCATTGCTTTGTTTTGTTTCAGCTTTAGCAAAGTGATAACCAACAGAGTACAATCCCTGCTTCCACTCAAGCAGTTTCTCTCTCTCTCTTACACAAATAATTTTTTCAACAGCCTCCTAAGACTGTAACTCAGACAACCTATAATATTAAATTCATTGACCTTTAATCCTTCACAACGTTTAGAAAATTAAATGTTTAACTTTTCAAACTTTTGGCTTAGGTTGCCCCCCATCTGGCCAAAAGAGGATCTTACCCATCTCTGGGAAATCACCTCATGCACACTGGTAACCGCTCTTGCCATTACAAGATCTTTGACCATTTCCTTCAACCGGATCAGATGTTTTCTGGAGCTTTGGGGAAAGTGCGTTCAAGAGTCACCAGAGCCATTTGGTCTGCTTACTACTGGTAAAACATGGAGACAGGTTAATTACAACCACAGAAATGAATCACTAAAATCCATCATACCACTTCAAAGCCGCAACATACCAGTGCGTAGATTATACTCAGTGAATTTAGCCATAACAACTGTCCATTCAATTTAATGTTCGACCTCTATAACCATTTTCTGTACATGGTGGAGACTAAGATCAGACAAAGATGTTACTGGTCATGGAATAAATTAGTCAATTTAAAGTCTATATTTTAAAAACATCACATTTTGTTTTACCTGAAATATTTATCATTGCCCTCTTAATGGCAATCCTTTCTTTTAACAAATCATTGTCTAGTATGTTCAACTGATGCCCTGTGCTTTTACTTCAAATATCTTATCACCTATGACACAGGCTTAGATATCAGCTTTGAGCTGGTTTCAAATGAGAGAGAGAGACTCTGAGACATTCCGGACTTGTACACTGCATTTTCATAAACATTATCCTTTTAACTCTATCCTTTGCCAGAAATGACATTTTCAAATAACCATAATTTTATATTTGTCTTTTGCCCATACAATGAATTTAGAAACTATAAATTTCCACTCAGATTGAGTCTCTGTTACACAGCAAGTTAGGCCACAACACCAGAAATGACATGGTGGGGCCGGATTCAGATAAGCGAATTGTTTTATTTTAGCTAAGCCCAAGCTTATCTTTTGAAATCAAAACTTCAGCTTCTAAGGTTTTTCAACATATTGTCGCCAATTATCTTACCAACAGTGTTTTTACCAACATTCAGTCCAATAAACATTATCAGAATTTTCCGAGTTAGAGGAACTTTCTCATAAATTTGTAATTTAAAACCCTCTACGTAACTATTTATATCTTTTGCAACTCACGTTTTATCGTCATTGTCTTTAATTTTACCCTCATAATTAAAATTAAAATTATCATAGATCTTTCCTTCAAAAATAATTATTTAAGACTTCAATTTATTGACAATTGTTATCTCATTAGTTTCTTAGACAAGAGTGTAAGTCTCTTCTTTGTTTCTTGGTTTTTACTTGGTTTCGTCTACAAAATCTAGCTAAGTGGCCTGATCTGACACAATTTCTACACCTTATGGGTGAGCGGACACAGTTACGTGCAAAGTGGCCCTGCTGACCACAACTGAAACACTCTCTGTCATTCTGTCAGTCTGGTTCCCAGTCTGTAAGACGGTGCCTAAAGCGGCAGACACTTGGACAGTCTGAGAAGAGAGCTCGGGGTCCAATAAAACAGACAATGGCTTGCAATTCATGGCTCTATCTGCTTTTTCAAAACATCACTTTTAGTTACCCAATTGTATATCTCAGTTACTTCTGGGATTTTTCCGTCGGGAGTTAATGGCACACCACCTATTTTACAAATCCATGAATAAACACAAACAGCTAGAAATTTGAATTTCTCTGGTTCTCTCTTTGTTTGTAGCCAGTCAAGTTGCTGATTAACTTTCCAATTAGAATTAAAACCTTTTCTGCCCATTTCCTTAAGTCCTGCAAATTTCTTTGAAGTGAGGGCTTCAGAGCAGAGCTGCTTACAGTGTTTGCTCTCGTTCGTCTCAAAATCTTTATCCGGACTGATCAAGTTACTGATCATGTCACTCAAATTGTTAGCCATAAGTTAGTCAAAGCTCATACTCACCTGAAATTATACCAGCTGAGATGGAGGCGGCGATCTTTAAACAACACAGCTGTGGCTTCTGCATGATGAGACAACATTTTACTTTCCCTGTTATCTGCCTCTTCCACCCAACATTTCACTGTTCGTTCACATTTCTCACACATGTTTCCCACAACAGCCCTTCGATTTATCTCCCCTCTTATCTCCCCTCCCACTCTTTCACCACTTTCAGTCTGGTGACACTCAGCGTTCCCTCTTTTGGGAAATCACGATATTTAATTAACTTCTCTATACCTTGCATGCATTTTTGGCCATATAATTTTCTCATTTGACAAAATACAAACCCGATTCCAAAAAAGTTGGGACACTGTACAAATTGTGAATAAAAAAGGAATGCTATAATTTACAAATCTCATAAACTTATATTTTATTCACAATAGAATATAGATAACATATCAAATGTTGAAAGTGAGACATTTTGAAATGTCATGCCAAATATTGGCTCATTTTGGATTTCATGAGAGCTACACATTCCAAAAAAGTTGGGACAGGTAGCAATAAGAGGCCGGAAAAGTTAAATGTACATATAAGGAACAGCTGGAGGACCAATTTGCAACTTATTAGGTCAATTGGCAACATGATTGGGTATAAAAAGAGCCTCTCAGAGTGGCAGTGTCTCTCAGAAGTCAAGATGGGCAGAGGATCACCAATTCCCCCAATGCTGCGGCGAAAAATAGTGGCGCAATATCAGAAAGGAGTTTCTCAGAGAAAAATTGCAAAGAGTTTGAAGTTATCATCATCTACAGTGCATAATATCATCCAAAGATTCAGAGAATCTGGAACAATCTCTGTGTGTAAGGGTCAAGGCCGGAAAACCATACTGGATGCCCGTGATCTTCGGGCCCTTAGACGGCACTGCATCACATACAGGAATGCTACTGTAATGGAAATCACAACATGGGCTCAGGAATACTTCCAGAAAACATTGTCGGTGAACACAATCCACCGTGCCATTCGCCGTTGCCGGCTAAAACTCTATAGGTCAAAAAAGAAGCCATATCTAAACATGATCCAGAAGCACAGGCGTTTTCTCTGGGCCAAGGCTCATTTAAAATGGACTGTGGCAAAGTGGAAAACTGTTCTGTGGTCAGACGAATCAAAATTTGAAGTTTTTTTTGGAAAACTGGGACGCCATGTCATCCGGACTAAAGAGGACAAGGACAACCCAAGTTGTCATCAGCGCTCAGTTCAGAAGCCTGCATCTCTGATGGTATGGGGTTGCATGACTGCGTGTGGCATGGGCAGCTTACACATCTGGAAAGGCACCATCAATGCTGAAAGGTATATCCAAGTTCTAGAACAACATATGCTCCCATCCAGACGTCGTCTCTTTCAGGGAAGACCTTGCATTTTCCAACATGACAATGCCAGACCACATACTGCATCAATTACAACATCATGGCTGCGTAGAAGGATCCGGGTACTGAAATGGCCAGCCTGCAGTCCAGATCTTTCACCCATAGAAAACATTTGGCGCATCATAAAGAGGAAGATGCGACAAAGAAGACCTAAGACAGTTGAGCAACTAGAAGCCTGTATTAGACAAGAATGGGACAACATTCCTATTCCTAAACTTGAGCAACTTGTCTCCTCAGTCCCCAGACGTTTGCAGACTGTTATAAAAAGAAGAGGGGATGCCACACAGTGGTAAACATGGCCTTGTCCCAACTTTTTTGAAATGTGTTGATGCCATGAAATTTAAAATTAACTTATTTTTCCCTTAAAATGATACATTTTCTCAGTTTAAACATTTGATATGTCATCTATGTTGTATTCTGAATAAAATATTGAAATTTGAAACTTCCACATCATTGCATTCTGTTTTTATTCACAATTTGTACAGTGTCCCAACTTTTTTGGAATTGGGTTTGTAGTAGGTCATATAGTATCATACTATTATAGCTTGCTCTGAGATTTTCCCATACTGGCAGTCTGTCTCTGTGGCTTTTCGCGCACGCGCTTATAATCTGTTGGACGTCTCCGTTCAGATCTGACCAACTCACCCAAGGCCAGCCGGGCGGACGCTCACAATAGCGCCCTGTTCTGGACCCTCGGTCCCTAGACCCTCTTCAGGTCTAATTAATAGCCCATGTGATTTCAGCTTTTTTTCTACCTCGTAAAAAGCATCAATTCACGTTGCTTCCCCACGTGATTTCAGTCTTTTTTTTCTACCTCGTAAAAAACATCAATTCACGCTGATTTCGCCACAGAGTCAGACTCCACCATGGTTTATTCCCCCAATTTTCAATTCAACCAAAATTCTATTTCTCAGAATTCTTCCCCGAATTTTAAGTTTGTCTCTTACCAAAAGCGTCCCGTTGCCACCTCGGGTTTGTTTTCTCTGATTCCAGTGGTCGGACCCTCTGGACCCCCCTGAGCGGTCGGCCCCTCTCCCTCAATCTGTTGGGCTAGGGCTGTGACTCTAACGTCCAGAATGATCAGTCACCGTCCGCTCCCAGGGTCCAGAAGGCACATCCAAGGAATCCCACTCTTCTGACACCAAATTGTTGTGGCAGTTTTTTGATCAACTCTGAATAAGAGACAAATCTTAGTAAATTTAATAAATGGTTTATATCCTTTGCAAAGGGAGCCAACAGTCGGCAGCCATCTCAATGTCTGCAGAGTGTTCACTGACACACAAAACAATCCTTTCCATTCTTATACCTCCCCTGACCTCTAAGGTCAGCACTAGCTTCTTCTGTAATTTTCCACACACATGGTAAAAGTCAGAGCACATACACAAATAACCCCATGTTTTATCCATCTTAACCCCTAGGCCCTCAGATTTAGACAGTGACCCCTAGGGTCATGGACGGGCCATTATGCTTCTCTGTATGCATTGTAAGGGTGGGTCGCCTACAGTGATTCAGGCTGCAGGGTTGCCGAATGACTAAAGAAACGTTATCAGCAAGAGGATAGAAAACTGTACATTTCTCGTCTTTACCACCCACTGCAACTTATACCAACGACGGAAATAAGCGCAGTTACAATAGCAAAATATGTGGGAGAGCGTTGCTAGAATGTGACTATATTGTATTGCAATAGGTAGCACTTCAAAGTCAATACCACATCAAAACTAGTTAGCACATCATTTGTAATAGACAATTTCTGGTTATGGTTACACTTAAAATAGTTACAAAATAGATGTATGAGATGATAAAAACTTTTACCATTAATCGTACCCAGCATGAATGTTACCTGAGGGATAGAAAGGGAGAGAGAGAGAGAAAAAAAACAAAGGGAAGAAGAGCGCAAAGAAGAGAAGAGCCAAAGAGAAGGCCCCCAAGAAGAGAGAGAGCCAGAGAATCAAGAGAGACAGAGAATAAAAAAAAGAGCCAGAGCAACAGTTACATCTTATTTTTATCTGTTCCTTGACCATGTGACTGAAACCCTAATGTGAGACATTCAAACTGACCAATCAGACCAAACTTCCCCCACTGTACTAAAGGTGTGACACACATTTGGTCTACAGGCCTTCAGCATCTCTTTGTCTTTAGGAATTCCAAATGGCCCTTCTGATAAGAAAGATGGGGGTTGAAGCAAATGTCTTTGTTCAATTTCAAATATCAAATATCTTTGATTATTTTCAATCCTACAGCATAATATTCTTTCATATATGGAAATTTGTGTACAATAAATTTTCATGCATAATGATTAAAATGAATTTTCTTCTATGATTAAATTTTTCCACCACAACAGCGGTCAGCAAAAATAAGCCTTCCCCCGTCACCCCCTCTCTCATTCACAAAACCACATGGGTGAACAGACGATATACTCTTGCTTCCTCCGCCACCACCAGGTGCCCTAATTACCGTAAGTGACCAAAAATAAATAGATATATAAAATAATAGAACTATACCTGGCTCTTACATTTGTAACGACTGAAACAAATCAGACACATAATTACTTGCTACATTTAACAAATATGCTTTTATGCTTAGTAGCAGACCTTCCCCCAAGGGAGCAGGAAAGGTCTCCGTTACCAGGGCTACCATCAGATAAGACTTTGTTTATGGCTTGAAAGAATGAAAAGAGAGACCCAATGCCTTAAAACAGACTTTCCTGCATTAATTTATAGAAAAACTGTTCTATAAATGAACATGCACCCCAGGACATTGTGTGTACGATTATAACTGTTTTGTAAAAGGTCTCTTGTATGGTATTTTGTTTTGTATTTGCATATCTTATGAGCAAACTACTAGTTCATGAAACCTCATATATGTCGTGTCTCCTATCAAATTAATTCTCGTTTCACGACGATGTTACTTCCTCGTAGGAGGCAGTGTGTGTTTGAAAAATATCCTTTTCTTAGAATGAATTAATAATCAATACTGAGCGTTCACAGGATGAACTGATTGATTGATTGTAATGTTAATGTTAAGTTAATCTCATTAACTGATTCAAATATTCATAATTAATCATAATGAATAATCATAATGAGTTATGAATATTAATATTTCCCCTCTGAGCTAATTCGCTACACATTCCAGCCCCTAATTATTACAGTTAATACACAGTAATATTTACATATACATTACACATGCAGGAGAATACACAAAAATGTATTTATAGTCCATCATACAAAAAGTGATCCAATCTTCTGTTTTCTCTCCGAAAAAAAAATAGTCCAGTCAAATCAGTCAAAAGTCATATTATCCAAGTACAGCAATCAGGATTCAGCTGACTCCTGCAGAAGGCAGATCTTGGTTACAGGCCTGCATACACGGCTGGTTTGGGTCGTGATCCAGTCCTCTTCTGTCTGGAACCACTTCGGTTATCCTTCCAATGATCCAGGAGTTGCGGGGCGCAGAATCATCCACTGCAAGTACAATGTCTCCAGGAATGAAATTCCGCTTGATCTTTGTCCATTTCTGTTGTTCCTGCAGTTGTGGTAAGTACTCCTTAGTCCACCTTTTCCAAAACAGGTCAGCCATGTATTGGACTTGCTTCCATCTTCGCCGTGCATACATGTCCTCTTTCTGAAACAGCCCAAGAGGTAAACATGGTTTAGTTTTGAGAAGCAGAAAGTGGTTCGCAGTTAATGCATCCAAGTCATTTGGATCTGTGGATTCCTTGGTAATGGGTCTACTGTTGAGAATTGATTCCACTTCACAGAGCACTGTGTAGAGTGCTTCCTCATCCAGACTTTGTGTCCTCAAAGTAGAGTTAAGGACCTTTCTGACAGAAGGAATCAACTACTCCATGATGTAATCCAGTGAGAGGGTTGAAGGTCCATTTAATTTCTTTTAACGAGAGTACATCATTGATCTGTTCTAAGTTCCACTCTTTTGACCTGTCCTCGCCATGCAATGAAGCGTCGGAGTGCATTAATGCATGAATCTGTGTGAATCCAGTGATGAGGCAACTTCAATGTGTACTGCTCTTATTGCCAAACACATGAAGATAACTCCATATCTTTTCACAAGACCCCTCCCACGCTTGACATCAAACGGACCAAAGTAGTCGACTCCAACATGACTGAAGGGAGGTTCTTCCAAAGAAACTCTGTCTTGAGGCAAGTCTGCTATCTGCTGTTGACATGCAGCTCCATGCAGCCGCCGACACACCATGCATCTTGCCAAGATCTTCCTTATGAAACCACTAGCACCAGGGATCCAGTATCTCTGGTGTAGTCTTGACAACATATGATTTCTACCTCCATGGCCAGCCTCTCGATGAATATGTTGTAGGATGAGGTCAGAGATATAAAGGTCTTTAGCTAATATTGCAGGATGTTTTGACTCTTCAGGCATGGCAGTCTTGCTCAGCCGTCCTCTAACTCTTAATACACCATCTTCCAATATTGGATTGAGCTTATATATATGGTTGTTTCTTTTCACACCTTTTCCCTTTTGGAGGCAGAAGAACTCTTCTGAGAACCTTCTTCTCTGACAGAACATGATTACTTCAATTTCAGCTTCTCTGATCTCTTCCAATGAGAGTTAACCACCACAAAGCTTGTTCTTAAAATCACACATGTCCTTGGTGAGAGCATCTTCCTGTTGAGTTGCATCTGACACAGACTGAGTAAGACATACAGTGATCTCCTTCATTTTTCTGAGATTCAAAAACAAAACCTTGAATCGTACGATCCAGCCCATCACTCTTATTAGACGTGTCCAAGATGAGGTGCGGTTGATCAAAGAAAGTCACAGCATCATTTTCATCCCTTATTGCAGAAACTCCAATTGCAGCTGATACCTTGACCTTGGGGTCTCCAGGTGGAAGTTCTTGCAATTCGCCTGGGTTAACAGGCCAGTCTTCTTCTGATTGCAAGAGAAATGAAGCAGCGGATATCCAAGTTTCGTTATTTAGGATGGCTCCGCCCTCACACCTCTGGAGGCAAGGTCTGCAGGATTTTTTTGCAGTGTTAACAAATCTCCATTGAGATGCATCAGAAACCTTGAGAATCTCTGGGACCCTGTTTGCCACAAAGATTCGAAATCTGGAAGTTTCATTCTTAATGTATTTTAATACAGAGATACTGTCTGTCCAGAAAACAGAGTCTTGAAGCTGTAGTCTTAGCTCCTTTCTCTACAGTTTGTCCATTCGAGCTGCTACAACAGTGGCTGTCAACTCCATACGTGGGATAGTAACAGTCTTTAAAGGTGTCACCCTGGATTTCCCCATTATGAAGGTGCTGTGTATCTGAGAGTGTTCATTGCGCAGCAGCAAATAGGTAAAAACTGAGCAGTGGTTGTTTCTCCAAAGTTCAGAGGTTTTAAACACTCTGATGATTAAACAGCATCATCTGATGCTGAAGCCTTCCAACTGATGTAGCTCCTTCAACCAGTCTATCCACTCCTGAGCAACCGCTGCTGGTATGAAGTCATCCCATTCTAGCCGGTTTCGACACAGGTCCTGAAGAATCCTTTTAGCTACAAAAACCACAGGAGCTAGGATCCCCAGAGGGTCATAGAAAGTGCTGACAGTTGAAAGGACCCCCCCAATGGTCTCTCCTGAATGGTTATGCTGAACGTAAAGGTGTCGGACTGGACACATCAATGCACTCCCAGTGCTCTCTCAACAGGTAGTGAGTCATGGTCCAGTTGCTTATCCATTTAGCTAAATGAAAGCCGACACTTGGCACAGATGGTTTTAAGGTCTTTATAGAGGGATATAGCTTCCTGTTCTAAAGCAAGGCAGTCATCCACATAGAAACTGTACATGATGGTTTCAAACACTTGCTGGCTGAAGAAGTCTTTGTTGTCTTCTGCGCACCTTCGTAGAGCAAAGTTAGTGCAGCTTGGAGAAGACGTTGCCCCAAACAAATGGACAACCATCCTGCACTCCTCCATACACTGAAGTCTCCACTGGACCACCAAAGAAATCTAAACAAGTCTACATCCTCCTCTGAAACTTGAACTTGATGAAACATTGCCTCAATATCAGACATCAGAACATCAGGCTCTTTTCTCAACCTGATGAGGACAATCAATCAAAGACAACTCGGATCTTTTCTTTCTTCGGATGGTATACCCCATGGTGTAGGATATACCAAACCTTTCCGTCACTGCGTTCCAGATCTGTGGTTGGCACTCTCTCTGCATAGCCACTGGATATAAGGTTATTCATGAAAGCAGTATAGTCCTTATGGAATAATGCATCCCTGATAAACCTTCTCTTCAGGTTAAGGATGCGTTGTTCTGCAATGTTACGGTTGTTGGCCATACTTTTTAGTTTTCCTTTATTGTCATTGCATGTGACATACAACGAAATTTGTACAACTGCACTGTATAATCCATATTACACAAACACATAAAAACAATAAATTAATATACAGTATATACATATACACACATATACTGTATATGTGTATATATATTTCTTGTCTAGAGTATTCAGCGCTAAAACTCTTATGAGGACATACCGAAATACAGAAAGAGTTACTCAGTCAGCAGATGTACAAGGTGGGGAACCAACACTGTTGGGGGACAGTCTCCAGAAAGATTGCCACTTCCTTGGGATCTTTGAAGGACCTCTACTGCCCATCCACTTTAATCCTGAGAATGGCCGGATAGGCCTATAACATGGAAAAGGCCATTCCCTTTTTCTTGAGCTGCTGTTTGACTTGTTAAAATTCTTTCCTTTCCTTTTCCTCATCACTGCTGCATCAAAATCCTCAAACAGCATGATAGGGGCTCTGTTGTAAGTCAGTGCGTGCGCTTTCCGTGCAGCTTGCATGATCCGAACTTTGTCCTGGAAATGATGGAATTTTACGGTAACGGCACGAGTTTGCTGGCCTCGGCTGGAGGAAGACGAGTGAGGGTGCGGTGAAAGTGATCTAACAGTCCCACCTTTGAAGCTGAATTGCAGAAGCTCTGGGAGCCAAGATTTAAAAAAGGCGGTTGGGTTACGAAAAATCTTATCAAAAGATTTTATACCATTCAGCCGTCATTTGTCTTAGTTAAAATGCAAAAACCAACAACGAGCTGCGAGAGACCGAGCACTGCGCTCCTACTCCGCCATCAATTTTCACTCCAATACCTCCCACTCTCCTTAACTTTTTTTGGCATGGCGGTGGAAGGTTTACGATCTCCAGCCCTATGTCAGGATATCCCTCATTCAAGCCATGGAGGAGCCCTGTGACCTAATTGATGCAGGGTCTGTGCAAGGATGGATTCACCATTCAAGAAGATTCTTCCCTCACTGTCTTGCAAGAGAGGACATTGCAGCTAGGCAAAGAGATGGAGGGATGCCAAAACAGCTGATGCCAAAGCAAGGTGATCACAAGGGCTGCTTATTCTGTATGCTCCGGCAGTTAATTGAAAGATTAGATGGGTTCACTCCTCCCGAAATTACGTTTGTGAACTTCACTTATCGTCCCCCAGGTCAGCTAGGCCATTTCTTGGAGGAGTTGGATGTGCTACTCATCCTTCACTAAGGATGGTACTCCTCTGGTAGTTCTTGGAGACTTCAGCATCCACCTAGAAAAACTTCAGGCTGCTGATTTCCACACTCTGCTTGCCTCGTTTGACCTCAAGTATCAAGTACCTACTGCAGCTACTCACAAATCAGGTAACCAATTGGACCTTATTTACATGCGCTACTGCTCCACTGACCATACACTGGTCACTCCACTGCACACCTCAGATCACTTCCTCCTCACTCTTAACCTCAACCTGGATCAGGGCACAACACGCATTCCTCCACAGTTCACCTTTCAGCGTAACCTACGATCACTCTCACCCTCCCGCCTATCCTCTTCAATTCTATTCAATTCAATTCATACTGCTTTATTGGCATGACATACTTGGGTACATATTGCCAAAGCATTGCACAAAGCAAAACAAAAACATACATAAAAAACATTTATATATATATATATATATATATATATACAAACCCGATTCCAAAAAAGTTGGGACACTGTACAAATTGTGAATAAAAACAGAATGCAATGATGTGGAAGTTTCTAATTTCAATATTTTATTCAGAATACAACATAGATGACATATCAAATGTTTAAACTGAGAAAATGTATCATTTTAAGGGAAAAATAAGTTGATTTTAAATTTCATGGCATCAACACATCTCAAAAAAGTTGGGACAAGGCCATGTTTACCACTGTGTGGCATCCCCTCTTCTTTTTATAACAGTCTGCAAACGTCTGGGGACTGAGGAGACAAGTTGCTCAAGTTTAGGAATAGGAATGTTGTCCCATTCTTGTCTAATACAGGCTTCTAGTTGCTCAACTGTCTTAGGTCTTCTTTGTCGCATCTTCCTCTTTATGATGCGCCAAATGTTTTATATGGGTGAAAGATCTGGACTGCAGGCTGGCCATTTCAGTACCCGGATCCTTCTTCTACGCAGCCATGATGTTGTAATTGATGCAGTATGTGGTCTGGCATTGTCATGTTGGAAAATGCAAGGTCTTCCCTGAAAGAGACGACGTCTGGATGGGAGCATATGTTGTTCTAGAACTTGGATATACCTTTCAGCATTGATGGTGCCTTTCCAGATGTGTAAGCTGCCCATGCCACACGCACTCATGCAACCCCATACCATCAGAGATGCAGGCTTCTGAACTGAGCGCTGATAACAACTTGGCTTGTCCTTGTCCTCTTTAGTCCGGATGACATGTTGTCCCAGTTTTCCAAAAAGAACTTCAAATTTTGATTCATCTGACCACAGAACAGTTTTCCACTTTGCCACAGTCCATTTTAAATGAGCCTTGGCCCAGAGAAAACGCCTGCGCTTCTGGATCATGTTTAGATATGGCTTCTTTTTTGACCTATAGAGTTTTAGCCGGCAACGGCGAATGGCACGGTGGATTGTGTTCACGGAGAATGTTTTCTGGAAGTATTCCTGAGCCCATGTTGTGATTTCCATTACAGTAGCATTCCTGTATGTGATGCAGTGCCGTCTAAGGCCCCGAAGATCACGGGCATCCAGTATGGTTTTCCGGCCTTGACCCTTACGCACAGAGATTGTTCCAGATTCTCTGAATCTTTGGATGATATTATGCACTGTAGATGATGATAACTTCAAACTCTTTGCAATTTTTCTCTGAGAAACTCCTTTCTGATATTGCTCCACTATTTTTCGCCGCAGCATTGGGGGAATTGGTGATCCTCTGCCCATCTTGACTTCTGAGAGACACTGCCACTCTGAGAGGCTCTTTTTATACCCAATCATGTTGCCAATTGACCTAATAAGTTGCAAATTGGTCCTCCAGCTGTTCCTTATATGTACATTTAACTTTTCCGGCCTCTTATTGCTACCTGTCCCAACTTTTTTGGAATGTGTAGCTCTCATGAAATCCAAAATGAGCCAATATTTGGCATGACATTTCAAAATGTCTCACTTTCAACATTTGATATGTTATCTATATTCTATTGTGAATAAAATCTAAGTTTATGAGATTTGTAAATTATTGCATTCCTTTTTTATTCACAATTTGTACAGTGTCCCAACTTTTTTGGAATCGGGTTTGTATATATATATATATATATATATATACACACATATTAACAATATTATTAATCCTCTTTGTGTCAATCACACTTCCTCCCCCTAATCAGCTCTCATCACTAGATACTAGCAGTGCAACTGACACTCTTTTCTCCACTCTAAAATCTTGCTTAGTCAACTTCTGCCCCCTTTTATCCAGACCAGCCCACGCCACCCCCTCTGCCCCCTGGTTATCTGATGTTCTCTGCGAGCATTGTTCTAAATTCAGGGCTGCAGAGAGGAAGTGGTGCAAATTGAAAAATCCCACTGACCTTGGTGTGTTTCAATCACTCCTCTCTTCCTTCTCTGCTAATATCTCTGCTGCTAAAATGATTTACTACCACAACAAAATTAACCATTCTTCTGTCTCTCACATGCTTTACAAAAACCTCCTCCTCTCTTCTTAACCCTCCTGTAGTGGACAGCACATTCCAGGGCCCAGTTTATGGCCGGGCCCCTCTCTGCCCATAACAGTGGACAAAGGTTTGCTACATTTTGATTGGATCTTGGTGGACTAACACAAACAAACTGTCCAACGCCATCAGATAAAGATGCTAGGGCAACAGCCAGACACCTCTTAGAGGCCAAGAAGAAGACCTCTGGTACCAAGCCCAGGAAGGACAGGACTTCTCATTGGTCCACATGCAGTTTCTGCCCTTCACCCATCTAGAGACTAATCCCTAATGTCCTGTGACTGCCATAAAAATTCCTCAGGACTTCAGCAGTAGTGGGTGAAACAAAGAAAGACCACAATGATCCATCCAAATCCATTCATAACTGTGTTTGGAAAACTTAAAACTGATGTAAACTACACATATCCATTTCATACTTATTCAGAGAAAGCTCAAGTGACAGCTATTTGTAATGCAACATCTTACACAAATTCAGCTGTTAATGAACAAATGAATGAACGTATGACAGTTCAATCTTTTTCCATCATGTTTGGTGTCTATTTGTTTAGAATATTGCCAAGGGTATTCTGATGGTGGTTTGGAAAGTGATAAATACATTGGTAAACTTTAAAGACACTTTAAAGACTTCTAACTGTGTACATTATGCAAGTGAGTTCCACAGGAGAAAGAAGGGTGGGCCACACTGTGTGCCCCCTCTGATGCCAGCGGCCAATCACAGCACTGGAATGGGGAAGTGCCAAATTGCAATCTCCTCCTCATCGGAAGGGGATAAAGGCACCCTTTCAACAGACACTCCAGCTCCTGAGTCTCCCCTCGAGAGAGACAAACAGTTCAACAAGTTCTGAGTCTGTCCTGCAAGGATGAGACATAACAGATACACTGTAACATTCTGAGCCTCTGGTTTATCCAGAGAGACAACAAAAGATCCAAGGATCTGAGTCTACATCTTGTGAGGCAGCAACAGATACGACCACGTTCTGAGCCTCCAGCCTGTGAGGAAAGAGACATTAACAAACACTACGTTCAGAGTTTTAGTCCAGCAAGACACTGACGACTACAGCACGTCCCGAATCTCCATGCCTGAGAGACAAAAGCAGATTGACCAAGTCCTGCGTGTCTGGCCCAGAGAGGCAGAAGACACACAGAGACATTTGCAACAAGGTTAAGCTCAGGAGAGCAAACCTTCACTTCGAGGTTCCTTCGTCTGCGTGTTCCAGATTAAAGACCTTCTGCACCTACTTCAGGGCCTCATCTGCGTGTTCCAGATTTTAGGACCCTTTGGTGCTCCAGGATATCAGCATCCCACAGATCTTCTGTTGAAACGGATTCCAGCTTTCCCCCACTGCATTGTCACCCAGCACAACCAGGGGAAGAAGTCACCGCCATCGGACTGCTTACTCAACCACGTGGAACGTAAATATCACTTAACCAAACCTCTTTCCAGAGACCTTGGCATCGTTGTATATTATCAGTATATGATTTTCTAATTTACATTAGAGGTAATATAACTGATGCTCATTAATAACAAACAATCTTTAGTTTATTTGTTTGATGCGTAATAAGGTTCTTCACCTTAGTTTCAGAGATAACGTAACTCTTCCATAGCCACACTCAACTTAATCACTTGTATTTTATGCATCTTATGCACTTTATTCCTTTATCATTCATTGTATTCATTTAGTAGTTGTGTTAGTTATTCTTGTTTATCTTTGTTAATAACATTTATTTTATTACAATTGTGTCTTCCTTGTGCTGATAATACAGAAGAGGCTCTACAAGTTAGAAATCTCACCAATCTTTCAGATAAATCAGCTGACCAACTCTCCCCACTTTACATTCATTCTAAATGATTGGACAGCCTCCTGTTTGGAGTGTTCTCATACAGCCAAGGTAAAAGACCTTGACTAGTGTCCCAAACTGAGGGGGAAGGTGGTCATCTGATGTACTCATAACCACACCTTAACTGACAGGTGATCCAAAAATCACAACATCAGCGGTGACGTGAGTACCAATCACTACCTTACTTAGCGTCTTTGGATGGACGAAAGTAAAACTCAACTGTCACTCAACTGGTCACTCAACTGAAGACTGCCCTGCTCTCAGTTATTGAAGCTCTGAGACTGGAAGGAGCAGCTTCCAGATCCTCAGTACTCATCTTGCTGGATCTGTCTGCTGCTTGTGACACAGATAACCACCAGATCCTCCTGTCAATCCTCAAGACGAAGGGCATCTCAGGAACCACACTCCAGTGGTTCAAGTCTTGCATCTCAGGTAGGTCCTTCAGGGTGCCGTGGAGGGGTGAGGTGTCTAAGTCGCAACATCTAGCTACTGGGGTGCCTCAGGGCTCAGTGCTTGGACCACTTCTCTTCTCCATCTACATGTCATCACTAGGATCTGTCATTCAGAAACATGGATTTTCACTGCTGTGCTGATGACACACAACTCTACCTCTCATTTTAGCCAGATGATCCTACAGTAGTGGCTCGCATCTCGGCCTGCCTGACAGACATTTCTTGTTGGATGAAGAACCACCACCTTCAACTAAACCTTGCAAAGACTTAACTGCTTTTGGTCTCTGCCCACACAATTCTCTTCCTCACAACTTCTCCATTCAGCTATGTTCGTCAACCATAACTCCATCCAGGACAGCCAGGCACATTGGAGTTGTGATTGATGATCAGTTGAACTTCACAGACCACATTGCTAGAACCGCCCGGTCGAGCAGATTTGCCTCCACAAGAGCTTGGAGAAGGAGTTGTGTAGCATGCTCTGATAAGAAGGTCCTGATCCTCTTAATGTTATATTAAGAGGATCAGGCCCTTTTTATCATAGCATGCTACACAACTAACTCTCTAGTAATGACTGAAGTCATTGTGAGCTTTTAAGGTTTTTGTAAAGTTTTGGATAGTAATGACTGAAGTGTTACTACATCCTTCTAAAGTATTTACTAATTATTTGGATCAGTATTCTAAAGTGAAGCTCATGGTAACCCACTAGTAATTACTCAAGTGTTACCAAATCCATCAGAAGCCATTACTATCCAAAAACTTACAAAAACCTCAAAAGCTTACAATGACTTCAGTAATTAATAGAGTGTTATCGTTTTTCACTTCAGAATACTGATCCAAATAATTAGTAATTACTTTAGAATGATGTAGTAACACTTCAGTCATTACTATCCAAAACCTTACAAAAAACTCAAAAGCTTACAATGACTTCAGTCATTACTAGATAGTTATCATGCTTTTCACTTTAGAATACTGATCCAAATAATTACTAATTACTTCTAAAGGATTTGGTAATACTTGAGTCATTAATAGTGGGTTACTATGACCTTCACTTTAGAATTAATTATATATTATGCATTATTCATGTTAATTATGAATCTGTATATAGTAGTTCTTAGTAGTCCTCTGGGAGGTGTGGAAAAAATAGTATAGTTATTGATTAACTAATAGTGAACTACCACCTTCAACTAAGCACTATTAATTACTAATTCATTAATTAGAGTTTCTTGTTAATTAATAGTAGTTACTGGTATGTTAATAATGCATTACTCATTTGTTCCTGTGTAGGCTCCTGTTTGTCCTGCTGACTGCTGTGCTCCCGTGTGCTTTGCTTCCTTTTGAATCTTTATTTGATATCATTCCCTGTTGTTTAAACTGCTAAATATAATTTACCCATCACCATATATTGTCTAATATTGCCTACCACATTAAATCTGACACTGCTAGCTTTTAATCTAAATCACTATCACACGTTAGCATTTCGCTAGCCTGTTAGCTTGCCATCTCTGCACTCGGGTCTCTTGTTTTCTGAGTTCATTAAACAACTGTGGTGAGTTGGATTAGTAAATAGACTCCATCAAACAACTGTGGTCCGTTGGCGAACAGGGCTTCACATGTGATAAATGTAAGGAGATAGTCAGGCTGACGGAAAAGATTTGAGAATTAGAGACACGCATCCAGACTTTATTTGAGAGTAGTGAGAATGTAACAGCTTTAGACACTGCTTTGGATGCGAATAGCTTAGTGAACTCTGTACATTGTTCGGTTCCGGCTGTAGAGCCCGTGCAGCAGGGCAACTGGGTGACGGTGAGACGGCATAGTCGCGGATCAAAAAAAACACTCTTCCGTTCTGATTAGAACATCAAACAGGTTCTCCCCACTCAGTGACGCACCCACTGAGAATCCTGTTGAAAGTGCCCTAGTTATTGGCGATTCTATTACACAGAACGTGAAAATAGAGACACCAGCCACCATAGTCACATGTTTACCGGGAGCCAGAGCGCCTGACATCAAAGCAAATTTAAAAGTGCTGGCTAATGCTAATCGTAAATTCTCTAAGATTATTATTCACGTCGGCACAAATGATATTCGACTTCGCCAGTCGGAGATCACCAAAATTAACATTAAAGAGGTGTGTAAACTCGCAAGTACGATGGCAGATGACGTTTTTTGCTCTGGTCCCCTCCCCGTTAAAAGGAGTGATGAGATACTTAGCAGACTATCATCAGTCAATGGCTGGTTGTCTAAGTGGTGTCCGCAAAATAACATAGGGTTCATAGACAATTGGAAAAGCTTTTGGGGCAGACCTGACCTGTTGAAAAAAGATGGTATTCATCCTTCCTGGGATGGTGCCGCTCTTCTCTCTAGTAATTTGGCACATAGTCTTAGAGCTAAACATTGACTAACTGGGGCCCAGGTCAGGAAGCAGACGGACTGGCTTACCCGACCGCCTGCTAGCTGTCTCACGTCACAGAAGTCAGATAAATCCCAGCACATAGAGACTCTTTCACCTAGATATTGTCACATAGAGACTGTGTCTGTTCCACGAATTAGTAAATACAAAAAACCATCAAAACCATTCAACGGTAAAAATGTAATTGATGTCCAACAAATAAACAACAGATATAATACAGATGATCAAATGATAAAGCTCGGGCTGCTGAATATTCGATCCCTTTCCTCAAAAGCGCTTATTGTTAATGATATGATTACAGATCATAACCTAGATGTGCTGTGTTTGACAGAAACCTGGCTAAAACCTGACGATTACATTACTTTAAATGAGTCCACCCCCCAAGATTATTGTTATAAACACGAGCCGCGTCTGAAAGGTAAAGGGGGAGGTGTTGCTGTAATTTATAATAATATCTTCGGTATTACTCAGAAGTCTAGTTTCAAATATAATTCCTTTGAAGTTTTGGTGCTTTATGTAACGTTATGTAGTGAAATTGATAAATCCCGTTTGACATTTGTGCTGGCTACTGGTATACAGGCCGCCAGGGCACCATACAGACTTTACCAGAGAATTTGCTGATTTTCTATCAGAGTTAGTACTGGCTGCAGATAAAGTCCTAATTGTTGGTGATTTTAATATCCATGTAGACAATGAAAAAGACGCATTGGGATTGGCATTTAGAGACATTCTAAACTCTATTGGAGTAAGGCAACACGTGTCAGGACCCACTCATCACCGTAATCATATGTTAGACCTAATACTGTCACATGGAATAAATGTTGATACCATTGAAATTCTGCAGCAGAGCGATGACATCTCAGATCGTTACCTAGTATCATGTACACTTAATTTAGCAAAGGCTGCAAAGCCGTCCCCTCGCTTCAAATATGGCAGGACTATCACTGCTGCGACTAAAGATTTCTTTGTAAATAATCTTCCTCATCAGTTTCATCTCCTCAGCATCCCAGATAGCCTAGAGGAACTCGATGTTGCAACAGAAACTACTGACTCTCTCTTTTCCAGCACTTTAGACACAGTTGCTCCTCGGCGCTTAAAGAAGATTAAAGAAAATAGTCCAACGCCGTGGTACAACGAGCACACCCGGGCCCTTAAAACAGCAGCCAGAAAAATGGAGCGCAGCTGGAAGAAAACAAAACTAGAAGTTTTTCGCATTTTGTGGAAAGAGAGCATGATTGCATACAGAAAGGCCCTAAAAACTGCTAGATCTGCTTATTTCTCGACTCTCTTAGAAGAAAACAAACACAACCCTAGGTATTTATTTGATACAGTGGCTGAATTAACCAAAGATAAAGCTTCACCTTCTGATGTTTGTAAACAGCACAGCAGTAATGACTTTATGAACTTCTTTACTTGTAAGATTGATAATATTAGGAAAAAAATTATAACCATGCAGTCGTCTACTACAGTATCACATCAGACAGTGCATTGTAGTGTCATTGAGGAAAAATTACATTCATTCACTGCTATAGGAGAAGAAGAATTGGCTAAACTCGTTAAATCATCAAAATCAACAACATGTATGCTCGACCCCATACCGACTAAACTACTAAAAGAGATGCTTCCAGAGGTCATAAATCCTCTTCTTAATATCATTAATTCATCCTTGACATTAGGATATGTACCGAAAACTTTTAAGTTGGCTATTATTAAACCACTTATTAAAAAAACGCAACTTGATCCTACAAAATTAGTCAATTACAGACCAATCTCAAATCTACCCTTTCTGTCAAAAATACTATAAAAGGCAGTGTCCTCACAATTATGCTCCTTTTTAGAAAGAAATGGTATCTGTGAGGATTTCCAGTCAGGATTTAGACCGTAACATAGTACTGAGACTGCTCTCATTAGAGTTACAAATGATTTACTCTTATCATCCGATCGTGGTTGTATCTCTCTGTTAGTGTTACTCGATCTTAGCGCTGCATTCGATACTATCGACCACAACATTCTTTTGAATAGACTCGAAAATTATGTTGGCATTAGTGGAATTGCATTGGCATGGTTTAAATCATACTTATCTGACCGTTATCAGTTTGTAGCAGTAAATGAAGAGATGTCACACCGAACACAAGTTCAGTATGGAGTACCACAGGGCTCAGTGCTAGGACCGTTGCTTTTCACCCTGTACATGCTACCACTGGGAGATATTATTAGGTAGCATGGCGTTAATTTTCATTGTTATGCTGACGATACTCAGCTCTATATTTCTTCACGCCCTGACGAAATTTACCAATTCACAAGATTAACAGAATGCATAGCTGATATAAAAAATTGGATGACTAGTAATTTCCTGCAACTTAATTCAGAAAAAAATGAATTTTTAATCATTGGACAAAAAAACTCCACAAGTAGTAACCTAGAATACTGTCTAACACTCGATGGCTGCTCTGTCAAGTCCTCGTCGTCAGTTAGGAACCTGGGTGTGCTCTTTGATACCAATCTCTCATTTGAAAGCCACGTTTCTAGCATCTGTAAAACTGCATTCTACCATCTTAAAAATATATCTAAATTACGGCACATGCTTTCAATGCAAAATGCTGAACAGTTAGTTCATGCGTTCATGACCTCAAGGCTAGATTATTGTAATGCTCTACTGGGTGGTTGCCCTGCTCGCTTAATAAATAAACTGCAGCTTGTCCAAAACGCAGCAGCTAGAGTTCTTACTAGAACCAGGAAGTATGGCCATATTAGCCCGGTTCTGGCAACACTGCATTGGCTCCCTATTAAACATCGTATACATTTTAAAATCTTGCTGATTACTTACAAAGCACTAAATGGTTTAGCTCCCCAGTACTTGAGCGAGCTCTTAACGCATTATACTCCATCACGTCTATTGCGGTCTCAAAATTCTGGCCAGTTGATAATACCAAGAATATCAAAATCAACTGCAGGCGGTCGATCCTTTTCCTATTTAGCACCTAAACTCTGGAACAGTCTTCCTAGCATTGTTCGGGAAGCAGACACACTCTGTCAGTTTAAATCTAGACTAAAAACACATCTCTTTACTATGGCATACACATAAAACATTTTTAATTTCTATTATTCAAATCAGTTAAATGATTGTTTTAGGCTGCATTAACTAGGTCAGCCGGAACCGGGAACACTTCCAATAACACCTGATGTACTCGTTACATCATAAGAAGAATGGCATCTACGCTAATGTTAGTCTCTCTGTTTATCCCGAGGTTTACTGCACTTGGCCGGATCCAGGCCGTATCCAGACCAGATGGTGGCCCTTAGCCTGGACATGATGACCATATCCCTGAAGTGTCTGTAGAGACTGTGTCAATTAAACTCCCCCCTGTAAATGCCACATTGACACGACATCCTCATTAAACCCGTCCCCGGCGTGACGACTTCAATCTTTCGAATAATCCTACGAATATCTATTGATCTAATATGACTTCTGACCTGTAATGTTGCCAGAATCATAATCATACACTATTTGTTCGTCGGCCAGAGGAGAACTGGCACCCCGACTGAGCCTGGTTTCTCCCAAGGTTTTTTTCTCCATTCTGGCCCTGAAGGAGTTTTGGTTCCTTGCCACTGTCGCCTTTGGCTTTTGGCTTGCTCAGTTGGGGACACTTAAATTTCAACTATATTACTGATCTGCCCGCATTGACACTATATGATAATTGAAATGAGCTGGATGACATCACCGTTTTCACCAGAGCCGAATCAAATTCCGTTGCATTATTTTCCTGTTACCACTGTGAAGCTGCTTTGAAACAATTGCCATTGTAAAAAGCGCTATATAAATAAAGGTGATTTGATTTGATTTAGTTATTCATTAATGACGGAACAGTATTCTAAAGTGTTACCACCTAAACTTACTACTTCAGATTTACGTGCCATCCGGAAGCTTGCATTCTGCTAATGAGCAGCGCCTTGTGGTGCCATCCCAAAGAGGCACAAAATCACTTTCACAGACTGTGGCAAGCAAGACGAGGCAGAGGGCCTGTGAGAACGTGGCGAGGCCCAGCTGCACGCCGCACCGGTCTCGTGTCTCACGGAGGAGCTCGGATGCATAATCCATAAATTGTCCGTGAGGAGGCTGCCGTTTTTACTTTCAGTTTGTTTATTTATTAAAGTTTGTTAAACATTTGCCGGTTCCCGCCACCTTCTTCAAATAACAATGAACTGTGTTACATTGGTGCCGAAACCCAAGAGGAAGGAGGCACATGGGAGTATCCCCCGGCCTGCGAGGGGCAATGGGGTATGAGGCAAGCAGGACGAGGCCGAGGGACCGTGAGAACGAGGCGAGGGCGGTGGCGTGAGTGATAATGAGCGCCAGCTGCGCGCCACACCGCTCTCGTGTCTCACGGAGGAGCTCGGATGCATAAAAGGAGGAGCGACAATAGTAAAGGACGAGAGAGGACCAGGCCTGGATTTTATGTTGTGTTTTGTTTACGTTTTATTATGTGTATGCGCGGCGGTCGTCCATGAGGAGGCTGACATTTTTACTTTGTTTGTTTATTTATTAAAGTTTGTTAAACGTTTGCCGGTTCCCGCCACCTTCTTCCCATAGCAACGAACTGTTACACAGACCTTTGACTGCTCCAAGCTGGTGGAATGACCTGCCCGTCTCAACCCGAGCTGCTGAGTCTTGAGCCATTTTCAAGAAACTGCTGAAGACGCATCTTTTTTGGCAACACTTGACCCATTAATACCAACACTTACTGTTCTGTATCTATTTAATTAAAATTAACACCTACAGTGCTGGACTAACTGTGACTGGTCACGGCACTTGCATATTGTTGCTCTACTGTTGGTTTGATTGCTTCTATTGCTCTCCTCATTTGTAAGTTGCTTTGGATAAAAGCATCTGCTAAATGATTACAGTAAATGTACAATGTGGAGAGAAATATTTTTATGAATGTGCAGTACTGGACTTGTGTGTTGTGTTTGGTCACTATATTCATGTACTTTACTCTAACTCTAATCTCTGAAAAAAATCAAACCCAGACTATATCATTAGAAAAATAGAAGAAATTTTACACGTGTTTAAGATTGAGCAGCACAGCAGTGTGTAAGTGGTTCAAACAGAATCAGATTGCGTGAACCATGTGTGTGCCATATACGGTGTCAAAATTGGGTTTTGTTCAATTATTGTAGTTTTGAATTAAGTGTTTCATTTTGAACTGATGTGTTCTGTTATGTGTGTGTGTGGATGTGTGAATTGTGTGTAGTGTTTTGACAAAATGAGCCTTGTTTTTAAAATCGTGCTTAAGCAATTGTAAAAAACTGTAAGAGGATCCTTCTCTGATACTGATATAATTAGGACGAGTTATTATAAGTCATTAACACTAATCAAAATCGCAAAGTAACAATAATTAGTCAAGCTAGCATAATGTATGTGTTCTTGTTAGAGTTGTCTACATGCATCAGTAGTTACACACACTTACTGCAGTAACCAAGCATGGAAGAACCTCATATTTTCTCTGTCAGATAATCAAAGTTTGATAATGAAATGCTGCTGAATGTTCAAAGGCTCAGAATGTTCAAAACCTTTAAAGCTCATATGTCATACAGCAGAACTTAGTTTCAGAGCATTATAGTTCAATGGTCGCAGTTCAATGGTTTCCATTCATCTTTACACAGCACTTTATTTCTTCATTGTACATGCCAGTGAAATTCACATTAGACATCCAAAGAAGCATTTCCTCTTTGTTAAACATTCAATCAAACAAACCACCATCAAATGAAAACTAAGTACAATGAGGTTTCATTTTTCAAGCAAGATGAACTTCCTTGTTCCTTGTGGAGTAACAGAACATTATGAAAACATGATGATTTCTTTTCTTTGGTTATAAATATGGTGCATTCAGGAAGAAATTTTTTCCTACATTTTGAAATCGTTTATAAGCCACACAGAATTAGGTTAAATGCACAACACAAAAAAAGAGGAAATGAAACTTAGCAATATTTTAACTCTATAAATGACAAATTGAATGAAGCAAATCCTGAGTTACAAATGAAGTACAATTTGTAAGTACAAATGAAGACATAACTATATACACTACTTTGATGTAAATATACAAAATCACTGTTAACATTTTGACAGAATCCAAGTAAACTTATTTTTCCTTCTATGATTATATTAGATGATAAAAACTGATCTACTGTATCAAATTGATCAAGAGGTACACACCCTAGATATTATAAAATAAACACAATACAAGTCAGTGCCATATCTGTCTCTCTCGCTCTCATCTATCTATCTATCTATCTATCTATCTATCTATCTATCTATCTATCTAAATGCTTCATATTACAGTTACTTGCTGCTGAAGCCTCCTTGAATTATAGGTAAACTATTTTCTCACTGGAATCTTTATTCGTTGATAGTCACAGACATGGGATTGTCATATGCAGCAGTCTCTAGGTTATCCACTTTCTTTCGGCGGAGTTCGGGAGGAGGTCGAGGTGGAGGGTTTTGAGGAGGTTCTTTGATGCTCTCCCCGACGCGCTTTGGTGGCTCTGTCCGGGGTAGTATTGGCTCCCAATGCTCTCCATGAATAGCTGCCTGTGATGCCAGTTCAAAATCATGTACATAAGACTGAATTTCTTGTGAATACTCTCTACACAACCAAATGCATCCAAACATACACTCACCTAAAGGATTATTAGGAACACCTGTTCAATTTCTCATTAATGCAATTATCTAATCAACCAATCACATGGCAGTTGCTTCAATGCATTTAGGGGTGTGGTCCTGGTCAAGACAATCTCCTGAACTCCAAACTGAATGTCAGAATGGGAAAGAAAGGTGATTTAAGCAATTTTGAGCGTGGCATGGTTGTTGGTGCCAGACGGGCCGGTCTGAGTATTTCACAATCTGCTCAGTTACTGGGATTTTCACGCACAACCATTTCTAGAGTTTACAAAGAATGGTGTGAAAAGGGAAAAACATCCAGTATGCGGCAGTCCTGTGGGCGAAAATGCCTTGTTGATGCTAGAGGTCAGAGGAGAATGGGCCGACTGATTCAAGCTGATAGAAGAGCAACTTTGACTGAAATAACCACTCGTTACAACCGAGGTATGCAGCAAAGCATTTGTGAAGCCACAACACGCACAACCTTGAGGCGGATGGGCTACAACAGCAGAAGACCCCACCGGGTACCACTCATCTCCACTACAAATAGGAAAAAGAGGCTACAATTTGCACGAGCTCACCAAAATTGGACAGTTGAAGACTGGAAAAATGTTGCCTGGTCTGATGAGTCTCGATTTCTGTTGAGACATTCATATGGTAGAGTCAGAATTTGGCGTAAACAGAATGAGAACATGGATCCATCATGCCTTGTTACCACTATGCAGGCTGGTGGTGGTGGTGTAATGGTGTGGGGGATGTTTTCTTGGCACACTTTAGGCCCCTTAGTGCCAATTGGGCATCGTTTAAATGCCACAACCTACCTGAGCATTGTTTCTGACCGTGTCCATCCCTTTATGACCACCATGTACCCATCCTCTGATGGCTACTTCCAGCAGGATAATGCACCATGTCACAAAGCTCGAATCATTTCAAATTGGTTTCTTGAAAATGACAATGAGTTCACTGTACTAAAATGGCCCCCACAGTCACCAGATCTCAACCCAATAGAGCATCTTTGGGATGTGGTGGAACGGGAGCTTCGTGCCCTGGATGTGCATCCCACAAATCTCCATCAACTGCAAGATGCTATCCTATCAATATGGGCCAACATTTCTAAAGAATGCTTTCAGCACCTTGTTGAATCAATGCCATGTAGAATTAAGGCAGTTCTGAAGGCGAAAGGGGGTCAAACACAGTATTAGTATGGTGTTCCTAATAATCCTTTAGGTGAGTGTAGATGTTGTACCAAGACTTATTCTGCAAGTGACAGTTCATATGAGTCTAATGAAGTGAAATACACTGTACTAAAATAATGTGGGATGGATCATCATATCATCTGTCAGCATCCCTTGTCAGCACAAAGAACCATATTCATGTTTTTAAAGCTTGAGTTCACTCAAAAGGGCAAATTCTCTTATAATTTACATCATTCACGTTTTCTTTCTTCAGTAGAAATTAAACGGAGAATGTGAATGTTTCACAGAATGTGCATATGGACTACTTATAACGTCATATGAGTTTGAAACCACATGTGGGTGAGTAAATGACAGAATTTTCATTATGATTGAACTGTTCCTGTAACAGTTTGAAAGTGAAAAAGGGGATTTTATAAGAGGAAGCAAATGAGCATGAAGCAATAAGATGTTCTTTTAGTTTCCTATCTTCTTTTAGTTGCGGTTGCATTCACATTCATTCAGTCATGTTGTTTATCTGGAGTTCAGATAAATCAGTATACTGAATTATTTTGGAGGAACTTACCGAAAGGTAGATTACACTGGCAATTGCTAGACACACACATCCCAGAACTGTGGCTAACATGAACCCTCCAGGAACACACAGCCTGCAGGGTAAACAAACACAGAAAGATGCTGTCTTATACCGCAACAATAAAAGTTCAACATGGACACATGACAACACCTGACTGAAGAATGACAAACTTACGCAGCGTGCAAGAACGCTCTGATGTAATAGTTTCTGGTCAGGGGTCCAAAAGCCTTTACACACACTGTGAAGCAGTACTGGCCACTAAAAAAAAGAGTGTATGATTCAGAGCACACAAGGAAGTTTTCACTATACAAATGACTCAGTCCAAAATGTTTTGATGGTGTGGTGAAATAACCAGACTACTTCCTGTAATTAGTTACAGTCTCAAACGAGGTCAGATTGATATAAAACACTTACGTTCTCTCAACGCTGGTGCCTTTGCCCCGTTTGCTCCGCGGATATTCAAGCAAACACACAAACACACCGGCAGCACTATCACCGTCAAGAATATAAACTATATAACTATATAAACTAGAAATACACGTGGCAACTTTACCAAAAAATGTTTACTTTTTCAGCAGGAAGACTAAAAGAACACACGTGGAAAAGAAAATGAAAAATGAGGGCAAATCAAAGCCATTTACAGTTAAGTTCCATGCAGAGGTTGTAAGGATACATGCCGAACGCTGCAAACTGCCAGCCTCTGAACTGACCGGCCACTCCGACGATTCCACCAGTCGCATAAACTGCAGCAGGAATAACAGTTTAATGTCCTCATGTTTCTTTATATTCACACAAGCCTCCATTAACTGAAATGTTGTTGTTTTTTGTTTTGTTTTTTTTATAAATAAAAACAGTATATAATAATTTAAACATCGTTCTTTCACATTTAACCATTAGCTCTGAAAATCAACTTCTTGGTTTTAAAAATATATAAATAAATAATAGGCTATCATACAATATTAATAATTAAAAAAAACCGACCACTTAGTTTCATACGTTAAAACCATGTAGTTAAGGAGTATCAAACATTAATGTAGCCCAAGTGTAACTTCCTCGTTTAAATGTTTTAGACAGCCAGAAAAACAGAATGAGATATAGAATGGAGTGTGTTCTTACTGAGTCCAGCAGCCAGAGCTTGCTCGTTAGCCCACATAGCCCACTCAATCTTCCCCATGATCACTTAAGTGCGTGCTGACACTAATAAATGAAGTTTATTTTCAACTTAATTCTATAATACAAGTGGGTAGTGGCCGGTGTTTCATAACCCCACCCCTTTCATTTCATCACTTCCGCTTTTACTTTGCATCAAATGATACAGTAAATTTGTTAAGGGAAATAAAAGCGTCAGAGTGGACATGTCAATAAAGAGAAGGACCACAGGAGGCGGGACGACAGCTCTCTTTCATCTCTTGCTTGTGTTTCAATAGATATTATTAGGGTGCTTCTCAAACGGAAAGCTGCGTCCTTCCTAGTCCAGTCCTTCGGAGGCTTTTAGGCTAGAGTTCTCCTCAGCATTAAACGCTGGAATGACACGGTCTAGTAATTTAGTGATTCAGGTATTCAGGAAAAGTAGGCCTATTTTAGCGTTTCGTTATACGATTGTTATTTTTATTTCTTATGCATGATATTTTCCTTTCTTATGCATATGTTGTGATTATTATAACTTTTTTTATGTAAAGCACTTTGAATTACCATTGTGTATGAAATGTGCTATATAAGCTAAATAAACTTGCCTTGCTTAGTACTGCTGCGTTCCAGACAACTCGGAATTTGAATTTTTCGCACCTCATTCTTGGAAATAACTTCTGGAACGCCACTCAAAGTCGGACACTCGACCTGTGAACTCGGGTCAGATCTTTTTTCTTTTCTTTTTTTTTTCACTGTACCGGAGCTTGATATTTTTATTTTTTATTCAAAAACATTAAAATATACAATGTATCTTCTGGAGAACGTAAAGAAGCATTCAAAAAACATTTGTAAGTAAATTCAAGAAAGAAGATAATAATTTACATAACCTATATGAAGAGGATAAATGAACTGGGAAAAAACACAAATAAGTACCATACAATTCCTATAAAGAAACAATGATAACAAGAGAAAGATAATTAAAATAAAACAAATAAAAACAACAAATGAAAGAAAGAAAGCTGGTTGAGCTTAATCAGTCATTAGAAATGATTTCTTTTTCATATATTTTCAGAAACCTAATCATATTTCTTATTGCTAGTTAAACAAAAAGACTTGAGCTGTGAGTCTACCTCAATCAGAAAATGTGAAATAATAAAAAAAATAAAAAAAAGGAAGATATATTCTTTAGATCTACGGGCAGAATCATAATAACAAAAATAACTTTCAAATTAAGATTGTGCAAAGATGGGTGGTTTGTTTAAATGGGAATATAAGTCAAACCAAAACTTCTGAACCACGTCACAAGAATAGAATAAATGTATTAATGTTTCATCTTCGTTACCACAAAATGTGCAAGTACTAGGAATATCAACATATTTGGACACTGTTGAATTGACAGGGTATATTTTATGCAGTATTTTAAGGACTTCTTTGGTTTTGTTGGGAATAATATATTTAGGAGTTAACAGCTATGCTCTTCTCCAGTTTATATTATCAATTAACGCAGCCCAATGGGATCTGCCTCGAGAAAAAAAAATGGTAAATTTTGGTCAAATACCTAAATACTTCATTGTGTCTTTGACTGGAATGCCATCAATTAACGTGTCATCACATTTATGCAGTGACATTATATCACATTTAGATAAATTTAGCTTTAAACCAAAAGCACACAAGAATTGTTTAATTATCTGACTGGCCTGTGAAAGCTGTGAAAACCCTGTCTGACACCACGTTTTATAAAATCTTTGGGAGGTGAACATATTGACTATGACAGAGCTGGTAATTCCTTTATTAAACATTTCAATTACATTGACAAACAAATCACCAAATTTGAGAGATTACAGAAGAAATCCATGCTCAGTGGTGTCGAAGGCCTTATAAAAGTCTAAGAAAAGTATAATGGCTTTAGAATGCACAAAGTCATCATAGTCCAATAAATCTAAAACAAGTCTTATGTTATTACTAATATGCCTATCTTTAACAAAACCTGACAGTGTTTCTGCAATAATTTGATTAATCTTAAATTTTAATCTATTAGCGTATACTAATGCTGCCTTCACGTGCTATCGGAAATTTCCTACTTCCCACTTCTGAAGTCGTGATTAAGAGCTCATTGCATGATATTGACTTGAGGGGCGTTCATGTCCAATTTTTTACCTAGGAAACTAGTATTTACGATAATTCCGATAGCACGTGAAGGCAGCATTAGGCCAAGATTTTGTAGTCAACCGTAAGAAGTGTAATTGGTCGCCAATTGTCAATTAAGAGAGAATTTTTTTCCTCGGGGTACATCGATCAACCCCAACCCCAGCGAGACGCATCATTTGACATAAATCCCATAAATGTAAAAACTAACTTTAACATTAGACATTAAGTTTCTGTAATAATACCTTCGTTTTTGCTTTTCTTCAGCTGTTTTCAAAGCGCTTGTATGTTGTTTTTATTCTGTTTTTGCCATAATTGACACAAAAGCACGATATGCTCTCCTTGTGTGGTGGCGACATCATGTGGTCAACATGTGAACCTCTGATTGCCTAGAACTCGACGAGGTCTGAAGTAGGACATATACCCCCGGTTTCACAGACAAGCCTAATCCCAGACTAAAACGCATGTTTGAGCTCTTTTAACTGAAAACAACTTGCACTAAACTTGTCTTAGAATATGTCAGTGCCATTGTTTTGTCTCAAGATGCACAACAGTAATGTTTTTTCTAAGGCACGTTTATAAAAGCTATTTCAATGTCCTAATTGAACTAAGGCCCAATCCTGTCTTAATCTAAACCCTGCCTATGAAATCAAGCCTTCATTTGGGATATTCCCAAATCCAACCTCGTCTGGAACACAGTAGTGTGCGTGTGCTTTTTTGGTGACACGAATGTGTGTACAGAATTGTGGTGACTTGGCAGCTGTATATATGAGTGAAACCATAGACATACATGTATTTATGGGTGCTTCTCAATAGAAACAAAGATAAAAATTCCTTAATGCAGATCAGACAAAAACACAAATCGTGTCATCATTAAAAATCATTATTTTAATTAGAGTAAATTTACTCTTTACACAACTATTTATATTGAAATATATTTACAAAGTATCTTTATTTATGCAAAATCTTTTTTTTTCCTTGATCTACAAGGATCTTTAAGGTTAATCTGAAACTGCACTCTTCTTGGGCAGCCCGTCAACACCCAACAAATGATGGTTTGGATCCTCAACCACACATGGTCCAGGACCAGCCTAAAAACAGGTTATGCAGCAATTTTGATAAAACAGGTCATGCATACACCCTTTTTTACTGACACAGAATTCATTAAGGGCATAGTGTTACATAAATATAGTGAGACAAACAAGGTATTTTTTTCTCTTTAAAGACCTTTTAGATAATAGATTAATGTGCCTTACAGTTAATGTAGTTTCAGACACTTACCTTAGTGCTGATTATGTAGTGTATGCCCTTTGGAGTGGGCTCCATAGTAAGGTCTCTTTTCAGCTCCTCAGAGAGGTCAACTGAACATACAGGAAGACCTCTGACAAACCTGCAAATTAAAGTTACTGCGTTGAGCTATAACTTGATATGCTGTAAAGAGCTGCAGTGTTTGTTTTAGTGTCAAAGTGTCAATATTAACAGCATGCTGATTTTAGCAACTTACTCTGATCCATTGGCTTCTGAGGGAAAGAAATGACGAACCACCTGTACAAACTCTGGTACGTGCTCTTGCAAGGTGTAAATAACAGCATTAGGACCGGCATCAAAGGTATATGCCACCTGAAACAAGACAAAAGATGCAAATACATCAATCCAATTACATCAAAACAAAGTAGTATGCTGAGATTTAAAGAAAGAGACGTAAATTAGATATTAGTATTCAATATAGTAAATCTAAATAAAGTGCACCGTCTAAGGTTCATCTTAAAACCATACAAACATTCCTGAGTCAACAGGTTAACTATACTACACTATACTAAATCAAATCATACCATTCCATACTATACTATTAAAGGATCTAATGATTTTCTAATAGCAACCTGTTTGTGCAGCTTCAAGAGAGCAAACATAAATATGTTGTACTTTATTTTTTTCTATTACCTTGTCTCCTTCAAATTACTTGCTATACCTGTATATTAATATAACCATTTAGCACAGATTTCTTCAATGTTTTTCAGGGCAAGAACCCCTTAGGCAATAGAGACATGGAGCTGGGACCCCCGATACAAAATGTGTCAAACAGAGTTACATATTAAGCATTAAGCCTTTTTATATTAATAGAAACAAACCATATTATATTATGTTAAGACAGTAGATTAGAACTATGCACATTATTGTTGTTGCACATGAATCATTGTATATTACTTTTCATTGTTAAAATTGAGGTTTATGCATCATACTAAACATACATGTTGCAATAAAATAAAAATAAAAAATAAAAAAAATTCACAATTCATTAGTTGTTCGCCGTTGTTTTAAATCACAGTCATTGCAGTCATACATGTTAATTGTACTGTCAGATGGACAATTAAACATTTACCTGAACTTTAGCTTTAAGTTTTCTAAAACATTTTAATTTTACTGTGAGATGGACAATTAAGAATCAAATCAATGAGGGTGCTTCTGAAATTAGTGAGTTAGGGTGCTCTAGTAAAGTCATTACTTTTACAATTAATTAGAATAGAAATTTTAAAATATTTTGATATGAATATTTTTCTATTACTCTTATGTCTGCATTTACAATAATAATAATAATAATAATAATGACATTGAAGGACATCCTGGGATTTTTAATGACCACAGAGAGTCATGACCTCGGTTTAACGTCTCATTCAAACGACAGAGATTTTTGGCAGTAGTGTCCCTATCACACATACGTTAGGACTCACACAGACCACAGGGTGAGCACCGCCTGCTGGCCTCACTAACACATCTTCCAGCAGCAACCTAGTTTTCCCAGGAGGTCTCCCATCCAGGTACTAACCAGGCTCAACCCTGCTTAGCTTCAGTGGGCAACCAGTCAGCTTCGAGAGTGAATCCCGCATATGTAGATATCACTTCCGAAATTTTGCAGCGTGTAATTGGCCGTCGGTCCTCTAAGGAAGGGGTTTTCAAAATGTGGGGTCGGCGACCCATTGCCAGGGGGGTCCGTGAAATAATTTACTATACTGTATTTCCGGACTACAAGTCATGTTTTTTTTAATCATCTGAAATGTGCTACAATTTATATTCCCAAGTGACGTACAGTGGGGAGAACAAGTATTTGATACACTGCCAATTTTGCAGGTTTGCCCACTTACAAAGCATGTAGAAGTCTGTAATTTTTATCGCAGGTACACTTCAACTGTGAGTGACGGAATCTAAAACAAAAATCCAGAAAATCACATTGTATGATTTTTAAGTAATTAATTTGCATTTTATTGCATGACATAAGTATTTGATCACCTACCAACCAGTAAGAATTCCGGCTCTCACAGACCTGTTAGTTTTTCTTTAAGAAGCCCTCCTGTTCTCCACTCATTACCTGTATTAACTGCACCTGTTTGAACTCGTTACCTGTATAAAAGACACCTGTCCACACACTCAATCAAACAGACTCCAACTTCTCCACAATGGCCAAGACCAGAGAGCTGTGTAAGGACATCAGGAATAAAATTGTAGACCTGCACAAGGCTGGGATGGGCTACAGGACAATAGGCAAGCAGCTTGGTGAGAAGGCAACAACTGTTGGCGCAATTATTAGAAAATGGAAGAAGTTCAAGATGACAGTCAATCTCTCTCGGTCTGGGGCACCATGCAAGATCTCACCTCGTGGGGCATCAATGATCATGAGGAAGGTGAGGGATCAGCCCAGAACTACACGGCAGGACCTGGTCAATGACCTGAAGAGAGCTGGGACCACAGTCTCAAAGAAAACCATTAGTAACACACTACGCCGTCATGGATTAAAATCCTGCAGCGCACGCAAGGTCCCCCTGCTCAAGCCAGCGCATGTCCAGGCCCGTCTGAAGTTTGCCAATGACCATCTGGATGATCCAGAGGAGGAATGGGAGAAGGTCATGTGGTCTGATGAGACAAAAATAGAGCTTTTTGGTCTAAACTCCACTCGCCATGTTTGGAGGAAGAAGAAGGATGAGTACAACCCCAAGAACACCATCCCAACCGTGAAGCATGGAGGTGGAAACATCATTCTTTGGGGATGCTTTTCTGCAAAGGGGACAGGACGACTGCACCGTATTGAGGGGAGGATGGATGGGGCCATGTATCGCGAGATCTTGGCCAACAACCTCAGTAAGAGCATTGAAGATGGGTCGTGGCTGGGTCTTCCAGCATGACAACGACCAGAAACACACAGCCAGGGCAACTAAGGAGTGGCTCCGTAAGAAGCATCTCAAGGTCCTGGAGTGGCCTAGCCAGTCTCCAGACCTGAACCCAATAGAAAATCTTTGGAGGGAGCTGAAAGTCTGTATTGCCCAGCGACAGCCCCGAAACCTGAAGGATCTGGAGAAGGTCTGTATGGAGGAGTGGGCTAAAATCCCTGCTGCAGTGTGTGCAAACCTGGTCAAGAACTACAGGAAACTTATGATCTCTGTAATTGCAAACAAAGGTTTCTGTACCAAATATTAAGTTCTGCTTTTCTGATGTATCAAATACTTATGTCATGCAATAAAATGCAAAATTAATTACTTAAAAATCATACAATGTGATTTTCTGGATTTTTTAGATTCCGTCTCTCACAGTTGAAGTGTACCTATGATAAAAATTACAGACTTCTACATGCTTTGTAAGTGGGCAAACCTGCAAAATCGGCAGTGTATCAAATACTTGTTCTCCCCACTGTATATAATGCATTTAACATCAAATAAGCAAACCGTAGGCAATTCAAGTTAGATCAGTTGCGAAGACAATGTTGAAAGCCAGTGGTGAGGACTCCCCAGGAGACCCCAGACAATGAAAACTGTTACGTTGTCTGTATGGATCCATTTGGCAACTCAAAGCCAAAAGGATCTATGCAGTCTGGGCACACCAGGCCTACACTCTACATTGCAAACACAAACATGCACTGGAGTGTTTGGCAAATCTGTTTCACCAATATGATATTATTACAGTATTAACTGAGAGTGCTTTTGCCTTCATTTGAGGGTGCTTAGCACCTTCCTAGAACCGGACCTGTGTTGTATTGCCTTTACAAGTATGTTGTAAAAGCAGCTCTCACGTTGGTATAATAATATTTCATAAATTTGTGCTCGTCAGACAAAGTCAGACTGAAGCATCGAGAAAGGCACAACTAGAAATAATTCAACAAACTCTGCTCGTTTTTACCATTACTTTATCTTCTGATTCCTCCTCTTCCCCTGCCTCTGTCTGCCTCTTCGGCTGATAGAAGAGTTAGTTGAGTTAGTTAGTTGACTAGTTTGGATATCAGACAAAATCAGTATTAACTGGATTTAGGTATCAGACAAAACAGATATCTTTTAGATTAGATCTTAAGATTTGGTAAAGAAACTGGATCCCTCATCCTGGACAGTATGATGACAGCATCTAATGCTATACGACCTCCTTACAATTAGTTTTAGAACTAGATGAACATCATCTGTGTTTGGTCATTTGATGTCTTTACTAGAGGTTGTAAGACTCCTTAGGTAGACTCAACCGCAGATGGCATGCCCACAGACCACCCACAGTCCATTCACTGACCCTCTGATGCATATTGCACACAGAAATACTTTCTAGTGAGCGTGCTGCTTTAACTCAACTTTGAAGAGTAAAGGGAACATTGGTTTCATCATCCACCTGGAATCAAAAGTTGTGTTTACAGGGTACTAAGTTGATATCATGAGCTCTTTCAAGAATGAAATAAATCACTGGATTTGTCCAAGTTTGCAAGTTTAGCAAGGTAAGATTAAATATCTGAATATTGAGATGTATTGTGCTCACCCTGGTCTCGCCATAGTACTGGTTGTAGCGGTGCACAAGGTTGATGATCCGGTGTGATACGTTGTTCAGGTAGAATATGGGTGGGTAGGTGTCCAGGCAGGTGGCATGAAACTGATTACTGTCTTTCATGGTCAGCTCACCAAATGCTGGGAAGTCTCGTTGCCGAATAACCCTAATCATCTCCTCCATACGACAGGGCACCACAACATCTGCCCGGTACTGTGGAAGAGTATAGTAGGTGAACTTATATACCTACAAACCTATGCAAATTAAAGAAACCTAAATTACCTCACTTGTATTCCACAGCTAGATTGTAAATTAAGAAAAGATAGAACAGATGTAAATTAAGATTGCAAAAAAAATGCAAGTTATACACTGTAGTAACTGGTTACAGTACTAAATTTGATCTTGTTTGTAATCACTCTGCTTTTCTGTTTGTCCTAGACAGACTGTCTATTTGTGCATTACTGGTAAGGATTTTTCAGTGATTCTTTCTGCAGATTAACATCATTATTACGCCAGTCTTTTTGAGTGAGTCACTGAATTATCCATTCAATAATTGTCCAAATACCCACACGTGCAGTCTTTGCACTTGACCACTTGCCTACATACATGATTGTATTTCCTGTATTTGGCACAAGTGTTGAAGTAGGGGTGAATATCGTAAATGTATAGAACTTTTGATTACCCGATGGGACACACTTAAAGGTAGGGAAGCCAATTTTTGTATACATTTTTTTTTTTCTTTACACATTCTTCTTTTAAGGACTTCCGGTGAGAGTACGCTGTGCGTAATGTGGCTGCCGCTTCTCATTAACTATGTTTCCATCCAACAATTTTTATGCACATTTAATTCTAAAAATGCACATAAAAACGTATGTGCTCAATTGAGTCGGATACATTTTTGATCTGATAAGAAAACATGCGCAAACTACAATGGAAACACATTTACCGAATAAATTCCTCAATGTGCATCAAAAAAGTCACGTGACTTTGCGATGGGACGGCATAACTGGACCAACCAGCAGACCGATCTCATCTGAAATGCTGTTTTGGTTGTTCTGAAATGCCTGAGCAAAGTCATTCGGTATAATTACCTCCCAGAACGGTCTTAAACGACTGTTTTCCCAAACAGCAGGCATCTGCCTCCGAAAGCAAGATAACTTTATTCCGTTTTGTCTGCGTGCTCTGAGGCGCAAGTAAATTATTATATACGAAATTATTACATACAGTGGCTTCTCCTACAGTAGGAATTTCCATTTTTCTTAGTGATATTTAGTGCCAGTTTATCAGGAAGTGACGATTTTGTTCTCTTCAGCTCACTTGATGAAAATGGTGCTTAATTTGCAAATGTTTTATGCAATATTCCAATTTTGCACACAATTTAAAAAAAATCGCGACTTTGGATGGAAACATAGCTATTGTTGTTTTGTTGATTATTTGTTAATTGCTTGCAAATATAGGACATAATATCATGTATAATACCAAATATGAACCTAAATGACCATCAGTGATGTAACAGTACAAGCCTCAGTATCACTGCAGCCAGCGTGTAGTTGGGGATTTGTGAGTGGATAATGCGAATAAAAATACATCTTTGCATTTATTTTGGATGCTGTTAGTAACTTTTACAATCAAAAACTATTAAGTCTGATTCATATGAAATATAATTTGTTTTATCAAGTGTTTTAACATATTTGTGGATACTTTAATTCATTTTTGTGAAACATATTTATATAAGTTCATATATTTGTGGATCTCATTCTATTTATCTGTGAATTAGTTTAATTTTTGTGATTCTCTTTATATTTATTTGTACATCAAAGTCTATTTATCTGGAAATATGCAACAACTCTAACCCCATAACTAACCCTCTGCCCGTGTCCACTGGTTTACCACTAGACACTCCCGGCGAGTAAGTCTCCTCTTTCTCAGTGAGTAAAATTGAGTTTTGTGTGGTTTTGCCTCTCTGGGCTTGGCTAACGTGGTGCGATGCGGCCTCACGTCTCTATTTCCCGCTAGCCCTCTGCCCATGGGTCCCTTACCACTCAACATCACCTGTGATTGAGTTTCTACTCTCTCAGCGAGTTGTTTTCCATATGGTTTTGACGATTGTACCTCTTTGGGCCTGGCTAACGTGGGGTTGTCTAGTGTGGCTTTTTTACAGCAATTTGTGAGGGCTGTTTGTCTTGAATTGTGCAAGGCAATGAGACCTATTCATATCTGATCTTTTTCTGGTTAGCATGGATCTTCATGGATTTACACCCCGTTGCAGCTGTATCATTTGAACTGTTCTTCTCGACAAGATTTTTCTACATATGAATGGTGTAAGACTCTCAGGATTGCTCGACTTCATATTCATTCTCTTGGACAGGCAACAATTTATTAGCATTAATAAACACTTATCTCGCTCTGTCACTCTTTCCTGTGGTGTACATCAAAGATCCGTTCTTGATCCACTTCCCTTTCAGTTCATTTATTTCTATAGCACTATTCAAACAACAAAGAGTTGCACCAAAGTGCTGTACAGACATTAATAAAACATTTTAGTAAGGGAAAGATCTCATCATAAAACAATGACACAAAACCATAAAAAATAAATAAATAAATAAATAAAACTCCCCCCTTTTCGCTCACAAAGGCTATAGAGAGGAAGTGCATTTTTAAACGACTTTTAAAAAAGCCTAATGTAGGAGCAAATTTGATATGAAGTGGTAGGTTGTTCCATAACTTAGGGGCAGCTACAGCAAAGGCCCTTTCACCCTTTCTCTTAAATTTCGTCCTCGGAACAAGCAGAGCCCCTTTATCTGCAGACCTAAAGGGCTTATAGACCTGAAGGAGATCAGATAGATATGACGGAGCTAATCCATTTAGGCTCTTATAAGCAAAAATTAAAAGTTTAAAATCGACTCTGGCTTTAATGGGTAACCAACCCAAAGAGGCCAAGACGGGAGAGATGTGATCGAATTTGCGGGTCCCAGATAAAAGTCTGGCTGCAGCATTTTGTACTACTTGCAGCTGACTCAAAAAGATGTTTGGGAGACACCAACATAGAGTGAGTTACAGTAGTCAAGTCTTGAGAACACAAAAGCATGGATCAACATCTCCAGATCTTTACAAGATACAAATGGTTTCACCTTAGCCAGAAGTCTTAAATGAAAAAAATGCAGATTTCACCACGTAGTGTGAATCTGTTTATCAAACTTTAAGGAGGAACTAATACTGTGTAAAACTAATACTAATACTGTGTTTGACCCCCTTTCGCCTTCAGAACTGCCTTAATTCTACGTGGCATTGATTCAACAAGGTGCTGAAAGCATTCTTTAGAAATGTTGGCCCATATTGATAGGATAGCATCTTGCAGTTGATGGAGATTTGTGGGATGCACATCCAGGGCACGAAGCTCCCGTTCCACCACATCCCAAAGATGCTCTATTGGGTTGAGATCTGGTGACTGTGGGGGCCATTTTAGTACAGTGAACTCATTGTCATGTTCAAGAAACCAATTTGAAATGATTCAAGCTTTGTGACATGGTGCATTATCCTGCTGGAAGTAGCCATCAGAGGATGGGTACATGGTGGTCATAAAGGGATGGACATGGTCAGAAACAATGCTCAGGTAGGCCGTGGCATTTAAACGATGCCCAATTGGCACTAAGGGGCCTAAAGTGTGCCAAGAAAACATCCCCCACACCATTACACCACCACCACCAGCCTGCACAGTGGTAACAAGGCATGATGGATCCATGTTCTCATTCTGTTTACGCCAAATTCTGACTCTACCATCTGAATGTCTCAACAGAAATCGAGACTCATCAGACCAGGCAACATTTTTCCAGTCTTCAACTGTCCAATTTTGGTGAGCTCGTGCAAATTGTAGCCTCTTTTTCCTATTTGTAGTGGAGATGAGTGGTACCCGGTGGGGTCTTCTGCTGTTGTAGACCATCCGCCTCAAGGTTGTGCGTGTTGTGGCTTCACAAATGCTTTGCTGCATACCTCGGTTGTAACGAGTGGTTATTTCAGTCAAAGTTGCTCTTCTATCAGCTAGAATCAGTCGGCCCATTCTCCTCTGACCTCTAGCATCAACAAGGCATTTTCGCCCACAGGACTGCCGCATACTGGATGTTTTTCCCTTTTCACACCATTCTTTGTAAACTCTAGAAATGGTTGTGCGTGAAAATCCCAATAACTGAGCAGATTGTGAAATACTCAGACCGGCCCGTCTGGCACCAACAACCATGCCACGCTCAAAATTGCTTAAATCACCTTTCTTTCCCATTCTGACATTCAGTTTGGAGTTCAGGAGATTGTCTTGACCAGGACCACACCCCTAAATGCATTGAAGCAACTGCCATGTGATTGGTTGATTAGATAATTGCATTAATGAGAAATTGAACAGGTGTTCCTAATAATCCTTTAGGTGAGTGTATATAGGGCAAATAACATTGGAGCAAATATAGATCCCTGTGGAACTCCACAGGTCAATGGAGCAGATGAAGAAAAGGTCTGGCCTAGATTAACAGAAAAACTTCTATTTGCCAAATATGATCTAAACCAGTTTAGAGCAGTACCATAGATGCCTACCACATTCTCAAGTCGTGAAATTAAAACCTCATGATCTAGTGTCAAAGGCTGCAGTGAGACCTAATAACAAAAGGACAACAGAGTGGCCAAAAATCACTAAATAAAAAAATATATATATCATTTAAAACTCTTAAAAGTGCAGATTCTGTACTATGATTAGCTTTAAAGCCTTACTGAAACACTTCAGGAGCTACATTTTGGTCCAAAAAACTCTGAATTTGGTTAAAAACAGACTTTAAGAACCTTGGCTAAGAATGGAAAATTAGAAATTGGACAGAAATTAGACAAAACCTTGTGATCTAAATTTGGCTTTCTGAGAAGAGGCTGAACTACAGCATGTTTCAGAGAAAGGGGCACAATGCCAGTGACCAGACTCGTGTTTATAATAGAAAGAACACAAGGCCCAATGATGTCAAAGGCTTCTTTAAAAAGCAATGAAGGAATCCTATCGCCAGGACAGTTTGAGGGTTTCAACCGACCCACAATATCTGTCAATGTAGCAAGTGATAATGGTTCAAAATGAGTGAACGTGGCAGAACACAGAGGAGAAACCGACAGAGCTAAGTTGTAATTGACAATCTCAGACCTAATAGTTGAAATCTTGTCACAGAAAAAATAAAAAATAAAAACTTTCACACAAATCAAGAGACTCCTCAATAAAACCGCTCTCGGGAGGATTTATCACAGAATTAATAGTATTAAATAAAATCTTAGGGTTATGCTGATTACGAGCAATTACGGCAGACAATAATTTTTTTTCCTCATCTTTGACAGAACTTTGATAAGTAAAGTTAAAGTTTAAATATCTCTAAAGACACCTGGAGACCATCCTTTTTCCACCTTCTCTCCACCTTCCACCTAAGGACTCGAGTTGATTCATTAAGCCAGGGCTGGGGTTTCGGCCTAACAGGAGTATTTCTAGCGGGAGCAACACAGTCAAGAACATCAGAGTATGTGGCAATAAAAACATTGAGAAGCTTCTCTACATCCCAATGCAATGGGGGGGTTCTCCAACATAGGAATTAATGGGGCTCTAATATACAGATTCACAAAACAGTCAACAGTTGTGGAATTTATATTCCTTACACTTCTAGAGGGAGTAACAAACTTTTTTACCTCATGATCTAATGACAGTTCAAATGTAACAGATTTATGGTCTGAGAATGCCACATCGTCCAATATAACATTAAAATTCGACTGATTAAATTAAATTACAAGGTCTAATGTGTGACCATGTACATGAGTAGACCCATAAACGTTGTAGTAAGTTAAAAGACTCAATAAGATTTAAAAAGTCTTTCACTAATGGGTCTGATGGACAACACACATGTACATTGAAATCACCCAGAATCAAGAAACGATTGTAGGTGCATAAAAGACCACTTACAAACTCTGCAAACTGCTGAATAAAGTTGTTAAAGTTGTTAAATTTTGGCGGTCGATAAATTAATGCACATACTAAGAAACCAGTCTGCACCTTAATTTGAAGCAACTGTAGTTCGAAGGTTGAATAGGCATCAGCCTGAAGAGTCTTACAGTTTAGAGAGTTTTTAAAAATAACTGCCAAACCTCCTCCACGTCCCGTCGATCTAGGTTTGTTCAAAAAATTGCAGTTCAATGGAACGAATTCAGAGAAAGGTGTCAGATCTCCACTGCAAACCCAGGTTTCGGTTAAAAACATTATATCCAACTCTTTGGCCTTGAAGAACTCATGCAGTATAAATGTTTTGTTAGAAAGAGACCTTACGTTAATCAAAGCCAGTCTTTTCGTCGAGGAATAGTCCTCCTTTGCTGGAAGTGCTGAGACGGCAAAGATTAGACGGATTCACCCCCCGTCCATACGTCCGTGGGAGCCGATGGCGGTGACATTTCATATCAAAATCCAGGACCGCAGGCTTCACACCATGCAGTCTGTCCTGTCTGCCTCCTGTTTGTCCTGCTGACTGCTGTGCTCGCGTGTGCGCTTTGCTTGCTTTTGAATCTTTATTTGATATCATGTTGTTTAAACTGCGAAATATAACTTACCCATCACCATATATTGTCTAATATTGCCTACCACATTAAATCTGACACTGCTAGCTTTTAATCTAAATCACTATCACGCGTTAGCATTTCGCTAGCCTGTTAGCTTGCCATCTCTGCACTCGGGTCTCTTATTTTCTGAGTTCATTAAACAACTGTGGTGAGTTGGATTAGTAAATAGACTCCATCAAACAACTGTGGTAAGTTGGATTAATCAACAAATACGGTAAGCCATGTCTTCTCCTGTCATTGTCACTTGCACTGCATGTTTCATGTTTAGTATATCTTTCTCCGTTGGCGAACAGGGCTTCACATGTGATAAATGTAAGGAGATAGTCAGGCTGACGGAGAAGATTTCAGAATTAGAGACACGCATCCAGACTTTATTTGAGAGTAGTGAGAATGTAACAGCTTTAGACACTACTTTGGATGCGAATAGCTTAGTGAACTCTGTACATTGTTCGTGCAGCAGGGCAACTGGGTGACGGTGAGACGGCATAGTCGTGGATCAAAAAAACCACTCTTCCGTTCCGATTAGAACATCAAACAGGTTCTCCCCACTCAGTGATGCACCCACTGAGAATCCTGTTGAAAGTGCCCTAGTTATTGGCGATTCTATTACACGGAACGTGAAAATAGAGACACCAGCCACCATAGTTACATGTTTACCGGGAGCCAGAGCGCCTGACATCAAAGCAAATTTAAAAGTGCTGGCTAATGCTAACCGTAAATTCTCTAAGATTATTATTCACGTCGGCACAAATGATGTTCGACTTCGCCAGTCGGAGATCACCAAAATTAACATTAAAGAGGTGTGTAAACTCGCAAGTACGATGGCAGATGACGTTTTTTGCTCTGGTCCCCTCCCCGTTAAAAGGAGTGATGAGATACTTAGCAGACTATCATCACTCAATGGCTGGTTGTCTAAGTGGTGTCCGCAAAATAACATAGGGTTCATAGACAATTGGAAAAGCTTTTGGGGCAGACCTGGCCTGTTGAAAAAAGATGGTATTCATCCTTCCTGAGATGGTGCCGCTCTTCTCTCTAGTAATTTGGCACATAGTCTTAGAGCTAAACATTGACTAACTGGGGCCCAGGTCAGGAAGCAGACGGACTGGCTTACCCGACCGCCTGCTAGCTGTCTCACGTCACAGAAGTCAGATAAATCCCAGCACATAGAGACTCTTTCACCTAGATATTATCACATAGAGACTGTGTCTGTTCCACGAATTAGTAAATACAAAAAAACATCAAAACCATTCAACGGTAAAAATGTAATTGATGTCCAACAAATAAACAACAGATATAATACAGATGATCAAATGATAAAGCTCGGGCTGCTGAATATTCGATCCCTTTCCTCAAAAGCGCTTATTGTTAATGATATGATTACAGATCATAACCTAGATGTGCTGTGTTTGACAGAAACCTGGCTAAAACCTGACGATTACATTACTTTAAATGAGTCCACCCCCCAAGATTATTGTTATAAACACGAGCCGCGTCTTAAAGGTAAAGGGGGAGGTGTTACTGTAATTTATAATAATATCTTCGGTATTACTCAGAAGTCTAGTTTCAAATATAATTCCTTTGAAGTTTTGGTGCTTTATGTAACGATATGTAGTGAAATTGATAAATCCCATTTGACATTTGTGCTGGCTACTGTATACAGGCCTCCAGGGCACCATACAGACTTTACCAGAGAATTTGCTGATTTTCTATCAGAGTTAGTACTGGCTGCAGATAAAGTCCTAATTGTTGGTGATTTTAATATCCATGTAGACAATGAAAAAGACGCATTGGGATTGGCATTTAGAGACATTCTAAACTCTATTGGAGTAAGGCAACACGTGTCAGGACCCACTCATCGCCGTAATCATACGTTAGACCTAATACTGTCACATGGAATAAATGTTGATACCATTGAAATTCTGCAGCAGAGCGATGACATCTCAGATCATTACCTAGTATCATGTACACTTAATTTAGCAAAGGCTGCAAAGCCGTCCCCTCGCTTCAAATATGGCAGGACTATCACTGCTGCGGCTAAAGATTTCTTTGTAAATAATCTTCCTCATCAGTTTCATCTCCTCAGCATCCCAGATAGCCTAGAGGAACTTGATGTTGCAACAGAAACTATTGACTCTCTCTTTTCCAGCACTTTAGACACAGTTGCTCTCCGGCGCTTAAAGAAGATTAAAGAAAATAGTCCAACGCCATGGTACAACAAGCACACCCGGGCCCTTAAAACAACAGCCAGAAAACTGGAGCGCAGCTGGAAGAAAACAAAACTAGAAGTTTTTCGCATTTCGTGGAAAGAGAGCATGATTGCATACAGAAAGGCCCTAAAAACTGCTAGATCTGCTTATTTCTCGACTCTCTTAGAAGAAAACAAACACAACCCTAGGTATTTATTCGATACAGTGGCTAAATTAACCAAAGATAAAGCTTCACCTTCTGATGTTTGTAAACAGCACAGCAGTAATGACTTTATGAACTTCTTTACTTGTAAGATTGATAATATTAGGAAAAAAAATATGGCCATGCAGCCGTCTACTACAGTATCACATCAGACAGTGCATTGTAGTGTCACTGAGGAAAAATTACATTCATTCACTGCTATAGGAGAAGAAGAATTGGCTAAACTCGTTAAATCATCAAAATCAACAACATGTATGCTCGACCCCATACCGACTAAACTACTAAAAGAGATGCTTCCAGAGGTCATAGATCCTCTTCTTAATATCATTAATTCATCCTTGACATTAGGATATGTACCGAAAACTTTTAAGTTGGCTATTATTAAACCACTTATTAAAAAACCGCAACTTGATCCTACAAAATTAGTCAATTACAGGCCAATCTCAAATCTACCCTTTCTGTCAAAAATACTAGAAAAGGCAGTGTCCTCACAATTATGCTCCTTTTTAGAAAGAAATGGTATCTGTGAGGATTTCCAGTCAGGGTTTAGACCGTATCATAGTACTGAGACTGCTCTCATTAGAGTTACAAATGATTTACTCTTATCATCCGATCGTGGTTGTATCTCTCTGTTAGTGTTACTCGATCTTAGCGCTGCATTCGATACTATCGACCACAACATTCTTTTGAATAGACTCGAAAATTATGTTGGCATTAGTGGAATTTCATTGGCATGGTTTAAATCATACTTATCTGACCGTTATCAGTTTGTAGCAGTAAATGAAGAGATGTCACACCGATCACAAGTTCAGTATGGAGTACCGCAGGGCTCAGTGCTAGGACCGTTGCTTTTCACCCTGTACATGCTACCACTGGGAGATATTATTAGGTAGCATGGCGTTAATTTTCATTGTTATGCTGACGATACTCAGCTCTATATTTCTTCATGCCCTGACGAAACTTACCAATTCACAAGATTAACAGAATGCATAGCTGATATAAAAAAATTGGATGACTAGTAATTTCCTGCAACTTAATTCAGAAAAAACTGAATTTTTAATCATTGGACAAAAAAACTCCACAAGTAGTAATCTAGAATACTGTCTAACACTCGATGGCTGCTCTGTCAAGTCCTCGTCGTCAGTTAGGAACCTGGGTGTGCTCTTTGATACCAATCTCTCATTTGAAAGCCACGTTTCTAGCATCTGTAAAACTGCATTCTACCATCTTAAAAATATATCTAAATTACGGCACATGCTTTCAATGCAAAATGCTGAACAGTTAGTTCATGCGTTCATGACCTCAAGGCTAGATTATTGTAATGCTCTACTGGGTGGTTGCCCTGCTCGCTTGATAAATAAACTGCAGCTTGTCCAAAACGCAGCAGCTAGAGTTCTTACTAGAACCAGGAAGTATGACCATATTAGCCCGGTTCTGGCAACACTGCATTGGCTCCCTATTAAACATCGTATACATTTTAAAATCTTGCTGATTACTTACAAAGCACTAAATGGTTTAGCTCCCCAGTACTTGAGCAAGCTCTTAACACATTATACTCCATCACGTCTATTGCGGTCTCAAAATTCTGACCAGTTGATAATACCTAGAATATCAAAATCAACTGCAGGCAGTCGATCCTTTTCCTATTTAGCACCTAAACTCTGTCTTCCTAGCATTGTTCGGGAAGCAGACACACTCTGTCAGTTTAAATCTACACTAAAAACACATCTCTTTACTATGGCATACACATAAAACATTTTTAATTTCTATTATTCAAATCAGTTAAATGATTGTTTTAGGCTGCATTAACTGGAACCGGGAACACTTCCAATAACACCTGATGTACTCGTTACATCATAAGAAGAATGGCATCTACGCTAATGTTAGTCTCTCTGTTTATCCCGAGGTTTACTGCAGTCGGCCGGATCCGGGCCGTATCCAGACCAGATGGGGGACCTTAGCCTGGACATGACGACCATATCCCTGAAGTGTCTACAGAGACCGTGTCAATTAAACTCCCCCCTGTAAATGCCGCATCGACACGACATCCTCATTAAACCCGTCCCCGGCGTGACGACTCCAATCTTTCGAATAATCCTTCGAATATCTATTGATCTAATATGACTTCTGACCTGTAATGTTGCCAGAATCATAATCATACACTAGTTGTTCGTCGGCCAGAGGAGAACTGGCACCCCGACTGAGCCTGGTTTCTCCCAAGGTTTTTTTCTCCATTCTGGCCCTGAAGGAGTTTTGGTTCCTTGCCACCGTCGCCTTTGGCTTTTGGCTTGCTCAGTTGGGGACACTTAAATTTCAACTATATTACTGATCTGCCCGCATAGACACTATATGATAATTGAACTGAGCTGATGACATCACCGTTTTCACCAGAGCGGCTGTACAGCCGAATCAAAATCCGTTGCATTATTTTCCTGTTACCACTGTGAAGCTGCTTTGAAACAATTGCCATTGTAAAAAGCGCTATATAAATAAAGGTGATTTGATTTGATTTGATGCAGCGCAAGTTTCCACGGACCACAGAAAAAGACCAGGCGAGAGACCGGCCACAGATCAACGAGGACCCGGTGCGGACCCGCCGACTCGAACAACACTGGGCGCACCCTCGCCGCTGCCAGCACACCACCTCGTTTCCCCCACTTTCTACGATGTTTTCTCCAGCGAAGAACACAGGACAGCCGACACAGGTAAGATGGACAAAGCAACGAGGGCGGATGGTGTCTTTCAAATTGGCCGCTCAAATCAGCATTGAATCGGTCTTTCATTCCATATTTGATATCTAACAAGGTTTGACAATTATATACCAAGCGAGACGAAGAAGGTTGGGCCGAGGAATATAAAACAAACATTAAAATCGCTAATAAAATATACATTTGACCGGAGCACAGACGGCATGCCGCACACACTGGCGCCATCTGTCGCCTTTGGCTTGGCTTGCTCAGTTGGGGACACAAAAATTTTAAACTAAATATTCAAATGAATTTAACTAAATTACTGATCTGCCCGCATGGTCACTATATGATAATTGAAATGAGCTGGATAACATCAACGTTTTCTCCAGAACGGCTGTACAGCTGAATCAAATTCTGTTGCATTATTTTCCTGTTAACACTGTGAAGCTGCTTTGAAACAATCAGCATTGTAAAAAGCGCTATATAAATAAAGGTGACTTGACTTGAAAGTTTCTAATCTATATGCTTCCTCTTGGTCAGATCATCCAGCGTCATGGTCTTAATTTCCATAGTTACGCTGATGATAAACAAATCTATCTTACCTTTCAGCCCAATACTGTTTTCCCTCCCACTTCCATCACTTCCTGTTTACAAGATCACGAAGTATGGATGGCTCAAATGTTCTTAAAACTGAATACTGACAAAACCGAAATCCTGTTAGTTAGTAGGCTCTAAATCCCTTGTCTTTTCCCAACATGACTTCTCCATTCATGAACTATATTCATATAGTTCATCCATCACCCACTATACAGAATCTTGGGGTACTATATGATTCCAAATTATGCTTTGAACCCCATATCAGCCAGCTTTTTAAATCCAATTTTTTCCACCTTCGCAACATTGTCCGTTTACAACCTTTGCTAAATCTCAAAGATGCCGAAACTGTTATCCATGCTTTTATAACCTTGCGTCTGGACTTTTGTAACTCTTTGTTTTGTGGCCTACCCCCTAAAGCTCTTAATCGCTTAGAACTAGCTCAGCTGCTCGTGCCCTTACATTGAACAAAAAAAAAAATCTGCTCACATCACTCCCATTCTTCAGCAACTGCACTGGCTCCCTATTGTGTATCGCATTGTTTAAAATACTTGTCCTAGTTTCTAAGGCTTGTCATAGACCGAGTTCTGATAATTTATAATGCTCTATAGATTAGACAGCATTATTGCTGAAATGCACCCCCCAGTAAGAACAAACAGACATGATGAAACATTTGTACCTTCAGAAGTTGACTTGTTTCCACACTAGTGTGCATTCCAGACGTGCTCCCAACAGACTTCTGCTCAGCACTCACCTGAGAGAAAAAGTTTTCATATCAGATACATAAATGAGTAGCTGACAAATAGACATTTTTCCAAGATCTCAGAGTGAAAGTGTATGTTTTAAGATGCTGTAACTGGTAACTAGTGAGATTTTCACTACATTCGGAGGTGGTACAAATGATTTGCTTTGGATAAAAGTTTCTGTTAAATGATAAGTAGATCCAGCGAAGCACATCTGATGTTTAATACAATGTTTTTAAATAATAAATTGTTGATCTATGTACATGTGACAGATATCCTATAACAAAGTACAAAAAGACAGTGGACTCACTGACCAACTCAGAAGTGATATTTCTGCTATTCCTACAAATTATTGTAATTATCTTAAGCACACCACTGTATTCATCCCAGTTGCCTTGACTGTATATTTACTGCAGCTAGTTTTTAATATAATATAAAGAACCTCTCTCAAAACCATGTGCTCTGTTCCATTCGGTTGTGTTGTCCAACTGTTTTAAATGCCAGATTCAAGTGGCCATGTGTACAAGTCAGACTGCAAATAAATAAATAAATACATAAATAAATAAACAAACAAACAAACAAACAAACAAACAAACATGACCATATGTGAATAAAAAATTATTTAAAGTCACTCATTGGCTATGTTTACAGTTGGCATTAACATGCGATCTGTATCCGGGTGTTGTCCACATACACATTGAAAAGACAAGTGTAAACACGATTCTGATCGGAATGTTATCCAATCAGCGTGTCCTGGTCCAGAGGTAGTCGAGGACGCATTATGATCGGATCTCAGTGTGATGTAAACGCAATCCAGCCATCATATCTACATTCAGAATACAACGTTATATAAATCCCCGCCCAGTCTCTCCGCATGGCTGTCAGAAAATAAGGGACAGACGCAGTTTTGGCAAGAAATTAAACTTATTTGAACTTTACAATAAACGTCAATCTTTAAAACAGTTCATTAGATACTAGGTGTAGTTTTTTCATTTTAATTGTGCAACATTATCTGAATGAGGCGATTTTTTTTATTTTTTTATGTTTTAAATGTTGTATGTTTTTATTGTTTCAGCATGTTTATTAATCTCCCATTTCTGTCAATATAGTCATTGCATGCTATAACCTTAAATCTGGGTGATGTGACTTGTTTAACATGATCAACCCAGTTATTTTTGTATGATCAACTCTGGAAGTATTCCTTCATTTAAACAACTTAATTTGATAACTTAATTGCCATGGCGATTATGATAGATCTGCCAGGCTCTCTCACCAGTCAACCACAGCGCACCCAATCACCAGAGTATTGATCACGCACACCTGCACCCTCATCAACTGGCTTTATAAGCACACACCTCACCTTAGTTATTTGTCCGGTCTCGTTCATGCTACACGGACTACTTACCTGTATCTCCAGCGATTTCTCCTGAGTTCTATTCTCCAACGTTTACCTCCAAGAGTTACCTTCATTCTCCATGATTATCTGTCAGAGGTCAAGGTGTGTGCATCCAACCTGGTCACCTCTTCACCGAATCTCACTGAGTCCCTGAGTCCCGAATTTCACCGAGTCCCTGCACCTGTAAGAAAAAAATTTTTTCTATCACTCTCACATCAAGTCTCCATTGAGTGTCTATTCACCTGTTGCTCCGTGCTGTCTCGAATAAACTCTGTTTACCATTCCTCTTTGTGTTCCGAGTATACATTCCGTAACAGAAGACCGGACCAGAAACAAAGAGACGATTCATTCAGCACGAGTTCACCCGATCAGTTCCAGGGACTCGTGGATTCCACCCGCCAGGCTCTCAACCCACCATCAACCTCCATCACTACTTCCTTCACCACATCCGCCACTTCTTCACTGCGTGTGAGTGCCAGTCCCATGGCCTGACCGGCGCCCTACTCTGGCTCGGCGGAGGATTGCAATGGCTTTATTCTCCAGTACACATTGACCCTGGAGATGCAGCTGCACTTATTTCCCACCGAGAGAGCGAAGATCGCCTATATTATATCTTTGCTGTCTGGACGAGCGATTCAGTGGGCCGAGACGATCTGGTACAAGGCCGGTATTGTAACCCAGTTTCTGAAGAATTTCCTCGATCATTTCCGGGAGGTGTTTGGAAGACCCATCGGTGATTCATCAGTCGGTGAGAAACTTCATCACCTCCATCAAAGAAGTAAACCTATCAATGAGTATGCACTTCAGTTTCTAACCCTCGCTGCGGCCAGTGGGTGGAATGAGCACTCGCTCCTGACCACCTATAGGCAAGGACTCAACCGTTCAGTGCGGCTGCAGCTTTCTGCATACGACGACACCATCGGCCTTGAACGTTTCATCCAGCTGTCCATCCGAGTGGCCAGTCGTATGCAGGCGTGTTACGAAGGACACCAGGGTCAGCAATCCTCCTACCATCAGCGCTCCAGAATAGGGCTAAACGATTTTGCTAAATAAAGTTATCAAAATTGCAAATATTTTTGTGATTTAATACGCAAATTTTTTTTTAAGCTCTTTATTTTCTGTATTATTCAACAAAGATGAGCAATAAATCATTGTATAGTAATGGTGGGAATCTTTAGGCACCTTACGATCCAATTCCGATTCTGGGAGTCACAATCTGATTCCAAAACAATTCTTTATCTACTTTTTTCTTAATCTTATAAACTTAAAATCTTTTTTTTATTTATTTTTTTATTTAATTGTGTGTGTATGTAATTATGAGTACTTTTTAAAATAATTACACATTAAAAAAAATGTAATTAAAACAATTGCATGTTAAGAATTTTAAATATATAAACTAATATAGCTTCAAAACATAAAAGCTAGTAAATAATAAAGAGGAACAAAAAAAAAATTACAAGCAATGAACAAAGAGTGCTTTCAGAATTTAAGAGTATCTAAACGTTTTCCATTCAAGAGCTGTGAGTGATTTTTCTTTCTCAGCTTTACTGTTGCTTGATTATTAATGATGACATCATAGACAGCGGGAGATCTGCATTCACAATAATGCACAGATCTATTTTGAAATATAAGATGTGGTTTGTCCTGTCTGTTTAATTCCTTAAGACATTACTGACTGTGTTTACATTAATTTTGCGTCATAAAAGCATTTTGAGATGCGCGCAGCCGCATGCGCGAACACTTCACGCAAAGCCTTCTGTCAGTGAGTTTACTTTTTTTCTTTTTTAATATATATATATATATATATATATATATATATATATATATATATATATATATATAAAGCCCACTGCATTCCAAACGACATAAATGAAGCCTTCGTAGAGCATTTGTAAGGAAAATACCGGCGGACACACACTGTAAGTGTAACATCAAGCAAAGTGCACGTTTCTCACAGCGCATATCCTCTGCAATGAAGCCCGCGAATGTCATTGTAATTCGCTTCAACCATTCCGAACGTTATGAAATATTATTTTATGGTTTGAGTGGTGTGTGTGTGTGTGTGTGTGTGTGTGTGTGTGTGTGTGTGTGTGTGTGTGTGTGTGAGAGAGAGAGAGAGAGAGAGAGAGAGAGAGAGAGAGAGAGAGAGAGAGAGAGAGAGAGGAAATGGAAGCAAGCAGAATACGGGTGTTTCTAAAACACACGCAGCGCCATTGCGCACCTGCAGTTAAAATCTAAGCTCAGAATTGATCCAGAATCATTGGAGAGAGAATCTTTTCTCCCACCCCTATTGTATAGTATGACCAACACAATATTAAATAGATTAAACTCAAACTGTTCTTTCCTTTAGGCCAGGCCTGTAGACGTAATGTGCCAAGTTGATGCTTCTTCTGCAGAATGCTTTACTCTCGCGTGTCACGTGACCAGAGTGTAATCGCAGCCTTTGCGGTTAAAAAAATCGTGTTTTATCATATCGCGATATTATCGCAAATGCAATTAATCGTTCAGCCCTACTCTAGAACCAGGTTTTGAACCCATGCAAGTTGACATGACAAGGTTAACCCCTACTGAGCGACAGAGGCAGCTGACCCAGGGGCTGTGCCTGTACTGTGCTGCAGGTGGACATATAATTGCCACCTGTCCCATTCGTCCACCACGGCCCATGGTGAGTGTTGTGAATACTCCTACTGTCAATTTAAAGCCTCTCACCACCGAAGTTATTCTTACTGCAGCCAATGTTTCCATTCCAGTCCATGCCCTCCTCGATTCTGGGTCAGCTGGGAATTTCATCTCCGGGACCCTCTGTCGTCAGCTCAAGCTCCCGAAGACCACCACCCCAACCAGTTACCAAGTCCAATCCATAACGGGAAGACCCCTGAGCAAAAGACAACTTCGTTACATTGTCTGTCCTTTACAACTGCAAGTGGGTTCACATCACTCGGAAACTCTTCATCTCCTGGTTCTGGAGCACTCCACCGCTGATGTGATCCTAGGGCGCCCATGGCTTGTGCAGCACGAGCCTGTGATCTCCTGGAAGACGGGTGAGTTCCTGAAGTGGGGTAAGGGCTTTTCTCCGGCGTGCTTCCCGTCCAAATCACAGGTTGGTTCCCACAGTTCCACGGCTCTTCCTATCAGCTCTACCTCCATCGAAAGCTCCGTAGAGAAACAATCAGTTGACATACCAACCTGCTACACCCCCTTCAGTGATGTCTTCTGCCCCAAGAAAGCCTCTATGCTGCCTCCACACCAGCCATGGGACTGCGCCATCGATTTGATTCCGGGTGAGCCGGGGCACTGGCTCAGGGAAGATATACCTGCTGCCTCTTCCCGAGCAGAAGGCCATGGAGGAGTATGTAGAAGAGACACTCCAACAAGGCTACATCCGCCTTTCTACGTCCCCTGCTGCTTTGAGTTTTTTCTTCGTGGCCAAGAAGGACGGAGGCTTGCGGCCTTGTATTGACTACCGCTCACTGAACAAGATGACCGTTAAGTTCCGTTACCCACTTCCCCTCGTCCCAGCGGCACTAGAACATCTCCGCGGAGCCTCTGTTTTCACCAAGTTGGACCTCCGCAGCGCCTATAACCTCATCCGGATACGTGAGGGGGACGAGTGGAAGACGGCGTTCGTAACCCCTACAGGCCATTATGAATATCTCGTCATGCCCTATGGACTGGTCAACGCCCCCTCCGTATTCCAGGATTTTATGCATGAGGTACTCCGGGAGTTCCTCCACCGTTCTGTTCATCTACATGACACCCTTGTGTACTCCCAGAGTATGGCCGAACATCGCCAACACATTGCGGAGGTCCTGCAACGCCTGAGAGAGTACCTTCTGTTCCTCAAAGCTGAAAAATGTTCATTCCATCAAACCTCAGTGCAGTTCCTTGGATACAACATCAGCAGTCAAGGCATCCAGATGGACGAGGGGAAGGTAGAAGCGGTAAAATACTGGCCTACCCCTACTACCATAAAGGAACTCCAGCGTTTTCTAGGCTTCGCAAACTTCTATCGACGGTTCATCCAAGATTACAGCTCCATCACCTGTCCCTTAACAGTTCTATTGAAGAACAAGCCCAAGTCTCTGTCCTGGTCACCATCTGCCGCTTCCACATTCCATCAGCTGAAGACCGCCTTTACTAGTGCACCGCTCCTAGTTCATCCGGATCCTGATAGACCGTTTGTTGTGGAGGTGGACGCTTCAACTACCGGAGTTGGAGCGGTGCTCTCTCAGCAGCAGGGGACCCCAGCCAAACTCCATCCATGCGCCTTCTCCAAGAATGAATTATGAAATCAGCAGCAGGGAACTTCTTGCCATCAAGTTAGCCCTGGAGGAGTGGAGGCATTGGCTGGAGGGTTCTCACCATCCTTTCACTGTTCTCACCAATCACAAGAACTTGGAATACCTGAGAGACGCCAAAAAGACTCAATCCCTGTCAAGCCCAAACTCTTCACCCGATTTGATTTCTCGATTTCTTATCGTCCAGGAACCCGAAATGTTAAGGCTGATGCTCTGTCCCGTCTCCACGCCCCTGAGGAGGTTAACTATGTCCCAGAACCCATCCTGCCTGGTAATCTGATCGTGAGTCCCATCCAGTGGTCCTCGGACTCCGTTGCCTCCACCGCCACTCCGCCAGGCTGTCAACCCGGTCACCAGTATGTTCCACGACGTCAACGCACTCCACTTATCCACTCCACTCACTCAGCTCTGGGCACTAGCCACCCAGGGGTCAATAACACCCTTTCGCTGCTGAAAGATCGCTTCTGGTGGCCCAACATGGCCAGGGATGTGAGAAGGTTCGTACAGGGATGTAAGGACTGCGCCATCTCTAAGAGTCCCTGCCATCTACCATCTGGCAAGCTCCATCCGCTGCCCGTTCCCAGTCGACCATGGACACACCTAGGAGTGGATCTGCCTCCATCTAATGGTAACACATGTATCCTTGTTATCATCGACCGCTTTTCCAAGTCATGCCGTCTGCTTTCTCTTAAAGGACTCCCGACAGCTCTAGAGACCGCCGAATGGCTCTTCAACCACGTTTTCAGATATTATGGGATTCCTGAGGATATCGTGTCCGACCGGGGTCCACAGTTTACATACATCCCGGGTATGGAAGGCATTTTTCACCCTCCTAGGTGTGACCCTGAGTCTCTCCTCTGGATACCATCCTCAATCGAATGGGCAGACGGAAAGAAAGATCCAAGAGATCGGCCGTTTCCTACGAACCTTCTGTCATGGCCACCAGAACTCTTGGAACCAGTTCCTTTGCTGGGCCGAGTACGCCCAGAATTCCCTGCATCAACTCACTACTGGACTCACTCCCTTCCAGTGCGTACTTGGTTACCAGCCACCCCTATTCCCCTGGTCTGGAGAACCTTCTGATGTCCCTTCTATCGACCACTGGTTCCGAGAGAGCTTCAGCAGGCAGTCCGCCGGCGGAAGATCACAGCCGACCAAAGATCAGAGACCATACCAACCTGGTCAGAAGGTTTGGCTGTCCACCCGAGACATCAGAATGCGGCTGCCCTGCAAGTGATGAAGTATTTTATTTATCCTATAGAAAACAATTGTAGAATTAATTTGCTTAGAAGTGTTTTGAGGCCTCATTGCCTTCATGACTGAGAAAAGTCACATGGGAAAGAATGGGATTCTATCTGAAGTTGCTTGCAGTTGCCATCTGCACTGATAGTAAGTTAGCAGTCAGCCACCATTACAAAGAGAACAAGATAGCCAATGAATGAAGTGACTGTGGCGAAAGTGTTGGGGAGTACTTGGGAGATTCCAAGAAGAGAAAGGGAGAAGAGCACCTGCAAATGAGATCATTGGTTAAACTGTATAAAAGTGTGAGTTGCGAATGAGAAGATCAGATGTTCAGATGGCATCTTACTTTGTTGTTTCTACAATAAAGTTAACATCTTCTAAGACCTGGAACTTCGACTCAGAGATTTTCTTCAAGTGCTGAATTGAAGACATTTGGACTTAGAATTTTCCACAACACAAGAAGCTTAGTCCCAGATTTATTGGCCCTTCACCATCCTCAAGCAGATTAACCCGGTCACATTCTAGCTCCAACTCCCACCGCACTACAGAATACACTCATCCTTTCCCGTTTCACTCCTCAAGCCTTATCACAACCCTGTTTCTGTTTCCACAGAGCTTGGCCCAGCCGAAGAACCCCCCTTCCCAACGATCCTGGAGGATGGATCCATCTATCAGGTGCGCGAGATCCTGGACTCCCGGCGCCGTGGTGGTACCCTAGAGTATTTAGTGGACTGGGAAGGTTACGGAGCAGAAGAAAGACCTTGGGTTCCCAGAGATGATATCCTCGACCCAACTACTGGCTGCCTTCCATGAGTCTATCTGTAATGGATCTGCCAGGCTCTCTCACCAGTCAACCACAGCGCACCCAATCACCGGAGTATTGATCACGCACACCTGCACCCTCATCAACTCATCAACATCAACTTTATAAGCACACACCTCACCTCAGTTATTCGTCCGGTCTCGTTCATGCTACACGGACTACTTACCTGTATCTCCAGCGATTTCTACTAAGTTCTATTCTCCAACGTTTACCTTAATTTCTCCATGATCATCTGTCAGAGGTCGAGGTGTGTGCATCCAACCTGGTCTCCTCTTCACAGAGTCCCTGCACCTGTAAGAAAAAGACTTTCCATCAACTGTACATCAAGTCTCCATTGAGTGTCTACTCACCTGTTGATGTTGCTCCGTGCTGTCTTGAATAAACTCTGTTTACCATTCCTCTTTGTGTTCCGAGCATACATTCCGTAATTGCGATTGCATCAGAAAGTGAGTGAAATCAATGAGACATTGTTTAACTTGTACCATCTTTACACTTAATCTGGTGTCGTATAGCATACCCTTGTTTAGTTATAATTAGCATGCTCTTTAATTTCTTTAATACAAAGGTGTTAAGATTCTGCTGTTTTCTACATATTACACGCCTACAATATGAATGCTTGTGCGCTCCTGAAATGCGTCGGAATAATGACTTTCTTTTTATAATGATCTTTTCATCATAGACTACAAGATTAATGTTGGGAAAACTAAACTGGTAGATTTAAGTACTCTTATGTGATCGATTGTACTTTTGTTGAATAAATCACAAAAATTCTGTGCTGTGTGCACTGCCATTGATAGAGGCTAAAGTGAAAGTTGTTTATGGTACGAAGCCATTTGAAGCTTCTGCCTTTCAAACGCGCCACAGACCTAATTTAAATATTGTGCGGGAAACAGAAATCCGATCGGTTATCCAGATACAGAGGCCACTCGATGTGAACAAATGTAAACGCACCGTGTCCTGATTGGCTAATGATCCGATCTGCTTGATCGGATCACGTTAATGCCAAGTGTAAATGCAGCCATTGACTTTCTGAATCGATCATTGGTGTCCCTTTCAAGCACACGTTCATTCATACAAACCCGATTCCAAAAAAGTTGGGACACTGTACAAATTGTGAATAAAAAAGGAATGCAATAATTTACAAATCTCATAAACTTATATTTTATTCACAATAGAATATAGATAACATATCAAATGTTGAAAGTGAGACATTTTGAAATGTCATGCCAAATATTGGCTCATTTTGGATTTCATGAGAGCTACACATTCCAAAAAAGTTGGGACAGGTCGGAAAAGTTAAATGTACATATAAGGACCAATTTGCAACTTATTAGGTCAATTGGCAACATGATTGGGTATAAAAAGAGCCTCTCAGAGTGGCAGTGTCTCTCAGAAGTCAAGATGGGCAGAGAATCACCAATTCCCCCAATGCTGCAGCGAAAAATAGTGGAGCAATATCAGAAAGGAGTTTCTCAGAGAAAAATTGCAAAGAATTTGAAGTTATCATCATCATCTACAGTGCATAATATCATCCAAAGATTCAGAGAATCTGGAACAATCTCTGTGCGTAAGGGTCAAGGCCAGAAAACCATACTGGATGCCCGTGATCTTCGGGCCCTTAGACGGCACTGGATCACATACAGGAATGCTACTGTAATGGAAATCACAACATGGGCTCAGGAATACTTCCAGAAAACATTGTCGGTGAACACAATCCACCGTGCCATTCGCCGTTGCCGGCTAAAACTCTATAGGTCAAAAAAGAAGCCATATCTAAACATGATCCAGAAGCGCAGGCGTTTTCTCTGCGCCAAGGCTCATTTAAAATGGACTGTGGCAAAGTGGGAAACTGTGGAATACCTGTGGTCAGACGAATGTGGTCAGACGTCTCGTCGTCTCTTTCAGGGAAGACCTTGCATTTTCCAACAATGTCAGACCACATACTGCATCAATTATAACATCATGGCTGCGTAGAAGGAGGATCCGGTTACTGAAATGGCCAGCCTGCAGTCCAGATCTTTCACCCATAGAAAACATTTGGCGCATCATAAAGAGGAAGATGCAGTTGACAGTTGAGCAACTAGAAGCCTGTATTAGACAAGAATGGGACAACATTCCTATTCCTAAACTTGAGCAACTTGTCTCCTCAGTCCCCAGATGTTTGCAGACTGTTATAAAAAGAGGGGATGCCACACAGTGGTAAACATGGCCTTGTCCCAACTTTTTTGAGATGTGTTGATGCCATGAAATTTAAAATCAACTTATTTTTCCCTTAAAATGATACATTTTCTCAGTTTAAACATTTGATATGTCATCTATGTTGTATTCTGAATAAAATATTGAAATTTGAAACTTCCACATCATTGCATTCTGTTTTTATTCACAATTTGTACAGTGTCCCAACTTTTTTGGAATCGGGTTTGTAGTATTACCATGATGATAGCATATAAAAATATGGTAATACCATGGTACTATTTAAAATAATATAAACATTGCTGACAACACAATGTTTTAAAGAGGGTTTAAATCTTGTAATCAAATATTAATCTTTTTTATATGCATCCTGGTAGACAGAACTAATAAAAAAAAAAAGAACCTTTTATCCACATTATATGTATGCTGCTACCATTCGAAGGGTTAAATCCACAAACTCACCACTAGGATCAATACTCTGAGCTCTGGCCAGTACGACTCAGATTCCACTTGTTCAGCGATACTGTCTTTTCCATCTGACCGTTCCCCCATCTTCCACTGGACAAAGCCACCATACAAACTCCTGCATGCACTGCCAGAGCCCTGTCGCGCCACTGCAGACAGCTCACCCTCCACACCGAACAACTGTGACAGTGTGTACACTAAAACAACCCAAGTTTTCACATTATCACCAGGAGCACAGAATATCACACATTTTATGTAATTTTTTTACTTACCTAGACAGGCATAGCCTGCTGCAGAGGACGCCAGGCCAGCAGCAGTGGGGAAATTATTCACAGAGCAGATATGGACCTTATGGGACGCTATGCTGACATCAGAAGTTGGATCACCAGTATTCCTTCTCTTGCAAGCTAACCATCGAACTGGTGATTTAAAATTTTAGAGTTTAATATCACAATGACAGCTACTGTCATTCAGTGCCTAATAATTTTAATGTTATGAAAGTCAGGGACATACTTTCCTGAAGACATGACTGCAACCTGGGGCAGCTGATATCCTCCTCCTTGCCATTCAGCCAGATGCGGTCTTGCTGGAAACTTCTGCTGCATGCAATTGTTGTAGTTGTTTTGAGCTGAGAAACAATTATAGTATATAATGGCAACCTTGCTGTTTCAGCTAATAATCTGGAGCTCTTAAAATGCATTATGGTACAGTAACAGATGCTGACAGGGATAATAATATGGGGACTATCAGTCACCTGTTCCTGATGCAGTGTCACACTGAGGGATGAATTGATTGGCAGAATGAGATCTTCATCACGTTTCCCCCCTGATTCAATGGCAATAAGTAATAACTCAAAACTCTGAGTAGAACATGTTCAATAATCAATATTATAAATATTTACAGAAGATGTATACAGTTTCCCCAAAAAGTATTTTGTCACAATTCACATTTACAAATGTGCGACTGTCACTGCATTGTATTAGTTTTTTTTAAAAATTGCTTAGACACTAAAAGTGGAACTTGAGGCCCACTTAGCGAAACCATTCACTCATGTACCTAATCTTTAGAGAAAGTCTGCAAAACTATAAGCACATTACGTGCTTTAAACTCAGTTTGCTTTTGTAAAACAAACTTTTTGCAAAACTCTAAACACAATTCTCTACATTAGACACATCACGCAAATCTAACAGCTCGTGTTTAATTTTGAAAACACTGCTATTTAAATGCCACACTGATTTACTGATTACCTACACCCAATGATCATGTGTAAAAACACTTATACATAAATTGATCACTTAGAAATCAAAACTCAGTGTGAGTAATCTCAGTATGGAGTACATTTCTGTTTATTATATATATATATATATATACACTCACCTAAAGGATTATTAGGAACACCTGTTCAATTTCTCATTAATGCAATTATCTAATCAACCAATCACATGGCAGTTGCTTCAATGCATTTAGGGGTGTGGTCCTGGTCAAGACAATCTCCTGAACTTCAAACTGAATGTCAGAATGGGAAAGAAAGGTGATTTAAGCAATTTTGAGCGTGGCATGGTTGTTGGTGCCAGACGGGCCGGTCTGAGTATTTCACAATCTGCTCAGTTACTGGGATTTTCACGCACAACCATTTCTAGAGTTTACAAAGAATGGTGTGAAAAGGGAAAAACATCCAGTATGCGGCAGTCCTGTGGGCGAAAATGCCTTGTTGATGCTAGAGGTCAGAGGAGAATGGGCCGACTGATTCAAGCTGATAGAAGAGCAACTTTGACTGAAATAACCACTCGTTACAACCGAGGTATGCAGCAAAGCATTTGTGAAGCCACAACACGCACAACCTTGAGGCGGATGGGCTACAACAGCAGAAGACCCCACCGGGTACCACCCATCTCCACTACAAATAGGAAAAAGAGGCTACAATTTGCACGAGCTCACCAAAATTGGACAGTTGAAGACTGGAAAAATGTTGCCTGGTCTGATGAGTCTCGATTTCTGTTGAGACATTCAGATGGTAGAGTCAGAATTTGGCGTAAACAGAATGAGAACATGGATCCCTCATGCCTTGTTACCACTGTGCAGGCTGGTGGTGGTGGTGTAATGGTGTGGGGGATGTTTTCTTGGCACACTTTAGGCCCCTTAGTGCCAATTGGGCATCGTTTAAATGCCACGGCCTACCTGAGCATTGTTTCTGACCATGTCCATCCCTTTATGACCACCATGTACCCATCCTCTGATGGCTACTTCCAGCAGGATAATGCACCATGTCACAAAGCTCGAATCATTCCAAATTGGTTTCTTGAACATGACAATGAGTTCACTGTACTAAAATGGCCCCCACAGTCACCAGATCTTAACCCAATAGAGCATCTTTGGGATGTGGTGGAACGGGAGCTTCGTGCCCTGGATGTGCATCCCACAAATCTCCATCAACTGCAAGATGCTATCCTATCAATATGGGCCAACATTTCTAAAGAATGCTTTCAGCACCTTGTTGAATCAATGCCACGTAGAATTAAGGCAGTTCTGAAGGCGAAAGGGGGTCAAACACAGTATTAGTATGGTGTTCCTAATAATCCTTTAGGTGAGTGTATATATATATATATATATATATATATATATATATATATATATATATATATATATATATATATATATATATTAGTCACCTTTATTTATATAGCGCTTTTTACAATGGCAATTGTTTCAAAGCAGCTTCACAGTGGTAACAGGAAAATAATGCAACAGAATTTGATTCGGCTGTACAGCCGCTCTGGTGAAAACGGTGATGTCATCCAGCTCATTTCAATTATCATATAGTGTCAATGCGGGCAGATCAGTAATATAGTTGAAATTTAAGTGTCCCCAACTGAGCAAGCCAAAAGCCAAAGGCGACGGTGGCAAGGAACCAAAACTCCTTCAGGGCCAGAATGGAGAAAAAAAACCTTGGGAGAAACCAGGCTCAGTCGGGGTGCCAGTTCTCCTCTGGCCGACGAACAAATAGTGTATGATTATGATTCTGGCAACATTACAGGTCATAAGTCATATTAGATCAATAGATATTTGTAGGATTATTCGAAAGATTGGAGTCGTCACACCGGGGACGGGTTTAATGAGGATGTCGTGTCGATGCAGCATTTACAGGGGGGAGTTTAATTGACACGGTCTCTACAGACACTTCAGGGATGTGTTCGTCATGTCCAGGCTAAGGTCCACCATCTGGTCCGGATAGATAGATATATATATATATATATATATATATATACACACACAGAGAGAGTGGGGAGAACAAGTATTTGATACACTGCCGATTTTGCAGGTTTGCCCACTTACAAAGCATGTAGAAGTCTGTAATTTTTATCATAGGTACACTTCAACTGTGAGAGACGGAATCTAAAACAAAAATCCAGAAAATCACATTGTATGATTTTTAAATAATTAATTTGCATTTTATTGCATGACATAAGTATTTGATCACCTACCAACCATTAAGAATTCCGGCTCTCACAGACCTGTTAGTTTTTCTTTAAGAAGCCCTCCTGTTCTCCACTCATTACCTGTATTAACTGCACCTGTTTGAACTCGTTACCTGTATAAAAGACACCTGTCCACACACTCAATCAAACATACGCCAACCTCTCCACAATGGCCAAGACCAGAGAGCTGTGTAAGGACATCAGGGATAAAATTGTAGACCTGCACAAGGCTGGGATGGGCTACAGGACAATAAGCAAGCAGTTTGGTGAGAAGGCAACAACTGTTGGCGCAATTATTAGAAAATGGAAGAAGTTCAAGATGACGGCCAATCTCCCTCGGTCTGGGGCACCATGCAAGATCTCACCTCGTGGGGCATCAATGATCATGAGGAAGGTGAGGGGGCAGCCCAGAACTACACGGCAGGACCTGGTCAATGACCTGAAGAGAGCTGGGACCACAGTCTCAAAGAAAACCATTAGTAACACACTACGCCGTCATGGATTAAAATCCTGCAGCTCACGCAAGGTCCCCCTGCTCAAGCCAGCACATGTCCAGGCCCGTCTGAAGTTTGCCAATGACCATCTGGATGATCCAGAGGAGGAATGGGAGAAGGTCATGTGGTCTGATGAGACAAAAATAGAGCTTTTTGGTCTAAACTCCACTCGCCGTGTTTGGAGGAAGAAGAAGGATGAGTACAACCCCAAGAACAGCATCCCAACCGTGAAGCATGGAGGTGGAAACATCATTCTTTGGGGATGCTTTTCTGCAAAGGGGACAGGACGACTGAACCGTATTGAGGGGAGGATGGATGGGGCCATGTATCGCGAGATCTTGGCCAACAACCTCCTTCCCTCAGTAAGAGCATTGAAGATGGGTCGTGGCTGGGTCTTCCAGCATGACAACGACCCGAAACACACAGCCAGGGCAACTAAGGAGTGGCTCCGTAAGAAGCATCTCAAGGTCCTGGAGTGGCCTAGCCAGTCTCCAGACCTGAACCCAATAGAAAATCTTTGGAGGGAGCTGAAAGTCCGTACTGCCCAGCGACAGCCCCGAAACCTGAAGGATCTGGAGAAGGTCTGTATGGAGGAGTGGGCCAAAAACCTGCTGCAGTGTGTGCAAACCTGGTCAAGAACTACAGGAAACGTATGATCTCTGTAATTGCAAACAAAGGTTTCTGTACCAAATATTAAGTTCTGCTTTTCTGATGTATCAAATACTTATGTCATGCAATAAAATGCAAATTAATTACTTAATCATACAATGTGATTTTCTGGATTTTTGTTTGAGATTCCGTCACTCACAGTTGAAGAGTACCTATGATACAAATTACAGACTTCTACATGCTTTGTAAGTGGGCAAACCTGCAAAATTGGCAGTGTATCAAATACTTGTTCTCCCCACTGTATATAAAAAACAAAACAAACAAAAAACACACATACACTGATATATCTATATTTGGACATACTTTATATAATATACACCAATCAAACATAACATTATGACCACTGACAGGTGAAGTGAATAACACTGATTATCTCTTCAACACGGCACCTGTTAGTGGGTGGGATATATTAGGCAGCAAGTGAACATTTTGTCCTCAAAGTTGATGTATTAGAAGCAGGAAAAATTGGCTAACTCACTCAATGGGATTTGAGCGAGGGCCAAATAGTGATGGCTAGACGACTGGGTCAGAGCATCTCCAAAACTGCAGCTCTTATGGGGTGTTCCTGGTCTGCAGTGGTCAGTATCTATCAAAAATGGTCCAAGGAAGGAACAGTGGTGAACCGGTGACAGGGTCATGGGCAGCCAAGGCTAATTGATGAACATGGGGAGAGAAGGCTGTCCCGTGTGGTCCGATCAAACAGACGAGCTACTGTAGCTCAAATTGCTCAAGAAGTTAATGCTGGTTCTGATAGAAAGGTGTCAGAATACGCCGTGCATTGCAGTTTGTTGCGTATGGAGATGCATAGCCACAGACCGGTCAGGGTGCCCATGCTTAAACCCTGTACATCGCCGCAAGCACCAACAGTGTGCATCAGAACTGGACCACGGAACAATGGAAGAAGGTGGCCTGGTCTGATGAATCACGCTTTCTTTTACATCACGTGGATGGCCGGGTGCGTGTGCGAACACATGGCACCAGGATGCACTGTGGGAAGAAGGCAAGCCGGCGGAGGCAGTGTGATGCTTTGGGCAATGTTCTGCTGGGAAACCTTGGCTCCTGCCATCCATGTGGATGTTACTTTGACACGTACCACCTACCTAAGCATTGTTGCAGACCATGTACATCCTTTCATGGAAACGGTATTCCCTGGTGGCTGTGGCCTCTTTCAGCAGGATAATGCACCCTGCCACAAAGCAAAAATGGTTCAGGAATGGTTTGAGGAGCACAACAACGAGTTTGAAGTGGTCTCCAAATTTCCCAGATCTCAATCCAACCGAGCATCTGTGGGATGTGCTGAACAAACAAGTCCGATCCATGGAGGCCCCACCTTCAGGGGTCTAGTGGAGTCCATGCCTTGACAGATCAGGGCTGTTTTGGCAGCAAAAGGGGGACAAACACAATATTAGGAAGGTGGTTATAATGTTATGCCTGATTGGTGTAGATTGTTTCACATCAGCTTCACAATAGTAACAAATTCATATTCTGCTCTAACAAGCCAATAATGTCATTATTCAGAACTCATTGTTCAGTTCCATAAATGTGTAAGATTCATCAGTTGTGCATACAATCTGTATATGTGGTGTATTTCTGCACATACATGTACGTGTGACAAACTCCTGTACACTCTACTGCACACTGAACAAGCAAAAGACACAAGAGAGTAGTGTTTTACATTTTCTGTTCTGTGTTAAAAATATTTTTGGCGTGTATGTGACTAATCAATTTATGTGTGTGTGTAGAGTTACTACACAAAAACAGCATTTTTGGAAGAGTTTATATAGTTTTGAATTAAGTGTTTGCTTTTGCAATAGATGTCTGACGTTTTGCATCTTGTGTGTGTTTTGTGGTTTTGGGTGTAGAGTTTTGAGAAATGGAGCCATAGTGTAAGCATTTTTGAAAAACTATCAAGTTTTCTCTTCACTAAAATGTATTATTCTTCATTTTCGCTTAATGCCTTCTAATCAACTGGAGCTTTGGAGATGTATGGGTTCCTTTGGTTTGCTTAGATGGGGACACTTCATATCCAGCAATATTACTGATTAAACTGCACTGACACTATCAGATGAGAACAAAACTTGAACTGAACTGAGCTGAATAACTACACTACTGTTTTCAGTAGCGCTGCTTATAGCTGAAACTGACATTTCATAATAAATTAACTTTACACAGTTATTGACCCTTACAAAAAAGAAATGTATTCAAGTGTGCTATTATTATACTTCTAAACTAAAAATAATAAAGTATACTTTCAGTCTACTTGTATGTACTTCTCCAAAATATACTTAAAATTACACTAAGTATACTTGGTTTATACTTGTATAGGCCAAATACTCCTGAGGAGTCATGAGCGAGGATACACAGGTGTATCCTTCCCCCGCATCCTAAAGGGGTCGAGCTAAGACGTGACAAAAGGAAGCGAAGATGCACAAATAAGAAATAAGAAGCACCCTAGTTGTGCACTTAAAGTTTACTGTTACACTTATAGTACACTTAAACGTATACTTTATTTTTTTTTTTTTTTTAATTATTTATTTAAAAAGGGACAGTGTACATTAATCAACATTCAACATTCATAATCAACATATACTTAAAAATATACTTGACCATTACTTAAGTATACTTAATAAAATAAACTTGAAGTATACTTTTTCGTAAGGGGAACTGAACTGAATCATCACTGAACTGAATTGAGCTGAATAATGACACGATTATCTTGCTACAGCTGCTTTACAGCAAAAACTGGAACTTGTCTTATATTTGATGTTAGCATAATTAATTCTGTTTAACTTTCCTGTTTATTATTGTGATGCTGCTTTGAATTATTATTGTGAGCTCTTTGCGGACACTGTGTATATAAACGTTTACAAAATATGAAAATAAAATGAACATAATAAGGATAAATGTAGATTAGAACATGTAATAACAATCACAAGTGAATATTTACTATTACGTTTGAAAGACATGCACACTTACAGTATTTGATGACCGCAATGTTCACTGGTGCCGTGCAGGTGACCATAGCAAGATTTTGGTGACCGTTTTCCTGCATATTGATAAATTTATAAAAATTGACAAACCGATGATTTAACAAAAGCAAGTTATTTACACATACAACGTGCACTGGATATCAGCTACAGCTTGACAGTTTCCTCTTCTTCTTCTTTTAGTTTTATGGCGGATTGATGCTTGACAGTTTAAAACAAAGAAAGCAAATGAAACACAACCGTGAATTTGGATTGGTTGACGCTGAACATGAGGATTCGTATTTGACCAATTAGAGAGATCACCGTACAGCCCTATATAACGTGAACCAATGATTGGGATCAGACCATGGTTTTACGCAGAGATGGTCAGCGGATTTATCGAATAGAAAGCCAGATCCTCCGCGCATGCTCAGTGTCACCGGTGCTCAAAAATGAATCAGTAGTGGAGAAACGAAGCTTTACGAAACTTTGAATCAATTGATTCACTGGTTCGAAGCTGTCGAAACGCCACACGCTGGTGACGCCTGCTGGTCAAAACAGAGTAAATGCAACGAAAATTCAGCCAAAACATACAGTCAAAATAAATGTATATAAACTTTTTTAAAAGAAGATTATCAGTAGGCCTAGTGCATGGGTATATAGGCATACTAACAGACTCACAAACTACATTTAAAAAAGAACAAGTTGGGAACAGAATTAAATTTCATTTGGTCAATTTTAGACACATTAAGAATGATTTAACTATACTGAGGCCTCAAAGTTATACATTAATTCCATGATTTTCTCACATATGAACTACTGCCTCACCAGGTGGGACTATTACATTCAATAGAAAGACTCAAAAACCATTTATATGCATGCATCTTTGTAAAAATTCAACTAAATATGATGCTATTTTAGATAGGTATTTTCCTTGTGTATAAAATTTTTCATCTGCTTAATGGGTTCATTAGACAAAATTGCAATTCATCTAACCAGAGCTACTACTACAGGAAATAGTACAATATGACATAGAAGAAGAAGTTCCCCGAACTAGTAGATAATATAGAGACTGTATCTGTTCCCCAAACTAGTAAATACACAAACTCAATACAAGAACCCATTTAAGGGTAATAATTTAATTGATGTCCAACAAATGAAAAACAAATATAATACGGATAAACAAATCATAAACTCGGCTTGATGAATATTAGATCCCTTTCTAAGCACTTTTTGTAAACGATATAATCACAGATCATAACCTGGTTTATTAAATGAGTCTACCCACCAAGATTACCGTTATAAACATGAGCCTCATAAAGGGCAAAGGGGGCTACAATTTCTAGTTATAATTTAAGCATTACTCAGAGGTCTGGTTTCAATTATAATTCTTTTAAAGTGATGTTTTAAAAAACATTATCTAGTGTAAATGATAAATCCCTTTTGGCATTTTTACTGGCTACTGTATACTGGCCACCAGGGCACCATACACCATACAAAGTCTTACTTGTTGGTGATTTTAATATCCATAATGAAAAAGACGCATTGGGATTGGCATTTGCAGGCATTCTAAACTCTATTTTTAGTTAGACAACAAGTGTCAGGACCCATTGTACGACACTCATTGTCGTAATCATACTTTTTTGGGGGGGGGGGGGGGGGGGGTGCTCAGTTTTTTTCAGTTAACCAAGTTTGTGTGATGCATATGCGTGAACCAAATACATTAATTCTAATTAAATTAGATCTTATTTATTCAACAAACATATGTGGTTAATAACCACTTTAAATACTACACCATTATATAGAATGCACTGTACAGTTTCACCTATGCTTCAGAACAATTTTACATATGTATGCTTGTACATAAGAAACTATTTACAGTTAATTAATATCAGTTTCAAATGTTTATCCTAAAATATGGATCACTGATGTTTACAGTTCTCTCTCTCTCTCCAGCTTGCCTCCCTGTAAACCATGATGTGGATGGATGATGACCATTTTAGATACATGACATCACAAATGGAGCTGGGTCAAAGAGCTCTGTTGGTGATGTCCAACAGAGCTATTGATGTCAACAAAAAGAAGAGAAGACAAGCTTTTTGACTAAAGCCTGTTACGAGACTTGGTCTTTGTGTCATTTACTGCTGAGAATCCTCTCTCACATTCTGCAGAGGTAGCTATAAGTAGGTTTTGCTTGCAGTTGGAAGTTTCTTGAGTTTCTTCTCCCTTCTGTGTCCCTTGCAACTTAGTCTCTAAATTCATCTATTGTTTGCCTGTTAGATTCGCCAAGGAGAGTGGCCAATTTGTGCACCTCTTCAATAACTCAACAAGATCGTCACGTGGCAGACGTTGTTTTAAGTTGTCAATTATTGCTTGAAAAAATTGAGGCCTACATTTATCTTCCCCTCGCTCACCAGTGATGTCCAGACCTTTAAACTGGCAGATGAGATACTTTGTTCAGCCTGTAGATTTACCTCCCTGGACCTTCAGTGCTTGAAGAACTTTAATGAGCTCTATGCTCTAGCTCTATGTAGCGGTTGCTGTCAACAAGTGTGATTTCTCTTCTCTGCAGCTTGAGTGAGAGGCTTTGGAGTTCCCAGAAGAACATCTTTCATACATGCCAAATTAGACAAAAAACTTGCATTTGTGAGGTGCTTTAAAAGCCCTTTGTATTTTTTTCTGTCAACATTGCTGCAAGATGTTTTTTCACTCTCTTTTTTGAAGTGTCTGGCTAATGCAGGAAAACTTTTCCACATTGCTTTTACAGTGTTGAAGCTATTGGCAACCCATCTTATAGTGAAGACTCATTTTCAGAATTTGAATGTCAGATCATCTGCTGCTTCATGCAATAACCTTGCATTCTTGTGGAACTGGTGAAACAAGCTGTACAGTTTCAAGGTGAACACTTCAAATTGACTGCAGCCAGTTTTCAATTAATCATGTACTGCTAACTCCAACCATTGAGCTAGACAATGTATGGATTTCACTCTGGGAAAATCTTGTTTAAACTTTGTAATCACCCCATTTTTTTGGCCTGTCAGAACCGACGCACCATCAGCAGCAACACAGATGAGATTTTCATGCAGAAAGTTTAGTGTAATCCAATGGCGTGGGTGAAGGCATAATGTACGGTTGTGGTCAAAATTATTGGCACCCCTGGTAAATATGTTCAAAGATGGCTGCAAAAAATAAATCTGCATTGTTTATCCTTTTGATCTATCATTCAAAAAATTTGCAAATACCTAACCTTTCAGTGAAGTAAAAGAATGGAATGTCAGGGGAAAATCACATTATGAAATAAATGTTTTTCTCCAAAACACATTGGCCACAATTATTAGCACCCCTAGAATTTAAAAAATATCTCTGAAGTATATTCCCATTAATATTTAAATTTTTTAGCACACCAGGGTGACTAGGAACATGAAATTGTCTAGCTATGACTGTTTATCTATAATATATATGTCTATATTTTCTTAATGCACGGCGAGGAGGAAAGTTTGGATCACAGATGGAGAATTGCAGAGATTAGTTGAGTCTTGGGGTCAGAAAGCCTAAAAAAAAAAAAAAAAAAAAAAAAAAAAAAAAAAAAAAAATCAAACAACCCCTACATGGGAGGGATTCAAGAAAAATCCTTCTTGCTCATCCAGAAACAAACTCCAGCATATTCAGTTGTCAGACACGACTGGAAATTCAAAAGGGACCTGGTTCTATGGTCAGATGAAACTATAAAAAGAGCTTTTTGGCAGCAAACCCACCAGATGGGTTTGGTGCAAACAGGGATAAAAAGTACCCCATGTCCACGGTTAAAAATACAGCTGGATCTTTAATGTTGTGGGCCTATTTTTTTGCTGGAGGTCCTGGACATCTTGTTCAGATACATGGTATCATGGATTCTAGCAAATACCAACAGATAAAAAATCAAAACCTGACGGCCTCTGCTAGAAATCTTATACTGGGCCGTGGTTGGATCTTCCATCAGAACAACGATCCAAAACAAACATCAAAATCAACACACAACTGTGTCACTGAGCCCAAAATGAAGCTTCTGCCATGACCATCCCAGTTTCCTGACCTGAACCCTATAGAAAATGAGTGGGGTGAACTGAAGAGAGGAAGCGCCAACATGGAGCTGGGAATCTGAAGGATCTGGAGAGATTCTGTATGGAGGAATGGTCTCTGATATCTTGTCAGGTGTTCTCCAAACTCATCAGGCATTATAGAAGAAGACTCAGAGCTGTTATCTTGGCAAAAGGAGGTTGCAAAAAGTATTTAATAAAAAGGTGCCAATAATTATAGCCAACGTGTTTTGGAGAAAAGCATTTATTTCATAATGTGATTTACCCTCACTTTCAATTCTTTTACTTCAATGAAAGGTTAGATTTTTGTGATTTTTTTTAATAAAGGATCAAAAGGATAAACAATGCAGATTTATTTTTACAGCCATATCTGGTCATATTTACCAGGGGTGCCAATAATTCTGACCACAACTGTATATAATATTACCCAGAACGCCCAGAAGTTTTCTACAGTATATTACGGTTTTAATGGAAAACAGTTTTTACAGCAATTTTTTACAGTATATTATTCTGTATATTATCAAATTTACCGTTAAATCATTTAATATATTGATCTGTCATATACAGTGGGGAGAACAAGTATTTGATACACTGCCGATTTTGCAGGTTTGCCCACTTACAAAGCATGTAGAAGTCTGTAATTTTTATCATAGGTACTCTTCAACTGTGAGTGACGGAATCTAAAACAAAAATCCAGAAAATCACATTGTATGATTTTTAAGTAATTAATTTGCATTTTATAGCATGACATAAGTATTTGATACATCAGAAAAGCAGAACTTAATATTTGGTACAGAAACCTTTGTTTGCAATTACAGAGATCATACGTTTCCTGTAGTTCTTGACCAGGCTTGCACACACTGCAGCACGGATTTTGGCCCACTCCTCCATACAGACCTTCTCCAGATCCTTCAGGTTTCGGGGCTGTCGCTGGGCAATACGGACTTTTAGCTCTCTCCAAAGATTTTCTATTGGGTTCAGGTCTGGAGACTGGCTAGGCCACTTCAGGACCTTGAGATGCTTCTTACGGAGCCACTCCTTAGTTGCCCTGGCTGTGTGTTTAGGGTCGTTGTCTTGGCCATTGTGGAGAGGTTGGAGTCTGTTTGATTGAGTGTGTTGACAGGTGTCTTTTATACAGGTAACGAGTTCAAACAGGTGCAGTTAATACAGGTAATGAGTGGAGAACAGGAGGGCTTCTTGAAGAAAAACTAACAGGTCTGTGAGAGACGGAATTCTTACTGGTTGGTAGGTGATCAAATACTTATGTCATGCAATAAAATCCAAATTAATTATTTAAAAATCATAAAATGTGATTTTCTGGATTTTTGTTTTAGATTCCGTCTCTCACAGTTGAAGTGTACCTATGATAAAAATTACAGACCTCTACATGTTTTGTAAGTAGGAAAACCTGCAAAATCGGCAGTGTATCAAATACTTGTTCTCCCCACTGTATAGGGAAATATATTTTCTTTGCGTAAGGGTATATATCCAAGTAATCCATGTGTCTTCTTTGAAACACAACATTAATCTGAAGGCAGGTTTAATTTAAACCTCAATGTCCTGGCGTCTTCCTAGTCTTCCTCCAGGAAATCAGTTTATTAAACTCTGGACTAGACTAAGTCTAGGACTATTTAAAACCATGATAGAGAAAGCAGATTTCTGTTAATCTGGTTTAAAGGGCCATTTTAGTCTAGGACTAGGTTTATCTCTATCCGGGAAACCACTCGGTTAAGTATTATAAAATTGAGTAACTATAAAAAAAAAAACAGATTTCGGACAGGATGAACTGCGTCACCTAAATTAACAAATGAAGAACAGCGCACTGCGGATTTATAGCCAAATGTAATCTGAATATCAAATTGTACAACTGCTTACCTGAGATATTTGACTGATACTACTGACCCTGAGAGAAATTATACTGAACTGCGTTAAAACTATACATTTTTAACTTGTCAATAAAATCACTAAATCAGCCACAACGCAGAACACACATCCACTCCACAAAGCAGAACGCTTGTGCTTCAAAGAAAAAAATAGCTGCAATGCTGAACACATCAACGTAACACATAACACATCAACGACGCAGACACACAAGCAAACACATACAGAACTAACATAGGTTCAACAGTAAAAAAAAAAAAAAAAAAAACATAATTGCAAAAACGGATACTTCAGAACAAAAAATGCCAAACTTTAACAGTGATTTTATTGTTATAATAGTGATTTTATAAAATATAAATCTAAATGGAAAAAGATGTTTACCTATATAAAAATGGCAAATGAGCCAATGAGTGATCCTCTGCCGCCATCTGAGGCTTTGCGTTTGCTTGATACTTAATACAAAGTGCTTTTAATTTTGCATGATAGTAAGGACAATGCTTAATTAAATTATGTCAGCTAAATTATGTACCTGCAAAAGACTGTCATACAATGACTTCACACTGCATTGCTTAAATATTGTAATGTTGTGTGCAAAACGCATAACCCACATTGAAAACATATTCTTGTTTATTTGCAATGCTAAACATGTTCGATTACTGAGAGCAAAGTATTATACCACATTGCATTTTGTTAATGCTTCAAATTAAAATGCAAAAACATATTCTTTTTATGCTCTGTATTGTTTAAGGCTCTGTATTGTTTAAGTGCAAATAGCAATAGATGTATGCTATTTACACCAAGTGTAAATAGCAACTAGATTCTATTTACACTAAGTGAAAATAGCATTTTTAAAATGCAGATTGTTTCAAAGCAGCTTCACAGTGTTAACAGGAAAATAATGCAACAGAATTTGATTTGGCTGTACAGCCGCTCTGGAGAAAACAGTAATGTCATCATCCAGCTCAGTTCAGTTCTCATATATTCTGGCAACATTACAGGTCAGAAGTCATATTAGATCAATAGATATTCGTAGGATTATTCGAAAGATTGGAGTCGTCACGCCGGGGACGGGTTTAATGAGGATGTCGTGTCGATGCGGCATTTACAGGGGGGAGTTTAATTGACACGGAATTTTGAGACCGCAATAGATGTGATGGAGTATAATGCGTTAAGAGCTCGCTCAAGTACAACCATTTAGTGCTTTGTAAGTAATCAGCAAGATTTTAAAATGTATACGATGTTTAATAGGGAGCCAATGCAGTGTTGCCAGAACCGGGCTAATATGGTCATACTTCCTGGTTCTAGTAAGAACTCTAGCTGCTGCGTTTTGGACAAGCTGCAGTTTATTTATTAAGCGAGCAGGGCAACCACCCAGTAGAGTATTACAATAATCTAGCCTTGAGGTCATGAACGCATGAACTAACTGTTCAGCATTTTGCATTGAAAGCATGTGCCGTAATTTAGATATATTTTTAAGATGGTAGAATGCAGTTTTACAGATGCTAGAAACGTGGCTTTCAAATGAGAGATTGGTATCAAAGAGCACACCCAGGTTCCTAACTGACGACGAGGACTTGACAGAGCAGCCATCGAGTGTTAGACAGTATTCTAGGTTACTACTTGTGGAGTTTTTTTGTCCAATGATTAAAATTTTTTTCTGAATTAAGTTGCAGGAAATTACTAGTCATCCAATTTTTTATATCAGCTATGCATTCTGTTAATCTTGTGAATTGGTAAGTTTCGTCAGGGCGTGAAGAAATATAGAGCTGAGTATCGTCAGCATAACAATGAAAATTAACGCCATGCTTCCTAATAATATCTCCCAGTGGTAGCATGTACAGGGTGAAAAGCAACGGTCCTAGCACTGAGCCCTGTGGTACTCCATACTGAACTTGTGTTCGGTGTGACATCTCTTCATTTACTGCTACAAACTGATAACGGTCAGATAAGTATGATTTAAACCATGTCAATGCAATTCCACTAATGCCAACATAATTTTCGAGTCTATTCAAAAGAATGTTGTGGTCGATAGTATCGAATGCAGCGCTAAGATCGAGTAACACTAACAGAGAGATACAACCACGATCGGATGATAAGAGTAAATCATTTGTAACTCTAATGAGAGCAGTCTCAGTACTATGATACGGTCTAAATCCTGACTGGAAATCCTCACAGATAGCATTTCTTTCTAAAAAGGAGCATAATTGTGAGGACACTGCCTTTTCTAGTATTTTTGACAGAAAGGGTAGATTTGAGATTGGTCTGTAATTGACTAATTTTGTAGGATCAAGTTGCGGTTTTTTAATAAGTGGTTTAATAATAGCCACCTTAAAAGTTTTCGGTACATATCCTAATGTCAAGGATGAATTAATGATATTAAGAAGAGGATCTATGACCTCTGGAATCATCTCTTTTAGTAGTTTAGTCGGTATGGGGTCGAGCATACATGTTGTTGATTTTGATGATTTAATGAGTTTAGCCAATTCTTCTTCTCCTATAGCAGTGAATGAATGTAATTTTTCCTCAGTGACACTACAATGCACTGTCTGATGTGATACTGTAGTAGACGGCTGCATGGTTATAATTTTTTTCCTAATATTATCAATCTTACAAGTAAAGAAGTTCATAAAGTCATTACTGCTGTGCTGTTTACAAACATCAGAAGGTGAAGCTTTATCTTTGGTTAATTTAGCCACTGTATCGAATAAATACCTAGGGTTGTGTTTGTTTTCTTCTAAGAGAGTCGAGAAATAAGCAGATCTAGCAGTTTTTAGGGCCTTTCTGTATGCAATCATGCTCTCTTTCCACGAAATGCGAAAAACTTCTAGTTTTGTTTTCTTCCAGCTGCGCTCCATTTTTCTGGCTGCTGTTTTAAGGGCCCGGGTGTGCTCGTTGTACCACGGCGTTGGACTATTTTCTTTAATCTTCTTTAAGCGCCGGGGAGCAACTGTGTCTAAAGTGCTGGAAAAGAGAGAGTCAATAGTTTCTGTTGCAACATCAAGTTCCTCTAGGCTATCTGGGATGCTAAGGAGATGAAACTGATGAGGAAGATTATTTACAAAGAAATCTTTAGTCGCAGCAGTGATAGTCCTGCCATATTTGAAGCGAGGGGACGGCTTTGCAGCCTTTGCTAAATTAAGTGTACATGATACTAGGTAATGATCTGAGATGTCGTCGCTCTGCTGCAGAATTTCAATGGTATCAACATTTATTCCATGTGACAGTATTAGGTCTAACATATGATTACGGCGATGAGTGGGTCCTGACACGTGTTGCCTTACTCCAATAGAGTTTAGAATGTCTCTAAATGCCAATCCCAATGTGTCTTTTTCATTGTCTACATGGATATTAAAATCACCAACAAATAGGACTTTATCTGCAGCCAGTACTAACTCTGATAGAAAATCAGCAAATTCTCTGGTAAAGTCTGTATGGTGCCCTGGTGGCCTGTATACAGTAGCCAGCACAAATGTCAAACGGGATTTATCAATTTCACTACATAACGTTACATAAAGCACCAAAACTTCAAAGGAATTATATTTGAAACTAGACTTCTGAGTAATACCGAAGATATTATTAGAAATTACAGCAACACCTCCCCCTTTACCTTTCAGACGCGGCTCGTGTTTATAACAATAATCTTGGGGGGTGGACTCATTTAAAGTAATGTAATCGTCAGGTTTTAGCCAGGTTTCTGTCAAACACAGCACATCTAGGTTATGATCTGTAATCATATGATTAACAATAAGCGCTTTTGAGGAAAGGGATCGAATATTCAGCAGCCTGAGCTTTATCATTTGATCATCTGTATTATATCTGTTGTTTATTTATTGGACATCAATTAAATTTTTACCGGTGAATGGTTTTGATGGTTTTTTGTATTTACTAATTTGTGGAACAGACACAGTCTCTATGTGATAATATCTAGGTGAAAGAGTCTCTATGTGCTGGGATTTATCTGACTTCTGTGACGTGAGACAGCTAGCAGGCGGTCGGGTAAGCCAGTCCGTCTGCTTCCTGACCTGGGCCCCAGTTAGTCAAGGTTTAGCTCTAAGACTATGTACCAAATTACTAGAGAGAAGAGCGGCACCATCCCAGGAAGGATGAATACCATCTTTTTTCAACAGGTCAGGTCTGCCCCAAAAGCTTTTCCAATCGTCTATGAACCCTATGTTATTTTGCGGACACCACTTAGACAACCAGCCATTGAGTGATGATAGTCTGCTAAGTATTTCATCACTCCTTCTAACGGGGAGGGGACCAGAGCAAAAAACATCATCTGCCATCGTACTTGCGAGTTTACACACCTCTTTAATGTTAATTTTGGTGATCTCCGACTGGCGAAGTCGAACATCATTTGTGCCGACGTGAATAATAATCTTAGAGAATTTACGATTAGCAATAGCCAGCACTTTTAAATTTGCTTTGATGTCAGGCGCTCTGGCTCCCGGTAAACATGTGACTATGGTGGCTGGTGTCTCTATTTTCACGTTTCGTGTAATAGAATCGTCAATAACTAGGGCACTTTCAACAGGATTCTCAGTGGGTGCATCACTGAGCAGGGAGAACCTGTTTGATGTTCTAATCGGAACGGAAGAGTGGTTTTTTTGATTCCCGACTATGCCGTCTCACCGTCACCAAGTTGCCCTGCTGCACGGGCTCTACAGCCGGAACCGAACAATGTACAGAGTTCACTAAGCTATTCACATCCAAAGCAGTGTCTAAAGCTGTTACATTCTCACTACTCTCAAATAAAGTCTGGATGCGTGTCTCTAATTCTGAAATCTTCTCCGTCAGCCTGACTATCTCCTTACATTTATCACATGTGAAGCCCTGTTCGCCAACGGAGAAAGATATACTAAACATGAAACATGCAGTGCAAGTGACAATGACAGGAGAAGAAGACATGGCTTACCGTATTTGTTGATTAATCCAACTTATCACAGTTGTTTGATGGAGTCTATTTACTAATCCAACTCACCACAGCTGTTTAATGAACCTCAGAGAACAAGAGACCCGAGTGCAGAGATGGCAAGCTAACAGGCTAGCGAAATGCTAACGCGTGATAGTGATTTAGATTAAAAGCTAGCGATGTCAGATTTAATGTGGTAGGCAATATTAGACAATATATGGTGATGGGTAAATTATATTTAGCAGTTTAAACAACAGGGAATGATATCAAATAAAGATTCAAAAGCAAGCAAAGCACACGGGAGCACAGCAGTCAGCAGGACAAACAGGAGGCAGACAGGAGCAATCGATCAGGATCAGGGCTATACCATCATCATCCCCGCGCAAACCCCTAAAAAGTCAAATCCTTGAAAACGGCGACGGCATGTATGCAAGCATTATGTGTTCAGCCTATAGGCAAGCGTGTTTGAATACGTATGTGTGCATATGTGTTTTTATCTGTATAGAGGGGAAGGGAAGGAGGCCTTCACAGGGGAGAGTCTAGTTGACATGGTCTCTGCTGACACTTCAGGGATGTGTTGGTCGTGTCTAGGCGCAGGTCCACCATCTGATCTGGATCCATCAGACTACAGTAAACCTCGGGATAAAACAGAGAGACTAACATTAGCGTAGATGCCATTCTTTTTATGATGTAACGAGTACATCAGGTGTTATGGGAAGTGTTTCCGGTTTCCGGCTGACCTAGTTAATGCAGCCTAAAACAATCATTTAACTGATTTGAATAATAGAAATTGATAATGTTCTATGTGTATGCCATAGTATAGAGATGTGTTTTTAGTCTAGATTTAAACTGACAGAGTGTGTCTGCTTCCCTAACAACGCTAGGAAGACTGTTCCAGAGTTTAGGTGCTAAATAGGAAAAGGATCGACCGCCAGCAGTTGATTTTGATATTCTAGGTATTATGGCCAGAGTTTTGAGACCACAATAGACGTGATGGAGCATAATGCGTTAAGAGCTCGTTCAAGTACTGGGGAGCTAAACCATTTAGAGCTTTGTAAGTAATAAGCAAGATTTTAAAATGTATACGATCTTTAATAGGGAGCCAATGCAGAACTTGAGCTGCTGAGTTTTGGACCAGCTGCAGTTTATTTATTAAGCACGCAGGGCAACCACCCAGTAGAGCATCACAATAATCTAGACTTGAGGTCATGAATGCATGAACTAACTGTTCAGCATTTTGCATTGAAAGCATGTGCCGTAATTTAGATATATTTTTAAGATGGAAGAATTTTTTTTGTTCCACATGCTAGAAACGTGGCTTTCAAATGAAAGATTGGTATCAAAGAGCACACCCAGGTTCCTAACTGACGACGAGGACTTGACCGAGCAGTAATCAAGTGTTAGACAGTATTCTAGGTCACTAGGTGCAGAGGTTTTTGGTCCAATAATTAAAAATTCTGTTTTTTCAAAATTAAGTTGTAGGAAATTACTAGTCATCCAATTTTTTATATCAGCTATGCATTCCGTTAATCTTGTGAATTGGTAAGTTTCGTCAGGGCGTGAAGAAATATAGAGCTGAGTATCGTCAGCACAACAATGAAAACTAATGCCATGCTTCCTAATGATATCTCCCAATGGTAGCATGTGCAGTCCTAGCACTGAGCCTTGAGGTACTCCATACTGAACTTGTGATCGGTATGACATCTCTTCATTTACTGCTACAAACTGATAGCGGTCAGATAAGTATGATTTAAACCATGCCAATGCAATTCCACTAATGCCAACATAATTTTCGAGTCTATTCAAAAGAATGTTGTGGTCGATAGTATCGAATGCAGCACTGAGATCCAATAACACTAACAGAGAGACACAACCACGATCAGATGATAAGAGCAAATCATTTGTAAATCTAATGAGAGCAGTCTCAGTTCTATGATACGGTCTAAATCCTGACTGGAAATCCTCACATTCCTTTCTAAAAAGGAGCATAGTTGTGAGGACACTGCCTTTTCTAGTATTTTTGACAGAAAGAGTAGATTTGAGATTGACCTGTAATTGACTAATTCTGTAGGATCAAGCTGCGTTTTTTTAATAAGAGGTTTAATAATAGCCAGCTTAAAGGTTTTCGGTAATGAAAAAGATGAATTAATGATATTAAGAAGAGGATCTATGACCTCTGGAAGCATCTCTTTCAGTAGCTTAGTCGGTATAGGGTCTAGCATACATGTTGTTGATTTAGATGTTTTAACGAGTTTAGCCAATTCTTCCTCTCCTATAGCAGTGAATGAGTGGAATTTTTTCTCAGTGACACTACAATGCACTGGCTGATGCGATACTGTAGTAGACGGCTGCATAGTTATAATTTTCTCCCTAATATTATCTATCTTGCATGTAAAGAAGTTCATAAAGTCATTACTGCTGTGCTGTTTGCAAATGTCAGAAGTTGAAGCTTTATTTCTTGTTAATTTAGCCACTGTATCAAATAAATACCTAGGGTTGTTTTGTTTTCTTAAATAAGTCGTAAATAAGCAGATCTAGCAGTTTTTACGGCCTTTCTGTACGCAATCATGCTCTCTTTCCACGAAATGTGAAAAACCTCCAGTTTTGTTTTCTTCCAGCTGCGCTCCATTTTTCTGGCTGCTGTTTTAAGAGGCCGAGTGTGCTCGTTGTACCACGGCGTTGGACTATTTTCTTCAATCTTCTTTAAGTGCAGAGGAGCAACTGTGTCTAAAGTGCTGGAAAAGAGAGAGTCAATAGTTTCTGTTGCAACATCAAGTTCCCCTAGGCTATCTGGGATGCTGAGGAGATGGAAATGATGAGGAAGATTATTTACAAAGCAATCTTTAGTGGTAGTGGTGATAGTCCTACCATATTTGTAATGAGGGGACGGCTTTGCAGCCTTGGCTAAATTAAGTATACACGATACTAGATAATGATCTGAGATGTCATCGCTCTGCTGCAGAATTTCAACGGCATCAACATTTATTCCATGTGACAATATTAGATCTAAAGTATGATTACGACAATGAGTGGGTCCTGACACGTGGTGCCTAACTCCAATAAAGTTTAGAATGTCTCTAAATGCCAATCCCAGTGCGTCTTTTTCATTATCTACATGGATATTAAAATCACCAACAATTAGGACTTTATCTGCAGCCAGTACTAACTCTGATAGAAAATCAGCAAATTCTTTGATAAAGCCTGCATGGTGCCCTGGTGGCCTGTATACAGTAGCCAGCACAAATGTCAAATGAGATTTATCATTTACACCACATAACGTTATGTAAAGCACCAAAACTTCAAAAGAATTATATTTGAAACTAGACTTCTGAGTAATACTGAAGATATTACAATAAATTACAGCAACACCTCCCCCTTTGGCTTTCAGACGCGGCTCGTGTTTATAAAAATAATCTTGAGGGGTGGACTCATTTAAAGTAATGTAAATGTCAGGTTTTAGCCAGGTTTCTGTCAAAAGTGCATCTAGGTTGTGATCTGTAATCATATCATTAACAATAAGCGCTTTTGAGGGAAGGGATCGAATATTCAGCAACCCAAGCTTTATCATTTGTTCATCTGTATTATATCTGTTTTTTATTTGTTGAACATCAATTAAATTTTTACCCTTAAATGAGTTCCAGAGTTTTTTGTATTTACTAATTCGGGGAACAGACACAGTCTCTATGTGATAATATCTAAGTGTCTCTATGTGTTGGGATTTATCTGACTTTTGTGACGTGAGACAGCTAGCAGACGGTTGGTTAAGCCAGTCCGTCTGCTTCCTGACCTGGGCCACAGTTAGTCAAGGTTCAGCTCTATGTGCCAAATTACTAGAGAGAAGAGCGGCACCATCCCAGGAGGGATGAACACCATCTCTTTTTAACAGGTCAGGTCTGCCCCAAAAGCTTTTCCAATTGTCTATGAACCCTATGTTATTCAGCGGACACCACTTAGACAACTAGCCATTGAGTGAGGACAGTCTGCTAAGTATCTCATCACTCCGACGAACAGGAAGGGGGACAAAACACGAAATACTTCAGCTGACATCGTACTTGCGAGTTCACACACCTTTTTAATATTAATTTTAGTGCCCACGTGAATAATAATCTTAGAGAATTTACGATTAGCATTAGTCAGCACTTTTAAATTTGCTTTGATGTCAGGCGCTCTGGCTCCCGGTAAACGTGACTATGGTGGCTGGTGTCTATATTTTCATGTTCCGTGTAATAGAATCACCAATAACTAGGGCACTTTCAACAGGATTCTCAGTGGGTGCGTCACTGAGTGGGGAGAACCTGTTTGATGTTCTAATCGGAATGGAAGAGCAGTGTTTTGATCCTATGCCTATGCCGTCTCACAGTCACCCAGTTGCCTGGCTGCTCGAGCTCTGCTGCCGGAACCGAACAATGTTACAGAGTTCACTAAGCTAGTCGCATCCAAAGCAGTGTCTAAAGATCTTACGTTCTCACTATCCTCAATTAAAGTTTGGATGCGTGTCTCTAATTCTGAAATCTTCTCCTTCAGCCTGACTATCTCCCTACATTTATCACATGTGTAATCCTCCCCGCTGACAGAGAAGGCTATGCTAAACATGTAACAGGCAGTGCAAGTGACAATAACAGGAAAAGGTGACATGGCTTACCGTGTTTGTTGACTAATCCAGCTCACCAGAGTTGTTTGATGGACTTGTAAAAAGGTGCGAGAGAGAAAAACAGGAGACAAGGATGCACGGATGGCAGGCTAAAAGGCTAGCGAAATGCTAACGCGTTGTGATAGTGATTTAGATTAAAAGCTAGCGATGTCAGATTTAATATGATAGGCAATATTAGACAATATATGGTGATGAGTAAGTTATATTTAGCAGTATAAACAACAAGGAATGATATCATATAGAGATTCAAAAGCAAAGCTGTACGGAGCTACAGACACGAAACACTCAGCAACGAGGCAGACAGGAGCATGAAATTTACATGAAAATAGTGTAAATAGCAACTAGATTCTATTTACACTAAGTGAAAATAACATTTTCTTAGCGATAGATGATATTTACACTAAGTGCAAATAGCTGTAGATGCTATTTACTAAGTGAAATAGCATACTAAGTGAAAATAGTGATATATTCTATTTACACCATGTAAAAGTAGCAGTTTTTGCAATATGTGTAAATAGTAATTAGATGCAATTTATACTTTATTTTGACAGATACATACTATTTGCACCTCAGTATTGTTGTACATTAACAGGATGCAATAATAACATAGAGTGTAAATGATTATATTTATTAAAATGATTAAATAGATGCCGCCTTAATGGAACAATATAAGCCCTCCCTACACCTACCCCTAACCCTACCCAATAAATACTTTTAATATTATTAAACATTTCGTTAGACACTTTATTTCCATTTTTCGAACACTGTCTTCATTTTTATTAAAATCCGATGTGATATGTGATGGGAAAACTCAGCAAAAGGCAGATTCGAACCCGGGTTGATCGCGTCAAAACCTAGATCATTGAGCCTTGCGCTTTACTGACTATGCCACTGAAGACATTGAAGTTTTGTTTATATTGAAGACAACACTGCATTGTCTAACTTGTAACATTATTCTGTTGTGGATTGAAGAATAATACATACACTGTTAATAATACATACACATTTTAGTGTGAAATCACAGTATATTCCAGGTTAATAATTGCATTACTTTCACAGTAGGACTTTTCTTGTCTAACTGCTCTAAAAAAGTGGTTCCCTTTCGAGAGTACTCTCGTATTGTGTAAGTTATCCTTTTCTCGGGAATATTGAAGCCAAAATTATCCTTATAATTTTATATATGTAAAACGCAGTGCAGCTGCACAGCAGACCCCAGCAGAACTTACTAGTGCGCTGATTGGCTGTGCTGCAGCAACTGCACAAACCTATGGCGAGGAGGCTGAGACACGCAAACCAATCAGGTCGCTTCGCACCCTAGCGCGTCAGAGCCCGCCAAAATGGGCGTGGCCTTGGCTATAAAAGCCCCCCTTACGCCATAGGATTCAGATTTAATCTCCTTCAGCTCACTTACCTTCGCTGACCTCCGGATTGAGAAGCCGCCGCCGTCGAAAAGGCCTTCAGCAGAACGAGCCACCTGCCTTGCAGTTCTGAAGATGCCGGTTCCTGTCTTCACTGGACACCGCCTTCAGCCCGCTGTTCTGCTCTGCCATCCGGCGCGCTATATCCTTTAAAAGCTGTGTGTGTGTTCGTCGCTGCAACACTGAGGCGTTGTTTCAAATGCTTCGTACATCCTGTGCCTCGTGCAAAGGCCCTCTCTTCGGCGGGGATCGTCACATTCTTTGCACCACGTGCTTAGGCCGTGACCACGCCGAAGCTGCACTCTCTAAGGGCGGCTGCCCGGAGTGCGACGAAATGGCGCTGTTGACCCTGCGGTCTCGACTCGCCAGCTTCAATGAGGACGCCGTTCCCTCCGCTCTCCCTCTTCTCTCGCTCGGGCCACGCAGAAAGAAGCGCCGCAGACATAGAATGCCAGAGCAGACGGGCGAGCCCACGCCGGAGCACTCCCCGCGTGTCTCGCTCTCAGAATCCCCTTCGCCGGTCTTGTTCACCCAGGATGGCCAACGCCCCTCTCAGTTAGTGGCCGGTCCTATTTCCTTCGGCGGACCAGAAGCGGAGGAGGACGAGGATGACAGCCTTTCGCGTGCTGCATCCCGAAGTGAGGAATGGTCGGGCTCCATAGCTGACCCCGCACCCTCTGTTCAAGACAGCACCAGTGGCGTCAGAGCCGGCCTCGATGCTGAGCTCATTCGTCTGCTGACCAGGGCCATCGGAGACCTCGGGCTCGTTTAGTCTCATCCCGAGGAACCCTGGACGAGTGGTTTCTGCAAGGCTGCCGTCAGGCCCCTCTGCAGAGGCCCGCCCCCTTCTTCCCTGAAGTTCACGACGAGCTGACAAAATCATGGAAGGCGCCATTTTCAGCTCGTCTCAAATCCTTGGCTTCTTCAGCGCTCTCGACACTCGACGGCACGAAGGAGAAAGGTTATGAGAGTCTTCCTCCTCTTGAGGAAGCGGTCACCGCACATCTTTGCCTGCCCTCCGCCAGAGGATGGCAGCCAAAAGCGATGCACCCATCTAAGCCCTGCCGCACTACGTCAGCTCTCGCTGGTCGAGCAAAGACCTGCGCAGCGCCACTGACTTAGCCCTGCGCGCGACGAAAATCGTCGCCCAGGCGTTTGGTAGAAGCATGGCGAACCTGACTGTGCTAGAGCGCCATCTCTGGCCGACCCTTACGGACATGAAGGACGCAGATAAGGCCTCCTTCCTGGATTCTCCCATCTCCACCACCGGCCTGTTTGGTCCAGCGGTGAAAGGGTTCGCTGAGCACTTCACCGAAGCACAGAAGGCGTCACAAGCCATGCAGCATTTTCTCCCAAAGCGCTCCAGCTCTGCTTCGGGCCGCCACATGAGAGCGCCGCCCCCTCAGCCTTCAAAGACAGCGTCGCCGACCTTCCAGCCGCGCTCAGTGACAAAGACTCGCCACCGTTCACGTTCTGCCAGCCGCCATGGACAGCCAGAGCGAAGGGGACCTTGACCCAAGATTGTGTTGAACCCCGAGCCTCCAAAGCCTTCCTGACCACAGGAAGAAAGAGACAGTGGTTAAGTCCCGCCGCAGCCGGATTACCACCACAGACTCTCTTTACACTTCTCCCAGTCCCCTCTATTCAGGCGGCTGGAGATATCAACATTGCAGTCAACGAGCCTGTTATAAAGCACGCACGCCTGCACACAAACGCCGTTTTTAACGGCGACCCTAATAAATCACAAAAAGAGTTTTTCCTCTGTTCTGACTGTAGGCAGTGTGCCCACAATACAGTATGCACCCCTGCACATAAGCACTGTTCACACAGTTCCACAAAATCACACAGATTGTCCCCTGTTGGCTCGCTCGCTGGCTCAGGATCAACACTGCCAAGAGCGCGCTGTCTCCCAGCCAGAATATTTATTTTCTGGGGACAGTCATGGACTCGATACAGATGAGAACACGGCTTACGTCACAATCCTCGCGCAAATTCGCCCAGGGGATTGGTTTTTCTCAGTGGATCTGAAAGATGCTTACTTTCACATTCAGATAGCACCCCGCCACAGGCCATTCTTGAGATTCGCCTTCAAGGGGCAGACTTATTTACGAACATTTACGAAGTGCATGGATGCGGCCCTCGCTCCTCTGAGAATACGGGGAGTGCGTATCTCCTCACGGCTAGCGGCATTGTTCGAAGCTGGCACTTACACTCCTCTCAAACGTTTTCAGAGGATGCTAGGCCTTATGGCCTCAGCATCAGCACTACTCAAACTGGGCCTACTATATATGCGTCCCCTCCAGCGCTGGTTAAAACCCCACGCCCCGGCTCGCATGTGGTGGTCAGGCCACTTACGCATCAAAGTGAACCACGGCTGTATCAAAGCCCTGGCTCCTTGGAAAGCAGCCGACTGGTACCAGTATGGCGTGAACATGGGCACGGTCTCAAAGTGGAAAGTGATCTCGACAGATGCATCCAACCTAGGTTGGGGTGCCCTGCATGAAGGCAGGCCCATCTCCGGCCTTTGGTCAAGCTCGGAGAGGCGGCTGCACATAAACTGTCTAGAAATGAGAGCGGTTGATCTGTCGCTAAAAGCTTTCCTCCCATACATAAAGGATCTCCACGTTCTAGTCCGAAGGGACAACATGTCAGTGGTATCCTATATAAATCGCCAGGGTGGACTCAGGTAACCTGCACACCATGGCCAAACGCCTCCTTTTATGGACTCAGCACAACCTGCGCTCGCTAAGTGCAGCGCATGTGCCAGGCATTCTGAACCAGGGCCCGGATATGCTATCCAGAGACAAAATTCCCCCAGAGGACTGGTCTCTTCACCCACAAACGGTTCAGTTAATTTGGAGCGTCTTCGGCAAGGCAGAGGTCGATCTCTTCGCCTCAGAAGACAATGCTCATTGCCCAACATTTTTCTCCAAGAGCAGGGATGCGCTGGCCCACGACTAGCCCAGCCGCCCGCTGTATGCATTCCCTCCGGTCGCGATGTTACCTCAGGTCATCAAACGGATCAGGGAGAGCAAGTGTGCAGTGCTTTTAATAGCCCCTCTCTAGAAGAACCAACTATGGTTCTCCGAGTTGACTCAGCTGCTAGAAACAGCCCCATGGCCGATACCGCTGAGGAGATACGCACTCCCCGTATTCTCAGAGGAGCGAGGGCCGCATCCATGCACTTCGTAAATGTTCGTAAATAAGTCTGCCCCTTGAAGGCGAATCTCAAGAATGGCCTGTGGCGGGGTGCTATCTGAATGTGAAAGTAAGCATCTTTCAGATCCACTGAGAAAAACCAATCCCCTGGGCGAATTTGTGCGAGGATTTGTTTCGTTGTTAGCATTCTGAATGAGCGCGTCATAAGCGTTTTGTTCAGATGTCTGAGATCTAGGATGAGTCTGAGACCGCCATCCTTCTTTGGAACGAGGAAGTAGCGACTGTAAAAGCCCGACTCGCTTATTGCTAAGGGAACAGTTTCTACAGCCCCTTTTGCTAACAGTTTCGACACTTCGGTACGAAGCCACTGTTCACGTTCTGCGAGCCGCCATGGACAGCCAGAGCGAAGGGGACCTCAACCCAAGATTGTGTTGAACCCCGAGCCTACAAAGCCTTCCTGACCACAGGTCCCGCCGCAGCCGGATTACCACCACAGACTCTCTTTACACTTCTCCTAGTCCCCTCTATTCAGGCGGCTGGAGATATCAACATTATCTCCACGTGACTCACGTCGCTCTTCACCGATGTCTCGACCACGGCGCAAAACGTGAGGGTCTGCGAACAAACTGTAGCGAGTAACCTCGTTTTATTATGTTCAACACCCACTCTGATATACCGGGGATGGCCTCCGAGGCCTCGGCCTGCATAGCAAGGGGTTGAATTAAAGTCTGGGGACAGGCCGCTTTGTAATAGGGACCCGGTCGCCCGGCTGTTTTGTGCTTGTGACACTGTAGGGACAGCGCTTATGTGTAGTGGCGCTTATGTGTAGTGGGCGCGCGCTCTACATTTAGAACACACTCGGCGCGAGCCAGCAAGCGAGCCAACAGGGGATAATCTGTGGGATTTTGTGGCGCTGTGTGAACAGTGCTTATGTGCAGGGGTTATGTGCATACTGTATAATGGGCACACTGCTTACAGTCAGAACAGAGGAAAAACTCTTTTTGTGATTTATTAGGGTCGCTGTTAAAACGGCGTTTGTGTGCAGGCGTGCATGCTTTATAACAGGCTCGTTGACTGCAATGTTGATATCTCCAGCAGCCTGAATAGAGGAGAAGTGTAAAGAGAGTCTGTGGTGGTAATCCGGCTGCGGCGGGACTTAACCCTGTGGTCAGGAAGGCTTTGGAGGCTCGGGGTTCAACACAATCTTGGGTTGAGGTCCCCTTCGCTCTGGCTGTCCATGGCGGCTAGCAGAATGTGAACGGTGGCGAGTCTTTGTCACTGAGCGCGGCTGGAAGGTCGGCGGCGCTGTCTTTGAAGGCTGAGGGGGCGGCGCTCTCGTGTGGTGGCCCGAAGCAGAGCTGGAGCGCTTTGGGAGAAAATGGCACATGGCAAGCATGTTCAGCGAACCCTTTCACCGCTGGACCAAACAGGACGGTGGTGGAGATGGGAGAATCCAGGAAGGAGGCCTTATCTGCGTCCTTCATGTCTGTAAGGGTCAGCCAGAGAATGAGCTCAGCATCGAGGCCGGCTCTGACGCCACTGGTGCTGTCTTGAACAGAGGGTGCGGGGTCAGCTATGGAGCCTGACCATTCCTCACTTGAAGGACAGTGAAAGGCTGTCATCCTCGTCCTCCTCCGCTTCTGGTCCGCCGAAGGAAATAGGACCGGCCACTAGCTGAGAGGGGCGTTGGTCATCCTGGGTGAACAAGACCGGCGAAGGGGATTCTGAGAGCAAGACACGCGGGGAGTGCGCCGGCGTGGGCTCGCCTGTCTGCTCTGGCATTCTCTGTCCGCGGCACTTCTTTCTGCGTGGCCCGAGCTAGAGAAGAGGGAGAGCGGAGGGAACGGCGTCCTCATTGAAGCTGGCGAGTCGAGCCCGCAGGGTCAACAGCACCATTTTGTCGCACTCTGGGCAGCCGCCCTTAGAGAGTGCAGCTTCGGCGTGGTCACGGCCTAAGCACGCGGTGCAAAGAATGTGACGATCCCCGCCGAAGAGAGGGCCTCTGCACAAGGCACAGGATTTACGAGGCATTTGAAACAACACCTCAGCTCTTTTTGTGAGTGTGTGTGTTGCAGCGGCGAACACACACACAGCTTTTAAAGGATATAGCGCGCCGGATGGCGGAGCAGAACAGAGGGCTGAAGGTGGTGTCCAGTGAAGACAGGAACCGGCGTTCTCAGAACTGCAAGGCAGGTGGCTTGTTCTGCTGAAGGCCTTTTCGACGGCGGCTGCTTCTCAATCCAGAGGTCAGCGAAGGTAAGTGAGCTGAAGGAGATTAAATCTGAATCCTATGGAGTAAGGGGGGCTTTTATCACCAAGGCCACGCCCATTTTGGCGGGCTCTGACGCGCTAGGCCGCGAAGCATACAGACCTCAGCCGCCTCGCCATAGGTTCATGCAGCTGCCGCAGCACAGCCAACCAGCGCTAGTAAGCTCTGCTGGGGTCTGCTGTGCAGCTGCACTGCGTTTTACATATATAAAATTACAAGGATCATTTTGGCTTCAATATTCTCGAGAAAAGGAGTTTTTCCCATAGCGTAAGCTAACTTACGCAATACGAGAGTACTCTCGAAAGGGAACATATAAACTCTGCACTGTTTTACTAACAATGAAGCGATAAATACATAACATAAACGTGTTCCGTTGTACAGTGAAGAATAACACATTTGTTATGCTCTATTTCATTGCATTGCATGCAAGAATTAACTTATTCTGTTGTGCACTGAAATGATAGCACATAACAAATATGCTTTTTGCGTTGCTTTGCATACAGGATCTAACTTAATGCGTTATACATTGTGCATATGTTATGCTCTATTTCATTGCATTGCATGTAAGATGAACTTATTCCCGCTATACATTGAAATGATAACACATAACATACAAGTGTTATATACACTGTACATACATTGTATACAAGGACTTATTCCATTGTGCACTGAACACATGATAATAACACCATATGCTATGCTCTGTTTCATTGCATTGCATACAATTAACTCATTCCATTGTGCATTCTTCAGATAACACAAAACATGTGTTATCCCGTCTCCTGCGTGATGACTCCGATCTTCAATCAGATGGAACTGCACAAATATTCTTAATATTCCGATCTAATATGACTTCTGACCTGTAATGTTGCCTAAATCATAGTCATACACCGTTTGTTCGTTGACCAGAGGAGAACTGGCACCCCGACTGAGCCTGGTTTCTCCCAAGGTTTTTTTCTCCATTCTGTCACCTGTTGGAGTTTTGGTTCCTTGCCACCGTCGCCTCTGTCGCCTTTGGCTTTTGGCTTGCTTAGTTGGGGACACTAAATATTCAACTATGTTACTGATCTGCCCGCACTGACAATATATGATAATTGAACTGAGCTGGATGACATCACTGTTTTCTCTAGAGCGGCTGTACAGCCGAATCAAATTCTGTTGCATTATTTTCCTGTTAACACTGTAAAGCTGCTTTAAAACAATCGGCATTGTAAAAAGCGCTATATAAATAAAGGTGACTTGACTTGACTTGTTGTAATTCATGGAAGATCTAAATGTTATCCCTTGTGTATTGAAGAATAGCATATGCATACAACAACAGATGCATATAACATTGCATACAAACACTTAGATTGTGTATGCAATGCAATACAACAGCATACAGTATATGTATGCTGTTGTATTGCATTGCATACACAATCTAACTTCTTTCCATATTTGACCTACTAAACATTTCAGGCCAAAGAGTCCTCGATCTTGAACGTTCTAGACATACTTACTGACTCCTTTTCATGTTACATCAGCCAGATAGTAGCCCATATTTGACATACTGAACCTCTTTCTGGCCAAAGAGACCTCAAACTTTAAGTTTCTATACATACTCAAAGTTTCCTATGGATGATACATCAGCCAAAGAGTAGTTCATGTTTGACCTACTGAATATACAGTATACCTGGCCAAAGAGTCATTGATTGTAAACTTGTACATACTCAATGACTCCATTATTAACATTAACTTCCTATACATACTCATTGACTACTGTGTTATCACTACTGTGTTATATAACTACTCTTTGACTCCTGATGTTACATCAGCCAAAGAGTAGTCCATATTTTACCTACTAAACATATTTCAGGCCAAGGAATCCTCGATCTTGAATTTTCTATACATACTCATTGACTCCTTATGTTACATCAGCCAAAGAGTAGTCCATATTTAACCTATTGAACATATTTCTGGCCAAATAATCTTCGATCTTCGATACCGGATAGAAGTATATATTTGATCTAAACATATTTCAGGACAAAAAGAGTCCTCAATCTTGAATTTTCTAAACATACTTATTGACTCAGCAAGATAGTAGTCCATATTTGACCTACTGAGCATCTTTCTGGTTCAAGTTTCTATACCTAATCAAAGTTTTCTTACAGATGTTACATCAGCCAAAGAGTAGTCCAATGTCTGACATACTGAACATATTCCTGGCCAAACAGTCCTTAAGATTTAAGATTCTATACATACTCATGGAGTCCTGATGTTACATCAGCCAGACAGTAGTCAATGTTTGACCTATTGCACATACTTCTGGCTTTAAGTTTCTGTACATACTCAATGAGTCCTTCTGACATTACAAACCCGATTCCAAAAAAGTTGGGACACTGTACAAATTGTGAATAAAAAAGGAATGCAATAATTTACAAATCTCATAAACTTATATTTTATTCACAATAGAATATAGATAACATATCAAATGTTGAAAGTGAGACATTTTGAAATGTCATGCCAAATATTGGCTCATTTTGGATTTCATGAGAGCTACACATTCCAAAAAAGTTGGGACAGGTAGCAATAAGAGGCTGGAAAAGTTAAATGTACATATAAGGACCAATTTGCAACTTATTAGGTCAATTGGCAACATGATTGGGTATAAAAAGAGCCTCTCAGAGTGGCAGTGTCTCTCAGAAGTCAAGATGGGCAGAGGATCACCAATTCCCCCAATGCTGCAGCGAAAAATAGTGGAGCAATATAAGAAAGGAGTTTCTCAGAGAAAAATTGCAAAGAGTTTGAAGTTATCATCATCTACAGTGCATAATATCATCCAAAGATTCAGAGAATCTGGAACAATCTCTGTGCGTAAGGGTCAAGGCCGGAAAACCATACTGGATGCCCGTGATCTTCGGGCCCTTAGACTGCACTGCATCACATACAGGAATGCTACTGTAATGGAAATCACAACATGGGCTCAGGAATACTTCCAGAAAACATTGTCGGTGAACACAGTCCACCGTGCCATTCACCGTTGCCGGCTAAAACTCTATAGGTCAAAAAAGAAGCTATATCTAAACATGATCCAGAAGCGCAGGCGTTTTCTCTGGGCCAAGGCTCATTTAAAATGGACTGTGGCAAAGTGGAAAACTGTTCTGTGGTCAGACGAATCAAAATTTTAAGTTCTTTTTGGAAAACTGGGACACCATGTCATCCGGACTAAAGAGGACAATGACAACCCAAGTTGTTATCAGTGCTCAGTTCAGAAGCCTGCATCTCTGATGGTATGGGGTTGCATGAATGCGTGTGGCATAGGCAGCTTACACATCTGGAAAGGCACCATCAATGCTGAAAGGTATATCCAAGTTCTAGAACAACATATGCTCCCATCCAGACGTCGTCTCTTTCAGGGAAGACCTTGCATTTTCCAACATGACAATGCCAGACCACATACTGCATCAATTACAACATCATGGCTGCGTAGAAGAAGGATCTGGGTACTGAAATGGCCAGCCTGCAGTCCAGATCTTTCACCCATAGAAAACATTTGGCGCATCATAAAGAGGAAGATGCGACAAAGAAGACCTAAGACAGTTGAGCAACTAGAAGCCTGTATTAGACAAGAATGGGACAACATTCCTATTCCTAAACTTGAGCAACTTGTCTCCCCAGATGTTTGCAGACTGTTATAAAAAGAAGAGGGGATGCCACACAGTGGTAAACATGGCCTTCTCCCAACTTTTTTGAGATGTGTTGATGCCATGAAATTTAAAATCAACTTATTTTTCCCTTAAAATGATACATTTTCTCAGTTTAAACATTTGATATGTCATCTATGTTGTATTCTGAATAAAATATTGAAATGTCAAACTTCCACATCATTGCATTCTGTCTTTATTCACAATTTGTACAGTGTCCCAAATTTTTTGGAATCGGGTTTGTACATCAGCCAGGAAGTTGTCCATATTTGACTCATTAAACCTATTTCTGGTCGAGACCTCAAACTTTAAGTTTCTTTACATACTCAAAGTTTTCTGGCAAAAGACTGTGCGGGGGGCGGGGCATGTCCGTCATTGAGAATGAAAATACTGTTACGAACATTATTGTTGACAAATACAAATGTGACATGAAAACATGTCTGTGAAAACATGAACATATAAAACAAAAAATAACTGCTAGATTATGATGCATCAGTGTTTTTGAAAAGAAACATCTAAAAATGACCGTCTCAAATAACACAGTCAATAATGTCGGGCATTGCATTTGAACTGAAACTGTGAATAAAGAGCACCCTGCAGAGCTTTGCTAGCGGATTAATAAACTCAAACAAATGCATCCTATATGAGATTAATCAGATATATGCCTATTACAATTTACATCTGCCCAAAAGGACGCAAATGCGCACGTGAACTTGACCGTGCTAGTTTTTACAGTCTATGGTTTGAAAGGGAAACTCACATTTTGAATGCGCTCTTCCCTTAACAACGCTGATACACGGGCATTCTACAAACCCGATTCCAAAAAAGTTGGGACACTGTACAAATTGTGAATAAAAACAGAATGCAATGATGTGGAAGCTTCAAATTTTTTATTTTTTATTTTATTCAGAATACAACATAGATGACATATCAAATGTTTAAACTGAGAAAATGTATCATTTTAAGGGAAAAATAAGTTGATTTTAAATTTCATGGCATCAACACATCTCAAAAAAGTTGGGACAAGGCCATGTTTACCACTGTGTGGCATCCCCTCTTCTTTTTATAACAGTCTGCAAACGTCTGGGGACTGAGGAGACAAGTTGCTCAAGTTTAGGAATAGGAATGTTGTCCCATTCTTGTCTAATACAGGCTTCTAGTTGCTCAACTGTCTTAGGTCTTCTTTGTCGCATCTTCCTCTTTATGATGCTCCAAATGTTTTATATGGGTGAAAGATCTGGACTGCAGGCTGGCCATTTCAGTACCCGGATCCTTCTTCTACGCAGCCATGATGTTGTAATTGATGCAGTATGTGGTCTGGCATTGTCATGTTGGAAAATGCAAGGTCTTCCCTAAAAAAAAGAGACGACGTCTGAATGGGAGCATATGTTGTTCTAGAACTTGGATATACCTTTCAGCATTGATGGTGCCTTTCCAGATGTGTAAGCTGCCCATGCCACACGCACTCATGCAACCCCATACCATCAGAGATGCAGGCTTCTGAACTGAGAACTGAGCTGATAACAACTTGGGTTGTCCTTGTCCTCTTTAGTCCGGATGACATGGCGTCCCAGTTTTCCAAAAAGAACTTTAAATTTTGATTCGTCTGACCACAGAACAGTTTTCCACTTTGCCACAGTCCATTTTAAATGAGCCTTGGCCCAGAGAAAACGCCTGCGCTTCTGGATCATGTTTAGACATGGCTTCTTTTTTGACCTATAGAGTTTTAGCTGGCAACGGCGAATGGCACGGTGGATTGTGTTCACCGACAATGTTTTCTGGAAGTATTCCTGAGCCCATGTTGTGATTTCCATTACAGTAGCATTCCTGTATGTGATGCAGTGCAGTCTAAGGGCCCGAAGATCACGGGCATCCAGTATGGTTTTCCGGCCTTGACCCTTACGCACAGAGATTGTTCCAGATTCTCTGAATCTTTGGATGATATTATGCACTGTAGATGATGATAACTTCAAACTCTTTGCAATTTTTCTCTGAGAAACTCCTTTCTGATATTGCTCCACTATTTTTCGCCGCAGCATTGGGGGAATTGGTGATCTTCTGCCCATCTTGACTTCTGAGAGACACTGCCACTCTGAGAGGCTCTTTTTATACCCAATCATGTTGCCAATTGACCTAATAAGTTGCAAATTTGTCCTCCAGCTGTTCCTTATATGTACATTTAACTTTTCCGGCCTCTTATTGCTACCTGTCCCAACTTTTTTGGAATGTGTAGCTCTCATGAAATCCAAAATGAGCCAATATTTGGCATGACATTTCAAAATGTCTCACTTTCAACATTTGATATGTTATCTATATTCTATTGTGAATAAAATATAAGTTTATGAGATTTGTAAATTATTGCATTCTTTTTTATTCACAATTTGTACAGTGTCCCAACTTTTTTGGAAATTGGGTTTGTATAAGTTCATCATCGAGGCATCTTGGGCCAGAAATATATACTTTTTTTTTTTTAAACTTAAACAAAAAAACCTTTTGTGGACCCTTTGGACAGAAATGGGAATCAGATGGGATAGTATAAGTATAGTATAAGTTCATCATCGAGGAATCTTGGGCCAGAAATATATATTAAAAAAAATTTAACTTAAACAAAAAAACCTTTTGTGGACCCTTTAGACAGAAATGGGAATCAGAAGGTAAGTCAATGAGTATATATAGTAGGTTAATTTTCAAGGACTCTGGTCAGAAAAATGTTCAGTAGGTCAAATATGGACTACTGTCTGGCTGATTTAACATAAAAAGGAGTCTTTGAGAATATATAGTTGAACATTTTTTGTGGACCTCTTGGTCAGAAACATGTTCAGTAGGTCCAATATGGACTTCTGCACAGCCATAACGTAAAAAATAAAAAAAAATAAAAAAACCCACAAAAAACCTTAAAAAAAACTTTTGTGGACCCTTTGGTCAGAAATGGGAATCAGATGGGATAGTATAAGTATAGTATAAGTTCATCATCGAGGACTCTTGGGGCTGAAATATATATATTTTTTTTTTAAAAACTTAAACAAAAAAAATCTTTTGTGGACCCTTTGGACAGAAATGGAAATCAGAAGGTAAGTCAATGAGTATATATAGTAGGTTAATTTTCAAGGACTCTGGTCAAAAAAATGTTCAGTAGGTTAAATATGGACTACTGTCTGGCTGATTTAACATAAAAAGGAGTCTATGAGAATATATAGTTGAACATTTTTTGTGGACCTCTTGGTCAGAAATATGTTCAGAAGGTCAAATATGGACTTCTGTATAGCCATAACATGTTAAAAAAAAAAAAATGGGAATCAGATGGGAAGCCGTTGAGTTTATATAAGTTCATCATCGAGGAATCTTGGGCCAGAAATATATAATTAGTAGGTCAATTAATGTCTTCTGAATGGCTTGATGTAACATAAGGAGGAGTCAATAAGTATGTATAGTAACTTAATATTTGAGGACTCTTCGGCCAGAAAGATATTCAATAGGTCATAATGGACTACGGTCTGGCTGATTTTTTTTTTTAAAACTTAAACAAAAAAACCTTTTGTGGACCCTTTGGACAGAAATAGAAATCAGAAGTGAAGTCAATGAGTATATATAGTAGGTTAATTTTCAAGAAACCTTCGGCCAGAAAGATATTCAATAGGTCATAATGGACTACGGTCTGGCTGATTTAACATCAGAAAGAGTCTATGGAATATATAGTTCACAACCTTTTGTGGACCCCTTGGCCAGAAACATGTTCAGTAGGTCCAATATGGACTTCTGTACAGCCATAACGTAAAAAAAAACCCCCAAAAAACCCACAAAAAACCTTAAAAAAAACCTTTTGTGGACCCTTTGGCCAGAAATGGGAATCAGATGGGATAGTATAAGTATAGTATAAGTTCATCATCGAGGACTCTTGGGGCTGAAATATATTTAAAAAAAATTAAACTTAAACAAAAAAACCTTTTGTGGACCCTTTGGACAGAAATGGGAATCAGAAGGTAAGTCAATAAATATATAGAGTAGGTTAATTTTCAAGGACTCTGGTCAAAAAAATGTTCAGTAGGTCAAATATGGACTACTGTCTGGCTGATTTAACATAAAAAGAAGTCTATGAGAATATATAGTTGAACCTTTTTTGTGGACCTCTTGGTCAGAAATATGTTCAGAAGGTCAAATATGGACTTCTGTATAGCCATAACATGTTAAAAAAAAAAATGGGAATCAGATGGGAAGTCAATGAGTTTGTGTAGTATAAGTTCATCATCGAGGAATCTTGGGCCAGAAATATATAATTAGTAGGTCAGTTAATGTCTTCTGAATGGCTTGATGTAACATAAGGAGTCAATAAATATGTATAGTAACTTAATTTTTGAGGACTCTTCGGCCAGAAAGATGTTCAGTAGGTCATAAATGGACTACGGTCTGGCTGATTTCACATCAGAAAGAGTCTATGGAATTTATAGTTGACAACCTTTTGTGGACCGCTTGGCCAGAAACATGTTCAGTAGGTCCAATATGGACTTCTGTACAGCCATAACATGTAAAAAATAAATAAATAAATAAATAAATAAAAAACAAACACAAAAAACCTTAAAAAAACCTTTTGTGGACCCTTTGGACAGAAATGGGAATCAGAAGGTAAGTCAATGAGTATATATAGTAGGTTAATTTTCAAGGACTCTGGTCAAAAAAATGTTCAGTAGATCAAATATGGACTACTGTCTGGCTGATTTAACATAAAAAGGAGTCTATAAGAATATAGAGTTGAACATTTTTTGTGGACCTCTTCGTCAGAAATATGTTCAGAAGGACAAATATGGACTTCTGTATAGCCATAACATGTAAAAAATAAAAAATAATTAAAGCTGCAAGCAGCAATGAAAGGGCCCTCGCACACGGGAGCACCGCCACCCGGTGGCCTCAGGAAAACAGCGAATAGTGGGCGACATGCGTTTAAGCCGGTAAATATAGGCGAAATATGGCAAAGTCACTACAATGTGTCACATTTCCTGCTGCCAGCAGGTGGCGCTTTGACTATAACCGAATATTGGCATGTAGTTGTCTTCAGGCCAGGACTATTATTAAACAAGTGAAGTTTGGGGCAGATCGGACATTTTATGCCTGAGTTACAACAACTTCCTGTTTCGTTGCGTAAATCGCATACGTTAGCACTTAGCCAAGCTTTGCTTGATTTAATGTGTTTCTAGCATGTTTGGGACATGATGGCATATTTAAATGTGTTTCTGGGAGTGAATTACAGTGTAAAGCATGCCATTTCCTGTTTCCAGCAGGTGGCGCTTTGACTATACTGAATATTGCCATGTAGATGTCTTCAGGCCAGGACTATTATCAAACATATGAAGTTTGGGGCAGATCGGACATTGTATGCCTGAGTTACAACAACTTCCTGTTTCGTGGCTTAAATCGCATACATTAGCACTTAGCCACGTGTTGGATGATTGAATGTGTTTCTAGCATGTTTGGTACTTCATGGAATATTTAAACGAGTTTCTGGGAGTGAATTATAGTGTAAAGCATGCCATTTCCTGTTTCCAGCAGGTGGCGCTATGACTAACTGAATATTGGCATGCAGATGTCTTCAGGATAGGACTCTTATCAAACATGTGAAGTTTGGGGCAGATCGGACATTGTATGCCTGACTTACAACAGCTTCCTCTTTCATGGCGAAACATCAGATTTTGTTAGGCCGCGACTGACACGCCCTTCAGCGAAAACTGAAGATCTTCACAATTTAACATCACCAAGACCTTAAGATTAGACTGACCAAATATGATGTTGTTCTGGTTGAATCTCAATGAGGAGTTAATCACAGAGTAAAGCATGACATTTCCTGTTGCCTGCAGGTGGCGCTATGACTGTAACTGAATATTGGCGTGTAGATGTGTTCAGGTCCGGACTCTTATCAAACATGTGAAGTTTGGGGCAGATCGGACATTGTATGCCAGAGTTACAACAACTTCCTGTTTCATGGCGAAACATCGAAATTTGTCAGGCCGCCACGGACACGCCCTCCAGGGAAAACTCAAGATCTTCGCAATTTAACGTCGCAAAGGCCTTTAGATTAGACTGTGCAAATATGATGATGATCTGATTAAATCTCTAGGAGGAGTTCGTTAAAGTACAACGTCTGGAAATGGCAAAATTTGCAACAATTTTGCAAAGAATATTAAAAATATCTCACTTCCTGTTGGTTTTCAGATTTCGTACCAGGGGACTTTTTTGTAGGTATTGGGCTGTTACATGTGTCTACCGAATTTCATACCTGTACGTGAAACGTAGCGGGAGGGGCACTTCGTTGAAATTTTGTAGGTGGCGCTATCGAGTCATTTTGCCACGCCTAATTCTGAAACCCATAACAGACGTAAATTTTCGCCACTTCTGACGCGTGTGCAAAGTTTCATGAGTTTTCGAGCATGTTTAGGCCCTCAAAAAAGCGATTCATTTGGGAGAAGAATAATAATAATAATAATTAAAACTGCGAGCAGCGCCACCCCGGTGGCTTCAGGGCAACTGTGCACGACAGGCAATATGCATTTAAACAGGAGAGTATTTTAAAATCGCTCGAATATGCCACATTTACCGCAGGAGCTGGTGCCACTATGACTACAAGCCACACCCATGATGTCATTTAAATATAGATGATTTTTAATTTCATAGGATATAATAGGTCACTTTCAAATATGTGCAAAGTTATCTTTTGCAGCTCAAAATGTTGTAAGTCCAGAAGGCCAGTATTTAATTCAAGGTATTTGTATAGGTTTTTTTTTTTTTTTACTTACTTTTCACACTAAAGTTATAGTTATTTGTGATAGCCTATGATATGAAAAGGTTAAATTATCAACATCAAGAGAGAAAGTGACACACACACATAGAGTGAGAGAGAGACCCCCCCCCCCCCCCCCCACACACACACACACACACACAGAGAGTGAGCCTGAGAGAGTGAGAGATAGGGGGAGGGGATGGAGCCACAGAGAGAAAGTGAGAAATTTAGAAGAAATATTTTAAAGAAATAAATATATTGATCTGAAAAATAGTACATTCATTTTAAATTCATCCAGGTCAAATTACCAAACATACAATCTTAATTTAATTTAAACCAAACAATGATTTTACAAGATATGAGACAATTTCTGTTTCCCTTTTTGTCCTTATTTGATCCCTCGCCATAGCAGCACCGTTTGAGATATCCTATAATCGTTTCGCAATACAGCATCTTCAATGTCTTTGTTTCATGTTGACCGAGTTTGGTGTCGATTACATGCATCTCCTACGAGTAGTTTATAAAAACTCAGAGCCTGTTTATTCAAAAATTCCACATTCAAACCAAAATATCTGACTTCCTGTTGGTCAGAGCTAATGACTGTAAATTAGAAAGTTGTCCGGCTCGATGAGAACAATAAATGTACCGAGTCTGGTGACTGTAGGTAAAATTAACCAAGCGTTTTATCTTTAAAACTTTGTTCTCAAGGACTTATCTAACCTGGTTCATAAATAAGACTATACTCCCACCTTCTGGTTATTCTATGTATCACATTGGCTCAAATTTTTTGTCCTCAAACAAAAAGCATTAATCAGCTTATATTTAAATTACACACACTTCATTATTTGAAAAAGAAACTCAAATGTGTTTTTTTTCTATTGTTAGTATTATTTTTTATAGAAATAAATTATGTTTAATTCAGAGAATATTTTTTAGTGTCAAGAATTAATCTCCAAATACAAAATGTTAAAGAAAACCAATATATTGATCTAAAATATAGTACATTCATTTTAAAATTCATTCAGGGTCAATAACCAAACATACAATCATAATTGAATTTAAATCAAACAATGATTTTAGACGAAATGAGACTCTTCCTGTTTCCCTTTTTGTCATTACTTTAATAGCTCGCCATGGCAACACTGTTTGAGATATCCAATATCCGTTCGCAATTTAGCATCTTCCGTATTTTTGCTTCATGTTGACCGAGATTGGTGGAGATTGAATGACTCGCCTACGAGGAAAACGTAAAAACTCAGAGCCTGATTTTTCAAAAAATCCACATTCAAACCAAAATATCTTACTTTCTGTTGGTCGGAGCTACTGACTGTAAATTAGAAAGTTGTCCGGTTCGATGAGAACAATATATGTACCGAGTTTGGTGACTGTAGGTAAAACTAACCCCGCCACTTTTGTCAAAAGGTGGCGCTATAGAGCCCCTCATCCCCGCCCGTTTCTGAGGGTTTGCCCATGTCTACTGACTGACATCTCTGATGTGTGTGTCGAGTTTCATGCAATTTCAAGCATGCTAAGAGTCTCAAAAACACCCAAAAAATTATTAAACTTTGACACGTTGCCATGGCAACAATATTTACAATATCAAGAAGTGCTTACCAGGTTTACATCTGCTATGTTTTGGCATTATACTGATGAAGTTTGAAGTAAACTGGGTGAAAATAAGATGGTGATTCAAAGCATTTTTTTAAAAAGTGACACACTTCCTGCTGCCAGTTGGTGGCGCTATGATTTTGAGTCACAAAAGTCATATCCATGTGATTGGCCTCTTACAACGAACACACAGCTGAAGTTTCATCAAAATTAATCAATGTATGCAGAAGTTATAACACACTTCCTGTTTCCCTTTTCTCGCCATAAATTTGTTACTTTGCCATGGCCAAACCGTTCGAGATATCAAAAATCCGCTGGCAATTTAGCATCCTCAGTGTCTTGACTTCATGCTGACTGAGTTTGGCACTGATCGGAACAATGGCCTAGGAGGAGTATATCAAATTCCAGAGCATGTGTTTTCCGAACAACCCATAATAGCTCACTTCCTGTTGGGCTGACGCATAACTTAGAGCACGAAAGTTGTTTGACCCGATGAGCTCTATACATGTACCGAGTTTCATACATGTACGTGCAAGTGTGTTTGATATATGGACGAAGTTTTCAGATCCCACTTAAGGGGGCGCTGTCGAGCCCCCCCTGCCACGCCCGGGTACATGCATCAGCCCGGCCCTGATGGCATTCCGACATGTGTGCAAAGTTTCAAGAGTTTTTGAGCATGGTAAGGGCCCCAAAAGTGCCCGAGAAGTCGAAAAAAAAAATAATAATAATAATAATCCTTAGGGGAACAATAGGGACTTCGCCCTTTCAGGGCTTGGGCCCTAATAATAATAATCCTTAGGGGAACAATAGGGCCTTCGCCCTTTGGGCTTGGGCCCTAATAATAATAATAATAATCCTTAGGGGAACAATAGCCCCTCGCCCTTGGGCTTGGGCCCTAATAATATTAATAATAATAATCCTTAGGGGAACAATAGGGCCTTCGCCCTTTGGGCTTGGGCCCTAATAATAAACGGAGCAATTACAATAGGGTCCTCACACCATCGGTGCTCGGGCCCTAATAAACGGAGCAATTCAAATAGGGTCCTCACACCATCGGTGCTCGGGTCCTAATAATAATAATAATAATAATAAACGGAGCAATTACAATAGGGTCCTCACACCATCGGTGCTTGGGCCCTAATAATAATAATAATAATAATAATAATAATAATAATAATAATAATAATAATAATAATAATAATAAAACGAGCAATTCCAATAGGGTCCTCATACCATCGGTGCTCGGGCCCTAATAATAATAATAATAAGAAGAAGAAGAAGAAGAAGAAGAAGAAGAAACGGAGCAATTCCAATAGGGTCCTCACACCATCGGTGCTCGAGCCCTAAAAATGGGAATCAGATGGGAAACCGTTGAGTTTGTATAGTAAATTCATCATCAAGGAATCTTGGGCCAAAACAGAAATATATAATTCGTAGGTCAAGTAATGTCTTCTGAATGGCTTGATGTAACATAAAGAGGAGTCAATAAGTATGTATAGTAACTTAATATTTGAGGACTCTTCGACCAGAAAGATATTCAATAGGTCATAATGGACTACGGTCTGGCTGATTTAACATCAGAAAGAGTCTATGGAATATATAGTTGACAACCTTTTGTGGACCCCTTGGCCAGAAACATATTCAGTAGGTCCAATATGGACTTCTATACAGCCATAACACGTATAAAAAATAAAAAAAATTAAAAAAAAAAACCTTTTGTGGACCCTTTGGCCAGAAATAGGAATCAGATGGGAAGTCAATGAGTTTGTGTAGAAAAAGTTCATCATCGAGGACACTTGGGGCTGAAATATATACTTTTTTTTTTTAAACAAACAAAAAAACCTTTTGTGGACCCTTTGGACAGAAATGGGAATCAGAAGGTAAGTCAATGACTTTATATAGTAGGTTAATTTTCAAGGACTCTTTCTTTCAGTAAAAAATGTTCAGTAGGTCAAATATGGACTACTGTCTGGCTGATTTAACATAAAAAGGAGTCTATGAGAATATATAGTTGAACATTTTTTGTGGACCTCTTGGTCAGAAATATGTTCAGAAGGTCAAATATGGACTTCTGTATAGCCATAACATGTAAAAACAAAAAAAAAAATTGGGAATCAAATGGGAAGCCGTTGAGTTTGTATAGTAAGTTCATCATCGAGGAATCTTGGGCCAGAAATATATAATTAGTAGGTCAATTAATGTCTTCTGAATGGCTTGATGTAACATAAGGAGGAGTCAATAAGTATGTAACTTAATATTTGAGGATTCCTCGGCCAGAAAGATGTTCAGTAGGTCATAAATGGATTACGGTCTGGTAGATTTAACCTGACAGGAGTCAATGGGAATGTATAGAAAAATCATGATTGAGGACTCTTAGGCCAGAAATTTGTTCAGTTGGTCAAATATGGATTACTCTCTGGCTGATTTAACATAGAAGGAGTCTATAAAGAACATATAGTTGAAAACTTTTTATTGAGCTCTTGGTCAGAAATATGTTCAGAAGGTCAAATAAGCACTTCAGTATAGCCATAACATGATGTAAGAAAACAACAACAAAAAAACAAACACAAAAAACCTTAAAAAAAACCCTTTTGTGGACCCTTTGGCCAGAAATGGGAATCAGATGGGAAGTCAAAGAGTTTGTGTAGTATAAGTTCATCATCGAGGACTCTTGGGCCAGAAATATATCGTTAGTAGGTCACTTATGGTCTTCTGAATGACTTGATGTAACATATTGAGGAGTCAATAAGTATGTATAGTAATTTAATATTTGAGGACTCTTCGGACAGAAAGATGTTCAATAGGTCATAATGGTCTGACTGATCTAACCTGAGAGGAGTCAATGGGAATGTATAGAAAAATCATGATTGAGGACTCTTGGACCACAAATTTGTTCAGTTGGTCAAATATTGATTACTGCCAGGCTGATTCAACATAAGAAGGAGTCTATAAAAATATATAGTTGAAAACTTTTTGTGGACCTCTTGGTCAGAAATATGTTCAGAAGGTCAAATATGGACTTCTGTATAGCCATAACATGTAAAAAAAAAAAAATGTAAAAAAAAATGGGAATCAGATGGGAAGCCGTTGAGTTTGTATAGTAAGTTCATCATCAAGGAATCTTGGGCCAGAAATATATAATTAGTAGGTCAATTAATGTCTTCTGAATGGCTTGATGTAATATAAGGAAGAGTCATTAAGTATAGTAACTTAATATTTGAGGACTCTTCGGCCAGAAAGATGTTCAATAGGTCATAATGGACTACGGTCTGGCTGATTTAACATCAGAAAGAATCTATGGAATATATAGTTGACAACCTTTTGTGGACCCCTTGGCTAGAAACATGTTCAGTAGGTCTAATATGGACTTCTATACAGCCATAACATGTAAAAATAAAAATAAGCACCAAAAAACCTTAAAAAAAAACCTTTTGTGGACCCTTTGGCCAGAAATGGGAATCAGATGGGATAGTATAAGTATAGTATAAGTTCATCATCGAGGACTCTTGGGCCTGAAATATATACTTTTTTTTTTTAAACTTAAACAAAACAACCTTTTGTGGACCCTTTGAACAGAAATGGGAATCAGAAGGTAAAACAATGAGTATATGTAGTAGGTTAATTTTCAAGGACTCTGGTCAAAACAATGTTCAGTAGGTCAAATATGGACTACTGTCTGGCTGATTTAACATAAGAAGGAATCTTTGAGAATAAATACTTTTAAATACCGGGTACATGAAGCATGTACCCGGTATTTAAAAGTATTTATTCTCAAAGATGGTCAAATATGGACTTCTGTATAGCCATAATATGTAAAAAAAAACAAAAAAAAACAAAACAACAACAACAACAAACACAAAAAACCTTAGTACTTATCTCATCAATGCACAACGAGTTATTGGATGCAAAACGCAGTGCAAAGCACTTATCTATTCAATGCACAACGAGTTCTTTGTACGCAATGCAGTGCAAAGCACTTAACTCTTCAATGCACAAGGAGATCATGTATGCAATGCACAAGCAATTATCTCTTCAATGCACAACAAGTTCTTGTATACAATTTATCTCTTCAATGCACAATGAGTTCTTGTGTGCAATGCAAAAGTACTTATCTCTTCAATGCACAACGATTTATTGTATGCAATGCAAAAACAATTATCCTTCAATGCACAAGTTCTAGTATGCAATGCAAACGCAATTATCTCTTCAATGCACAACAAGTTCTTGTATGCAATGCGAAAGCACTTAACTCTTCAGTGCACAACGAGTTCTTGTATGCAATGCAGTGCAAACCACTTATCTCTTCAATGCGCAAGTGCTTTTATGCAATGCAAAAGCACTTATCTCTTAAATGCACAACAAGATGTTGTATGCAATGCAAACGCACATATCTTTTCCAATGCATGTGTTCTTGTATGCAATGCAAAATAACGAGTCAATAAGTATGTATAGTAACTTAATAGCTGAGGACTCTTCTGCCAGAAAGATGTTCAATAGGTCATAATGGGACTATGGATTTAACATAGAAGGAGTCAATGGGAATGTATAGAACGTTCATGATTGAGGACTTTTGTGCCAGAAATAAGTTTAGTAGGTCAGCTATGGACAAGGGTCTGGCACTTTTCTCTTCAAAGCACAACGAGATCTTGTATGCAATGTAAAAGCAATTATCTCTTCAATGCACAACTTCTTGTTTGCAATGCAAATGCACTTATCTCTTCAATGCACAACGAGTTATTGTATGCAATGCAAAGGCTATTATCTCTTCAAAGCACAACAAGTTCTTGTATGCAATGCAAAAGCAATTATCGCTTGAATACACAACGAGTTTTTGTATGCAATGCAAAAGCAATTATCTCTTCAATGCGCAACTAATTCTTGTATGCAATGCAAAAGCAATTATCTCTTCAATGCACAAGTTCTTGTATGCAATTCAAACGCAATTATCTCTCAATGCTCAACACGTTCTTGTTTGCAATGTAAAAGCACTTATCTCTTCAAAGCACAACGAATTCTTTGTATGCATTGCAAAAGCACTCATCTCTTTAGTGCACGAGTTCTTGTATGCAATCCAAAAGTACTCATCTCTTAAATGCACAAGGAGTTCTTGTATGCAATGCAAAAGCACTCTTCTCTTTAGTGCATAAGTTATTGTATACACAACACGTTCTTTTTTGCAATGCAAAAGTACTTTTCTCTTCAATGCACAAGTTCTTGTACGTATGTACTTATCTCTACAATACACAATGAGATCTTGGATGCAATGAAAAAATATTTATCTCTTCAATGCACAACTAGTTCTTCTATGTAATGCAAAAGCAATTATCTCTTCAATGCACAACGAGTTCTTGTATGCAATGCAAAAGCTATTATCTCTTCAATGCACAACGAGTTCTTGTTTGTAATGTAAAAGAACTTATCTCTTCAATGCACAACGAGTTCTTGTATGCAATGCAAAAGCACTCATCTCTTTAGTGCACAACGAGTTCTTGTACGCAAAAGAAAAAAGCACTCATCTCTTTAGTGAACAACGAGTTCTTGTATGCAATGCAAAAGCAATTATATCTTGAATGCACAAAGAGTTCTTGTATTCAATATAAAAGCAATTATCTCTTGAATGCACATCGAGTTCTTGTATGCAATGCAAAAGCAATTATCGTTTCAATGCACAAGGAGTTCTTGTATGCAATGCAAAAGTACTTATCTCTTCAATGCAGAACGAGTTCCTGTATGCAATGCAAAAGTACTCATCTCTTCAATGCACAAGGAGTTCTTGTATGCAATACAAAAATGCACTCATCTCTTTAGTGCACAACGAGATCTTGGATGCAGTAAAAAAATATTTATCTCTTCAATGTATAACGTGTTCTTGTGTGCAATGCAAAAGCTATTATCTCTTCAATGCACAAAATGTTATTCTCTGCAATGCAAAAGCTATTATATTTTCAATGCACAACTAGTTCTTGTATGCAATGCAAAAGCAATTATATCTTCCAATGCACAAAGATATATTGTTTGCAATGCAAAAGCACTTATCTCTTCAATGCACAATGAGTTCTTGTATGCAGTGCAAAAGCTATTATCTCTTCAATGCACAACGAATTCTGTATGCAATGCAAAAGATATTATCTCTTCAATGCATAACAAGTTCTTATATGCAATGCAAAAGCATTTATCTCTCCAATGCACGACGACATCTTGGATGCAATGCAAAAATACTTATCTCTTCAATGCACAACGAGTTATTGTATGCAATGCAAAAGCTATTATCTCTTCAATGCACAACGAGTTCTTGTTTGTAATGCAAAAGCACTTATCTCATCAATGCACAAGGAGTTATTGTATGCAATGCAAAAGCACTCATCGCTTTAGTGCACAACAAGTTCTTGTATGCAATGCAAAAAAGCACTCATCTCTTTAGTGCACAACGAGTTCTTGTATGCAATGCAAAAGCAATTATCTCTTGAATGCACAAAGAGTTCTTGTATGCAATGCAAAAGCAATTTATCTCTTGAATGCACATCGAGTTCTTGTATGCAATGTGAAAGCAATTATCGTTTCAATGCACAAGGAGTTCTTGTATGCATGCAATATCAATTATCGTTTCAATGCACAAGGAGTTCTTGTATGCAATACAAAAAAGCACTTATCTCTTCATTTGCACAACGGGTTCTTGTATGCAATGCAAAAGTACTTATCTCTTCAATGCACAAATTCTTGTATGCAATGCATAAGCAATTATCTCTCAATGCACAACAAGTTCTTGTTTGCAATGTAAAAGCACTTATCTGATCAAAGCACAACGAAATCTTGTATGCATTGCAAAAGCACTCATCTCTTTAGTGCACAAGGAATTCTTTATGCAGTGCAGTGCCAAGCACATATCTCGTCAATCCACAACGAGTTTGTGTATGCATTGCAAAAATACTTATTTCTTCAATGCACAAGGTGTTTTTGTATGCAATGCAAAAGCACTCATCTCTTTAGTGCACAACGAGTTTTTGTATGCAATGCAAAAGCAATTATGTCTTCAGTGCACAAGCAGTTCTTGTTTGCAATGCAAAAGCACTCATCTCTTTAGTGCACAACGAGTTCTTGTATGCAATGCAAAAGTACTCATCTCTTCAATGCACAAGGAGTTCTTGTATGCAATGCAAAAGCACTCATCTCTTTAGTGCACAAGTTATTGTATGCAATGCAATGCACTTATCTCTACAATACACAATGAGATCTTGGATGCAATGAAAAAATATTTATCTCTTCAATATACAACGAGTTCTTTTGTGCAATGCAAAAGCTATTATCTCTTCAATGCACAACATGTTCTTCTAGCAAAAAAGCTATTATATTTTCAATGCACAACTAATTCTTGTATGTAATGCAAAATCAATTATCTCTTGAATGAACAACAAAATCTTGTATGCAATGCAAAAGCAATTATATCTTCCAATGCACAACGAGATCTTGTTTGCAATGCAAAAGCACTTATCTCTTCAGTGCACAAGGAGTTCTTGTATGCAATGCAAAAGCAATTATCTCTTCAATGCACAAGTTCTTGTATGCAATGCAATGCAGTGCATTTATCGCTTCAAGGCACAACGAGTTCTTGTATGCAATGCAAAAATGCACTCATCTCTTTAGTGCACAACGAGATCTTGGATGCAATGAAAAAATATTTATCTCTTCAATGTATAACGAGTTCTTGTGTGCAATGCAAAAGCTATTATATTTCCAATGCACAACTAGTTCTTGTATGTAATGCAACAGCAATTATCTCTTGAATGAACAACAAGTTTTTGTATGCAATGCAAAAGCAATTATATCTTCCAATGCATAACGATATCTTATTTGCAATGCAAAAGCACTCATCTCTTAAATACACAAGGAGTTCTTGTATGCAATGCAAAAGCACTCATCTCTTTAGTGCACAAGTTATTGTATGCAATGCAATGCAATGCATTTATCTCTTCAATGCACAACGACATCTTGGATGCAATGCAAAAATACTCATATCTTCAATGCACAACGAGTTATTGTATGCAATGCAAAAGCTATTATCTCTTCAATGCACAACGAGTTCTTGTTTGTAATGCAAAAGCACTTATCTCTTCAATGCACAAGGAGTTATTGTATGCAATGCAAAAGCACTCATCTCTTTAGTGCACAACGAGTTCTTGTATGCAATGCAAAAAAGCATTCATCTCTTTAGTGCACAACGAGTTCTTGTATGCAATGCAAAAGCAATTATCTCTTGAATGCACATCGAGTTCTTGTATGCAATGCAAAAGCAATTATCTCTTGAATGCACATCGAGTTCTTGTATGCAATGCAAAAGCAATTATCGTTTCAATGCACAACGAATTCTGTATGCAATGCAAAAGATATTATCTCTTGAATGCACATCGAGTTCTTGTATGCAATGCAACAGCAATTATCGTTTCAATGCACAAGGAGTTCTTGTATGCAATACAAAAGCACTTATCTCTTCATTGCACAACGGGTTCTTGTATGCAATGCAAAAGTACTTATCTCTTCAATGCACAACTAATTCTTGTATGCAATGCAAAAGCAATTATCTCTTCAATGCACAACGGGTTCTTGTATGCAATGCAAAAGTACTTATCTCTTCAATGCACAACTAATTCTTGTATGCAATGCAAAAGCAATTATCTCTTCAATGCACAAGTTCTTGTATGCAATGCAAAAGCAATTATCTCTCAATGCACAACAAGTTCTTGTTTGCAATGTAAAAGCACTTATCTGTTCAAAGCACAACGAATTCTTCTATGCATTGCAAAAGCACTCATCTCTTTAGTGCACAACGAGTTCTTGTATGCAATGCAAAAGCAATTATCGTTTCAATGAACAACGAGATCTTGTATGCAATCCAAAAGCAATTATCGTTTCAATGCACAAGGAGTTCTTGTAGCAATGCATTTATCTCTTCAATGCACAACGAATTATTGTATGCAATGCAAAAGCTATTATCTCTTCAATACACAACGAGTTCTTGTTTGCAATGCAAAAGCACTTATCTCTTCAGTGCACTAGTTATTGTATGCAATGCAAAAGCACTCATCTCTTTAGTGTACAACGAGTTCCTGTATGCAATGCAAAAGTACTCATCTCTTGAATGCACAAAGAGTTCTTGTATGCAATGCAAAAATGCACTCATCTCTTTAGTGCACAACAAGTTATTGTATGCAATACAAAAGCAATTATCTCTTCAACGCACAAGTTCTTGTATGCAATGCAATGCAGTGCATTTATCACTTCAATGCACAATGAGATCTTGGATGCAATGCAAAAATACTTATCTCTTCAATGCACAACGAGCTCTTGTATGCAATGCAAAAGCTATTATCTCTTCAATGCACAACGAGCTCTTGTATGCAATGCAAAAGCTATTATCACTTCAATGCACAACGAGAACTACAAACTTCTTGTTTGTAATGTAAAAGAACTTATCTCTTCAATGCTCAAGTAGTTATTGTATGCAATGCAAAAGCACTCATCTCTTTAGTGCACAACGAGTTCTTGTATGCAATGCAAAAGAGCACTCATCTCTTTAGTGAACAATGAGTTCTTGTATGCAATGTAAAAGCAATTATCTCTTGAATGCACAAAGAGTTCTTGTATTCAATATAAAAGCAATTATCTCTTGAATGCACAAAGAGTTCTTGTATGCAATGCAAAAGCAATTATCGTGTCAATGCACAAGGAGTTCTTGTATGCAGTGCAAAAATACACTCATCTCTTTAGTGCACAACGAGCTCTTGGATGCAATGAAAAAATATTTATCTCTTCAATGTATAACGAGTTCTTGTGTGCAATGCAAAAGCTATTATCTCTTCAATGCACAAAATGTTCTTCTCTGCAATGCAAAAGCTATTATATTTTCAATGCACACCTATTTCTTGTATGTAATGCAAAAGCAATTATCTCTTGAATGAACAACAAGTTCTTGTATGCAATGCAAAAGCAATTATATCTTCCAATGCACAACGATATCTTATTTGCAATGCAAAAGAAATTATGTCTTCGATGCACAACGAGATCTTGGATGCAATGCAAAAATATTTATCTCTTCAATGCACAACGAGTTCTTGTATGCAATGCAAAAGCTATTATCTCTTCAATGCATAAAAAGTTCTTATATGCAATGCAAAAGCAATTATGTCCTCAGTGCACAAGGAGTTCTTGTTTGCAATGCAAAAGCACTCATCTCTTTAGTGCACAAGTTATTGTATGCAATGCAATGCAGTGTATTTATCTCTTCAATGCACAACGACATCTTGGATGCAATGCAAAAATACTCATCTCTTCAATGCACAACGAGTTATTGTATGCAATGCAAAAGCTATTATCTCTTCAATGCACAACGAGTTCTTGTTTGTGATGCAAAAGCACTTATCTCTTCAATGCACAAGGAGTTATTGTATGCAATGCAAAAGCACTCATCTCTTTAGTGCACAACGAGTTCTTGTATGCAATGCAAAAAAGCACTCATCTCTTTAGTGCACAACGAGTTCTTGTATGCAATGCAAAAGCAATTATCTCTTGAATGCACAAAGAGTTCTTGTATGCAATACAAAAGCACTTATCTCTTCATTGCACAACGGGTTCTTGTATGCAATGCAAAAGTACTTATCTCTTCAATGCACAACTAATTCTTGTACGCAATGCAAAAGCAATCATCTCTTCAATGCACAAGTTCTTGTATGCAATGCAAAAGCAATTATCTCTCAATGCACAACAAGTTCTTGTTTGCAATGTAAAAGCACTTATCTGTTCAAAGCACAACGAATTCTTGTATGCATTGCAAAAGCGCTCATCTCTTTAGTGCACAACGAGTTCTTGTATGCAATGCAAAAGCAATTATCGTTTCAATGCACAACGAGATCTTGTATGCAATGCAAAAGCAATTATCGTTTCAATGCACAAGTTCTTGTATGCAATGCAATGCAATGCATTTATCTCTTCAATGCACAACGAGTTCTTGTATGCAATGCAAAAGCTATTATCTCTTCAATGCACAACGAGTTCTTGTTTGCAATGCAAAAGCACTTATCTCTTCAGTGCACAAGTATTGTATGCAATGCAAAAGCACACATCTCTTTAGTGTACAACGAGTTCCTATATGCAATGCAAAAGCAATTATCTCTTGAATGCACAAAGAATTCTTGTATGCAATGCAAAAGCAATTATCGTTTCAATGCACAAGGTGTTATTGTATGAAATGCAAAAGCACTTATCTCTCAATGCACAACGAGATCTTGTATGCAAATGCAATGCAAACTCACTTATCTATTCCAATGTACGTGTTCTTGTATGCAATGCAAACGCACTTATCTTTTAATGCACAACAAGCTCTTGTATGCATTGCAATGCAGAAGCACTTTTCTCTTCAATGCACAAAGAGTTCTTGTGTGCAATGCAAACGCACTTATATTTTCCAGTGCACGTGATCTTGTATGCAATGCAAAAGCATATGGTCTTCTGTTTGGCTTGATGTAACATAAGGAGTCAATAAGTATATAAAGTAACTTAATATTTAAGTATTCAGCCCATCTATAAGAACATATAGATGAAAACTTTTTATTGAGCTCTTGGACCAGAAATATGTTCAGAAGGTCAAATAAGCACTTCAGTATAGCCATAACACGATGTAAGAAAACAACAACAACAAAAAAAACAAACACAAAAAAACTTTAAAAAAACCTTATGTGGACCCTTTGGCCAGAAATGGGAATCAGATGGGATAGTATAAGTATATCCAGATTTATTTAAAAGGATTTATAAGTTCATCATCAAGGACTCTTGGGCCTGAAATATATACATTTTTTTTTTTTTTAAACTTAAACAAAAAAAACTTTTGTGGACCCTTTGGACAGAAATGGGAATCAGAAGGCAAGTATATATAGTAGGTTAATTTTCAAGGACTCTGGTCAAAAAAATGTTCAGTAGGTCAAATATGGACTACTGTCTGGCTGATTTAACATAAAAAGGAGTCTATGAGAATATATAGTTGAACATTTTTTGTGGACCTCTTGGTCAGAAATATGTTCAGAAGGTCAAATATGGACTTCTGCATAGCCATAACATGAAAAAAAAAAAATGGGAATGAGATGGGAAGCCGTTGAGTTTGTATAGTAAGTTCATCATCGAGGATTCTTGGGCCAGAAATATATAATTAGAAGGTCAATTAATGTCTTCTTAATGGCTTTATGTAACATAAGGAGGTCAATAAGTATGTATAGTAACTTAATATTTGAGGACTCTTCGGCCAGAAAGATATTCAATAGGTCATAATGGACTACGGTCTGGCTGATTTAACATAAGAAAGAATCTATGGAATATATAGTTGACAACCTTTTGTGGACCCCTTGGCTAGAAACATGTTTAGTAGGTCTAATATGGATTTTCTGTACAGCCATAACATGTTAAAAAAAAAAAAATAAATAACCACAAAAAACCTTAAAAAAACTTTTTGTGGACCCTTTGGCCAGAAATGGGAATCAGATGGGATAGTATAAGTATAATATAAGTTCATCATTGAGGACTCTTGGGGCTGAAATATATACATTTGTTTTTTAAACTTAAACAAAAAAACCTTTTGTGGACCCTTTGGACAGAAATGGGAATCAGAAGGTAAGTCAATGACTATATATAGTAGGTTAATTTTCAAGGACTCTGGTCAAAAAAATGTTCAGTAGGTCAAATATGGACTTCTGTATAGCAATAACATGTTTAAAAAAAAAAAAATGGGAATCAGATGGGAAGCCGTTGAGTTTTTATAGTGTTCATCATCGAGGAATTAATGTCTTCTGAATGGCTTGATGTAACATAAGGAGCAGTCAATAAGTATGTATAGTAACTTAATATTTGAGGACTCTTCGGCCAGAAAGATATTCAAGAGGTCATAATGGACTATGGTCTGGCTGATTTAACATAAAAAATGAGTCTATGAGAATATATAGTTGAACATTTTTTGTGGACCTCTTGGTCAGAAATATGATCAGAAGATCAAATATGGACTTCTGTAGAGCCGTAACATGTAAAAAAAACAACAAAAAAAACAAACACAAAAAATCTTTAAAAAAACCTTTTGTGGACCCTTTGGCCAGAAATGGGAATCAGATTGGATAGTATAAGTTCATCATCGAGGAATCTTGGGCCAGAAATATATTAAAAAAAAAATTAAAACTTAAACAAAAAAACCTTTTGTGGACCCTTTGGACAGAAATGGGAATCAGAAGGTAAGTCAACGACTATATATAGTAGGTTAATTTTCAAGGACTCTGGTCAAAAAAATGTTCAGTAGGTCAAATATGGACTACTGTCTGGCTGATTGAACATAAAAGGGAGTCTATGAGAATATATAGTTGAAAATTTTTTGTGGACCTATTTTGTGGACCTTGGTCAGAAATATGTTCAGAAGGTCAAATATGGACTTCTGTATAGCCATGACATTTAAAAAAAAAAAAAAAAAAAACGGGAATGAGATAGGAAGCCGTTGAGTTTGTATAGTAAGTTCATCGAGGAATCTTGGGCCAGAAATATATAATTAGTAGGTCAATTAATGTCTTCTGAATGGCTTGATGTAACATAAGGAGGAGTCAATAAGTATGTATAGTAACTTAATATTTGAGGACTCTTTGGCCAGAAAGATATTCAATAGGTCATAATGGACTACGGTCTGGCTGATTTAACATCAGAAAGAGTCTATGGAATATATAGTTGACAACCTATTGTGGACCGCTTGGCCAGAAACATATTCAGTAGGTCCAATATGGACTTCTGTACAGCCATAACATGTAAAAAAAAAAAAGAAAACACAAAAAACCTTTTAAAAAAAACCTTTTGTGGATCCTTTGGACAGAAATGGCCATCAAATGGGATAGTATAAGTATAGTATAAGTTCATCATTGAGGAATCTTGGGCCTGAAATATATACATTTTTTTTTTTTAAACTTAAACAACAAAACCTTTTGTGGACCCTTTGAACAGAAATGGGAATCAGAAGGTAAGTCAATGAGTATATATAGTAGGTTAATTTTCAAGGACTCTGGTCAAAACAATGTTCAGTATGTCAAATATGGACTACTGTCTGGCTGATTTAACATAAAAAGGAGTCTATGAGAATATATAGTTCAATATTTTTTGCGGACCTCTTGGTCAGAAATATGTTCAGAAGGTCAAATATGGACTTCTGTATAGCGATAACATGTAAAACAAAAAAACAAAAAAAATGGGAATCAGATGGGAAGCCGTTGAGTTTGTATAGTAAGTTCATCATCGAGGAATTAATGTCTTCTGAATGGCTTGATGTAACATAAGGAGGAGTCAATAAGTATGTATAGTAACTTAATATTTGAGGACTCTTCGGCCAGAAAGATATTCAATAGGTCATAATGGACTACGGTCTGGCTGATTTAACATAAGAAAGAATCTATGGAATATATAGTTGACAACCTTTTGTGGACCCCTTGGCTAGAAACATGTTTAGTAGGTCTAATATGGATTTTCTGTACAGCCATAACATGTTAAAAAAAAAAAAATAAATAACCACAAAAAACCTTAAAAAAACTTTTTGTGGACCCTTTGGCCAGAAATGGGAATCAGATGGGATAGTATAAGTATAATATAAGTTCATCATTGAGGACTCTTGGGGCTGAAATATATACATTTGTTTTTTAAACTTAAACAAAAAAACCTTTTGTGGACCCTTTGGACAGAAATGGGAATCAGAAGGTAAGTCAATGACTATATATAGTAGGTTAATTTTCAAGGACTCTGGTCAAAAAAATGTTCAGTAGGTCAAATATGGACTTCTGTATAGCAATAACATGTTTAAAAAAAAAAAAATGGGAATCAGATGGGAAGCCGTTGAGTTTTTATAGTGTTCATCATCGAGGAATTAATGTCTTCTGAATGGCTTGATGTAACATAAGGAGCAGTCAATAAGTATGTATAGTAACTTAATATTTGAGGACTCTTCGGCCAGAAAGATATTCAAGAGGTCATAATGGACTATGGTCTGGCTGATTTAACATAAAAAATGAGCCTATGAGAATATATAGTTGAACATTTTTTGTGGACCTCTTGGTCAGAAATATGATCAGAAGATCAAATATGGACTTCTGTAGAGCCGTAACATGTAAAAAAAACAACAAAAAAAACAAACACAAAAAATCTTTAAAAAAACCTTTTGTGGACCCTTTGGTCAGAAATGGGAATCAGATTGGATAGTATAAGTTCATCATCGAGGAATCTTGGGCCAGAAATATATAAAAAAAAAAATTAAAACTTAAACAAAAAAACCTTTTGTGGACCCTTTGGACAGAAATGGGAATCAGAAGGTAAGTCAACGACTATATATAGTAGGTTAATTTTCAAGGACTCTGGTCAAAAAAATGTTCAGTAGGTCAAATATGGACTACTGTCTGGCTGATTGAACATAAAAGGGAGTCTATGAGAATATATAGTTGAAAATTTTTTGTGGACCTATTTTGTGGACCTTGGTCAGAAATATGTTCAGAAGGTCAAATATGGACTTCTGTATAGCCATGACATTTAAAAAAAAAAAAAAAAAAAACGGGAATGAGATAGGAAGCCGTTGAGTTTGTATAGTAAGTTCATCGAGGAATCTTGGGCCAGAAATATATAATTAGTAGGTCAATTAATGTCTTCTGAATGGCTTGATGTAACATAAGGAGGAGTCAATAAGTATGTATAGTAACTTAATATTTGAGGACTCTTTGGCCAGAAAGATATTCAATAGGTCATAATGGACTACGGTCTGGCTGATTTAACATCAGAAAGAGTCTATGGAATATATAGTTGACAACCTATTGTGGACCGCTTGGCCAGAAACATATTCAGTAGGTCCAATATGGACTTCTGTACAGCCATAACATGTAAAAAAAAAAAGAAAACACAAAAAACCTTTAAAAAAAAACCTTTTGTGGATCCTTTGGACAGAAATGGCCATCAAATGGGATAGTATAAGTATAGTATAAGTTCATCATTGAGGAATCTTGGGCCTGAAATATATACATTTTTTTTTTTTAAACTTAAACAACAAAACCTTTTGTGGACCCTTTGAACAGAAATGGGAATCAGAAGGTAAGTCAATGAGTATATATAGTAGGTTAATTTTCAAGGACTCTGGTCAAAACAATGTTCAGTATGTCAAATATGGACTACTGTCTGGCTGATTTAACATAAAAAGGAGTCTATGAGAATATATAGTTCAATATTTTTTGCGGACCTCTTGGTCAGAAATATGTTCAGAAGGTCAAATATGGACTTCTGTATAGCGATAACATGTAAAACAAAAAAACAAAAAAAATGGGAATCAGATGGGAAGCCGTTGAGTTTGTATAGTAAGTTCATCATCGAGGAATTAATGTCTTCTGAATGGCTTGATGTAACATAAGGAGGAGTCAATAAGTATGTATAGTAACTTAATATTTGAGGACTCTTCGGCCAGAAAGATATTCAAGAGGTCATAATGGACTACGGTCTGGCTGATTTAACGTAAAAAAGGAGTCTATGAGAATATATAGTTGAATATTTTTTGTGGACCTCTTGGTCAGAAATATGATCAGAAGATCAAATGTGGACAACAAAAAAATCTTTAAAAAAAACCTTTTGTTGACCCTTTGGCCAGAAATGGGAATCAGATGGGATAGTATAAGTATAGTATAAGTTCATCATCGAGGAATCTTGGGCCAGAAATATATATATTTTTTTTTTTAAAACTTAAACAAAAAAACCTTTTGTGGACCCTTTGGACAGAAACGGGAATCAGAAGATAATGAGTATATATAGTAGGTTAATTTTCAAGGACTCTGGTCAAAAAAATGTTCAGTAGGTCAAATATGAACTTCTGTATAGCCATGACATGTAAAAAAAAAAAAAAAAAAAATGGGAATGAGATGGGAAGCCGTTGAGTTTGTATAGTAAGTTCATCATCGAGGAATCTTGGGCCAGAAATATATAATTAATAGGTCAATTAATGTAACATAAGGAGGAGTCAATAAGTATGTATAGTAACTTAATATTTGCGGACTCTTCGGCCAGAAAGATATTCAATAGGTCATAATGGACTACAGTCTGGCTGATTTTTTTTTTTTTAAAACTTAAACAAAAACACCTTTTGTTGACACTTTGTGGATAGAAATAGGAATCAGAAGTTGTCAATGCGTATATATAGTAGGTTAATTTTCAAGAACTCTTCGGCCAGAAAGATATTCAATAGGTCATAATGGACTACGGTCTGGCTGATTTAACATTAGAAAGAGTCTATGGAATATATAGTTGAGTCTATGGAATATATAGGGCCAGAAATATGTAATTAGTCGGTCAATTAATGTTTTCTGAATGGCTTGATGTAACATAAGGAGGAGTTAATAAATATGTATAGTAACTTAATATTTGAGGACTCTTCGGTCAGAAAGACATTCAATAGGTCATAATGGACTACGGACTGACTGATTTAACATCAGAAATAATCTATGGAATATATAATTGACAACCTTTTGTGGACCCCTTGGCCAGAAACATGTTCAGTAGGTCCAATATGGACTTCTGTACAGCCATAACATGTAAAAAAAAAAAAAAAAACAACATCAAAAAAACAAACAAACACAAAAAACCTTTAAAAAAAACATTTTGTGCACCCTTTGGCCAGAAATGGGAATCAGATGGGATAGAATAAGTATAGTATAAGTTCATCATCAAGAAATCTTGGGCCAATTAATGTCTTCTGAATGGCTTGATGTAACATAAGGAGGAGTCAATAAGTATGTGTAGTAACTTAATATTTGAGGACTCTTCGGCCAGAAAGATATTCAATAGGTCATAATGGACTACGGTCTGGCTGATTTAACATCAGAAAGAATCTATAGAATATATAGTTGACAACCTTTTGTGGGCCCCTTGGCTAGAAACATGTTCAGTAGGTCCAGCCATAACATGTAAAAAAAAAAAAACAATAAGAAAAAAAAAAAAACACGAAAAAACTTAAAAAGAAAAAATGTTGTGGACCCCTTGGCCAGAAACATGTTCAGTAGGTCCAATATGGTCTTCTGTACAGCAATAACATGTAAAAAAAAAAAAAAAAAAAAAAAAAAAAAATACCTTTAAAAAAACCTTTTGTGGACCCTTTGGTCAGAAATGGGAATATGGACTACTGTCTGGCTGATTGAACATAAAAAGGAGTCTATGAGAATATATAGTTGAACATTTTTTGTGGACCTCTTGGTCAGAAATATGTTCAGAAGGTCAAATATGGATTATAGTAATAACATGTAAAAAAAGACAAATGGGAATCAGATGGGAAGCCGTTGAGTTTGTATAGGAAGTTCACCATCGAGGAATCTTGGGCCAGAAATATATAATTAGTAGGTCAATTAATGTCTTCTGAATGGCTCGATGTAATATAAGGAGGAGTCATAAGAATGTATAGTAACTTAATATTGGAGGACTCTTCGGACAGAAAGATGTTCAGTAGGTTCAATGTTCAATGGACTACGGTCTGGCAGATTTAACCTGACAGGAGTCAATGGGAATGTATAGAAAAATCATGATTGAGGACTCTTGGGCCAGAAATATATCGTTATAGTAGGTCACTTATGGTCTTCTGAATGACGATGTAACATATGGAGGAGTCAGTAAGTATGTATAGCAATTTAATATATGAGGACTCTTCGGACAGAAAGAAGTTCAGTAGGTCCAATATGGTCTTCTGTACAGCCATAACATGTAAAAAACAAAACAAAAAACCTTAAAATGTTCAGTGGGTCCAATATTGACTTCTGTATAGCCATAATATGTTATAATTTTTTTTTCTTTTTAAACATAAACAAAAAAACCTTTTGTGGACCCTTTGGACAGAAATGGGAATCAGAAGGTAAGTCAATGAGTATATATAGTAGGTTAATTTTCAAGGACTCTGGTCAAAACAATGTTCAGTATGTCAAATATGGACTACTGTCTGGCTGATTTAACATAAAAAGGAGTCTATGAGAATATATAGTTGAATATTTTTTTGTGGACCTCTTGGTCAGAAATATGTTCAGAAGGTCAAATATGGACTTCTGTATAGCCATGACATGTAAAAAAAAAAAAAAAAAAAAAAATGGGAATGAGATGGGAAGCCGTTGAGTTTTTATAGTAAGTTCATCATCGAGGAATCTTGGTCCAGAAATATATAATTAGTAGGTCAATTAATGTCTTCTGAATGGCTTGAAGTAACATAAGGAGTCAATAAGTATGTATAGTAACTTAATATTTGAGGACTCTTCAGCCAGAAATTTGTTCAGTTGGTCAAATATGGATTACTCTCTGACTGATTTAACATAGAAGGAGTCTATAAGAACATATAGTTGAAAACTTTTTATTGAGCTCTTGGTCAGAAATATGTTCAGAAGGTCAAATAAGCACTTCAGTATAGCCATAACATGATGTAAGAAAACAACAACAAAAAAACAAACACAAAAAACCTTAAAAAAACCCCTTTTGTTGACCCTTTGGCCAGAAATGGGAATCAGATGGGAAGTCAATCAGTTTGTGGAGTATAAGTTCATCATTGAGGACTCTTGGGCCAGAAATATATCATTAGTAGGTCACTTATGGTCTTCTGAATGGCTTGATGTAACGTAAGAAGGAGTCAATGAGTATGTATAGTAACTTAATATTTGAGGACTCTTCGGCCAGAAAGATATTCAATAGGTCATAATGGAACATGGTCTGGCTGATTTAACATAAGAAGGAGTCTATAATAATATAATTGAAAAATTTTTGTTGACCTCTTGGTCAGAAATATGTTCACATGGTCAAATATGGACTTCTGTATAGCCATAATATGTATTGTATGCAATGGAAAATCTTATATGCAATGTACATATTTTCCAATGCACGTTTATGCATTGCAATGCAAAAGCACTTATCTCTTCAATGAACAAAGATATTTTGTATGCAATGCAATGCAAATGCATTTATCGCTTCATTGAACAAGCAGATCATGTATGCAATACAAAAGCAATTATCTCTTCAATGCACAAGTTCTTCTTTGTAATGCAAAAGCACTTATCTCTTCAGTGTACAGCGAGTTCTTGTGTGCATTGCACTGCAAAAGCACTTTTCTCTTCAATGCACAACGAGTTTTTGTATGCAATGCAAAAATACTTATCTCTTGGCACAACGAGTTCTTGTGTGCAATGCAAATGCACAAGGAGTTATTTTATGCAATGCAAAAGCAATTATCGTTTCAATGCACAAGGAGTTCTTGTATGCAATGCAAAAGCACTTATCTCTTCATTGCACAACGAGATCTTGTATGCAATGCAAAAGCACTTATCTCTTCATTGCACGAGTTCTTGTATGCAATGCAAAAAGTATTATCTCTTCAAAACACAAGTTCTTGTTTGCAATGCAAATGCACTTATCTCTTCAATGCACAACGAGTTTTTGTATGCAATGCAAAAGCAATTATCTCTTCAAGGCACAAGTTATTGTATGCAATGCAAAAGCTATTATATATTCAATGCACAACGAGTTCTTGTTTGCAATGCAAAAGTAAACATCTCTTCAACGCACAAGGATTTATTGTATGCAATGCAAAAAATCACTCATCTGATTGTACAATGAGTTCTTGTATGCAATGCAAAAGCAATTATCTCTTGAATGCACAAAGAGTTCTTGTATGCAATGCAAAAGCAATTATCTCTTGAATGCACATCGAGTTCTTGTATGCAATGCAATAGCAGTTGTCGTTTCAACGCACAAGGAATTCTTGTATGCAATACAAAATCACTTATCTCTACATTGCACAACAAGTTCTTGTATGCAACGCAAAAGTACTTATCTCTTCAAAGCACAATGAATTCTTGTATGCATTGCAAAAGCACTCATCTCTTTAGTACACAACGAGTTCTGTATGCAATGCAGTGCAAAGCACACATCTCGTCAATCCACTACGAGTTTGTGTATGCATTTCAAAAATACTTATTTCTTCAGTGCATAAGTTGTTTTTGTATGCAATGCAAAAGCACTCATCTCTTTAGTGCACAACGAGTTTTTGTATGCAATACAAAAGCAATTATCTCTAGAATGCACAACACGTTCTTGTTTGCAATGCAAAAGCAATTATATCTTCAATGTACAACGATAACTTGTTTGCAATGGAAAAGCAATTATCTCTAGAATGCACAACAAGTTCTTGTATGCAATGCAAAAATACTTATCTCTTCGATGAGCAACGAGATCTTGGATGCAATGCAAAAATACTTATATCTTCAATGCACTAAGAGATTTTGTATGCAATGCAATGCAAATGCACTTATCGCTTCAATGCACAAGCAGATCATGTATGCAATACAAAAGCAATTATCTCTTCAATGCACAAGTTCTTTTTTGCAATGCAAAAGCACATATCTCTTTTACTCGCTCATATACAGTGAGTTCTTGTGTGCACTGCACTGCAAAAGCACTTTTCTCTTCAAAGCACAACGGGATCTTGTATGCAATGCAAAAATACTAATAATTTCAATGCACAACGAGTTCTTGTATCAATGCAAAAGCAATTATCTCTTCAATGCACAACAACTTCTTGTTTGCAATGCAAATGCACTTATCTCTTCAATGCACAACGAGTTATTGCATGCAATGCAAAAGCTATTATCTCTTCAAAGCACAACAAGTTCTTGTATGCAATGCAAAAGCAATTATCGCTTGAATACACAACGAGTTTTTGTATGCAATGCAAAAGCAATTATCTCTTCAATACACAAGTTCTTGTATGCAGTGCAAACGCAGTTATCTCTCAATGCTCAACACGTTCTTGTTTGCATTGAAAAAGCACTTATCTCTTTAGTGCACAACGAGTTATGTATGCAATGCAGTGCAAAGCACATATCTCGTCAATCCACAACGAGTTTGTGTATACATTGCAAAAATACTTATTTCTTCAATGCACAAGGTGTTTTTGTATGCAATGCAAAAGCACTCATCTCTTTAGTGCACAACAAGTTTTTGTATGCAATGCAACAGCAATTGTCTTCAGTGCACAAGGAGTTCTTGTTTGCAATGCAAAAGCACTCATCTCTTTAGTGCACAAGTTATTGTATGCACAACACGTTCTTGTTTGCAATGCAAAAGCACTTTTCTCTTCAATGCACAATGATCTTTTCTTGTATGCAATGCAAACGCACATCTTTTCAAATGCACGTGTTCTTATATGCAATGTAAAAGCAAATATCTCTTCAATGCACAAGTTCTTGTATGCAATGCAATGCAATGCACATCTCTACAATACACAAAGAGATCTTGGATGCAATGAAAAAATATTTATCTCTTCAATGTACAACGAGTTCTTTTGTGCAATGCAAAAGCTATTATCTCTTCAATGCACAACGAGTTGTTGTATGCAATGCAAAAGCTATTATCTCTTCAATGCATAACAAGTTCTTATATGCAATGCAAAAGCACTCTTCTCTTTAGTGCACAACGAGTTCTTGTATCAACGCAAAAGCAATTATCTCTTGAATGCACATCGAGTTCTTGTATGCAATGCAAAAGCAATTATCGTTTCAATGCACAAGGAGTTCTTGTATGCAATGCAATAGCAATTTATCGTTTCAATGCACAAGGGGTTTTTGTAATGCAATGCAAAAGTACTTATCTCTTCAATACGCAACTAATTCTTGTTTGTAATGCAAAAGCACTTATCTCTTCAATGCACAAGGAGTTATTGTATGCAATGCAAAAGCACTCATCTCTTTAGTGCAGAACGAGATCCTGTATGCAATGCAAAAGTTCTCATCTCTTCAATGCACAAGGAATTCTTGTATGCAATGCAAAAGAGCACTCATCTCTTTAGTGCACAACGAGATCTTGGATGCAATGAAAAATATTTATCTCTTCAATGTATAACGAGTTCTTGTGTGCAATGCAAAAGCTATTATCTCTTCAATGCACAAAATGTTCTTCTCTGCAATGCAAAAGCTATTATATTTTCAATGCACAACTAGTTCTTGTATGTAATGCAAAAGCAATTATCTCTTGAATGAACAACAAGTTCTTGTACGTAATGCAAAAGCAGTTACATCTTCCAATGCACAACGATATCTTGTTTGCAATGCAAAAGCACTCATCTCTTTAGTGCAGAACGAGATCCTGTATGCAATGCAATAGTTCTCATCTCTTCAATGCACAAGGAATTCTTGTATGCAATGCAAAAGAGCACTCATCTCTTTAGTGCACAACGAGATCTTGGATGCAATGAAAAATATTTATCTCTTCAATGTATAACGAGTTCTTGTGTGCAATGCAAAAGCTATTATCTCTTCAATGCACAAAATGTTCTTCTCTGCAATGCAAAAGCTATTATATTTTCAATGCACAACTAGTTCTTGTATGTAATGCAAAAGCAATTATCTCTTGAATGAACAACAAGTTCTTGTATGTAATGCAAAAGCAGTTACATCTTCCAATGCACAACGATATCTTGTTTGCAATGCAAAAGCACTTATCTCTTCAGTGGACAAGGAGTTCTTGTATGGAATGCAAAATAAATTATCTCTTCAATGCACAACGAGTTCTTGTATGCAATGCAAAAGCAATTATCGTTTCAATGCACGAGATCTTGTATGCAATGCAAAAGCAATTATCGTTTCAATGCACAAGTTCTTGTATGCAATGCAATGCAATGCATTTATCTCTTCAATACACAATGAGATCTTGTATGCAATGCAAAAATACTTATCTCTTCAATGCACAACGAGTTCTTGTAAGCAATGCAAAAGCTATTATCTCTTCAATGCACAACGAGTTCTTGCATGCAATGTAAAAGCACTTATCTCTTCAGTGCACAACGAGTTCCTGTATGCAATGCAAAAGTATTCATCTCTTCAATGCACAACGAGTTCTTGTATGCAATGCAAAAGCAATTATCTCTTGAATGCACAAAGAGTTCTTGTTTGCAATGCAATGGCAATTATCGTTTCAATGCACAAGTTCTTGCATGCAATGCAAAACTACTTATCTCTTCAATGCACAACTAATTCTTGTATGCAATGCAAAAGCAATTATCTCTTCAATGCACAAGTTCTTGTATGCAATGCAAACGCAATTATCTCTCAATGCACAACACGTTCCTGTATGCAATGCAAAAGTACTCATCTCTTCAATGCACAACGAGTTCTTGTATGCAATGCAAAAGCAATTATCTCTTGAATGCACAAAGAGTTCTTGTATGCAATGCAATGGCAATTATCGTTTCAATGCACAAGTTCTTGCATGCAATGCAAAATTACTTATCTCTTCAATGCACAACTAATTCTTGTATGCAATGCAAAAGCAATTATCTCTTCAATGCACAAGTTCTTGTATGCAATGCAAACGCAATTATCTCTCAATGCACAACACGTTCCTGTATGCAATGCAAAAGTACTCATCTCTTCAATGCACAACGAGTTCTTGTATGCAATGCAAAAGCAATTATCTCTTGAATGCACAAAGAGTTCTTGTATGCAATGCAATGGCAATTATCGTTTCAATGCACAAGTTCTTGCATGCAATGCAAAATTACTTATCTCTTCAATGCACAACTAATTCTTGTATGCAATGCAAAAGCAATTATCTCTTCAATGCACAAGTTCTTGTATGCAACGCAAACGCAATTATCTCTCAATGCACAACACGTTCTTGTTTGCAATGTAAAAGCACGTATCTGTTCAAAGCACAACGAATTCTTGTATGCATTGCAAAAGCACTCATCTCTTTAGTGCACAACGAGTTCTGTATGCAATGCAGTTCAAAGCACATATCTCGTCAATCCACAACGAGTTTGTGTATGCATTGCAATAATACTTATTTCTTCAATGCACAAGGTGTTTTTGTATGCAATGCAAAAGCACTCATCTCTTTAGTGCACAACGAGTTTTTGTATGCAATGCAAAAGCAATTATGTTTTCAGTACACAAGGAGGTCTTGTTTGCAATGCAAAAGCACACATCTCTTTAGTGCACAACGATTTCTTGTATGTAATGCAAAAGTACTCCTCTCTTTAGAGCACAAAGAGTTCTTGTATGCAATGCAAAAGCAATTGTTTCTTGAATGCACATCGAGTTCTTGTATGCAATGCAAAAGCAATTATCGTTTAAATGCATAAGGAGTTCTTGTATGCAATGCAAAAATACTTATCTCTTCAATGCACAACGAGTGCTTGTATGCAATGCAAAAGCTATTATCTCTTCAATGCACAAGGAGTTATTGTATGCAATGCAAAAGCAATTATCGTTTCAATGCAAACGGAGTTCTTGGATGCAATGCAAAAGCAATTATCTCTTGAATGCACAAAGAGTTCTTGTATGCAATGCAAAAGCTATTATCGTTTCAATGCACAAGGTGTTATTGTATGCAATGCAAAAGCAATTACCTCTTCAATGCACAACTAATTCTTGTATGCAATGCAAAAGCAATTACCTCTTCAATGCGCAAGTTCTTGTATGCAATCCAAACGCAATTATCTCTCAATGCACAACACGTTCTTGTTTGCAATGTAAAAGCACTTATCTGTTCAAAGCACGACGAATTCTTATATGAATTGCAAAAGCACTCATCTCTTTAGTGCAAAACGAGTTCTGTATGCAGTGCAGTGCAAAGCACATATCTCGTCATTTCACAAACGAGTTTGTGTATGCGTTGCAAAACACTTATTGCTTCAATGCACAAGGTGTTTTTGTATGCAATGCAAAAGCAATTATCTCTAGAATGCACTACAAGATCTTGTATGCAATGCAAAAGCAATTATGTCTACAGTATACAAGGAGCTCTTGTTTGCAATGCAAAAGCACTCATCTCTTTAATGCACAACGAGTTCTTGTATGCAATGCAAAAGTACTCATCTCTTAAATGCACAACGATCTTTTCTTATCTACAATGCAAAAGCACTTATCTCTTATAATGAACGACTTCATGTATGCAATGCAAACGCACTTATCTTTTCAAATGGACGTGTTCTTGTATGCAATGCGAAAGCAATTATATCTTCAATGCACAACAAGTTCTTGTTTACAATGCAAATGCACTTATCTCTTCAATGCACAACGAGTTTTTGTATGCAATGCAAAAGAAATTATCTCTTCAATGCACAAGTTCTTGTATGCAATGCAAAAGCAATTATCTCTTGAATGCACAACAAGTTCTTGTATGCAATGCAAAAGCAATTACCTCTTCAGTGCACAACGAGATCTTGTAAGCAATGCAAAAATACTCATCTCTTCAGTGCACGAGTTTTTGTATGCAGTGCAAAAGCAATAATCTCTTGAATGCACATGTATGCAATGCAAAAGCACTTATCTTTTAATGCACAACAAGCTCTTGTATGTATTGCAATGCAGAAGCACTTTTCTCTTCAATGCACAACGAGTTCTTGTGTGCAATGCAAACGCACTTGTCCAGTGCACATGATCTTGTATGCAATGCAAAAGCATATGGTCTTCTGTTTGGCTTGATGTAACATAAGGAGTCAATAACTATGTAAAGTAACTTAATATTTAAGTATTCAGCCCGTCTATAAGAACATATAGATGAAAACTTTTTATTGAGCTCTTGGACCAGAAATATGTTCAGAAGGTCAAATAAGCACTTCAGTATAGCCATAACACGATGTAAGAAAACAACAACAAAAAAAACAAACTCAAAAAAACCTTAAAAAAAACCTTATGTGGACCCTTTGGCCAGAAATGGGAATCAGATGGGATAGTATAAGTATATCCGGATTTATTTAAAAGGATTTATAAGTTCATAATCAAGGACTCTTGGGCCTGAAATATATACTTTTTTTTGTTTTTTTAAACTTAAACAAAAAAAACTTTTGTGGATCCTTTGGACAGAAATGGGAATCAGAAGGTAAGTCAATGAGTATATATAGTAGGTTAATTTTCAAGGACTCTGGTCAAAAAAATGTTCAGTAGGTCAAATATGGACTATGGTCTGGCTGATTTAACATAAAAAGGAGTCTATGAGAATATATAGTTGAACATTTTTTGTGGACCTCTTGGTCAGAAATATATAATTAGTAGGTCAATTAATGTTTTCTGAATGGCTTGATGTAACATGAGGAGTCAATAAATATGTATAGTAACTTAATATTTGGGGACTCTTCGGCCAGAAAGACATTCAATAGGTCATAATGGACTACGGTCTGGCTGATTTAACATTAGAAAGAGTCTATGGAATATATAGTTGAGTCTATGGAATATATAGGGCCAGAAATATTTAATTAGTAGGTCAATTAATGTTTTCTGAATGGCTTGATGTAACATGAGGAGTCAATAAATATGTATAGTAACTTAATATTTGAGGACTCTTCGGCCAGAAAGACATTCAATAGGTCATAATGGACTACGGTCTGGCTGATTTAACATCAGAAAGAGTCTATGGAATATATAGTTGACAACCTGTTGTGGACCCCTTGGCCAGAAACATGTTCAGTAGGTCCAATATGCTCTTCTGCACAGCCATATCATGTAAAAAACAAAACAAAAAAATACAAAAAACCTTAAAAAAAAACTTTTGTGGACCCTTTGGCCAGAAATGGGAATCAGATGGGATAGAATAAGTATAGAGTAAGTTCATCATCAACAAATCTTGGGCCAGAAATATATACTTTTTTTTTTTTTTTAAACAAACAAAAAGACCTTTTGTGGACCCTTTGTGGACAGAAATATGTTCAGTAGGTCAAATATGGACTACTGTCTGGCTGATTTAACATAAAAAGGAGTCTATGAGAATATATAGTTGAACATTTTTTGTGGACCTCTTGGTCAGAAATATGTTCAGAAGGTCAAATATGGACTTCTGTATAGCCATAACATGCAAAAAAAAAAAAAAAAAAAAATGGAAAAAAAAAAATGGGAAGCCGTTGAGTTTGTATAGTAAGTTCATCATCGAGGAATTAATGTCTTCTGAATGGCTTGATGTAAAAAATAAAAAAAATAAAAACTTAAAAAAAAATTTTGTGGACCCTTTGGGCAGAAATGGGAATCAGATGGGATAGTATAAGTGTAATATAAGTTCATCATGGAGGACTCTTGGGGCTGAAATATATACATTTGTTTTTTAAACTTAAACAAAAAAACCTTTTGTGGACCCTTTGGACAGAAATGGGAATCAGAAGGTAAGTCAATGACTATATATAGTAGATTAATTTTCAACGACTCTGGTCAAAAAAATGTTAAGTAGGTCAAATATGGACTACTGTCTGGCTGATTTAACATAAAAAAGGAGTCTATGAGAATATATAGTTGTACATTTTTTGTGGACCTCTTGGTCAGAAATATGTTCAGAAGGTAAAAAATGGACTTCTGTATAGCAATAACATGTTTAAAAAAAAAAAAAGATGGGAATCAGATGGGAAGCCGTTGAGTTTTTATAGTAAGTTCATCATCGAGGAATTAATGTCTTCTGAATGGCTTGATGTAACATAAGGAGGAGACAATAAGTATGTATAGTAACTTAATATTTGAGGACTCTTCGGCCAGAAAGATATTCAAGAGGTCATAATGGACTATGGTCTGGCTGATTTAACATAAAAAATGAGTCTATGAGAATATACAGTTGAACATTTTTTGTGGACCTCTTGGTCAGAAATATGATCAGAAGATCAAATATGGACTTCTGTAGAGCCGTAACATGTAAAAAAAAACAACAAAAAAAAACAAACACAAAAAATCTTTAAAAAAAACCTTTTGTGGACCCTTTGGCCTGAAATGGGAATCAGATTGGATAGTATAAGTATAGTATGTTCATCATCGAGGAATCTTGGGCCAGAAATATATAAAAAAAAAATTTAAAACTTACACAAAAAAACCTTTTGTGGACCCTTTGGACAGAAATGGGAATCAGAAGATAAGTCAATGAGTATATATAGTAGGTTAATTTTCAAGGACTCTGGTCAAAAAAATTTTCAGTAGGTCAAATATGGACTACTGTCTGGCTGATTGAACATAAAAAGGAGTCTATGAGAATATATAGTTGAACATTTTTTGTGGACCTCTTGGTCAGAAATATATAATTAGTAGGTCAATTAATGTTTTCTGAATGGCTTGATGTAACATGAGGAGTCAATAAATATGTATAGTAACTTAATATTTGGGGACTCTTCGGCCAGAAAGACATTCAATAGGTCATAATGGACTACGGTCTGGCTGATTTAACATTAGAAAGAGTCTATGGAATATATAGTTGAGTCTATGGAATATATAGGGCCAGAAATATTTAATTAGTAGGTCAATTAATGTTTTCTGAATGGCTTGATGTAACATGAGGAGTCAATAAATATGTATAGTAACTTAATATTTGAGGACTCTTCGGCCAGAAAGACATTCAATAGGTCATAATGGACTACGGTCTGGCTGATTTAACATCAGAAAGAGTCTATGGAATATATAGTTGACAACCTGTTGTGGACCCCTTGGCCAGAAACATGTTCAGTAGGTCCAATATGCTCTTCTGCACAGCCATATCATGTAAAAAACAAAACAAAAAAATACAAAAAACCTTAAAAAAAAACTTTTGTGGACCCTTTGGCCAGAAATGGGAATCAGATGGGATAGAATAAGTATAGAGTAAGTTCATCATCAACAAATCTTGGGCCAGAAATATATACTTTTTTTTTTTTTTTAAACAAACAAAAAGACCTTTTGTGGACCCTTTGTGGACAGAAATATGTTCAGTAGGTCAAATATGGACTACTGTCTGGCTGATTTAACATAAAAAGGAGTCTATGAGAATATATAGTTGAACATTTTTTGTGGACCTCTTGGTCAGAAATATGTTCAGAAGGTCAAATATGGACTTCTGTATAGCCATAACATGCAAAAAAAAAAAAAAAAAAAATGGAAAAAAAAAAATGGGAAGCCGTTGAGTTTGTATAGTAAGTTCATCATCGAGGAATTAATGTCTTCTGAATGGCTTGATGTAAAAAATAAAAAAATAAAAAACTTAAAAAAAAATTTTGTGGACCCTTTGGGCAGAAATGGGAATCAGATGGGATAGTATAAGTGTAATATAAGTTCATCATGGAGGACTCTTGGGGCTGAAATATATACATTTGTTTTTTAAACTTAAACAAAAAAACCTTTTGTGGACCCTTTGGACAGAAATGGGAATCAGAAGGTAAGTCAATGACTATATATAGTAGATTAATTTTCAACGACTCTGGTCAAAAAAATGTTAAGTAGGTCAAATATGGACTACTGTCTGGCTGATTTAACATAAAAAAGGAGTCTATGAGAATATATAGTTGTACATTTTTTGTGGACCTCTTGGTCAGAAATATGTTCAGAAGGTAAAAAATGGACTTCTGTATAGCAATAACATGTTTAAAAAAAAAAAAAGATGGGAATCAGATGGGAAGCCGTTGAGTTTTTATAGTAAGTTCATCATCGAGGAATTAATGTCTTCTGAATGGCTTGATGTAACATAAGGAGGAGACAATAAGTATGTATAGTAACTTAATATTTGAGGACTCTTCGGCCAGAAAGACATTCAATAGGTCATAATGGACTACGGTCTGGCTGATTTAACATTAGAAAGAGTCTATGGAATATATAGTTGACAACCTGTTGTGGACCCCTTGGCCAGAAACATGTTCAGTAGGTCCAATATGGTCTTCTGCACAGCCATATCATGTAAAAAACAAAACAAAAAAATAATAAAACCTTAAAAAAAACCTTTTGTGGACCCTTTGGCCAGAAATGGGAATCAGATGGGATAGAATAAGTATAGAGTAAGTTCATCATCAACAAATCTTGGGCCAGAAATATATACTTTTTTTTTTTTTTAAACACACAAAAATACCTTTTGTGGACCCTTTGTGGACAGAAATAGAAATCAGAAGTTAAGTCAATGAGTATATATAGTAGGTTAATTTTCAAGAACTCTTCGGCCAGAAAGATATTCAATAGGTCATAATGGACTACAGTCTGGCTGATTTAACATCAGAAAGAGTCTATGGAATATATAGTTGACAACCTTTTGTGGACCCCTTGGCCAGAAACATGTTCAGTAGGTCATGAATGGATTACTCTCTGGCTGATTTAACATAGAAGGAGTCTATAAAAACATATAGTTGAAAACTTTTTATTGAGCTCTTGGTCAGAAATATGTTCAGAAGGTCAAATAAGCAATTCAGTATAGCCATAACATGATGTAAGAAAACAACAACAACAACAACAAAAACGAAAACAAAAACCCTTAAAAAAAAACTTTTGTTGACCCTTTGGCCAGAAATGGGAATCAGATGGGATAAAATAAGTATAGTATAAGTTCATCATCAAGGAATCTTGGGACAGAAATATATAAAAAAAAAAAATTTTAAACAAACTAAAAAAACCTTTTGTAGACCCCTTGGCTAGAAACATGTTCAGTAGGTCCAATATGGACTTTTCTACAGCCATAACGTTAAAAAAAAAAAAAACACAAAAAACACAAAAAAACTTAAAAAAAAAAATTTTGTGGACCCTTTGGCCAGAAATGGGAATCAGATGGGATAGTATATGTATAGTATAAGTTCATCATCGAGGAATCTTGGGCCAGAGATATATACTTTTTTTTTTTTTTAAACTTAAACAAAAAAACCTTTTGTGGACCGTTTGGACAGAAATGGGAATCAGAAGGTAAGTCAATGAGTATATATAGTAGGTTCATTTTCAAGGACTCTGGTCAAAACAATGTTCAGTATGTCAAATATGGACTTCTGTATAGCCATAATATGTTATATATTTTTTTCTTTTTAAACTTAAACAAAAAACCTTTTGTGGACCCTTTGGACAGAAATGGGAGTCAGAAGTTAAAACAATGAGTATATATAGTAGGTTAATTTTCAAGGACTCTGGTCAAAAAAAGTAGTTCAGTAGGTCAAATATGGACTACTGTCTGGCTGATTTAACATCAGAAGGAATCTTTGAGAATAAATACTTGAAAACCTTTTGTTGACCTCTTGGTCAGAAATATGTTCAGTAGGTCAAATATGGACTACTGTCTGGCTGATTTAACATAAAAAGGAGTCTATGAGAATATATAATTGAACATTTTTTGTGGACCTCTTGGTCAGAAATATGTTCAGAAGGTCAAAAATGGACTTCTGTATAGCCATAACAAGTAAAAAAAAAAAAATAATGTAAAAAAAAAAAAATGGGAATCAGATGGGAAGCCGCTGAGTTTGTATAGTAAGTTCATCATCGAGGAATTAATGTCTTCTGAATGGCTTGATGTAAAAAAAAAAAAAAAAAAAAAAACTTAAAAAAAACTTTTGTGGACCCTTTGGGCAGAAATGGGAATCAGATGGGATAGTATAAGTATAATATAAGTTCATCATGTAGGACTCTTGGGGCTGAAATATATACATTTGTTTTTTAAACTTAAACAAAAAAACCTTTTGTGGACCCTTTGGACAGAAATGGGAATCAGAAGGTAAGTCAATGACTATATATAGTAGATTAATTTTCAAGGACTCTGGTCAAAAAAATGTTCAGTAGGTCAAATATGGACTACTGTCTGGCTGATTTAACATAAAAAAGGAGTCTATGAGAATATATAGTTGTACATTTTTTGTGGACCTCTTGGTCAGAAATATGTTCAGAAGGTCAAAAATGGACTTCTGTATAGCAATAACATGTTTAAAAAAAAAAAATGGGAATCAGATGGGAAGCCGTTGAGTTTTTATAGTAAGTTCATCATCGAGGAATTAATGTCTTCTGAATGGCTTGATGTAACAGGAGGAGACAATAAGTATGTATAGTAACTTAATATTTGAGGACTCTTCGGCCAGAAAGATATTCAAGAGGTCATAATGGACTATGGTCTGGCTGATTTAACATAAAAAATGAGTCTATGAGAATATACAGTTGAACATTTTTTGTGGACCTCTTGGTCAGAAATATGATCAGAAGATCAAATATGGACTTCTGTAGAGCCGTAACATGTAAAAAAAACAACAAAAAAAAACAAACACAAAAAATCTTTAAAAAAAACCTTTTGTGGACCCTTTGGCCAGAAATGGGAGTCAGATTGGATAGTATAAGTATAGTATGTTCATCATCGAGGAATCTTGGGCCAGAAATATATTAAAAAAAAATTTAAAACTTACACAAAAAAACCTTTTGTGGACCCTTTGGACAGAAACGGGAATCAGAAGATAAGTCAATGAGTATATATAGTAGGTTAATTTTCAAGGACTCTGGTCAAAAAAATTTTCAGTAGGTCAAATATGGACTACTGTCTGGCTGATTGAACATAAAAAGGAGTCTATGAGAATATATAGTTGAACATTTTTTGTGGACCTCTTGGTCAGAAATATATAATTAGTAGGTCAATTAATGTTTTCTGAATGGCTTGATGTAACATGAGGAGTCAATAAATATGTATAGTAACTTAATATTTGAGGACTCTTCGGCCAGAAAGACATTCAATAGGTCATAATGGACTACGGTCTGGCTGATTTAACATTAGAAAGAGTCTATGGAATATATAGTTGAGTCTATGGAATATATAGGGCCAGAAATATTTAATTAGTAGGTCAATTAATGTTTTCTGAATGGCTTGATGTAACATGAGGAGTCAATAAATATGTATAGTAACTTAATATTTGAGGACTCTTCGGCCAGAAAGACATTCAATAGGTCATAATGGACTACGGTCTGGCTGATTTAACATCAGAAAGAGTCTATGGAATATATAGTTGACAACCTGTTGTGGACCCCTTGGCCAGAAACATGTTCAGTAGGTCCAATATGGTCTTCTGCACAGCCATATCATGTAAAAAACAAAACAAAAAAATAATAAAACCTTAAAAAAAACCTTTTGTGGACCCTTTGGCCAGAAATGGGAATCAGATGGGATAGAATAAGTATAGAGTAAGTTCATCATCAACAAATCTTGGGCCAGAAATATATACTTTTTTTTTTTTTTTAAACACACAAAAATACCTTTTGTGGACCCTTTGTGGACAGAAATAGAAATCAGAAGTTAAGTCAATGAGTATATATAGTAGGTTAATTTTCAAGAACTCTTCGGCCAGAAAGATATTCAATAGGTCATAATGGACTACAGTCTGGCTGATTTAACATCAGAAAGAGTCTATGGAATATATAGTTGACAACCTTTTGTGGACCCCTTGGCCAGAAACATGTTCAGTAGGTCATGAATGGATTACTCTCTGGCTGATTTAACATAGAAGGAGTCTATAAAAACATATAGTTGAAAACTTTTTATTGAGCTCTTGGTCAGAAATATGTTCAGAAGGTCAAATAAGCAATTCAGTATAGCCATAACATGATGTAAGAAAACAACAACAACAACAACAAAAACGAAAACAAAAACCCTTAAAAAAAAACTTTTGTTGACCCTTTGGCCAGAAATGGGAATCAGATGGGATAAAATAAGTATAGTATAAGTTCATCATCAAGGAATCTTGGGACAGAAATATATAAAAAAAAAAAATTTTAAACAAACTAAAAAAACCTTTTGTAGACCCCTTGGCTAGAAACATGTTCAGTAGGTCCAATATGGACTTTTCTACAGCCATAACGTTAAAAAAAAAAAAAACACAAAAAACACAAAAAAACTTAAAAAAAAAATTTTGTGGACCCTTTGGCCAGAAATGGGAATCAGATGGGATAGTATATGTATAGTATAAGTTCATCATCGAGGAATCTTGGGCCAGAGATATATACTTTTTTTTTTTTTTAAACTTAAACAAAAAAACCTTTTGTGGACCGTTTGGACAGAAATGGGAATCAGAAGGTAAGTCAATGAGTATATATAGTAGGTTCATTTTCAAGGACTCTGGTCAAAACAATGTTCAGTATGTCAAATATGGACTTCTGTATAGCCATAATATGTTATATATTTTTTTCTTTTTAAACTTAAACAAAAAACCTTTTGTGGACCCTTTGGACAGAAATGGGAGTCAGAAGTTAAAACAATGAGTATATATAGTAGGTTAATTTTCAAGGACTCTGGTCAAAAAAAGTAGTTCAGTAGGTCAAATATGGACTACTGTCTGGCTGATTTAACATCAGAAGGAATCTTTGAGAATAAATACTTGAAAACCTTTTGTTGACCTCTTGGTCAGAAATATGTTCAGTAGGTCAAATATGGACTACTGTCTGGCTGATTTAACATAAAAAGGAGTCTATGAGAATATATAATTGAACATTTTTTGTGGACCTCTTGGTCAGAAATATGTTCAGAAGGTCAAAAATGGACTTCTGTATAGCCATAACAAGTAAAAAAAAAAAAAATAATGTAAAAAAAAAAAAATGGGAATCAGATGGGAAGCCGCTGAGTTTGTATAGTAAGTTCATCATCGAGGAATTAATGTCTTCTGAATGGCTTGATGTAAAAAAAAAAAAAAAAAAAAAACTTAAAAAAAACTTTTGTGGACCCTTTGGGCAGAAATGGGAATCAGATGGGATAGTATAAGTATAATATAAGTTCATCATGGAGGACTCTTGGGGCTGAAATATATACATTTGTTTTTTAAACTTAAACAAAAAAACCTTTTGTGGACCCTTTGGACAGAAATGGGAATCAGAAGGTAAGTCAATGACTATATATAGTAGATTAATTTTCAAGGACTCTGGTCAAAAAAATGTTCAGTAGGTCAAATATGGACTACTGTCTGGCTGATTTAACATAAAAAAGGAGTCTATGAGAATATATAGTTGTACATTTTTTGTGGACCTCTTGGTCAGAAATATGTTCAGAAGGTCAAAAATGGACTTCTGTATAGCAATAACATGTTTAAAAAAAAAAAAATGGGAATCAGATGGGAAGCCGTTGAGTTTTTATAGTAAGTTCATCATCGAGGAATTAATGTCTTCTGAATGGCTTGATGTAACAGGAGGAGACAATAAGTATGTATAGTAACTTAATATTTGAGGACTCTTCGGCCAGAAAGATATTCAAGAGGTCATAATGGACTATGGTCTGGCTGATTTAACATAAAAAATGAGTCTATGAGAATATACAGTTGAACATTTTTTGTGGACCTCTTGGTCAGAAATATGATCAGAAGATCAAATATGGACTTCTGTAGAGCCGTAACATGTAAAAAAAACAACAAAAAAAAACAAACACAAAAAATCTTTAAAAAAAACCTTTTGTGGACCCTTTGGCCAGAAATGGGAGTCAGATTGGATAGTATAAGTATAGTATGTTCATCATCGAGGAATCTTGGGCCAGAAATATATTAAAAAAAAATTTAAAACTTACACAAAAAAACCTTTTGTGGACCCTTTGGACAGAAACGGGAATCAGAAGATAAGTCAATGAGTATATATAGTAGGTTAATTTTCAAGGACTCTGGTCAAAAAAATTTTCAGTAGGTCAAATATGGACTACTGTCTAGCTGATTGAACATAAAAAGGAGTCTATGAGAATATATAGTTGAACATTTTTTGTGGACCTCTTGGTCAGAAATATATAATTAGTAGGTCAATTAATGTCTTCTGAATGGCTTGATGTAACATAAGGAGGAGTCTATAAGTATGTATAGTCACTTAATATTTGAGGACTCTTAGGCCAGAGAGAAATTCACTAGGTCATAATGGACTACGGTCTGGCTGATTTAACATAAAAAATGAGTCTATGAGAATATATAGTTGAACATTTTTTGTGGACCTCTTGGTCAGAAATATGATCAGAAGATCAAATATGGACTTCTGTAAAGTCGTAACATGTAAAAAAAAAACACAAAAAAAAAACAACAAAAAAATCTTTAAAAAAACCTTTTGTGGACCCTTTGGCCAGAAATTGGAATCAGATGGGATAGTATAAGTATAGTATAAGTTCATCATCGAGGAATCTTGGGCCAGAAATATATTAAAAAAAATTTTAAAACTTACACAAAAAAACCTTTTGTGGACCCTTTGGACAGAAACGGGAATCAGAAGATAAGTCAATGAGTATATATAGTAGGTTAATTTTCAAGGACTCTGGTCAAAAAAATTTTCAGTAGGTCAAATATGGACTACTGTCTGGCTGATTGAACATAAAAAGGAGTCTATGAGAATATATAGTTGAACATTTTTTGTGGACCTCTTGGTCAGAAATATATAATTAGTAGGTCAATTAATGTCTTCTGAATGGCTTGATGTAACATAAGGAGGAGTCTATAAGTATGTATAGTCACTTAATATTTGAGGACTCTTAGGCCAGAGAGAAATTCACTAGGTCATAATGGACTACGGTCTGGCTGATTTAACATAAAAAATGAGTCTATGAGAATATATAGTTGAACATTTTTTGTGGACCTCTTGGTCAGAAATATGATCAGAAGATCAAATATGGACTTCTGTAAAGTCGTAACATGTAAAAAAAAAACACAAAAAAAAAACAACAAAAAAATCTTTAAAAAAACCTTTTGTGGACCCTTTGGCCAGAAATTGGAATCAGATGGGATAGTATAAGTATAGTATAAGTTCATCATCGAGGAATCTTGGGCCAGAAATAAATACATTTTTTTTTTCAGAAAGAGTCTATGGAATATATAGTTGACAACCTTTTGTGGACCACTTGGCCAGAAATATGTTCAGTAGGTCCAATATGGTCTTCTGCACAGCCATAACATGTAAAAAATAAAACAAAAAAACACAAAAAACCTTAAAAAAAACCTTTTGTGGACCCTTTGGCCAGAAATGGGAATCAGAAGGTAAGTCAATTGAGTATATATAGTAGGTTAATTTTCAAGGACTCTGGTCAAAACAATGTTCAGTATGTCAGATATGGACTACTGTCTGGCTGATTTAACATAAAAAGGAGTCTATGAGAATATATAGTTGAACATTTTTTGTGGACCTCTTGGTCAGAAATATGTTCAGAAGGTCAAATATGGACTTCTGTATAGCCATAACATGTAAAAAAAAAAAAAAAAAAAAAAAATTGGGAATCAGATGGGAAGCCGTTGAGTTTGTATAGTGTTCATCATTGAGGAATCTTGGGAAAGAAATATGTAATTAGTAGGTCAATTAATGTCTTCTGAATAGCTTGATGTAACATGAGGAGTCAATAAGTATGTATAGTAACTTAATATTTGAGGACTCTTCGGCCAGAAAGATGTTCAGTAGGTCATAAATGGATTACAATAAGTTCATCATCAAGGAATCTTGGGACAGAAATATATAAAAAAAAAAAATTTTAAACAAACTAAAAAAACCTTTTGTAGACCCCTTGGCTAGAAACATGTTCAGTAGGTCCAATATGGACTTTTCTACAGCCATAACGTTAAAAAAAAAAAAAACACAAAAAACACAAAAAAACTTTAAAAAAAAATTTTGTGGACCCTTTGGCCAGAAATGGGAATCAGATGGGATAGTATATGTATAGTATAAGTTCATCATCGAGGAATCTTGGGCCAGAGATATATACTTTTTTTTTTTTTTAAACTTAAACAAAAAAACCTTTTGTGGACCGTTTGGACAGAAATGGGAATCAGAAGGTAAGTCAATGAGTATATATAGTAGGTTCATTTTCAAGGACTCTGGTCAAAACAATGTTCAGTATGTCAAATATGGACTTCTGTATAGCCATAATATGTTATATATTTTTTTCTTTTTAAACTTAAACAAAAAACCTTTTGTGGACCCTTTGGACAGAAATGGGAGTCAGAAGTTAAAACAATGAGTATATATAGTAGGTTAATTTTCAAGGACTCTGGTCAAAAAAAGTAGTTCAGTAGGTCAAATATGGACTACTGTCTGGCTGATTTAACATCAGAAGGAATCTTTGAGAATAAATACTTGAAAACCTTTTGTTGACCTCTTGGTCAGAAATATGTTCAGTAGGTCAAATATGGACTACTGTCTGGCTGATTTAACATAAAAAGGAGTCTATGAGAATATATAATTGAACATTTTTTGTGGACCTCTTGGTCAGAAATATGTTCAGAAGGTCAAAAATGGACTTCTGTATAGCCATAACAAGTAAAAAAAAAAAAAATAATGTAAAAAAAAAAAAATGGGAATCAGATGGGAAGCCGCTGAGTTTGTATAGTAAGTTCATCATCGAGGAATTAATGTCTTCTGAATGGCTTGATGTAAAAAAAAAAAAAAAAAAAAAACTTAAAAAAAACTTTTGTGGACCCTTTGGGCAGAAATGGGAATCAGATGGGATAGTATAAGTATAATATAAGTTCATCATGGAGGACTCTTGGGGCTGAAATATATACATTTGTTTTTTAAACTTAAACAAAAAAACCTTTTGTGGACCCTTTGGACAGAAATGGGAATCAGAAGGTAAGTCAATGACTATATATAGTAGATTAATTTTCAAGGACTCTGGTCAAAAAAATGTTCAGTAGGTCAAATATGGACTACTGTCTGGCTGATTTAACATAAAAAAGGAGTCTATGAGAATATATAGTTGTACATTTTTTGTGGACCTCTTGGTCAGAAATATGTTCAGAAGGTCAAAAATGGACTTCTGTATAGCAATAACATGTTTAAAAAAAAAAAAATGGGAATCAGATGGGAAGCCGTTGAGTTTTTATAGTAAGTTCATCATCGAGGAATTAATGTCTTCTGAATGGCTTGATGTAACAGGAGGAGACAATAAGTATGTATAGTAACTTAATATTTGAGGACTCTTCGGCCAGAAAGATATTCAAGAGGTCATAATGGACTATGGTCTGGCTGATTTAACATAAAAAATGAGTCTATGAGAATATACAGTTGAACATTTTTTGTGGACCTCTTGGTCAGAAATATGATCAGAAGATCAAATATGGACTTCTGTAGAGCCGTAACATGTAAAAAAAACAACAAAAAAAAACAAACACAAAAAATCTTTAAAAAAAACCTTTTGTGGACCCTTTGGCCAGAAATGGGAGTCAGATTGGATAGTATAAGTATAGTATGTTCATCATCGAGGAATCTTGGGCCAGAAATATATTAAAAAAAAATTTAAAACTTACACAAAAAAACCTTTTGTGGACCCTTTGGACAGAAACGGGAATCAGAAGATAAGTCAATGAGTATATATAGTAGGTTAATTTTCAAGGACTCTGGTCAAAAAAATTTTCAGTAGGTCAAATATGGACTACTGTCTGGCTGATTGAACATAAAAAGGAGTCTATGAGAATATATAGTTGAACATTTTTTGTGGACCTCTTGGTCAGAAATATATAATTAGTAGGTCAATTAATGTCTTCTGAATGGCTTGATGTAACATAAGGAGGAGTCTATAAGTATGTATAGTCACTTAATATTTGAGGACTCTTAGGCCAGAGAGAAATTCACTAGGTCATAATGGACTACGGTCTGGCTGATTTAACATAAAAAATGAGTCTATGAGAATATATAGTTGAACATTTTTTGTGGACCTCTTGGTCAGAAATATGATCAGAAGATCAAATATGGACTTCTGTAAAGTCGTAACATGTAAAAAAAAAACACAAAAAAAAAACAACAAAAAAATCTTTAAAAAAACCTTTTGTGGACCCTTTGGCCAGAAATTGGAATCAGATGGGATAGTATAAGTATAGTATAAGTTCATCATCGAGGAATCTTGGGCCAGAAATAAATACATTTTTTTTTTCAGAAAGAGTCTATGGAATATATAGTTGACAACCTTTTGTGGACCACTTGGCCAGAAATATGTTCAGTAGGTCCAATATGGTCTTCTGCACAGCCATAACATGTAAAAAATAAAACAAAAAAACACAAAAAACCTTAAAAAAAACCTTTTGTGGACACTTTGGCCAGAAATGGGAATCAGAAGGTAAGTCAATTGAGTATATATAGTAGGTTAATTTTCAAGGACTCTGGTCAAAACAATGTTCAGTATGTCAGATATGGACTACTGTCTGGCTGATTTAACATAAAAAGGAGTCTATGAGAATATATAGTTGAACATTTTTTGTGGACCTCTTGGTCAGAAATATGTTCAGAAGGTCAAATATGGACTTCTGTATAGCCATAACATGTAAAAAAAAAAAAAAAAAAAAATTGGGAATCAGATGGGAAGCCGTTGAGTTTGTATAGTGTTCATCATTGAGGAATCTTGGGAAAGAAATATGTAATTAGTAGGTCAATTAATGTCTTCTGAATAGCTTGATGTAACATGAGGAGTCAATAAGTATGTATAGTAACTTAATATTTGAGGACTCTTCGGCCAGAAAGATGTTCAGTAGGTCATAAATGGATTACTCTCTGGCTGATTTAACATAGAAGGTGTCTATAAAAACATATAGTTGAAAACTTTTTATTGAGCTTTTTTTCTTTTTAAACTTAAACAAAAAAACCTTTTGTGGACCCTTTTGATAGAAATGGGAATCAGAAGGTAAAATAATGAGTATATATAGTAGGTTAATTTTCAAGGACTCTGGTCAAAAAAATGTTCAGTAGGTCAAATATGGACTACTGTCTGGCTGATTTAACATCAGAAGGAATCTTTGAGAATAAATACTTGAAAACCTTTTGTGGACCCCTTGGCCAGAAATATGTTCAGTAGGTAAAATATGGACTTCTGAATGGCTTGATGTAACATAAGGAGGAGTCAATAAGTATGTATAGTAACTTAATATTTGAGGACTCTTCGGCCAGAAAGATATTCAAGAGGTCATAATGGACTACGGTCTGGCTGATTTAACATAAAAAAGGAGTCTATGAGCATATATAGTTGAACATTTTTTGTGGACCTCTTGGTCAATAATATGTTCAGAATGTCAAATATGGACTCCTGTATAGCAATAACATGTTTAAAAAAAAAATAGTAATCAGAAGGGAAGCCGTTGAGTTTGTATAGTAAGTTCATCATTGAGGAATTAATGTCTTCTGAATGGCTTGATGTAACATAAGGAGGAGTCAATAAGTATGTATAGTAACTTAATATTTGAGGACTCTTCGGCCAGAAAGATATTCAAGAGGTCATAATGGACTACGGAAAGATGTTCAGAAGGTCAAATATGGACTTCTTTATAGCCATGACATGTAAAAAAAAAAAAAAAAAAAAAAAAAAAAAAAGGGAACCAGATGGGAAGCCGTTGAGTTTGTATAGTGTTCATCATCAAGGAATCTTGGGCCAGAAATATATAATTAGTAGGTCAATTAATGTCTTCTGAATGGCTTGATGTAACATAAGGAGGAGTCAATAAGTATGTATATTAACTTAATATTTGAGGACTCTTCGGCCACAGAGAAATTCACTAGGTCATAATGGACTACGGTCTGGCTGATTTAACATCAGAAAGAATCTATAGAATATATAGTTGACAACCTTTTGTCACCCCTTGGCTAGAAACATGTTCAGTAGGTCCAATATGGACTTCTGTACAGCCATAACATGTAAAAAAAAACAAGAAAAAAAAAAAACACGAAAAACCTTAAAAAGAAAAAATGTTGTGGATCATTTGGCCAGAAATGGGAATCAGAGTTGATAGTATATGTATAGTATAAGTTCATCATCGAGGAATCTTGGGCCAGAGATATATACTTTTTTTTTTTTTTTTTAAGCTTAAACAAAAAAAACTTTTGTGGACCCTTTGGACAGAAATGGGAATCAGAAGGTAAGTCAATGAGTATACATAGTAGGTTAATTTTCAAGGACTCTGGTCAAAACAATGTTCAGTATGTCAAATATGGACTACAATCTGGCTGATTTAACATAAAAAGGAGTCTATGAGAATATATAGTTGAATATTTTTTTGTGGACCTCTTGGTCAGAAATATGTTCAGAAGGTCAAATATGGACTTCTGTATAGCCATGACATGTTAAAAAAAAAAAAAAAAAAAATGGGAATCAGATGGGAAGCAGTTGAGTTTTTATAGTAAGTTCATCATCGAGGAATCTTGGGCCAGAAATATATAATTAGTAGGTCAATTAATGTCTTCTGAATGGCTTGATGTAACATAAGGAGGAGTCAATAAGTATGTATAGTAACTTAATATTTGAGGACTCTTCGGCCAGAAATTTGTTCAGTTGGTCAAATATGGATTACTCTCTGGCTGATTTAACATGGAAGGAGTCTATAAGAACATATAGTTGAAAACTTTTTATTGAGCTCTTGGTCAGAAATACGTTCAGAAGGTCAAATAAGCACTTCAGTATAGCCATAACATGATGTAAGAAAACAACAACAACAAAAAAGCAAACACAAAAAACCTTTAAAAAAACCTTTTGTTGACCCTTTGGCCAGAAATGGGAATCAGATGGGAAGTCAATCAGTTTGTGTAGTATAAGTTCATCATTGAGGACTCTTGGGCCAGAAATATATCGTTAGTAGGTCACTTATGGTCTTCTGAATGGCTTGATGTAACGTAAGAAGGAGTCAATGAGTATGTATAGTAACTTAATATTTGAGGACTCTTCGGCCAGAAAGATATTCAATAGGTCATAATGGAAAATGGTCTGGCTGATTTAACATAAGAAGGAGTCTATAATAATATAATTGAAAAAATTTTGTTGACCTCTTGGTCAGAAATATGTTCAGTAGGCCAAATATGGACTACTGTCTGGCTGATTTAACATAAAAAGGAGTTTATGAGAATATATAGTTGAACATTTTTTGTGGACCTCTTGGTCAGAAATATGTTCACATGGTCAAATATGGACTTCTGTATAGCCATAATATGTAAAAAAAAAAACACAACAACAACAAAAACAAACACAAAAAACCTTACTACTTATCTCATCAATGCACAATGAGATCCTGTATGCAATGCAAAAATATTTATCTCTCCAATGTACAACAAATTCTTGTATGCATTTTAAAAGTACTTATCTCTTCAATGCACATCGAGTTCTTTGTATGCAATGCAGTGCAAAGCACTTATCTCGTCAATGCACAACGAGATCCTGTATGCAATTCAATGCAAATGCACTTATCTCTTCAATGCACAAGGAGATCATGTATGCAGTGCAAAAGCAATTATCTATTCAATGCAAAACGAGTTCTATTGTGCAATGCAAAAACTATTATCCTTCAATGCACAACGAGTTCTTGTATGCAATGCAGTGCAAAGCACTTATCTCTTAAATGCACAACGAGATGTTGTATGCAATGCAGTGCAAAGCACTTATCTCTTAAATGCACAACGAGATGTTGTATGCAATGCAAACGCACATATCTTTTCCAATGCACGTGTTCTTGTATGCAATGCAAAATAAGGAGTCAATAAGTATGTATAGTAACTTAATATCTGAGGACTCTCCTGCCAGAAAGATGTTCAGTAATACAGTAATAATGGGACTATGGATTTAACATGGGAATGTATAGAACGTTCATGATTGAGGACTTTTGTGCCAGAAATATGTTCAGTAGTTCAACTATGGACAAGGGTCTGGCAATTGCTAATGCACTTTGCACATTTAAAGAAGAATGCACAACGTATTCTTGTATGCAATGGAAAATCTTATGTGCAATATACATATTTTCCAATACACGTTTATGCATTGCAATGCAAAAGCACTTATCTCTTCAGTGTACAGCGAGTTCTTGTGTGCATTGCACTGCAAAAGCACTTTTCTTTTCAATGCACAACGAGTTTTTGTATGCAATGCAAAAATATTTGTCTCTTGGCACAACGAGTTCTTGTGTGCAATGCAAATGCACAAGGAGTTATTTTATGCAATGCAAAAGCAATTATCGTTTCACTGCACAAGGAGTTCTTGTAGCAATGCAAAAGCAATTATCTCTTCAATGCACAAGTTCTTTTATGCAATGCAAAAGCAATTATCGTTTCAATGCACAAGGAGTTCTTGTATGCAATGCAAAAGCACTTATCTCTTCATTGCACAACGAGATCTTGTATGCAATGCAAAAATACTTATCTTTTCAATGCACAACGAGTTCTTGTATGCAATGCAAAAAGAATTATCTCTTCAAAACACAAATTCTTGTTTGCAATGCAAATGCACTTATCTCTTCAATGCACAACGCGTTTTTGTATGCAATGCAAAAGCAATTATCTCTTCAATGCACAACGAGTTCTTGTTTGCAATGCAAAAGTAAACATTTCTTCAATGCACAAGGATTTATTGTATGCAATGCAAAAAATCACTCATCTCTTTAGTGTACAATGAGTTCTTGTATGCAATGCAAAAGCAATTATCTCTTGAATGCACAAAGAGTTCTTGTATGCAATGCAAAAGTTCTTATCTCTTCAAAGCACAACGAATTCTTGTATGCATTGCAAAAGCACTCATCTCTTTAGTACACAACGAGTTCTGTATGCAATGCAGTGCAAAGCACATATCTCGTCAATCCACTACGAGTTTGTGTATGCATTTCAAAAATACTTATTTCTTCAATGCATAAGTTGTTTTTGTATGCAATGCAAAAGCACTCATCTCTTTAGTGCACAAGAAGTTCTTGTTTGCAATGTAAAAGTACTATACTCTTCAATGCACAACGATCATTTCTTGTATACAATGCAAAAGCACTTGTCTCTTATAATGAACGACTTCATGTATGCAGTGCAAACGCACTTATCTTTTCAAATGCACGTGTTCTTGTATGCAGTGCAAAAGCTATTATATCTTCAATGCACAACGAGATCTTGGATGCAATGCAAAAATACTTATCTCTTCAATGCACAAGTTCTTGTTTGCAATGCAAACGCAGTTATCTCTCAATGCTCAACACGTTCTTGTTTGCATTGCAAAAGCACTCATCTCTTTAGTGCACAACGAGTTATATATGCAATGCAGTGCAAAGCACATATCTCGTCAATCCACAACGAGTTTGTGTATACATTGCAAAAATGCTTATTTCTTCAATGCACAAGGTGTTTTTGTATGCAATGCAAAAGCACTCATCTCTTTAGTGCACAACAAGTTTTTGTATGCAATGCAATAGCAATTGTCGTTTCAATGCACAAGGGGTTCTTGTATGCAATGCAAAAGTACTTATCTCTTCAATACACAACTAATTCTTGTTTGTAATGCAAAATCACTTATCTCTTCAATGCACAAGGAGTTATTGTATGCAATGCAAAAGCACTCATCTCTTTAGTGCAGAACGACTTCCTGTATGCAATGCAAAAGTAATCTCTTCAATGCACAAGGAATTCTTGTATGCAATGCAAAAGAGCACTCATCTCTTTAGTGCACAACGAGATCTTGGATGCAATGAAAAAATATTTATCTCTTTAATGTATAACGAGTTCTTGTGTGCAATGCAAAAGCTATTATCTCTTCAATGCACAAAATGTTCTTCTCTGCAATGCAAAAGCTATTATATTTTCAATGCACAACTAGTTCTTGTATGTAATGCAATAGCAATTATCTCTTGAATGAACAACAAGTTCTTGTATGCAATGCAAAAACAATTACATCTTCCAATGCACAACGATATCTTGTTTGCAATGCAAAAGCACTTATCTCTTCAGTGCACAAGGAGTTCTTGTATGCAATGCAAAATTAATTATCTCTTCAATGCACAACGAGTTCTTGTATGCAATGCAAAAGCAATTATCGTTTCAATGCACGAGATCTTATATGCAATGCAAAAGCAATTATCGTTTCAATACAAAAGGAGTTCTTGTAGCAATGCAAAAGCAATTATCTCTTCAATGCACAAGTTCTTGTATGCAATGCAATGCAATGCATTTATCTCTTCAATGCACAACGAGTTCTTGTATGCAATGCAAAAGCTATTATCTCTTCAATGCACAACGAGTTCTTGCATGCAATGCAAAAGCAAATATATCTTCAATGCACAATGAGTTCTTGTTTGCAATGTAAAAGCACTTATCTCTTCAGTGCACAACGAGTTCCTGTATGCAATGCAAAAGTACTCATCTCTTCAATGCACAACGAGTTCTTGTATGCAATGCAATGGCAATTATCGTTTCAATGCACAAGTTCTTGTATGCAATGCAAAACTACTTATCTCTTCAATGCACAACTAATTCTTGTATGCAATGCAAAAGCAATTATCTCTTCAATGCACAAGTTCTTGTACGCAATGCAAACGCAATTATCTCTCAATGCACAACACGTTCTTGTTTGCAATGTAAAAGCACGTATCTGTTCAAAGCACAACGAATTCTTTTATGCATTGCAAAAGCACTCATCTCTTTAGTGCACAACGAGTTCTGTATGCAATGCAGTTCAAAGCACATATCTCGTCAATCCACAAAGAGTTTGCGTGTGCATTGCAATTCAATTCACAAGGTGTTTTTGTATGCAATGCAAAAGCACTAATCTCTTTACTGCACAACGAGTTTTTGTATGCCGTGCAAAAGCAATTATCTCTAGAATGCACTACAAGTTCTTGTATGCAATGCAAAAGCAATTATGTTTTCAGTACACAAGGAGGTCTTGTTTGCAATGCAAAAGCACACATCTCTTTAGTGCACAACGATTTCTTGTATGCAATGCAAAAGTACTCATCTCCTTAGAGCACAAAGAGTTCTTGTATGCAATGCAAAAGCAATTATCGTTTCAATGCACAACAAGTTCTTGTATGCAATGCAAAAGCAATTATCGTTTCAATGCAGAAGGAGTTCTTGTATGCAATGCAAAAATACTTATCTCTTCAATGCACAACGAGTTCTTGTATGCAATGCAAAAGCTATTATCTCTTCAATGCACAAAGAGTTCTTGTATGCAATGCAAAAGCAATTATCGTTTCAATGCACAAGGTGTTATTGTATGCAATGCAAAAGCAATTATCTCTTCAATGCACAACTAATTCTTGTATGCAATGCAAAAGCAATTATCTCTTCAATGCACAAGTTCTTGTATGCAATCCAAACGCAATTATCTCTCAATGCACAACACGTTCTTGCTTGCAATGTAAAAGCACTTATCTGTTCAAAGCACGACGAATTCTTATATGCATTGCAAAAGCACTCATCTCTTTTAGTGCACAACGAGTTCTGTATGCAATGCAGTGCAAAGCACATATCTCGTCATTCCACAACGAGTTTGTGTATGCGTTGCAAAAATACTTATTTCTTCAATGCACAAGGTGTTTTTGTATGCAATGCAAAAGCAATTATCTCTAGAATGCACTACAAGATCTTGTATGCAATGCAAAAGCAATTATGTCTACAGTATACAAGGAGCTCTTGTTTGCAATGCAAAAGCACTCATCTCTTTCATGCACAACGAGTTCTTGTATGCAATGCAAAAGTACTCATCTCTTAAATGCACAAGGAGTTCTTGTATGCAATGCAAAAGCACTCATCTCTTTAGTGCACAAGTTATTGTATGCACAACACGTTCTTGTTTGCTATATAAAAGCACTTTTCTCTTCAATGCACAACGATCTTTTCTTATCTACAATGCAAACGCGCTTATAATGAACGACTTCATGTATGCAAAGCAAACGCACTTATCTTTTCAAATGGACCTGTTCTTGTATGCAATGCAAAAGTACTAATCTCTTCAATGCACAAGGATTTCTTATATGCAATGCAAAGCACTCATCTCTTTAGTGCACAACGAGTTCTTGTATGCAATGCAAAAGCAATTATCGTTTCAATGCACAAGGAGTTCTTGTATAAAATGCAAAAGCAATTATCGTTTCAATGCATAAGGAGTTCGATTGCAATACAAAAGCATTTATCTCTTCATTACACAACAAGATCTTTTATGCAATGCAAAAATACTCATCTTTTCAATGCACAAAGAGTTCTTGTATGCAATGCAAAAAATATTATCTCTTCAATGTACAACAAGTTCTTTTTTGCAATGCAAATGCACTTATCTCTTCAATGCACAACGAGTTTTTGTATGCAATGCAAAAGCAATTATCTCTTCAATGCACAAGTTCTTGTATGCAATTCAAAAGCAATTATCTCTTGAATGCACAACAAGTTCTTGTATGCAATGCAATGCAGAAGCACTTTTCTCTTCAATGCACAACGCGTTCTTGTGTGCAATGCAAACGCACTTATCCAGTGCACGTGATCTTGTATGCAATGCAAAAGCATATGGTCTTCTGTTTGGCTTGATGTAACATAAGGAGTCAATAACTATGTAAAGTAGCTTAATATTTAAGTATTCAGCCCGTCTATAAGAACATATAGATGAAAACTTTTTATTGAGCTCTTGGACCAGAAATATGTTCAGAAGGTCAAAAAAGCACTTCAGTATAGCCATAACACGATGTAAGAAAACAACAACAAAAAAAACAAACTCAAAAAAACCTTAAAAAAAAACCTTATGTGGACCCTTTGGCCAGAAATGGGAATCAGATGGGATAGTATAAGTATCTCCAGATTTATTTAAAAGGATTTACAAGTTCATCATAAAGGACTCTTGGGCCTGAAATATATACATTTTTTTTTTTTTTTAAACTTAAACAAAAAACTTTTGTGGACCCTTTGGACAGAAATGGGAATCAGAAGGTAAGTCGGTTAATTTTCAAGGACTCTGGTCAAAAAAATGTTCAGTAGGTCAAATATGGACTACTGTCTGGCTGATTTAACATAAAAAGGAGTCTATGAGAATATATAGTTGAACATTTTTTGTGTGACATCTTGGTCAGAAATATGTTCAGAAGGTCAAATATGGACTTCTGTATAGCCATAACATGAAAAAAAAAAAATGGGAATGAGATGGGAAGCCGTTGAGTTTGTATAGTAAGTTCATCATCGAGGAATCTTGGGCCAGAAATATATAATTAGTAGGTCAATTAATGTCTTCTGATTGGCTTTATGTAACATAAGGAGGAGTCAATAAGTATGTATAGTAACTTAATATTTGAGGACTCTTCCGCCAGAAAGATATTCAATAGGTCATAATGGACTACGGTCTGGCTGATTTAACATCAGAAAGAATCTATGGAATACATAGTTGACAACCTTTTGTGGACCCCTTGGCTAGAAACATGTTCAGTAGGTCTAATATGGACTTCTGTACAGCCATATGTAAAAAAAAAAAAAAAAAAATAAGCACAAAAAACCTTAAAAAAACGTTTTAATCAGATGGGATAGTATAAATTCATCATAGAGGACTCTTGGGCCTGAAATATATTAAAAAAAATTTTTAAACTTAAACAAAAAAACCTTTTGTGGACCCTTTGGATAGAAACGGGAATCAGAAGGTAAAACAATGAGAATATAGTAGGTTAATTTTCAAGGACTCTGGTCAAAAAAATGTTCAGTAGGTCAAATATGGACTACTCTCTGGCTGATTGAACATAAAAAGGAGTCTATGAGAATATATAGTTGAACATTTTTTGCGGACCTCTTGGTCAGATATATGTTCAGAACGTCAAATATGGACTTCTGTATAGCCATAACATGTAAAAAAAAAAAAAAAAATGAACCAGATGGGAAGCCGTTGAGTTTGTATAGTGTTCATCATCGAGGAATCTTAGGCCAGAAATACATAATTAGCAGGTCAAATAATGTCTTCTGAATGGCTTGATGTAACATAAGGAGGAGTCAATAAGTATGTATAGTAACTTAATATTTGAGGACTCTTCGGCCAGAAAGATGTTCTGTAGGTCATAAATGGATTACTCTCTGGCTGATTTAACATAGGAGTGTATAAAAACATATAGTTGAAAACTTTTTATTGAGCTCTTGGTCAGAAATATGTTCAGAAGGTCAAACAAGCAATTCAGTATAGCCATAACATGATGTAAGAAAACAACAACAACAACAAAAACAAACACAAAAACCCTTAAAAAAAAACCTTTTGTGGACCCTTTGGCCAGAAATGGGAATCAAATGGGAAGTCAATGAGTTTGTTTAGTATAAGTTCATCATCGAGGAATCTTGGGCCAGAAATATATCGTTAGTAGGTCACATGGACTTCTGAATGACTTGATGTAACATATGGAGGAGTAAATAAGTATGTATAGTAATTTAATATTTGAGGACTCTTCGGACAGAAAGATGTTCAATAGGTCATAATATACTATGGTCTGACTGATCTAACCTGAGAGGAGTCAATGGGAATGTATAGAAAAATCATGATTGAGGACTCTTGGACCACAAATTTGTTCAGTTGGTCAAATATTGATTACTGTCAGGCTGATTTAACATAGGAGTCTATAAGAATATATAGTTGAAAACTTTTTGTGGACCTCTTTTTCAGAAATATGTTCAGTAGGTCCAATATTGACTTCTGCATAGCCATAATATGTTTTTTTTTCTTTTTTCTTTTTAAACTTAAACAAAAAAACCTTTTGTGGACACTTTGGATAGAAATGGGAATCAGAAGGTAAAACAATGAGTATATAGTAGGTTAATTTTCAAGGACTCTGATCAAAAAAATGTTCAGTAGGTCAAATATGGACTACTGTCTGGCTGATTTAACATAAAAAGGAGTCTATGAGAATATATAGTTGAACATTTTTTGTGGACCTCTTGTTAAGAAATATGTTCAGAAGGTCAAATATGGACTTCTGTATAGCCATAACATGTATAAAAAAAATAAAATAAAGAAAAATTTGAATCAGATGGGAAGCCGTTGAGTTTGTATAGTAAGTTCATGATTGAGAAATTAATGTCTTCTGAATGGCTTCATGTAAAAAAAAAAAAAAAAACTTAAAATAAACTTTTGTGGACCCTTTGGCCAGAAATGGGAATCAGATGGGATAGTATAAGTATAATATAAGTTCATCATCGAGGACTGTTGGGGCTGAAATATATACATTTGTTTTTTTAAACTTAAACAAAAAAACCTTTCGTGGACCCTTTGGACAGAAACGGGAATCAGAAGATGTCAATGAGTATATATAGTAGGTTAATTTTCAAGGACTCTGGTCAAAAAAATGTTCAGTAGGTCAAATATGGACTACTGTCTGGCTGTTTGAACATAAAAAGGATTCTATGAGAATATATAGTTGAACATTTTTTGTGGACCTCTTGGTCAGAAATATGTTCAGAACGTCAAATATGGACTTCTGTATAGCCATAACGTAAAAAAAAAAAGAAAAAAAAAGGGAACCAGATGGGAAGCCGTTGAGTTTGTATAGTGTTCATCATCGAGGAATCTTGGGCCAGAAATATATAATTAGCAGGTCAATTAATGTCTTCTGAATGGCTTGATGTAACATAAGGAGGAGTCTATAAGTATGTATAGTAACTTAATATTTGAGGACTCTTCGGCCAGAGAGAAATTCACTAGGTCATAATGGACTACGGTCTGGCTGATTTAACATCAGAAAGAATCTATGGAATATATAGTTGACAAACTTTTGTGGACCCCTTGGCTAGAAACATGTTCAGTAGCTCCAATATGGACTTCTGTACAGCCATAACATGTAAAAAAAAACAGCAAAAAAAAAAAACAACAAGAAACCTTAAAAAGAAAAAATTTTGTGGACCATTTGGCCAGAAATGGGAATCAGATGGGATAGTATATGTATAGTATAAGTTTATCATCGAGGAATCTTGGGCCAGAAATATATACTTTTTTTTTTTTTTTAATCTTAAACAAAAAAACCTTTTGTGGACCCTTTGGACAGAAATGGGAATCAGAAGGTGTCAATAAATATATATAGTAGGTTAACTTTCAAGGACTCTGGTCAAAAAAATGTTCAGTAGGTCAAATATGGACTACTTTCTGGCTGATTTAACATAAAAAGGAGTCTATGAGAATATATAGTTGAACATTTTTTGAGGACCTCTTGGTCAGAAATATGTTCAGAAGGTCAAATATGGACTTCTGTATAGCCATAACATGTAAAAAATAAATAAATAAATAAAAAATGGGAATCACATGGGAAGCCGTTGAGTTTGTATAGTAAGTTCATCATCGAGGAATTAATGTCTTCTGAATGGCTTGATGTAAAAAAAAAAAAAAACTTAAAAAAAACTTTTGTGGACCCTTTGGCCAGAAATGGGAATCAGATGGGATAGTATAAGTATAATTTAAGTTCATCATTGAGGACTCTTGGGGCTGAAATATATACATTTGTTTTTTAAACTTAAACAAAAAAACCTTTTGTGGACCCTTTGGACAGAAATGGGAATCAGAAGGTAAGTCAATGACTATATATAGTAGGTTAATTTTCAAGGACTCTGGTAAAAAAAACGTTCAGTAGGTCAAATATGGACTACTGTCTGGCTGATTTAACATAAAAAAGGAGTCTATGAGAATATATAGTTGTACATTTTTTGTGGACCTCTTGGTCAGAAATATGTTCAGAAGGTCAAAAATGGACTTCTGTATAGCAATAACATGTTTTAAAAAAAAAATGGGAATCAGATGGGAAGCCGTTGAGTTTTTATAGTAAGTTGATCATCGAGGAATTAATGTCTTCTGAATGGCTTGATGTAACATAAGGAGGAGTCAATAAGTATGTATAGTAACTTAATATTTGAGGACTCTTCGGCCAGAAAGATATTCAAGAGGTCATAATGGACTATGGTCTGGCTGATTTAACATAAAAAATGAGTCTATGAGAATATATAGTTGAACATTTTTTGTGGACCTCTTGGTCAGAAATATGTTCAGAAGGTCAAATATGGACTACTGTCAGGCTGATTTCACAAAAAGGAGAGTCTATGAGAATATATAGTTGAACATTTTTGTGGACCTCTTGGTCAGAAATATGTTCAGAAGGTCAAATATGGACTTCTGCATAGCCATGACATGTAAAAAAAAAAAAAAAAAAAAAATTGGGAATGAGATAGGAAGACGTTGAGTTTGTATAGTAAGTTCATCGAGGAATCTTGGGCCAGAAATATATAATTAGAAGGTCAATTAATGTCTTCTGAATGGCTTGATGTAACATAAGGAGGAGTCAATAAGTATGTATAGTAACTTAATATTTGAGGACTCTTCGGCCACAGAGAAATTCACTAGGTCATAATGGACTGTGGTCTGGCTGATTTAACATCAGAAAGAGTCTATGGAATATATAGTTGACAACCAAGACAGTAGTCCAGCCATAACATGTAAAAAAAAAAAAAAAAAAACACAAAAAACCTTTAAAAAAAACCTTTTGTGGAGCCTTTGGATAGAAATGGGAATCAAATGGGATAGTATAAGTATAGTATAAGTTCATCATTGAGGAATCTTGGGCCTGAAACATATACATTTTTTTTTTTTTTAAACAAACAACAAAACCTTTTGTGGACCCTTTGAACAGAAATAGGAATCAGAAGGTAAGTCAACGAGTATATATAGTAGGTTAATTTTCAAGGACTCTGGTCAAAAAATTGTTCAGTAGGTCAAATATGGACTACTGTCTGGCTGATTTAACATAAAAAAGGAGTCTATGAGAATATATAGTTGAACATTTTTTGTGGACCTCTTGGTCAGAAATATATTCAGAACGTCAAATATGGACTCCTGTATAGCAATACCATGTTTTTAAAAAAAAATGGGAATCAGATGGGAAGCCGTTGAGTTTGTATAGTAAGTTCATCATCGAGGAATTAATGTCTTCTGAATGGCTTGATGTAACATAAGGAGGAGTCAATAAGTATGTATAGTAACTTAATATTTGCGGACTCTTCGGCCAGAAAGATATTCAAGAGGTCATAATGGACTACGGTCTGGCTGATTTAACATAAAAAAGGAGTCTATGAGAATATATAGTTGAATATTTTTTGTGGACCTCTTGGTCAGAAATATGATCAGAAGATCAAATATGGACTTCTGTATAGCCGTAACATGTAAAAAAAAAAAAACAACAAAAAAAACAACAAAAAAACCTTTTGTGGACTCTTTGGCCAGAAATGGGAATCAGATGGGATAGTATAAGTATAGTATAAGTTCATCATCGAGGAATCTTGGGACAGAATAAATATATTTTTTTTTAAAACTTAAACAAAAAAACCTTTTGTGGACCCTTTGGACAGAAACGGGAATCAGAAGAAGTCAATGAGTATATATAGTAGGTTAATTTTCAAGGACTCTGGTCAAAAAAATGTTCAGTAGGTCAAATATGGACTACTGTCTGGCTGATTTAGCATAAAAAGGAGTCTATGAGAATATATAGTTGAACATTTTTTTGTGGACCTCTTGGTCAGAAATATGCTCAGAAGGTCAAATATGAACTTCTGTATAGCCATGACATGGAAAAAAAAAAAAAAAATGGGAATGAGATGGGAAGCCGTTGAGTTTGTATAGTAAGTTCATTATCGAGGAATCTTGGGCCAGAAATATATAATTAATAGGTCAATTAATGTAACATAAGGAGGAGTCAATAAGTATGTATAGTAACTTAATATTTGAGGACTCTTCGGCCAGAAAGATATTCAATAGGTCATAATGGACTACGGTCTGGCTGATTTAACATCAGAAACAGTCTATGGAATATATATAGTTGACAAACTTTTGTGGACCCCTTGGCCAGAAACATGTTCAGTAGGTCCAATATGGTCTTCTGTACAGCCATAACATGTAAAAAAAAAAATAAAAAAAAATAAAAAACCTTAAAAAAAACCTTTTGTGGACCCTTTGGCCAGAAATGGGAATCAGAAGGTGTCAATAAATATATATAGTAGGTTAATTTTCAAGGACTCTGGTCAAAAAAACGTTCAGTAGGTCAAATATGGACTACTGTCTGGCTGATTTAACATCAGAAGGAATCTTTGAGAATAAATACTTGAAAACCTTTTGTGGACCCCTTGGCCAGAAATATGTTCATTAGGTCAAATATGGACTACTGTCTGGCTGATTTAACATAAAAAGAAGGCTATGAGAATATATAGTTGAACATTTTTTGTGGACCTCTTGATCAGAAATATGATCAGGTCAAATATGGACGTCTGTATATGAAATGTAAAATGAAACAAAGAAAAACAAAATGGGAATCAGATGGGATGCCGTTGAGTTTTTATAGTAAGTTCATCATCGAGGAATTAATGTCTTCTGAATGGCTTGATGTAACATAAGGAGGAGTCAGAAAGATATTCAATAGGTCATAATGGACTACGGTCTGGCTGATTTAACATCAGAAAGAGTCTATGGAATATATAGTTGACAACCTATTGTGGACCGCTTGGCCAGAAACATATTCAGTAGGTCCAATATGGACTTCTGTACAGCCATAACATGTAAAAAAAAAAAAAAAAAAACACAAAAAACCTTTAAAAAAAACCTTTTGTGGACCCTTTGGACAGAAATGGGAATCAGATGGGATAGTATAAGTATAGTATAAGTTCATCATTGAGGAATCTTGGGACAGAATAAATACTTTTTTTTTTTAAAACTTAAACAAAAAAACCTTTTGTGGACCCTTTGGACAGAAACGGGAATCAGAAGATAAGTCAATGAGTATATATAGTAGGTTAATTTTCAAGGACTCTGGTCAAAAAAATGTTCAGTAGGTCAAATATGGACTACTGTCTGGCTGATTTAGCATAAAAAGGAGTCTATGAGAATATATAGTTGAACATTTTTTTGTGGACCTCTTGGTCAGAAATATGCTCAGAAGGTCAAATATGAACTTCTGTATAGCCATGACATGGAAAAAGAAAAAAAAAATGGGAATGAGATGGGAAGCCGTTGAGTTTGTATAGTAAGTTCATTATCGAGGAATCTTGGGCCAGAAATATATAATTAATAGGTCAATTAATGTAACATAAGGAGGAGTCAATAAGTATGTATAGTAACTTAATATTTGAGGACTCTTCGGCCAGAAAGATATTCAATAGGTCATAATGGACTACGGTCTGGCTGATTTAACATCAGAAACAGTCTATGGAATATATATAGTTGACAAACTTTTGTGGACCCCTTGGCCAGAAACATGTTCAGTAGGTCCAATATGGTCTTCTGTACAGCCATAACATGTAAAAAAAAAAATAAAAAAAAATAAAAAACCTTAAAAAAAACCTTTTGTGGACCCTTTGGCCAGAAATGGGAATCAGAAGGTGTCAATAAATATATATAGTAGGTTAATTTTCAAGGACTCTGGTCAAAAAAACGTTCAGTAGGTCAAATATGGACTACTGTCTGGCTGATTTAACATCAGAAGGAATCTTTGAGAATAAATACTTGAAAACCTTTTGTGGACCCCTTGGCCAGAAATATGTTCATTAGGTCAAATATGGACTACTGTCTGGCTGATTTAACATAAAAAGAAGGCTATGAGAATATATAGTTGAACATTTTTTGTGGACCTCTTGATCAGAAATATGATCAGGTCAAATATGGACGTCTGTATATGAAATGTAAAATGAAACAAAGAAAAACAAAATGGGAATCAGATGGGATGCCGTTGAGTTTTTATAGTAAGTTCATCATCGAGGAATTAATGTCTTCTGAATGGCTTGATGTAACATAAGGAGGAGTCAATATGTATAGTAACTTAATATTTGAGGACTCTTCGGCCAGAAAGATATTCAAGAGGTCATAATGAACTACGGAAATATGTTCAGAAAGTCAAATATGGACTTCTGTATAGCCATGACATGTAAAAAAAAAAAAAAAAAGGGAACCATATGGGAAGCCGTTGAGTTTGTATAGTGTTCATCATCGAGGAATTAATGTCTTCTGAATGGCTTGATGTAACATAAGGAGGAGTCAATAAGTATGTATAGTAACTTAATATTTGAGGACTCTTCGGCCACAGAGAAATTCACTAGGTCATAACGGACTACGGTCTGGCTGATTTAACATCAGAAAGAATCTATAGAATATATATTTGACAACCTTTTGTGGACCCCTTGGCTAGAAACATGTTCAGTAGGTCAAATATGGACTACTGTCAGGCTGATTTAACATAAAAAGTAGAGTTTATGAGAATATATAGTTGAACATTTTTTGTGGACCTATTTTGTGGACCTTTGTCAGAAATATGTTCAGAAGGTCAAATATGGACTTCTGTATAGCCATGACATGTAAAAAAAAAAAAAAAATGGGAATGAGATAAGAAGCCGTTGAGTTTGTATAGTAAGTTCATCGAGGAATCTTGGGCCAGAAATATATAATTAGTAGGTCAATCAATGTCTTCTGAATGGCTTGATGTAACATAAGGAGGAGTCAATAAGTATGTATAGTAACTTAATATTTGAGGACTCTTCGGCCAGAAAGATATTCAATAGGTCATAATGGACTACGGTCTGGCTGATTTAACATCAGAAAGAGTCTATGGAATATATAGTTGACAACCTATTGTGGACCGCTTGGCCAGAAACATATTCAGTAGGTCCAATATGGACTTCTGTACAGCCATAACATGTAAAAAAAAAAAAAAAAACACAAAAAACCTTTAAAAAAAACCTTTTGTGGACCCTTTGGACAGAAATGGGAATCAAATGGTATAGTATAAGTTCATCATTGAGGAATCTTGGGCCTGAAATATATGCATTTTTTTTTTTTTTTTTAAACTTAAACAAAATCTTTTGTGGACCCTTTGAACAGAAATGGGAATCAGAAGGTAAGTCAATGAGTATATATAGTAGGTTAATTTTCAAGGACTCTGGTCAAAACAATGTTCAGTATGTCAAATATGGACTACTGTCTGGCTGATTTAACATAAAATGGAGTCTATGAGAATATATAGTTGAATATTTTTTGTGGACCTCTTGGTCAGAAATATGTTCAGAAGGTCAAATATGGACTTCTGTATAGCAATAACATGTTTAAAAAAAAAAATGGGAATCAGATGGGATGCCGCTGAGTTTGTATAGTGTTCATCATCGAGGAATTAATGTCTTCTGAATGGCTTGATGTAACATAAGGAGGAGTCAATAAGTATGTATAGTAACTTAATATTTGAGGACTCTTCGGCCAGAAAGATATTCAAGAGGTCATAATGGACTACGGTCTGGCTGATTTAACAAAAAAGGAGTCTATGAGAATATATAGTTGAACATTTTTTGTGGACCTCTTGGTCAGAAATATGATCAGAAGATCAAATATGGACTTCTGTATAGCCGTAACATGTAAAAAAAAAAAAAAAATCAACAAAAGAAAACAAATAAAAAAAACCTTTAAAAAAAACCTTTTGTTGACCCTTTGGCCAGAAATGGGAATCAGATGGGATAGTATAAGTATAGTATAAGTTCATCATCGAGGAATCTTGGGCCAGAAATATATACATTTTTTTTTTTAAACTTAAACAAAAAAAACTTTTGTGGACCCTTTGGACAGAAACGGGAATCAGAAGATAAGTCAATGAGTATATATAATAGGTTAATTTTCAAGGACTCTGGTCAAAAAAATGTTCAGTATGTCAAATATGGACTACTGTCTGGCTGATTGAACATAAAAAGGAGTCTATGAGAATATATAGTTGAACATTTTTTGTTGACCTCTTGGTCAGAAATATGTTCAGAAGGTCAAACATGGACTTCTGTATAATTATAAAATGTAAAAAAAAAAAAAAAAATGTGAATCAGATGGGAAGCCATTGAGTTTGTATAGTAAGTTCATCATCGAGGAATCTTGGGCCAGAAATATATAATTAGTAGGTTAATTAATGTCTTCTGAATGGCATGATGTATCATAAGCAGCAGTCAATAAGTATGTATAGTAACTTAATATTTGAGGACTCTTCGGCCAGAAAGATATTCAAGAGGTCATAATGGACTATGGTCTGGCTGATTTAACATAAAAAATGAGTCTATGAGAATATATAGTTGAACATTTTTGTGGACCTCTTGGTCAGAAATATGTTCAGAAGGTCAAATACGGACTTCTGCATAGCCATGACATGTAAAAAAAAAAAAAAAAAAAAAATTGGGAATGAGATAGGAAGCCGTTGAGTTTGTATAGTAAGTTCATCGAGGAATCTTGGGCCAGAAATATATAATTAGAAGGTCAATTAATGTCTTCTGAATGGCTTGATGTAACATAAGGAGGAGTCAATAAGTATGTATAGTAGCTTAATATTTGAGGACTCTTCGGCCAGAAAGATATTCAATAGGTCATAATGGACTATGGTCTGGCTGATTTAACATCAGAAAGAGTCTATGGAATATATAGTTGACAACCTTTTGTGGACCGCTTGGCCAGAAACATATTCAGTAGGTCCAATACGGACTTCTGTCCAGCCATAACATGTAAAAAAAAAAAAAGAAAACACAAAAAACCTTTAAAAAAAACCTTTTGTGGAGCCTTTGGATAGAAATGGGAATCAAATGGGATAGTATAAGTATAGTATAAGTTCATCATTGAGGAATCTTGGGCCTGAAATATATACATTTTTTTTTTTTTTAAACAAACAACAAAACCTTTTGTGGACCCTTTGAACAGAAATAGGAATCAGAAGGTAAGTCAATGAGTATATATAGTAGGTTAATTTTCAAGGACTCTGGTCAAAAAAATGTTCAGTAGGTCAAATATGGACTACTGTCTGGCTGATTTAACATAAAAAAGGAGTCTATGAGAATATATAGTTGAACATTTTTTGTGGACCTCTTGGTCAGAAATATGTTCAGAACGTCAAATATGGACTCCTGTATAGCAATACCATGTTTTTTAAAAAAAATAGGAATCAGATGGGAAGCCGTTGAGTTTGTATAGTAAGTTCATCATCGAGGAATTAATGTCTTCTGAATGGCTTGATGTAACATAAGGAGGAGTCAATAAGTATGTATAGTAACTTAATATTTGCGGACTCTTCGGCCAGAAAGATATTCAAGAGGTTATAATGGACTACGGTCTGGCTGATTTAACATAAAAAAGGAGTCTATGAGAATATATAGTTGAATATTTTTTGTGGACCTCTTGGTCAGAAATATGATCAGAAGATCAAATATGGACTTCTGTATAGCCGTAACATGTAAAAAAAAAAAAAATAACAAAAAAAACAACAAAAAAATCTTTTGTGGACTCTTTGGCCAGAAATGGGAATCAGATGGGATAGTATAAGTATAGTATAAGTTCATCATCGAGGAATCTTGGGACAGAATAAATACATTTTTTTTTTAAAACTTAAACAAAAAAACCTTTTGTGGACCCTTTGGACAGAAACGGGAATCAGAAGATAAGTCAATGAGTATATATAGTAGGTTAATTTTCAAGGACTCTGGTCAAAAAAATGTTCAGTAGGTCAAATATGGACTACTGTCTGGCTGATTTAGCATAAAAAGGAGTCTATGAGAATATATAGTTGAACATTTTTTTGTGGACCTCTTGGTCAGAAATATGCTCAGAAGGTCAAATATGAACTTCTGTATAGCCATGACATGGAAAAAGAAAAAAAAAATGGGAATGAGATGGGAAGCCGTTGAGTTTGTATAGTAAGTTCATTATCGAGGAATCTTGGGCCAGAAATATATAATTAATAGGTCAATTAATGTAACATAAGGAGGAGTCAATAAGTATGTATAGTAACTTAATATTTGAGGACTCTTCGGCCAGAAAGATATTCAATAGGTCATAATGGACTACGGTCTGGCTGATTTAACATCAGAAACAGTCTATGGAATATATATAGTTGACAAACTTTTGTGGACCCCTTGGCCAGAAACATGTTCAGTAGGTCCAATATGGTCTTCTGTACAGCCATAACATGTAAAAAAAAAAATAAAAAAAAATAAAAAACCTTTTGTGGACCCTTTGGCCAGAAATGGGAATCAGAAGGTGTCAATAAATATATATAGTAGGTTAATTTTCAAGGACTCTGGTCAAAAAAACGTTCAGTAGGTCAAATATGGACTACTGTCTGGCTGATTTAACATCAGAAGGAATCTTTGAGAATAAATACTTGAAAACCTTTTGTGGACCCCTTGGCCAGAAATATGTTCATTAGTTCAAATATGGACTACTGTCTGGCTGATTTAACATAAAAAGAAGGCTATGAGAATATATAGTTGAACATTTTTTGTGGACCTCTTGATCAGAAATATGATCAGGTCAAATATGGACGTCTGTATATGAAATGTAAAATGAAACAAAGAAAAACAAAATGGGAATCAGATGGGATGCCGTTGAGTTTTTATAGTAAGTTCATCATCGAGGAATTAATGTCTTCTGAATGGCTTGATGTAACATAAGGAGGAGTCAATATGTATAGTAACTTAATATTTGAGGACTCTTCGGCCAGAAAGATATTCAAGAGGTCATAATGAACTACGGAAATATGTTCAGAAAGTCAAATATGGACTTCTGTATAGCCATGACATGTAAAAAAAAAAAAAAAAAGGGAACCAGATGGGAAGCCGTTGAGTTTGTATAGTGTTCATCATCGAGGAATTAATGTCTTCTGAATGGCTTGATGTAACATAAGGAGGAGTCAATAAGTATGTATAGTAACTTAATATTTGAGGACTCTTCGGCCACAGAGAAATTCACTAGGTCATAACGGACTACGGTCTGGCTGATTTAACATCAGAAAGAATCTATAGAATATATATTTGACAACCTTTTGTGGACCCCTTGGCTAGAAACATGTTCAGTAGGTCAAATATGGACTACTGTCAGGCTGATTTAACATAAAAAGTAGAGTTTATGAGAATATATAGGTGAACATTTTTGTGGACCTATTTTGTGGACCTTTGTCAGAAATATGTTCAGAAGGTCAAATATGGACTTCTGTATAGCCATGACATGTAAAAAAAAAAAAAAAATGGGAATGAGATAAGAAGCCGTTGAGTTTGTATAGTAAGTTCATCGAGGAATCTTGGGCCAGAAATATATAATTAGTAGGTCAATCAATGTCTTCTGAATGGCTTGATGTAACATAAGGAGGAGTCAATAAGTATGTATAGTAACTTAATATTTGAGGACTCTTCGGCCAGAAAGATATTCAATAGGTCATAATGGACTACGGTCTGGCTGATTTAACATCAGAAAGAGTCTATGGAATATATAGTTGACAACCTATTGTGGACCGCTTGGCCAGAAACATATTCAGTAGGTCCAATATGGACTTCTGTACAGCCATAACATGTAAAAAAAAAAAAAAAACACAAAAAACCTTTAAAAAAAACCTTTTGTGGACCAATTGGACAGAAATGGGAATCAAATGGTATAGTATAAGTTCATCATTGAGGAATCTTGGGCCTGAAATATATACATTTTTTTTTTTTTTTTTAAACTTAAACAAAATCTTTTGTGGACCCTTTGAACAGAAATGGGAATCAGAAGGTAAGTCAATGAGTATATACAGTAGGTTAATTTTCAAGGACTCTGGTCAAAACAATGTTCAGTATGTCAAATATGGACTACTGTCTGGCTGATTTAACATAAAATGGAGTCTATGAGAATATATAGTTGAATATTTTTTGTGGACCTCTTGGTCAGAAATATGTTCAGAAGGTCAAATATGGACTTCTGTATAGCAATAACATGTTTAAAAAAAAAAAAGGGAATCAGATGGGATGCCGCTGAGTTTGTATAGTGTTCATCATCGAGGAATTAATGTCTTCTGAATGGCTTGATGTAACATAAGGAGGAGTCAATAAGTATGTATAGTAACTTAATATTTGAGGACTCTACGGCCAGAAAGATATTCAAGAGGTCATAATGGACTACGGTCTGGCTGATTTAACAAAAAAGGAGTCTATGAGAATATATAGTTGAACATTTTTTGTGGACCTCTTGGTCAGAAATATGATCAGAAGATCAAATATGGACTTCTGTATAGCCGTAACATGTAAAAAAAAAAAAAAATCAACAAAAGAAAACAAATAAAAAAAACCTTTAAAAAAAACCTTTTGTTGACCCTTTGGCCAGAAATGGGAATCAGATGGGATAGTATAAGTATAGTATAAGTTCATCATCGAGGAATCTTGGGCCAGAAATATATACATTTTTTTTTTTAAACTTAAACAAAAAAACCTTTTGTGGACCCTTTGGACAGAAACGGGAATCAGAAGATAAGTCAATGAGTATATATAATAGGTTAATTTTCAAGGACTCTGGTCAAAAAAATGTTCAGTATGTCAAATATGGACTACTGTCTGGCTGATTGAACATAAAAAGGAGTCTATGAGAATATATAGTTGAACATTTTTTGTTGACCTCTTGGTCAGAAATATGTTCAGAAGGTCAAACATGGACTTCTGTATAGTTATAAAATGTAAAAAAAAAAAAAAAAATGTGAATCAGATGGGAAGCCATTGAGTTTGTATAGTAAGTTCATCATCGAGGAATCTTGGGCCAGAAATATATAATTAGTAGGTTAATTAATGTCTTCTGAATGGCATGATGTAACATAAGCAGCAGTCAATAAGTATGTATAGTAACTTAATATTTGAGGACTCTTCGGCCAGAAAGACATTCAATAGGTCATAATGGACTACGGTCTGGCTGATTTAACATCAGAAAGAGTCTATGGAATGTATAGTTGACAACCTTTTGTGGACCCCTGGGCCAGAAACATGTTCAGTAGGTCCAATGTGGTCTTCTGTACAGCCATAACATGTAAAAAACAAAACAAAAACAACAAAACAAAAAAAACCTTAAAAAAACCTTTTGTGGACCCTTTGGCCAGAAATGGGAATCAGATGGGATAGTCTAAGTTCATCATCGAGGAATCTTTGGCCAGAAATACATACATTTTTTTTTTAAACAAACAAAAAAACCTTTTGTGGACCCTTTGGACAGAAATGGGAATCAGAAGGTAAGTCAATGAGTATATATAGTAGGTTAATTTTCAAGGACTCTGGTCAAAACAATGTTCAGTATGTCAAATATGGACTACTGTCTGGCTTATTTAACATAAAAAGGAGTCTATGAGAATATATAGTTGAATATTTTTTTGTGGACCTCTTGGTCAGAAATATGTTCAGAAGGTCCAATGTGGACTTCTGTATAGCCATGACATGTAAAAAAAAAAAAAAAAATGGGAATGAGATGGGAAGCCGTTGAGTTTTTATAGTAAGTTCATCATCGAGGAATCTTGGGCCAGAAATATATAATTAGTAGGTCAATTAATGTCTTCTGAACGGCTTGATGTAACATAAGGAGGAGTCAATATGTATAGTAACTTAATATTTGAGGACTCTTCGGCCAGAAATTTGTTCAGTTGGTCAAATATGGATTACTCTCTGGCTGATTTAACATGGAAGGAGTCTATAAGAACATATAGTTGAAAACTTTTTATTGAGCTCTTGGTCAGAAATTTGTTCAGAAGGTCAAATATGGACTTCTGTATAGCCATAATATGTAAAAAAAAAAAAACACAACAACAAAAACAAACACAAAAAACCTTAGTACTTATCTCATCAATGCACAACAAGTTATTGGATGCAAAATGCAGTGCAAAGCACTTTATTCAATGCACAACGAGATCTTGGATGCAATGCAAAAATATTTATCTCTCCAATGTACAACAAATTCTTGTATGCATTTTAAAAGTACTTATCTCTTCAATGCACAACGAGTTCTTTGTATGCAATGCAGTGCAAAGCACTTATCTCGTCAATGTACAACGAGATCCTGTATGCAATTCAATGCAAATGCACTTATCTCTTCAATGCACAAGGAGATCATGTATGCAGTGCAAAAGCAATTATCTATTCAATGCAAAACGAGTTCTATTGTGCAATGCAAAAGCAATTATCTCTCCAATGCACAACGAGTTATTTTGTGTAATGCAAAAACTATTATCCTTCAATGCACAACAAGTTCTAGTATGCAATACAAAAGCAATTATCTCTTCACTGCACAACGAGTTCTTGTATGCAATGCAGTGCAAAGCACTTATCTCTTAAATGCACAACGAGATGTTGTATGCAATGCAAACGCGCATATCTTTTCCAATGCACGTGTTCTTGTATGCAATGCAAAATAAGGAGTCAATAAGTACGTATAGTAACTTAATATCTGAGGACTCTCCTGCCAGAAAGATTACTGTTCAGTAATACAGTAATAATGGGACTATGGATTTAACATGGGAATGTATAGAACGTTCATGATTGAGGACTCTTGTGCCAGAAATATGTTCAGTAGTTCAACTATGGACAAGGGTCTGGCAATTGCTAATGCACTTTGCACATTTAAAGAAGACTGCACAACGTATTCTTGTATGCAATGGAAAATCTTATATGCAATGTACATATTTTCCAATGCACGTTTATGCATTGCAATGCAAAAGCACTTATCTCTTCAATGCACAAAGAGATTTTGTATGCAATGCAATGCAAAAGCACTTTTCTCTTCAATGCACGAGTTTTTGTATGCAATGCAAAAATACTTATCTCTTGGCACAACGAGTTCTTGTGTGCAATGCAAATGCACAAGGAGCTATTTTATGCAACGCAAAAGCAATTATCGTTTCACTGCACAAGGAGTTCTTGTAGCAATGCAAAAGCAATTATCTCTTCAATGCACAAGTTCTTGTATGCAATGCAAAAGCAATTATCGTTTCAATGCACAAGGAGTTCTTGTATGCAATACAAAAGCACTTATCTCTTCATTGCACAACGAGATCTTGTATGCATTGCAAAAATACTTATCTTTTCAATGCACAACGAGTTCTTGTATGCAATGCAAAAAGTATTATCTCTTGAAAACACAAGTTCTTGTTTGCAATGCAAATGCGCTTATCTCTTCAATGCACAACGAGTTTTTGTATGCAATGCAAAAGCAATTATCTCTTCAATGCACAAGTTATTTTATGCAATACAAAAGCTATTATATCTTCAATGCACAACGAGTTCTTGTTTGCAATGCAAAAGTAAACATCTCTTCAATACACAAGGATTTATTGTAAGTAATGCAAAAAATCACTCATCTCTTGAATGCACAAAGAGTTCTTGTATGCAATGCAAAAGCAATTATCTCTTGAACGCACATCGAGTTCTTGTATGCAATGCAATAGCAGTTATCGTTTCAATGCACAAGGAATTCTTGTACGCAATACAAAATCACTTATCTCTACATTGCACAACAAGTTCTTGTATGCAATGCAAAAGTACTTATCTCTTCAAAGCACAACGAATTCTTGTATGCATTGCAAAAGCACTCATCTCTTTAGTACACAACGAGTTCTGTATGCAATGCAGTGCAAAGCACATATCTCGTCAATCCACTACGAGTTTGTGTATGCATTTCAAAAATACTTATTTCTTCAGTGCATAAGTTGTTTTTGTATGCAATGCAAAAGCACTCATCTCTTTAGTGCACAAGAAGTTCTTGTTTGCAATGTAAAAGGACTTTTCTTTTCAATGCACAATGATCTTTTCTTGTATACAATGCAAAAGCATTTATCTCTTATAATGAACGACTTCATGTATGCAGTGCAAACGCACTTATCTTTTCAAATGCACGTGTTCTTGTATGCAGTGCAAAAGCTATTATATCTTCAATGCACAAGTTCTTGTATGCAATGTAAAGCAATTATCTCTAGAATGCACAACAAGTTCTTGTAAGCAGTGCAAAAGCAATTATATCTTCAATGCACAACGATAACTTGTTTGCAATGGAAAAGCAATTATCTCTTCAATGCATAAGTTCTTGTATGCAATGCAAAAATACTTATCTCTTCAATGCACAACGAGATCTTGGATGCAATGCAAAAATACTTATCTCTTCAATGCACTAAGAGATTTTGTATGCAATGCAATGCAAATGCACTTATCGCTTCAATGCACAAGCAGATCATGTATGCGATACAAAAGCAATTATCTCTTTTACTCGCTCATATACAGCGAGTTCTTGTGTGCACTGCGCTGCAAAAGCACTTTTCTCTTCAAAGCACAACGAGATCTTGTATGCAATGCAAAAGCAATTATCTCTTCAATGCACAACAACTTCTTGTTTGCAATGCAAATGCACTTATCTCTTCAATGCACAACGAGTTATTGTATGCAATGCAAAAGTTATTATCTCTTCAAAGCACAAGTTCTTGTATGCAATGCAAAAGCAATTATCGCTTGAATACACAACGAGTTTTTGTATGCAATGCAAAAGCAATTGTCTCTTCAATGCACAACTAATTCTTGTATGCAATGCAAAAACAATTATCTCTTCAATGCACAAGTTCTTGTATGCAATGCAAACGCAGTTATCTCTCAATGCTCAAACACGTTCTTGTTTGCATTGCAAAAGCACTCATCTCTTTAGTGCACAATGAGTTATGCAATGCAGTGCAAAGCACATATCTCGACAATCCACAACGAGTTTGTATATACATTGCAAAAATACTTATTTCTTCAATGCACAAGGTGTTTTTGTATGCAATGCAATAGCAATTATCGTTTCAATGCACAAGGGGTTCTTGTATGCAATGCAAAAGCTCTCATCTCTTTAGTGCAGAACAAGTTCCTGTATGCAATGCAAAAGTACTCATCTCTTCAATGCACAAGGAATTCTTGTATGCAATGCAAAAGAGCACTCATCTCTTTAGTGCACAACGAGATCTTGGATGCAATGAAAAAATATTTATCTCTTCAATGTATAACGAGTTCTTGTGTGCAATCCAAAAGCTATTATCTCTTCAATGCACAAAATGTTCTTCTCTGCAATGCAAAAGCTGTTATATTTTCAATGCACAACTAGTTCTTGTAGGTAATGTAAAAGCAATTATCTCTTGAATGAACAACAAGTTCTTGTATGCAATGCAAAAGCAATTACATCTTCCAATGCACAACGATATCTTGTTTGCAATGCAAAAGCACTTATCTCTTCAGTGCACAAGGAGTTCTTGTATGCAATGCAAAATAAATTATCTCTTCAATGCACAACGAGTTTCTTGTATGCAATGCAAAAGCAATTATCGTTTCAGTGCACGAGATCTTGTATGCAATGCAAAAGCAATTATCGTTTCAATGCACAAGGAGTTCTTGTAGCAATGCAAAAGCAATTATCTCTTCAATGCACAAGTTCTTGTATGCAATGCAAACGCAATTAACTCTCAATGCACAACATGTTCTTGTTGTTCAAAAGCACTCATCTCTTTAGTGCACAACGAGTTCTGTATGCAATGCAGTTCAAAGCACATATCTCGTCAATCCACAACGAGTTTGTGTATGCGTTGCAAAAATGCTTATTTCTTCAATGCACAAGGTGTTTTTGTATGCAATGCAAAAGCACTCATCTCTTTAGTGCACAACGAGTTTTTGTATGCAATGCAAAAGCAATTATCTCTAGAATGCACTACAAGTTCTTGTATGCAATGCAAAAGCAATTATGTTTTCAGTACACAAGGAGGTCTTGTTTGCAATGCAAAAGCACACATTTCTTTAGTGCACAACGATTTCTTGTGTGCAATGCAAAAGCAATTATCGTTTCAATGCACAAGTTCTTGTATCAATGCAAAAGCAATTATCGTTTCAATGCAGAAGGAGTTCTTGTATGCAATGCAAAAATACTTATCTCTTCAATGCACAACGAGTTCTTGTATGCAATGCAAAAGCAATTATCGTTTCAGTGCACGAGATCTTGTATGCAATGCAAAAGCAATTATCGTTTCAATGCACAAGGAGTTCTTGTAGCAATGCAAAAGCAATTATCTCTTCAATGCACAAGTTCTTGTATGCAATGCAAACGCAATTAACTCTCAATGCACAACATGTTCTTGTTGTTCAAAAGCACTCATCTCTTCAATGCACAACGAGTTCTTGTATGCAATGCAAAAGCAATTATCTCTAGAATGCACTACAAGATCTTGTATGCAATGAAAAAGCAATTATGTCTACAGTATACAAGGAGCTCTTGTTTCCAATGCAAAAGCACTCATCTCTTTAATGCACAACGAGTTCTTGTATGCAATGCAAAAGCACTCATCTCTTTAATGCACAACGAGTTCTTGTATGCAATGCAAAAGTACTCATCTCTTAAATGCACAACGAGTTCTTGTATGCAATGCAAAAGCACTTTTCTCTTCAATGCACAACGATCTTTTCTTATCTGCAATGCAAAAGCACTTATCTCTTACAATGAACGACTTCATGTATGCAATGCAAACGCACTTATCTTTTCAAATGGACGTGTTCTTGTATGCAATGCAAAAGCAATTATATCTTCAATGCACAACGAGTTCTTGTATGCAATGCAAAAGTACTAATCTCTTATAATGAATGACTTCATGTATGCAATGCAAACGCACTTATCTTTTCAAATGGACGTGTTCTTGTATGCAATGCAAAAGCAATTATATCTTCAATGCACAACGAGTTCTTGTATGCAATGCAAAAGTACTAATCTCTTCAATGCACAAGGATTTCTTATATGCAACGCAAAGCACTCCTCTCTTTAGTGCACAACGAGTTCTTGTATGCAATGCAAAAGCAATTATCGTTTCAATGCACAAGGAGTTCTTGTATATAATGCAAAAGCAATTATCGTTTCAATGCACAAGGAGTTCGTATGCAATACAAAAGCACTTATCTCTTCATTACACAAGATCTTTTATGCAATGCAAAAATTCTCATCTTTTCAATGCACAAAGAGTTCTTGTATGCAATGCAAAAAGTATTATCTCTTCAATGCACAAGTTCTTGTTTACAATGCAAATGCACTTATCTCTTCAATGCACGAGATTTTGTATGCAATGCAAAAGCAATTATCTCTTGAATGCACAACAAGTTCTTGTATGCAATGCAAAAGCAATTACCTCTTCAGTGCACAACGAGATCTTGTAAGCAATGCAAAAATACTCATCTCTTCAGTGCACGAGTTTTTGTATGCAGTGCAAAAGCAATAATCTCTTGAATGCACAAGTTCATGTATGCAATGCAAAAGCACTTATCTTTTAATACACAACAAGCTCTTGTATGTATTGCAATGCAGAAGCACTTTTCTCTTCAATGCACAACGAGTTCTTGTGTGCAATGCAAACGCACTTATCCAGTGCACGTGATCTTGTATGCAATGCAAAAGCATATGGTCTTCTGTTTGGCTTGATGTAACATAAGGAGTCAATAACTATGTAAAGTAACTTAATATTTAAGTATTCAGCCCGTCTATAAGAACATATAGATGAAAACTTTTTATTGAGCTCTTGGACCAGAAATATGTTCAGAAGGTCAAATAAGCACTTCAGTATAGCCATAACACGATGTAAGAAAACAACAACAAAAAAAACAAACTCAAAAAACCTTAAAAAAAAACCTTATGTGGACCCTTTGGCCAGAAATGGGAACGAGATGGGATAGTATAAGTATATCCGGATTTATTTAAAAGGATTTACAAGTTCATCATCAAGGACTCTTGGGCCTGAAAAATATACTTTTTTTTTTTTTAAACTTAAACAAAAAAAACTTTTGTGGACCCTTTGGACAGAAATGGGAATCAGAAGGTAAGTCAATATAGTAGGTTAATTTTCAAGGACTCTGGTCAAAAAAATGTTCAGTAGGTCAAATATGGACTACTGTCTGGCTGATTTAACATAAAAAGGAATCTATGAGAATATATAGTTGAACATTTTTTGTGGACATCTTGGTCAGAAATATGTTCAGAAGGTCAAATATGGACTTCTGTCTAGCCATAACATGAAAAAAAAAATGGAAATGAGATGGGAAGCCGTTGAGTTTGTATAGTAAGTTCATCATCGAGGAATCTTGGGCCAGAAATATATAATTAGTAGGTCAATTAATGTCTTCTAAATGGCTTTATGTAACATAAGGAGGAGTCAATAAGTATGTATAGTAACGTAATATTTGAGGACTCTTCGGCCAGTAAGATATTCAATAGGTCATAATGGACTACGGTCTGGCTGATTTAACATCAGAAAGAATCTATGGAATATATAGTTGACAACCTTTTGTGGACCCCTTGGCTAGAAACATGTTCAGTAGGTCTAATATGGACTTCTGTACAGCCATAACATGTAAAAAAAACAATAAGAAAAAAAAAAAAACACAAAAAACCTTAAAAAGAAAAAATTTTGTGGACCATTTGGCCAGAAATGGGAATCAGATGGGATAGTATATGTATAGTATAAATTCATCATCAAGGAATCTTGGGCCAGAGATATATACTTTTTTTTTTTTTTTAAACTTAAACAAAAAAACCTTTTGTGGACCCTCTGGACAGAAATGGGAATCAGAAGGTGTCAATAAATATATATAGTAGGTTAATTTTCAAGGACTCTGGTCAAAAAAATGTTCAGAAGGTCATATATGGACTTCTGTATAGCCATAACATGTAAAAAAAAAAAAAAAAAAAAAAGGAACCAGATGGGAAGCCGTTGAGTTTGTATAGTGTTCATCATCGAGGAATCTTAGGCCAGAAATATATAATTAGTAGGTCAATTAATGTCTTCTGAATGGCTTGATGTAACATAAGGAGGAGTCAATAATTATGTATAGTAACTTAATATTTGAGGACTCTTCGGCCAGAAAGATGTTCTGTAGGTCATAAATGGATTACTCTCTGGCTGATTTAACATAGAAGGAGTCTATAAAAACATATAGTTGAAAACTTTTAATATTGAGCTCTTGGTCAGAAATATGTTCAGAAGGTCAAATAAGCAATTCAGTATAGCCATAACATGATGTAAGAAAACAACAACAACAACAAAAACAAACACAAAAACCCTTAAAAAAAACTTTATGTGGACCTTTTGGGCAGAAATGGGAATCAGATGAGAAGTCAATGAGTTTGTGTAGTATAAGTTCATCATCGAGGAATCTTGGGCCAGAAATATATCATTAGTAGGTCACATGGACTTCTGAATGACTTGATGTAACATATGGACGAGTAAATAAGTATGTATAGTAATTTAATATTTGAGGACTCTTCGGACAGAAAGATGTTCAATAGGTCATAATATACTATGGTCTGACTGATCTAACCTGAGAGGAGTCAATGGGAATGTATAGAAAAATCATGATTGAGGACTCTTGGACCACAAATTTGTTCAGTTGGTCAAATATTGATTACTGTCAGGCTGATTTAACATAGAAGGAGTCTATAAGAATATATTGTTGAAAACTTTTTGTGGACCTCTTTTTCAGAAATATGTTCAGTAGGTCCAATATTGACTTCTGCATAGCCATAATATGTTATATATTTTTTTCTTTTTAAACTTAAACAAAAAAACTTTTGGTGGACCCTTTGGATAGAAATGGGAATCAGAAGGTAAAACAATGAGCACATATAGTAGGTTAATTTTTTAGGACTCTGGTCAAAACATTGTTCAGTATGTCAAATATGGGCTACTGTCTGGCTGATTTAACATAAAAAGGAGTCTATGAGAATATATAGTTGAACATTTTTTGTGGACCTCTTGTTCAGAAATATGTTCAGAAGGTCAAATATGGACTTCTGTATAGCCATAACATGTATAAAAAAAAAATATTAAAAAAAAATTGGGAATCAGATGGGAAGCCGTTGAGTTTGTATAGTAAGTTCATCATTGAGGAATTAATATCTTCTGAATGGCTTGATGTAAAAAAAAAAACTTAAAAAAAACTTTTGTGGACCCTTTGGCCAGAAATGGGAATCAGATGGGATAGTATAAGTATAATATAAGTTCATCATCGAGGACTCTTGGGGCTGAAATATATACATTTGTTTTTTAAACTTAAACAAAAAAACCTTTTGTGGACCCTTTGGACAGAAACGGAAATCAGAAGATAAGTCAATGAGTATATATAGTAGGTTAATTTTCAAGGACTCTGGTCAAAAAAATGTTCAGTAGGTCAAATATGGCCTACTGTCTGGCTGTTTGAACATAAAAAGGAGTCTATGGGAATATATAGTTGAACATTTTTTGTGGACCTCTTGGTCAGAAATATGTTCAGAACATCAAATATGGACTTCTGTATAGACATAACATGTAAAAAAAAAAAAAAAAAAAAAGGGAACCAGATGGGAAGCCGTTGAGCTTGTATAGTGCTCATCATCGAGGAATCTTGGGCCAGAAATATATAATTAGTAGGTCAATTAATGTCTTCTGAATGGCTTGACGTAACATAAGGAGGAGTCTATAAGTATGTATAGTAACTTAATATTTGAGGACTCTTCGACCAGAGAGAAATACACTAGGTCATAATGGACTACGGTCTGGCTGATTTAACATCAGAAAGAATCTATGGAATATATAGTTGACAAACTTTTGTGGACCCCTTGGCTAGAAATATGTTCAGTAGGTCCAATATGGACTTCTGTACAGCCATAACATGTAAAAAAAACAACCAAAAAAAACAACACGACAAAAAAAAAACACAAAAAACCTTAAAAAGAAAAAATTTTGTGGACCATTTGGCCAGAAATGGGAATCAGATGGGATAGTATATGTATAGTATAAGTTCATCATCGAGGAATCTTGGGCCAGAGATATATACTTTTTTTTTTTTTTTTAACTTTAACAAAAAAAGCTTTTGTGGACCCTTTGGACAGAAATGAGAATCAGAAGGTGTCAATAAATATATATAGTAGGTTAATTTTCAAGGACTCTGGTCAAAAAAATGTTCAGTAGGTCAAATATGGACTACTGTCAGGCTGATTTAACATAAAAAGGAGTCTATGAGAATATATAAGTTGAACATTTTTTGTGGGCCTCTTGGTCAGAAATATGTTCAGAAGGTCAAATATGGACTCCTGCATAGCAATAACATGTTTAAAAAAAAAATGGTAATCAGATGGGAAGCCGTTGAGTTTGTGTAGTAAGTTCATCATCGAGGAATTAATGTCTTCTGAATGGCTTGATGTAACATAAGGAGGAGTCAATAAGTATGTATAGTAACTTAATAATTGAGGACTCTTCGGCCAGAAAGATATTCAAGAGGTCATAATGGACTACGGTCTGGCTGATTTAACATAAAAAAGGAGTCTATGAGAATATATAGTTGAACATTTTTTGTGGACCTCTTGGTCAGAAATATGATCAGAAGATCAAATATGGACTTCTGTACAGCCGTAACATGTAAAAAAAAAACAACAAAAAAAAAACAAACACAAAAAATCTTTAAAAAAACCTTTTGTGGACCCTTTGGCCAGAAATGGGAATCAGATGGGATAGTATAAGCATAGTATAAGTTCATCATCGAGGAATCTTGGGGCTGAAACATATACATTTGTTTTTAAACTTAAACAAAAAAACCTTTTGTGGACCCTTTGGACAGAAACGGGAATCAGAAGATAAGTCAATGACTATATATAGTAGGTTAATTTTCAAGGACTCTGGTCAAAAAAATGTTCAGTAGGTCAAATATGGACTACTGTCTGGCTGATTGAACATAAAAAGGAGTCTATGAGAATATATAGTTGAACATTTTTTGTGGACCTCTTGGTCAGAAATATGTTCAGAAAGTCGAATATAGACTTCTGTATAGCCATAACATGTAAAAAAAAAAAAAAAAAAAAAAAGGGAACCAGATGGAAGCTGTTGAGTTTGTATAGTGTTCATCATCGAGGAATCTTAGGCCAGAAATATATAATTAGTAGGTCAATTAATGTCTTCTAAATGGCTTGATGTAACATAAGGAGGAGTCAATAAGTATGTATAGTAACTTAATATTTGAGGACTCTTCGGCCAGAAAGATGTTCTGTAGCTCATAAATGGATTACTCTCTGGCTGATTTAACATAGAAGGAGTCTATAAGAACATTTAGTTGAAAACTTTTTATTGAGCTCGTGGTCAGAAATATGTTCAGAAGGTCAAATAAGCAATTCAGTATAGCCATAACATGATGTAAGAAAACAACAACAACAAACAAAAAAACCCTTTAAAAAAACCTTTTGTTGACCCTTTGGCCAGAAATGGGAATCAGATGGGATAGAATAAGTATAGTATAAGTTCATCATCAAGGAATCTTGGGCCAGAAATATATAATTTTTTTTTTTTTAAACTTAAACTAAAAAAACCTTTTGTGGACCCCTTGGCTAGAAACATGTTCAGTAGGTCCAATATGGACTTTTCTACAGCCATAACATGTAAAAAAAAAAAATAAACAAACACAAAAAACCTTTAAAAAAAAAATGTTGTGGACCCTTTGGCCAGAAATGGGAATCAGATGTGACAGTATACGTATAGTATAAGTTCATCATCGAGGAATCTTGGGCCAGAGATATATACATTTTTTTTTTTTTAAACTTAAACAAAAAAACCTTTTGTGGACCCTTTGGACAGAAATGGGAATCAGAAGGTAAGTCAATGAGTATATATAGTAGGTTAATTTTCAAGGACTCTGGTCAAAAAAAGTAGTTCAGTAGGTCAAATATGGACTACTGTCTGGCTGATTTAACATCAGAAGGAGTCTATAAGAATATATAGTTGAACATTTTTTGTGGACCTCTTGGTCAGAAATATGTTCAGAAGTTTAAATATGGACTACTGTCTGGCTGATTTAACATAAAAAGGAGTCTATGAGAATATATAGTTGAACATTTTTTGTGGACCTCTTGGTCAGAAATATGTTCAGAAGGTCAAATATGGACTTCTGTATAGCCATAACATGAAAAAAAAAATGGGAATGAGATGGGAAGCTGTTGAGTTTGTATAGTAAGCTCATCATCGAGGATTCTTGGGCCAGAAATATATAATTAGAAGGTCAATTAATGTCTTCTGAATGGCTTTATGTAACATAAGGAGGTCAATAAGTATGTATAGTAACTTAATGTTTGAGGACTCTTCGGCCAGAAAGATATTCAATAGGTCATAATGGACTACGGTCTGGCTGATTTAACATAAGAAAGAATCTATGGAATATATAGTTGACAACCTTTTGTGGACCCCTTGGCTAGAAACATGTTCAGCAGGTCTAATATGGACTTCTGTACAGCCATAACATGTAAAAAAAATAAAATAAAATAAGCACAAAAAACCTTAAAAAAAACTTTTTGTGGACCCTTTGGCCAGAAACAGGAATCAGAAGATAAGTCATTGAGTATATATAGTAGGTTAATTTTCAAGGACTCTGGTCAAAAAATGTTCAGTAGGTCAAATATGGACTACTGTCTGGCTGATTTAACATAAAAAGGAGTCTATGAGAATATATAGTTGAACATTTTTTGTGGACCTCTTGGTCAGAAATATGTTCAGAAGGTCAAATATGGACTTCTGTATAGCCATAACATGTAAAAAAAAAAAAAAAAAAAGGAAAAAAAAAAAAATGGGAATCAGATGGGAAGCCGTTGAGTTTGTATAGTAAGTTCATCATCGAGAAATTAATGTCTTCTGAATGGCTTGATGTAAAAAAAAAAAAAAAAAAAAAAAAAAAAAAACTTTTGTGGACCCTTTGGCCAGAAATTGGAATCAGATGGGATAGTATAAGTATAATATAAGTTCATCATTGAGGACTCTTGGGGCTGAAATATATACATTTGTTTTTTAAACTTAAACAAAAAAACATTTTGTTGACCCTTTGGACAGAAATGGGAATCAGAAGATAAGTCAATGAGTATATATAGTAAGTTAATTTTCAAGGACTCTGGTCAAAAAAATGTTCAGTAGGTCAAATATGGACTACTGTCTGGCTGATTGGACATAAAAAGGAGTCTATGAGAATATATAGTTGAACATTTTTTGTTGACCTCTTGGTCAGAAATATATAATTAGTAGGTCAATTAATGTCTTCTGAATGGCTTGATGTAACATAAGGAGGAGTCTATAAGTATGTATAGTAACTTAATATTTGAGGAGTCTTCGGCCAGAGAGAAATTCACTAGGTCATAATGGACTACAGTCTGGCTGATTTAATAAAAGAAAGAATCTATGGAATATATAGTTGACAAACTTTTGTGGACCCCTTGGCTAGAAACATGTTCAGTAGGTCCAATATGTACTTCTGTACAGCCATAACATGTAAAAAAAACAGCAAAAAAACAACAACAAGAAACCTTAAAAAAAAAAAACATTTTGTGGACCATTTGGCCAGAAATGGGAATCAGATGGGATAGTATATGTATAGTATGTTCATCATCGAGGAATCTTGGGCCAGAGATATATACTTTTTTTTTTTTTTTAAACTTAAACAAAAAAACCTTTTGTGGACCCTCTGGACAGAAATGGGAATCAGAAGGTGTCAATAAATATATATAGTAGGTTAATTTTCAAGGACTCTGGTCAAAAAAATGTTCAGTAGGTCAAATATGGACTACTGTCTGGCTGATTTAACATAAAAAAGGAGTCTATGAGAATATATAGTTGAACATTTTTGTGGACCTCTTGGTCAGAAATATGTTCAGAAGGTCAAATATGGACTTCTGCATAGCCATGACATGTAAAAAAAAAAAAAAAAAAAATGGGAATGAGATAGGAAGCCGTTGAGTTTGTATAGTAAGTTCATCGAGGAATCTTGGGCCAGAAATATATAATTAGAAGGTCAGTTAATGTCTTCTGAATGGCTTGATGTAACATAAGGAGGAGTCAATAAGTATGTATAGTAACTTAATATTTGAGGACTCTTCGGCCAGAAAGATATTCAATAGGTCATAATGGACTACGGTCTGGCTGATTTAACATCAGAAAGAGTCTATGGAATATATAGTTGACAACCTTTTGTGGACCGCTTGGCCAGAAACATATTCAGTAGGTCCAATATGGACTTCTGTACAGCCATAACATGTAAAAAAAAAAAAAAGAAAACACAAAAAACCTTTAAAAAAAACCTTTTGTGGAGCCTTTGGATAGAAATGGGAATCAAATGGGATAGTATAAGTATAGTATAAGTTCATCATTGAGGAATCTTGGGCCTGAAATATATACATTTTTTTTTTTTTAAACTTAAACAACAAAACCTTTTGTGGACCCTTTGAACAGAAATGGGAATCAGAAGGTAAGTCAATGAGTATATATAGTAGGTTAATTTTCAAGCACTCTGGTCAAAAAAATGTTCAGTAGGTCAAATATGGACTACTGTCTGGCTGATTTAATATAAAAAAGGAGTCTATGAGAATATATAGTTGAACATTTTTTGTGGACCTCTTGGTCAGAAATATGTTCAGAACGTCAAATATGGACTCCTGTATAGCAGTAACGTTTTTAAAAAAAAATGGGAATCAGATGGAAAGCCATTGAGTTTGTATAGTAAGTTCATCATCGAGGAATTAATGTCTTCTGAATGGCTTGATGTAACATAAGGAGGAGTCAATAAGTATGTATAGTAACTTAATATTTGCGGACTCTTCGGCCAGAAAGATACTCAAGAGGTCATAATGGACTACGGTCTGGCTGATTTAACATAAAAAAGGAGTCTATGAGAATATATAGTTGAATATTTTTTGTGGACCTCTTGGTCAGAAATATGATCAGAAGATCAAATATGGACTTCTGTACAGCCGTAACATGTAAAAAAAAAAAACAACAAAAAAATCTTTAAAAAAACCTTTTGTGGACCCTTTGGCCAGAAATGGGAATCAGATGGGATAGTGTAAGTATAGTGTAAGTTCATTATCGAGGAATCTTGGGACAGAAATAAATACATTTTTTTTTTTAAACTTAAACAAAAAAACCTTTTGTGGATCCTTTGGACAGAAACGGGAATCAGAAGATAAGTCAATGAGTATATATAGTAGGTTAATTTTCAAGGACTCTGGTCAAAAATATGTTCAGTAGGTCAAATATGGACTACTGTCTGGCTGATTTAGCATAAAAAGGAGTCTATGAGAATATATAGTTGAACATTTTTTTGTGGACCTCTTGGTCAGAAATATACTCAGAAGGTCAAATATGAACTTCTGTATAGCCATGACATGGAAAAAAAAAAAAAAATGGGAATGAGATGGGAAGCCGTTGAGTTTGTATAGTAAGTTCATCATCGAGGAATCTTGGGCCAGAAATATATAATTAATAGGTCAATTAATGTAACATAAGGAGGAGTCAATAAGTTTGTATAGTAACTTAATATTTGAGGACTCTTCGGCCAGAAAGATATTCAATAGGTCATAATGGACTACGGTCTGGCTGATTTAACATCAGAAAGAGTCTATGGAATATATATAGTTGACAAACTTTTGTGGACCCCTTGGCCAGAAACATGTTCAGTAGGTCCAATATGGTCTTCTGTACAGCCATAACATGTAAAAAAAAAATTAAAAAAACACAAAAAACCTTAAAAAAAAACCTTTTGTGGACCCTTTGGCCAGAAATGTTAATCAGAAGGTGTCAATAAATATATATAGCAGGTTAATTTTCAAGGACTCTGGTCAAAAAAATGTTCAGTAGGTCAAATATGGACTACTGTCTGGATGATTTAACATCAGAAGAAATCTTTGAGAATAAATACCTGAAAACCTTTTGTGGACCCCTTGGCCAGAAATATGTTCAGTATGTAAAATATGGACTATTGTCTGGCTGATTTAACATCAGAGAAATCTTTGAGAATCTATAATTGAAAACCCTTTGTGGACCAGTTGGCAAGAAAAATGTTCAGTAGGTCAAATATGGTCTTCTGAATGGCTTGATGTAACATAAGGAGGAGTCAATAAGTATGTATGGTAACTTAATATTTGAGGACTCTTTGGCCAGAAAGATGTTCAAAGGTCATTATGGAACATGGTCTGGCTGATTTAACACAAGAAGGAGTCTATGAGAATATATAGTTGAAAATTTTTTGTGGACCTCTTGGTCAGAAATATGTTCAGAACGTCAAATATGGACTCCTGTATAGCAATAACATGTTTTTAAAAAAAAATGGGAATCAGATGGAAAGCCGTTGAGTTTGTATAGTAAGTTCATCATCGAGAAATTAATGTCTTCTGAATGGCTTGATGTAACATAAGGAGGAGTCAATAAGTATGTATAGTAACTTAATATTTGCGGACTCTTCGGCCAGAAAGATATTCAAGAGGTCATAATGGACTACGGTCTGGCTGATTTAACATAAAAAAGGAGTCTATGAGAATATATAGTTGAATATTTTTTGTGGACCTCTTGGTCAGAAATATGATCAGAAGATCAAATATGGACTTCTGTACAGCCGTAACATGTAAAAAAAAAAAACAACAAAAAAATCTTTAAAAAAACCTTTTGTGGACCCTTTGGCCAGAAATGGGAATCAGATGGGATAGTGTAAGTATAGTATGTTCATCATCGAGGAATCTTGGAACAGAAATAAATAATTTTTTTTTTTTAAACTTAAACAAAAAAACCTTTTGTGGACCCTTTGGACAGAAACGGGAATCAGAAGATAAGTCAATGAGTATATATAGTAGGTTAATTTTCAAGGACTCTGGTCAAAAAAATGTTCAGTAGGTCAAATATGGACTACTGTCTGGCTGATTTAGCATAAAAAGGAGTCTATGAGAATATATAGTTGAACATTTTTTTGTGGACCTCTTGGTCAGAAATATACTCAGAAGGTCAAATATGAACTTCTGTATAGCCATGACATGGAAAAAAAAAAAAAATGGGAATGAGATGGGAAGCCGTTGAGTTTGTATAGTAAGTTCATCATCGAGGAATCTTGGGCCAGAAATATATAATTAATAGGTCAATTAATGTAACATAAGGAGGAGTCAATAAGTATGTATAGTAACTTAATATTTGAGGACTCTTCGGCCAGAAAGATATTCAATAGGTCATAATGGACTACGGTCTGGCTGATTTAACATCAGAAAGAGTCTATGGAATATATATAGTTGACAAACTTTTGTGGACCCCTTGGCCAGAAACATGTTCAGTAGGTCCAATATGGTCTTCTGTACAGCCATAACATGTAAAAAAAAAAATAAAAAAACACAAAAAACCTTAAAAAAAAACCTTTTGTGGACCCTTTGGCCAGAAATGGGAATCAGAAGGTGTCAATAAATATATATAGCAGGTTAATTTTCAAGGACTCTGGTCAAAAAAATGTTCAGTAGGTCAAATATGGACTACTGTCTGGCTGATTTAACATCAGAAGAAATCTTTGAGAATTAATACCTGAAAACCTTTTGTGGACCCCTTGGCCAGAAATATGTTCAGTAGGTAAAATATGGACTATTGTCTGGCTGATTTAACATCAGAGAAATCTTTGAGAATCTATAGTTGAAAACCCTTTGTGGACCAGTTGGCAAGAAAAATGTTCAGCAGGTCAAATATGGTCTTCTGAATGGCTTGATGTAACATAAGGAGGAGTCAATAAGTACGTATAGTAACTTAATATTTGAGGACTCTTTGGCCAGAAAGATGTTCAAAGGTCATTATGGAACATGGTCTGGCTGATTTAACATAAGAAGGAGTCTATGAGAATATATAGTTGAACATTTTTTGTGGACCTCTTGGTCAGAAATATGTTCAGAACGTCAAATATGGACTCCTGTATAGCAATAACATGTTTTTAAAAAAAAATGGGAATCAGATGGAAAGCCGTTGAGTTTGTATAGTAAGTTCATCATCGAGGAATTAATGTCTTCTGAATGGCTTGATGTAACATAAGGAGGAGTCAATAAGTATGTATTGTAACTTAATATTTGCGGACTCTTCGGCCAGAAAGATATTCAAGAGGTCATAATGGACTACGGTCTGGCTGATTTAACATAAAAAAGGAGTCTATGAGAATATATAGTTGAATATTTTTTGTGGACCTCTTGGTCAGAAATATGATCAGAAGATCAAATATGGACTTCTGTACAGCCGTAACATGTAAAAAAAAAAAACAACAAAAAAATCTTTAAAAAAACCTTTTGTGGACCCTTTGGCCAGAAATGGGAATCAGATGGGATAGTGTAAGTATAGTATAAGTTCATCATCGAGGAATCTTGGGACAGAAATAAATAAAAAAAAATTTTTAAACTTAAACAAAAAAACCTTTTGTGGACCCTTTGGACAGAAACGGGAATCAGAAGAAAGTCAATGAGTATATATAGTAGGTTAATTTTCAAGGACTCTGGTCAAAAAAATGTTCAGTAGGTCAAATATGGACTACTGTCTGGCTGATTTAGCATAAAAAGGAGTCTATGAGAATATATAGTTGAACATTTTTTTGTGGACCTCTTGGTCAGAAATATACTCAGAAGGTCAAATATGAACTTCTGTATAGCCATGACATGGAAAAAAAAAAAAAATGGGAATGAGATGGGAAGCCGTTGAGTTTGTATAGTAAGTTCATCATCGAGGAGTCTTGGGCCAGAAATATATAATTAATAGGTCAATTAATGTAACATAAGGAGGAGTCAATAAGTATGTATAGTAACTTAATATTTGAGGACTCTTCGGCCAGAAAGATATTCAATAGGTCATAATGGACTACGGTCTGGCTGATTTAACATCAGAAAGAGTCTATGGAATATATATAGTTGACAAACTTTTGTGGACCCCTTGGCCAGAAACATGTTCAGTAGGTCCAATATGGTCTTCTGTACAGCCATAACATGTAAAAAAAATAAAAAAATCGGAATGAGATAGGAAGCCGTTGAGTTTGTATAGTGTTCATCATCGAGGAATCTTGGGCCAGAAATATATAATTAGTAGGTCAATTAATGTCTTCTGAATGGCTTGATGTAACATAAGGAGGAGTCAATAAGTATGTATGGTAACTTAATATTTGAGGACTCTTTGGCCAGAAAGATGTTCAAAGGTCATTATGGAACATGGTCTGGCTGATTTAACACAAGAAGAAGTCTATGAGAATATATAGTAGAAAATTTTTTGTGGACCTCTTGGTCAGAAATATGTTCAGAACGTCAAATATGGACTCCTGTATAGCAATAACATGTTTTTAAAAAAAAATGGGAATCAGATGGAAAGCCGTTGAGTTTGTATAGTAAGTTCATCATCGAGAAATTAATGTCTTCTGAATGGCTTGATGTAACATAAGGAGGAGTCAATAAGTATGTATAGTAACTTAATATTTGCGGACTCTTCGGCCAGAAAGATATTCAAGAGGTCATAATGGACTACGGTCTGGCTGATTTAACATAAAAAAGGAGTCTATGAGAATATATAGTTGAATATTTTTTGTGGACCTCTTGGTCAGAAATATGATCAGAAGATCAAATATGGACTTCTGTACAGCCGTAACATGTAAAAAAAAAAAAACAACAAAAAAATCTTTAAAAAAACCTTTTGTGGACCCTTTGGCCAGAAATGGGAATCAGATGGGATAGTGTAAGTATAGTATGTTCATCATCGAGGAATCTTGGAACAGAAATAAATAATTTTTTTTTTTTAAACTTAAACAAAAAAACCTTTTGTGGACCCTTTGGACAGAAACGGGAATCAGAAGATAAGTCAATGAGTATATATAGTAGGTTAATTTTCAAGGACTCTGGTCAAAAAAATGTTCAGTAGGTCAAATATGGACTACTGTCTGGCTGATTTAGCATAAAAAGGAGTCTATGAGAATATATAGTTGAACATTTTTTTGTGGACCTCTTGGTCAGAAATATACTCAGAAGGTCAAATATGAACTTCTGTATAGCCATGACATGGAAAAAAAAAAAAAATGGGAATGAGATGGGAAGCCGTTGAGTTTGTATAGTAAGTTCATCATCGAGGAATCTTGGCCAGAAATATATAATTAATAGGTCAATTAATGTAACATAAGGAGGAGTCAATAAGTATGTATAGTAACTTAATATTTGAGGACTCTTCGGCCAGAAAGATATTCAATAGGTCATAATGGACTACGGTCTGGCTGATTTAACATCAGAAAGAGTCTATGGAATATATATAGTTGACAAACTTTTGTGGACCCCTTGGCCAGAAACATGTTCAGTAGGTCCAATATGGTCTTCTGTACAGCCATAACATGTAAAAAAAAAATTAAAAAAACACAAAAAACCTTAAAAAAAAACCTTTTGTGGACCCTTTGGCCAGAAATGGGAATCAGAAGGTGTCAATAAATATATATAGCAGGTTAATTTTCAAGGACTCTGGTCAAAAAAATGTTCAGTAGGTCAAATATGGACTACTGTCTGGCTGATTTAACATCAGAAGAAATCTTTGAGAATTAATACCTGAAAACCTTTTGTGGACCCCTTGGCCAGAAATATGTTCAGTAGGTAAAATATGGACTATTGTCTGGCTGATTTAACATCAGAGAAATCTTTGAGAATCTATAGTTGAAAACCCTTTGTGGACCAGTTGGCAAGAAAAATGTTCAGCAGGTCAAATATGGTCTTCTGAATGGCTTGATGTAACATAAGGAGGAGTCAATAAGTACGTATAGTAACTTAATATTTGAGGACTCTTTGGCCAGAAAGATGTTCAAAGGTCATTATGGAACATGGTCTGGCTGATTTAACATAAGAAGGAGTCTATGAGAATATATAGTTGAACATTTTTTGTGGACCTCTTGGTCAGAAATATGTTCAGAACGTCAAATATGGACTCCTGTATAGCAATAACATGTTTTTAAAAAAAAATGGGAATCAGATGGAAAGCCGTTGAGTTTGTATAGTAAGTTCATCATCGAGGAATTAATGTCTTCTGAATGGCTTGATGTAACATAAGGAGGAGTCAATAAGTATGTATTGTAACTTAATATTTGCGGACTCTTCGGCCAGAAAGATATTCAAGAGGTCATAATGGACTACGGTCTGGCTGATTTAACATAAAAAAGGAGTCTATGAGAATATATAGTTGAATATTTTTTGTTTACCTCTTGGTCAGAAATATGATCAGAAGATCAAATATGGACTTCTGTACAGCCGTAACATGTAAAAAAAAAAAACAACAAAAAAATCTTTAAAAAAACCTTTTGTGGACCCTTTGGCCAGAAATGGGAATCAGATGGGATAGTGTAAGTATAGTATAAGTTCATCATCGAGGAATCTTGGGACAGAAATAAATAAAAAAAAAATTTTAAACTTAAACAAAAAAACCTTTTGTGGACCCTTTGGACAGAAACGGGAATCAGAAGAAAGTCAATGAGTATATATAGTAGGTTAATTTTCAAGGACTCTGGTCAAAAAAATGTTCAGTAGGTCAAATATGGACTACTGTCTGGCTGATTTAGCATAAAAAGGAGTCTATGAGAATATATAGTTGAACATTTTTTTGTGGACCTCTTGGTCAGAAATATACTCAGAAGGTCAAATATGAACTTCTGTATAGCCATGACATGGAAAAAAAAAAAAAAATGGGAATGAGATGGGAAGCCGTTGAGTTTGTATAGTAAGTTCATCATCGAGGAGTCTTGGGCCAGAAATATATAATTAATAGGTCAATTAATGTAACATAAGGAGGAGTCAATAAGTATGTATAGTAACTTAATATTTGAGGACTCTTCGGCCAGAAAGATATTCAATAGGTCATAATGGACTACGGTCTGGCTGATTTAACATCAGAAAGAGTCTATGGAATATATATAGTTGACAAACTTTTGTGGACCCCTTGGCCAGAAACATGTTCAGTAGGTCCAATATGGTCTTCTGTACAGCCATAACATGTAAAAAAAATAAAAAAATCGGAATGAGATAGGAAGCCGTTGAGTTTGTATAGTGTTCATCATCGAGGAATCTTGGGCCAGAAATATATAATTAGTAGGTCAATTAATGTCTTCTGAATGGCTTGATGTAACATAAGGAGGAGTCAATAAGTATGTATAGTAACTTAATATTTGAGGACTCTTCGGCCACAGAGAAATTCACTAGGTCATAATGGACTACGGCCTGGCTGATTTAACATCAGAAAGAATCTATAGAATATATAGTTGACAACCTTTTGTGGACCCCTGGGCCAGAAACATGTTCAGTAGTTCCAATATGGTCTTCTGTACAGCCATAACATGTAAAAAAACAAAACAAAAAAAACAAACAAAAAAAACCTTCAAAAAACCTTTTGTGGACCCTTTGGCCAGAAATGGGAATCAGATGGGATAGTCTAAGTATAGTATGTTCATCATCGAGGAATCTTTGGCCAGAAATATATACATTTTTTTTTTTTAAACTTAAACAAAGAAACCTTTTGTGGACCCTTTGGACAGAAATGGGAATCAGAAGGTAAGTCAATGAGTATATATAGCAGGTTAATTTTCAAGGACTATGGTCAAAACAATTTTCAGTATGTCAAATATGGACTACTGTCTGGCTGATTTAACATAAAAAGGAGTCTATGAGCATATATAGTTGAATATTTTTTTGTGGACCTCTTGGTCAGAAATATGTTCAGAAGGTCAAATATGGACTTCTGTATAGCCATGATATGTAAAAAAAAAAAAAAAAATGGGAATGAGATGGGAAGCCGTTGAGTTTTTATAGTAAGTTCATCATCGAGGCATCTTGGGCCAGAAATATGTAATTAGTAATGTCTTCTGAACGGCTTGATGTAACATGAGGAGTCAATATGTATAGTAACTTAATATTTGAGGACTCTTCGGCCAGAAATTTGTTCAGTTGGTCAAATATGGATTACTCTCTGGCTGATTTAACATGGAAGGAGTCTATAAGAACATATAGTTGAAAACATTTTATTGAGCTCTTGGTCGTAAATATGTTCAGAAGGTCAAATAAGCACTTCAGTATAGCCATAACATGATGTAAGAAAAAAAACAACAATAAAAAAAACAAACACAAAAACCCTTTTGTTGAACCTTTGGCCAGAAATGGGAATCAGATGGGGTCAATCAGTTTGTGTAGTATAAGTTCATCATTGAGGACTCTTCGGCCAGAAAGATATTCAATAGGTCATAATGGAATATGGTCTGGCTGATTTAACATAAGAAGGAGTCTATAATAATATAATTGAAAAATTTTTGTTGACCTCTTGGTCAGAAATATGTTCAGTAGGCCAAATATGGACTACTATCTGGCTGATTTAACATAAAAAGGAGTTTATGAGAATATATAGTTGACCATTTTTTGTGGACCTCTTGGTCAGAAATATGTTCACATGGTCAAATATGGACTTCTGTATAGCCATAATATATAAAAAAAAAACACAACAACAAAAACAAACACAAAAAACCTTAGTACTTATCTCATCAATGCACAAGTTATTGGATGCAAAATGCAGTGCAAAGCACTTTATTCAATGCACAACGAGATCTTGGATGCAATGCAAAAATATTTATCTCTCCAATGTACAAAAAATTCTTGTATGCATTTCAAAAGTACTTATCTCTTCAATGCACAACGAGTTCTTTGTATGCAATGCAGTGCAAAGCACTTATCTCGTCAATGCACAACGAGATCCTGTATGCAATTCAATGCAAATGCACTTATCTCTTCAATGCACAAGGAGATCATGTATGCAGTGCAAAAGCAATTATCTATTCAATGCAAAACGAGTTCTGTTGTGCAATGCAAAAGCAATTATCTCTCCAATGCACAACGAGTTATTTTGTGCAATGCAAAAACTATTATCCTTCAATGCACAACAAGTTCTAGTGTACAATACAAAAGCAATTATCTCTTCAGTGCACAACGAGTTCTTGTATGCAATGCAGTGCAAAGCACTTATCTCTTAAATGCACAACAAGTTGTTGTATGCAATGCAAACGCACATATCTTTTCCAATGCACGTGTTCTTGTATGCAATGCAAAATAAGGAGTCAATAAGTATGTATAGTAACTTAATATCTGAGGACTCTCCTGCCAGAAAGATGTTCAGTAATACAGTAATAATGGGACTATGGATTTAACATGGGAATGTATAGAACGTTCATGATTGAGGACTCTTGTGCCAGAAATATGTTCAGTAGTTCAACTATGGACAAGGGTCTGGCAATTGCTAATGCACTTTGCACATTTAAAGAAGACTGCACAACGTATTCTTGTATGCAATGGAAAATCTTATATGCAATGTCCATATTTTCCAATGCACGTTTATGCATTGCAATGCAAAAGCACTTATCTCTTCAATGCACAAAGAGATTTTGTATGCAATGCAATGCAAATGCAATTATCTCTTCAATGCACAAGTTCTTTTTTGTAATGCAAAAGCACTTATCTCTTTAGTGTACAGCGAGTTCTTGTGTGCATTGCACTGCAAAAGCACTTTTCTCTTCAATGCACGAGTTTTTGTATGCAATGCAAAAATATTTATCTCTTGGCACAACGAGTTCTTGTGTGCAATGCAAATGCACAAGGAGCTGTTTTATGCAACGCAAAAGCAATTATCATTTCACTGCACAAGGAGTTCTTGTAGCAATGCAAAAGCAATTATCTCTTCAATGCACAAGTTCTTGTATGCAATGCAAAAGTACTTATCTCTTCAAAGCACAACGAATTCTTGTATGCATTGCAAAAGCACTCATCTCTTTAGTACACAACGAGTTCTGTATGCAATGCAGTGCAAAGCACATATCTCGTCAATCCACTACGAGTTTGTGTATGCATTTCAAAAATACTTATTTTTTCAGTACATAAGTTGTTTTTGTATGCAATGCAAAAGCACTCATCTCTTTAGTGCACAAGAAGTTCTTGTTTGCAATGTAAAAGGACTTTTCTCTTCAATGCACAACGATCTTTTCTTGTATACAATGCAAAAGCGCTTATCTCTTATAATGAACGACTTCATGTATACAGTGCAAACGCACTTATCTTTTCAAATGCACAAGTTCTTGTATGCAATGTAAAGCAATTATCTCTAGAATGCACAACAAGTTCTTGTATACAGTGCAAAAGCAATTATATCTTCAATGCACAACGATAACTTGTTTGCAATGGAAAAGCAATTATCTCTTCAATGCATAAGTTCTTGTATGCAATGCAAAAGTACTTATCTCTTCAATGCACAACGAGATCTTGGATGCAATGCAAAAATACTTATCTCTTCAATGCACTAAGAGATTTTGTATGCAATGCAATGCAAATGCACTTATCGCTTCAATGCACAAGCAGATCATGTATGCAATACAAAAGCAATTATCTCTTCAATGCACAAGTTCTTGTGTGCAATGCAAAAGCAATTATCTCTTCAAAGCACAACGAGATCTTGTATGCAATGCAAAAATACTAATCATTTCAATGCACAACGAGTTATTGTATGCAATGCAAAAGCTATTATCTCTTCAAAGCACAACATGTTCTGGTATGCAATGCAAAAGCAATTATCTCTTCAATGCACAACTAATTCTTGTATGCAATGCAAAAGCAATTATCTCTTCAATGCACAAGTTCTTGTATGCAATGCAAACGCAGTTATCTCTCAATGCTCAACACGTATTTGTTTGCATTGCAAAAGCACTCATCTCTTTAGTGCACAACGAGTTATGTATGCAATGCAGTGCAAAGCACATATCTCGTCAATCCACAACGAGTTTGTATATACATTGCAAAAATACTTATTTCTTCAATGCACAAGGTGTTTTTGTATGCAATGCAAAAGCACTCATCTCTTTAGTGCACAACAAGTTTTTGTATGCAATGCAATAGCAATTATCGTTTCAATGCACAAGAGGTTCTTGTATGCAATGAAAAATTACTTATCTCTTCAATACACAACTAATTCTTTTTTGTAATGCAAAAGCACTTATCTCTTCAATGCACAAGGAGTTATTGTATGCAATGCAAAAGCACTCATCTCTTTAGTGCAGAACGAGTTCCTGTATGCAATGCAAAAGTACTCATCTCTTCAATGCACAAGGAATTCTTGTATGCAATGCAAAAGAGCACTCATCCCTTTAGTGCACAACGAGATCTTGGATGCAATGAAAAAATATTTATCTCTTCAATGTATAACGAGTTCTAGTGTGCAATCCAAAAGCTATTATCTCTTCAATGCACAAAATGTTCTTCTCTGCAATGCAAAAGCTATTATATTTTCAATGCACAACTAGTTCTTGTATGTAATGCAAAAGCAATTATCTCTTGAATGAACAACAAGTTCTTGAATACAATGCAAAAGCAATTACATCTTCCAATGCACAACGATATCTTGTTTGCAATGCAAAAGCAGTTATCTCTTCAGTGCACAATGAGTTCTTGTATGCAATGCAAAATAAATTATCTCTTCAATGCACAACGAGTTCTTGTATGCAATGCAAAAGCAATTATCATTTCAATGCACGAGATCTTGTATGCAATGCAAAAGCAATTATCGTTTCAATGCACAAGGAGTTCTTGTAGCAATGCAAAAGCAATTATCTCTTCAATGCACAAGTTCTTGTATGCAATGCAAACGCAATTATCTCTCAATGCACAACATGTTCTTGTTTGCAATGTAAAAGCACGTATCTGTTCAAAGCACAACGAATTCTTGTATGCATAGCAAAAGCACTCATCTCTTTAGTGCACAACGAGTTCTGTGTGCAATGCAGTTCAAAGCACATATCTTGTCAATCCACAACGAGTTTGTGCATGCATTGCAATAATACTTATTTCTTCAATGCACAAGGTGTTTTTGTATGCAATGCAAAAGCACTCATCTCTTTAGTGCACAACGAGTTTTTGTATGCAATGCAAAAGCAATTATCTCTAGAATGCACTACAAGTTCTTGTATGCAATGCAAAAGCAATTATGTTTTCAGTACACAAGGAGGCCTTGTTTGCAATGCAAAAGCACACATATCTTTAGTGCACAACGATTTCTTGTATGCAATGCAAAAGTACTCATCTCTTTAGAGCACAAAGAGTTCTTGTATGCAATGCAAAAGCAATTATCGTTTCAATGCACAAGTTCTTGTATCAGTTCAAAAGCAATTGTCTCTTGAATGCACATCGAGTTCTTGTATGCAATGCAAAAGCAATTATCGTTTCAATGCAGGAGTTCTTGTATGCAATGCAAAAATACTTATCTCTTCAATGCACAACGAGTTCTTGTATGCAATGCAAAAGCTATTATCTCTTCAATGCACAACGAGTTCTTGATTGTAATGTAAAAGCACTTATCTCTTCAATACACAAGGAGTTATTGTATGCAATGCAAAAGCAATTATCGTTTCAATGCAAACGGAGTTCTTGTATGCAATGCAAAAGCAATTATCGTTTCAATTCACAAGGTGTTATTGTATGCAATGCAAAAGCAATTATCTCTTCAATGCACAACTAATTCTTGTATGCAATGCAAAAGCAATTACCTCTTCAATGCACAAGTTCTTGTATGCAATCCAAACGCAATTATCTCTCAATGCACAACACGTTCTTGTTTGCAATGTAAAAGCACTAATCTGTTCAAAGCACGACGAATTCTTATATGCATTGCAAAAGCACTCATCTCTTTAGTGCAAAACGAGTTTTTGTATGCAGTGCAAAAGCAATTATCTCTAGAATGCACTACAAGATCTTGTATGCAATGCAAAAGCAATTATGTCTACAGTATACAAGGAGCTCTTGTTTCCAATGCAAAAGCACTCATCTCTTTAATGCACAACGAGTTCTTTATGCAATGCAAAAGCACTCATCTCTTTAGTGCACGACGAGTTTTTGTATGCAATGCAAAAGCAATTATCTCTAGAATGCACTACAAGTTCTTGTATGCAATGCAAAAGCAATTATGTTTTCAGTACACAAGGAGGTCTTGTTTGCAATGCAAAAGCACACATCTCTTTAGTGCACAACGATTTCTTGTATGCAATGCAAAAGTACTCATCTCTTTAGAGCACAAAGAGTTCTTGTATGCAATGCAAAAGCAATTATAGTTTCAATGCACAAGTTCTTGTATCAATGCAAAAGCAATTGTCTCTTGAATGCACATCGAGTTATTGTATGCAGTGCAAAAGCTATTATCTCTTCAATGCACAACGAGTTTTTGTTTGTAATGCAAAAGCACTTATCTCTTCAATGCACAACGAGTTATTGTATGCAATGCAAAAGCAATTATCGTTTCAATGCAAACGGAGTTCTTGGATGCAATGCAAAGCAATTATCTCTTGAATGCACAAAGAGTTCTTGTATGCAATGCAAAAGCAATTATCGTTTCAATGCACAAGGTGTTATTGTATGCAATGCAAAAGTAATTATCTCTTCAATGCACAACTAATTCTTGTATGCAATGCAAAAGCAATTACCTCTTCAATGCACAACACGTTCTTGTTTGCAATGTAAAAGCACTTATCTGTTCAAAGCACGACGAATTCTTATATGCATTGCAAAAGCACTCATCTCTTTAGTGCACAACGAGTTCTGTATGCAATGCAGTGCAAAGCACATATTCCACAAACGAGTTTGTGTATGCGTTGCAAAAATACTTATTTCTTCAATGCACAAGGTGTTTTTGTATGCAATGCAAAAGCACTCATCTCTTTAGTGCAAAACGAGTTTTTGTATGCAATGCAAAAGCAATTATCTCTAGAATGCACTACAAGATCTTGTATGCAATGCAAAAGCAATTATGTCTACAGTATACAAGAAGCTCTTGTTTCCAATGCAAAAGCACTCATCTCTTTAATGCACAACGAGTTCTTGTATGCAATGCAAAAGCACTCATCTCTTTAATGCACAACGAGTTCTTGTATGCAATGCAAAAGTACTCATCTCTTAAATGCACAACGAGTTCTTGTATGCAATGCAAAAGCACTTTTCTCTTCAATGCACAACGATCTTTTCTTATCTACAATGCAAAACCACTTATCTCTTATAATGAACGACTTCATGTATGCAATGCAAACGCGCTTATCTTTTCAAATGGACGTGTTCTTGTATGCAATGCAAAAGCAATTATAGCTTCAATGCACAACGAGTTCTTGTATGCAATGCAAAAGTACTAATCTCTTCAATGCACAAGGATTTCTTATATGCAACGCAAAGCACTCATCTCTTTAGTGCACAACGAATTCTTGTATGCAATGCAAAAGCAATTATCGTTTCAATGCACAAGGAGTTCTTGTATGTAATGCAAAAGCAATTATCGTTTCAATGCACAAGGAGTTCGTATGCAATACAAAAGCACTTATCTCTTCAATGCACGAGATTTTGTAATCAATGCAAAAGCAATTATCTCTTCAATGCACAAGTTCTTGTATGCAATGCAAAAGCAATTATCTCTTGAATGCACAACAAGTTATTGTATGCAATGCAAAAGCAATTACCTCTTCAGTACACAACGAGATCTTGTAAGCAATGCAAAATACTCATCTCTTCAGTGCACGAGTTTTTGTATGCAGTGCAAAAGCAATAATCTCTTGAATGCACAAGTTCATGTATGCAATGCAAAAGCACTTATCTTTTAATGCACAACAAGATCTTGTATGTATTGCAATGCAGAAGCACTTTTCTCTTCAATGCACAACGAGTTCTTGTGTGCAATGCAAACGCACTTATCCAGTGCACGTGATCTTGTATGCAATGCAAAAGCATATGGTCTTCTGTTTGGCTTGATGTAACATAAGGAGTCAATAACTATGTAAAGTAACTTAATATTTAAGTATTCAGCCCGTCTATAAGAACATATAGATGAAAACTTTTTATTGAGCTCTTGGACCAGAAATATGTTCAGAAGGTCAAATAAGCACTTCAGTATAGCCATAACACGATGTAAGAAAACAACAACAAAAAAAAAACAAACTCAAAAAACCTTTAAAAAAAACCTTATGTGGACCCTTTGGCCAGAAATGGGAATCAGATGGGATAGTATAAGTATATCCGGATTTATTTAAAAGGATTTATGTTCATCATCAAGGACTCTTGGTCCTGAAATATATACTTTTTTTTTTTTTTTAAACTTAAACAAAAAAACCTTTTGTGGACCCTTTGGAAAGAAACGGAAATCAGAAGATAAGTCAATGAGTATATATAATAGGTTACTTTTCAAGGACTATGGTCAAAAAAATGTTCAGTAGGTCAAATATGGACTACTGTCTGTCTGATTGAACATAAAAAGGAGTCTATGAGAATATATAGTTGAACATTTTTTGTGGACCTCTTGGTCAGAAATATGATCAGAAGATCAAATATGGACTTCTGTATAGCCGTAACATGTAAAAAAAAAAAAAACAACAAAAAAAAACAAACACAAAAAATCTTTAAAAAAAACCTTTTGTGGACCCTTTGGCCAGAAATGGGAATCAGATGGGATAGCATAAGTATAGTATAAGTTCATCATCGAGGAATCTTGGGCCAGAAATATATACATTTTTTTTTTAAACTTAAACAAAAAAACCTTTTGTGGACCCTTTGGACAGAAACAGAAATCAGAAGATGTCAATGAGTATATATAGTAGGTTAATTTTCAAGGACTCTGGTCAAAAAAATGTTCAGAAGGTCAAATATGGACTTCTGTATAGCCATAACATGTAAAAAAAAAAAAAAAAAAAAAGGAACCAGATGGGAAGCCGTTGAGTTTGTATAGTGTTCATCATCGAGGAATCTTAGGCCAGAAATATATAATTAGTAGTTCAATTAATGTCTTCTGAATGGCTTGATGTAACATAAGGAGGAGTCAATAAGTATGTATAGTAACTTAATATTTGAGGACTCTTCGGCCAGAAAGATGTTCTGTAGGTCATAAATGGATTACTCTCTGGCTGATTTAACATAGAAGGAGTTTTTATGAACATATAGTTGAAAACTTTTTATTGAGTTCTTGGTCAGAAATATGTTCAGAAGGTCAAATAAGCAATTCAGTATAGCCATAACATGATGTAAGAAAACAACAACAACAACAAAAACAAACACAAAAACCCTTAAAAAAAACTTTATGTGGACCTTTTGGCCAGAAATGGGAATCAGATGGGAAGTCAATGAGTTTGTGTAGTATAAGTTCATCATCGAGGACTCTTGGGCCAGAAATATATCGTTAATAGGTCACATTGACTTCTGAATGACTTGATGTAACATATGGACGAGTAAATAAGTATGTATAGTAATTTAATATTTGAGGACTCTTCGGACAGAAAGATGTTCAATAGGTCATAATATACTATGGTCTGACTGATCTAACCTGAGAGGATTCAATGGGAATGTATAGAAAAATCATGATTGAGGACTCTTGGACCACAAATTTGTTCAGTTGGTCAAATATTGATTACTGTCAGGCTGATTTAACATAGAAGGAGTCTATAAGAATATATAGTTGAAAACTTTTTGTGGACCTCTTTTTCAGAAATATGTTCAGTAGGTCCAATATTGACTTCTGCATAGCCATAATATGTTATATATTTTTTTCTTTTTAAACTTAAAAAATCTTTTGGTGGACCCTTTGGATAGAAATGGGAATCAGAAGGTAAAACAATGAGTACGTATAGTAGGTTAATTTTTTTAGGACTCTGGTCAAAACAATGTTCAGTATGTCAAATATGGACTACTGTCTGGCTGATTTAACATAAAAAGGAGTCTATGAGAATATATAGTTGAACATTTTTTGTGGACATCTTGGTCAGAAATATGTTCAGAAGGTCAAATATGGACTTCTGTATAGCCATAACATGAAAAAAAAAAAATGGAAATGAGATGGGAAGCTGTTGAGTTTGTATAGTAAGTTCATCATCGAGGAATCTTGGGCCAGAAATATATAATTAGTAGGTCAATTAATGTCTTCTGAATGGCTTTATGTAACATAAAGAGGAGTCAATAAGTATGTATAGTAACTCAATATTTGAGGACTCTTCGGCCAGTAAGATATTCAATAGGTCATAATGGACTACGGTCTGGCTGATTTAACATTAGAAAGAATCTATGGAATATATAGTTGACAACCTTTTGTGGACCCCTTGGCTAGAAACATGTTCAGTAGGTCTAATATGGACTTCTGTACAGCCATAACATGTAAAAAAAACAATAAGAAAAAAAAAACACAAAAAACCTTAAAAAGAAAAAATTTTGTGGACCATTTGGCCAGAAATGGGAATCAGATGGGATAGTATATGTATAGTATAAGGTCATCATTGAGGAATCTTGGGCCAGAGATATATACTTTTTTTTTTTTTAAAAACTTAAACAAAAAAACCTTTTGTGGACCCTCTGGACAGAAATGGGAATCAGAAGGTGTCAATAAATATATATATAGTAGGTTAATTTTCAAGGACTCTGGTCAAAAAAATGTTCAGTAGGTCAAATATGGACTACTGTCAGGCTGATTTAAAAAAAAATGGTAATCAGATGGGAAGCCGTTGAGTTTGTATAGTGTTCATCATTGAGGAATTAATGTCTTCTGAATGGCTTGATGTAACATAAGGAGGAGTCAATAAGTATGTATAGTAACTTAATATTTGAGGACTCTTCGGCCAGAAAGATATTCAAGAGGTCATAATGGACTACGGTCTGGCTGATTTAAAATAAAAAGAGTCTATGAGAATATATAGTTGAACATTTTTTGTGGACCTCTTGGTCTGAAATATGATCAGAAGATCAAATATGGACTTCTGTACAGCCGTAACATGTAAAAAAAAAAAAAAATCAACAAAAGAAAACAAATAAAAAAAACCTTTAAAAAAAACCTTTTGTTGACCCTTTGGCCAGAAATGGGAATCAGATGGGATAGTATAAGTATAGTATAAGTTCATCATCGAGGAATCTTGGGCCAGAAATATATACATTTTTTTTTTAAACTTAAACAAAAAAACCTTTTGTGGACCCTTTGGAAAGAAACAGAAATCAGAAGATGTCAATGAGTATATATAGTAGGTTAATTTTCAAGGACTATCGTCAAAAAAATGTTCAGTAGGTCAAATATGGACTACTGTCTGTCTGATTGAACATAAAAAGGAGTCTATGAGAATATATAGTTGAACATTTTTTGTGGACCTCTTGGTCAGAAATATGATCAGAAGATCAAATATGGACTTCTGTATAGCCGTAACATGTAAAAAAAAAAAACAACAAAAAAAAACAAACACAAAAAATCTTTAAAAAAAAACCTTTTGTGGACCCTTTGGCCAGAAATGGGAATCAGATGGGATAGCATAAGTATAGTATAAGTTCATCATCGAGGAATCTTGGGCCAGAAATATATACATTTTTTTTTTAAACTTAAACAAAAAAACCTTTTGTGGACCCTTTGGACAGAAACAGAAATCAGAAGATAAGTCAATGAGTATATATAGTAGGTTAATTTTCAAGGACTCTGGTCAAAAAAATGTTCAGAAGGTCAAATATGGACTTCTGTATAGCCATAACATGTAAAAAAAAAAAAAAAAAAAAGGAAACCAGATGGGAAGCCGTTGAGTTTGTATAGTGTTCATCATCGAGGAATCTTAGGCCAGAAATATATAATTAGTAGGTCAATTAATGTCTTCTGAATGGCTTGATGTAACATAAGGAGGAGTCAATAAGTATGTATAGTAACTTAATATTTGAGGACTCTTCGGCCAGAAAGATGTTCTGTAGGTCATAAATGGATTACTCTCTGGCTGATTTAACATAGAAGGAGTTTTTATAAACATATAGTTGAAAACTTTTTATTGAGCTCTTGGTCAGAAATATGTTCAGAAGGTCAAATAAGCAATTCAGTATAGCCATAACATGACGTAAGAAAACAACAACAACAACAAAAACAAACACAAAAACCCTTAAAAAAAACTTTATGTGGACCTTTTGGCCAGAAATGGGAATCAGATGGGAAGTCAATGAGTTTGTGTAGTATAAGTTCATCATCGAGGACTCTTGGGCCAGAAATATATCGTTAATAGGTCACATGGACTTCTGAATGACTTGATGTAACATATGGACGAATAAATAAGTATGTATAGTAATTTAATATTTGAGGACTCTTCGGACAGAAAGATGTTCAATAGGTCATTATATACTATGGTCTGACTGATCTAACCTGAGAGGAGTCAATGGGAACGTATAGAAAAATCATGATTGAGGACTCTTGGACCACAAATTTGTTCAGTTGGCCAAATATTGATTACTGTCAGGCTGATTTAACATAGAAGGAGTCTATAAGAATATATAGTTGAAAACTTTTTGTGGACCTCTTTTTCAGAAATATGTTCAGTAGGTCCAATATTGACTTCTGCATAGCCATAATATGTTATATTTTTTTTTTCTTTTTAAACTTAAACAAAAAAACTTTTTGTGGACCCTTTGGATAGAAATGGGAATCAGAAGGTAAAACAATGAGTACATGTAGTAGGTTAATTTTTTTAGGACTCTGGTCAAAACAATGTTCAGTATGTCAAATATGGGCTACTGTCTGGCTGATTTAACATAAAAAGGAGTCTATGAGAATATATAGTTGAACATTTTTTGTGGACCTCTTGTTCAGAAATATGTTCAGAAGGTCAAATATGGACTTCTGTATAGCCATAACATGTATAAAATAAAAAATAAAAAAAATGTTGGGAATCAGATGGGAAGCCGTTGAGTTTGTATAGTAAGTTCATCATTGAGGAATTAATGTCTTCTGAATGGCTTGATGTAAAAAAAAACAAAAAAACTTAAAAAAAACTTTTGTGGACCCTTTGGCCAGAAATGGGAATCAGATGGGATAGCATAAGTATAATATGTTCATCATCGAGGACTCTTGGGGCTGAAATATATACATTTGTTTTTTAAACTTAAACAAAAAAACCTTTTGTGGACCCTTTGGACAGAAACGGGAATCAGAAGATAAGTCAATGAGTATATATAGTAGGTTAATTTTCAAGGACTCTGGTCAAAAAAATGTTCAGTAGGTCAAATATGGACTACTGTCTGGCTGTTTGAACATAAAAAGGAGTCTATGAGAATATATAGTTGAACATTTTTTGTGGACCTCTTGGTCAGAAATATGTTCAGAACGTCAAATATGGACTTCTGTATAGACATAACATGTAAAAAAAAAAAAAAAAAGGGAACCAGATGGGAAGCCGTTGAGTTTGTATAGTGCTCATCATCGAGGAATCTTGGGCCAGAAATATATAATTAGTAGGTCAATTAATGTCTTCTGAATGGCTTGATGTAACATAAGGAGGAGTCTATAAGTATGTATAGTAACTTAATATTTGAGGACTCTTCGGCCAGAGAGAAATACACTAGTTCATAATGGACTACGGTCTGGCTGATTTAACATCAGAAAGAATCTATGGAATATATAGTTGACAAACTTTTGTGGACCCCTTGGCTAGAAATATGTTCAGTAGGTCCAATATGGACTTCTGTACAGCCATAACATGTAAAAAAAACAACACGACAAAAAAAAACTACAAAAAACCTTAAAAAGAAAAAATTTTGTGGACCATTTGGCCAGAAATGGGAATCAGATGGGATAGTACATGTATAGTATAAGTTCATCATCGAGGAATCTTGGGCCAGAGATATATACTTTTTTTTTTTTTTTTAAACTTTAACAAAAAAAGCTTTTGTGGACCCTTTGGACAGAAATGGGAATCAGAAGGTGTCAATAAATATATATAGTAGGTTAATTTTCAAGGTCTCTGGTCAAAAAAATGTTCAGTATGTCAAATATGGACTACTGTCAGGCTGATTTAACATAAAAAGGAGTCTATGAGAATATATAGTTGAATATTTTTTGTGGACCTCTTGGTCAGAAATATGTTCAGAATGTCAAATATGGACTTCTGTATAGCCATAACATGTAAAAAAAAAAAAAAAAAAAAAAGGGAACCAGATGGGAAGCCGTTGAGTTTGTATAGTGTTCATCATCGAGGAATCTTAGGCCAGAAATATATAATTAGTAGGTCAATTAATGTCTTCTGAATGGCTTGATGTAACATAAGGAGGAGTCAATAAGTATGTATAGTAACTTAATATTTGAGGACTCTTCGGCCAGAAAGATATTCAAGAGGACATAATGGACTACGGTCTGGCTGATTTAACATAAAAAAGGAGAATATATAGTTGAACATTTTTTGTGGACCTCTTGGTCAGAAATATGATCAGGAGATCATATATGGACTTCTGTACAGCCGTAACATGTAAAAAAAAAACTACAAAAAAAAACAAACACAAAAAATCTTTAAAAAAACCTTTTGTGGACCCTTTGGATAGAAATAGAAATCAGAAGGTAAAACAATGAGTATATATAGTAGGTTAATTTTCAAGGACTCTGGTCAAAAAAATGTTCAGTAGGTCAAATATGGACTACTGTCTGGCTGATTGAACATAAAAAGGAGTCTATGAGAATATATAGTTGAACATTTTTTGTGGACCTCTTGGTCAGAAATATGTTCAGAAGGTCAAATATGGACTTCTTTATAGCCATAATATGTATAAAAAAAAATAATTAAAAAAAATGGGAATCAGATGGGAAGCCGTTGAGTTTGTGTAGTAAGTTCATCATTGAGGAACTAATGTCTTCTGAATAGCTTGATGTAAAAAAAAAAAAAAAATAACTTAAAAAAAACTTTTGTGGACCCTTTGGCCAGAAATGGGAATCAGATGGGATAGTATAAGTATAATATAAGTTCATCATCGAGGACTCTTGGGGCTGAAACATATACATTTGTTTTTAAACTTAAACAAAAAAACATTTTGTGGACCCTTTGGACAGAAACGGGAATCAGAAGATAAGTCAATGAGTACATATAGTAGGTTAATTTTCAAGGACTCTGGTCAAAAAAATGTTCAGTATGTCAAATATGGACTACTGTCTGGCTGATTGAACATAAAAAGGACTCTATGAGAATATATAGTTGAACATTTTTTGTGGACCTCTTGGTCAGAAATATGTTCAGAAGGTCAAATATGGACTTCTGTATAGCCATAACATGTATAAAAAAAAAAAATTAAAAAAAATTGGGAATCAGATGGGAAGCCGTTGAGTTTGTCTAGTAAGTTCGTCATTGAGGAATTAATGTCTTCTGAATGGCTTGATGTAACATAAGGAGGAGTCTATAAGTATGTATAGTAACTTAATATTTGAGGACTCTTCGGCCAGAGAGAAATTCACTAGGTCATAATGGACTACGGTCTGGCTGATTTAACATCAGAAAGAATCTATGGAATATATAGTTGACAAACTTTTGTGACCCCTTGGCTAGAAACATGTTCAGTAGGTCCAATATGGACTTCTGTACAGCCATAACATGTAAAAAAAAACAAGAAAAAAAACAAGAAAAAAAAAAACACAAAAAACCTTAAAAAGAAAAAATTTTGTGGACCATTTGGCCAGAAATGGGAATCAGATGGGATAGTATGTGTATAGTATCATACTTATATGTATAAGTTCATCATCGAGGAATCTTGGACCAGAGATATATATATATTTTTTTTTTTAAACAAAAAAAAAACCTTTTGTGGACCCTTTGGACAGAAATGGGAATCAGAAGGCGTCAATAAATATATATAGTAGGTTAATTTTCAAGGATTCTGGTCAAAAAAATGTTCAGTAGGTCAAATATGGACTACTGTCTGGCTGATTGAACATAAAAAAGGAGTCTATGAGAATATATAGTTGAACAATTTTTGTGGACCTCTTGGTTAGAAATATGTTCAGAAGATCAAATATGGACTCCTGTATAGCAATAACATGTTTAAAAAAAAAAAATGGTAATCAGATGGGAAGCTGTTGAGTTTGTATAGTAAGTTCATCATCGAGGAATTAATGTCTTCTGAATGGCTTGATGTAACATAAGGAGGAGTCAATAAGTATGTATAGTAACTTAATATTTGAGGACTCTTCGGCCAGAAAGATATTCAAGAGGTCATAATGGACTATGGTCTGGCTGATTTAACATAAAAAAGGAGTCTATGACAATATATAGTTGAACGTTTTTTGTGGACCTCTTGGTCAGAAATATGATCAGAAGGTCAAATATGGACTTCTGTATAGACATAGCATGTAAAAAAAAAAAAAAAAAAAAAAAAAAGGGAACCAGATGGGATGCCGTTGAGTTTGTATAGTGTTCATCATCGAGGAATCTTAGGCCAGAAATATATAATTAGTAGGTCAGTTAATGTCTTCTGAATGGCTTGATGTAACATAAGCAGCAGTCAATAAGTATGTATAGTAACTTAATATTTGAGGACTCTTCGGCCAGAAAGACATTCAATAGGTCATAATGGACTACGGTCTGGCTGATTTAACATTAGAAAAAATCTATGGAATATATAGTTGACAAACTTTTGTGGACCCCTTGGCTAGAAACATGTTCAGTAAGTCCAATATGGACTTCTGTACAGCCATAACATGTAAAAAAAAACAACAAAAAACCTTAAAAAGAAAAAATTTTGTGGACCATTTGGCCAGAAATGGGATTCAGATGGGATAGTATATGTATAGTATAAGTTCATCATCGAGGAATCTTGGGCCAGAGATATATACTTTTTTTTTTTTTTTTTTTAAACTTAAACAAAAAAACCTTTGGAAAGAAATGGGAATCAGAAGGTAAGTCAATAAATATATATAGTAGGTTAATTTTGAAGGATTCTGGTCAAAAAAATGTTCAGTAGGTCAAATATGGACTACTGTCTGGCTGATTGAACATAAAAAAGGAGTCTATGAGAATATATAGTTGAACATTTTTTGTGGACCTCTTGGTCAGAAATATGTTCAGAAGATCAAATATGGACTCCTGTATAGCAATAACATGTTTAAAAAAAAAAAAAGGTAATCAGATGGGAAGCTGTTGAGTTTGTATAGTAAGTTCATCATCGAGAAATTAATGTCTTCTGAATGGCTTGATGTAACATAAGGAGGAGTCAATAAGTATGTATAGTAACTTAATATTTGAGGACTCTTCATAAAAAAGGAGTCTATGAGAATATATAGTTGAACGTTTTTTGTGGACCTCTTGGTCAGAAATATGATCAGAAGGTCAAATATGTACTTCTGTATAGCCATAGCATGTAAAAAAAAAAGGGAACCAGATGGGAAGCCGTTGAGTTTGTATAGTGTTCATCATCGAGGAATCTTAGGCCAGAAATATATAATTAGTAGGTCAATTAATGTCTTCTGAATGGCTTGATGTAACATAAGCAGCAGTCAATAAGTATGTATAGTAACTTAATATTTGAGGACTCTTCGGCCAGAAAGACATTCAATAGGTCATAATGGACTACGGTCTGGCTGATTTAACATCAGAAAGAGTCTATGGAATATATAGTTGACAACCTTTTGTGGACCCCTTGGCCAGAAACATGTTCAATAGGTCCAATTTGGACTTCTGTACAGCCATAAAATGTAAAAAAAAAAAAAAAAAAACATGCACAAAAAACCTTACAAAAACCTTTTTTGGACCCTTTAACCAGACATGGGAATCAGATGGGATAGTATGTTCATCATCGAGGACTCTTGGGCCTGAAAAATATAGTTGTTTTTTTTTAACTTAAACTAAAAAACCTTTTGTGGACCCTTTGGACAGAAATGGGAATCAGAAGGTAAGTCAATGAGTTTATATAGTAGGTTAAATTTGAAGGACTCTGGTCAAAAAAATGTTCAGTAGGTCAAATATGGACTTCGGTCTGGCTGATTTAACATTAGAAAGAGTCTATGGAATATATTGTTGAGTCTATGGAATATATAGTTGACAAACTTTTGTGGACCCCTTTGCCAGAAACATGTTCAGTAGGTCCAATATGGTCTTCTGCACAGCCATAACGTAAAAAACAAAACAAAAAAATACAAAAAACCTTAAAAAAAACCTTTTGTGGACCCTTTGGCCAGAAATGGGAATCAGATGGGATAGAATAAGTATAGTATAAGTTCATCATCAAGAAATCTTGGGGCAGAAATATATACTTTTTTTTTTTTTTTAAACAAACAAAAAGACCTTTTGTGGACCCTTTTGTGGACAGAAATAGGAATCAGAAGTTAAGTCAATGAGTATATATAGTAGGTTAATTTTCAAGAACTCATCGGCCAGAAAGATATTCAACAGGTCATAATGGACTACAGTCTGGCTGATTTAACATCAGAAAGAGTCTATGGAATATATAGTTGACAACCTTTTGTGGACCCCTTGGCCAGAAACATGTTCAGTAGGTCATGAATGGATTACTCTCTGGCTGATTTAACATAGATGGAGTCTATAAGAACATTTAGTTGAAAACTTTTTATTGAGCTCGTGGTCAGAAATATGTTCAGAAGGTCAAATAAGCAATTCAGTATAACCATAACATGATGTAAGAAAACAACAACAAAAACAAACGCAAAAACCCTTTAAAAAAACCTTTTGTTGACCCTTTGGCCAGAAATGGGAATCAGATGGGATAGAATAAGTATAGTATAAGTTCATCATCAAGGAATCTTGGGCCAGAAATATATAAAAAAAATTTTTTTTAACTTAAACTAAAAAAACCTTTTGTGGACCCCTTGGCTAGAAACATGTTCAGTAGGTCCAATATGGACTTTTCTACAGCCATAACATGTAAAAAAAAAAAAAAAACAAACACAAAAAACCTTTAAAAAAAAAATTTTGTGGACCCTTTGGCCAGAAATGGGAATCAGATGGGATAGTATATGTATAGTATAAGTTAATCATCGAGGAATCTTGGGCCAGAGATATATACTTTTTTTTTTTTTTTAAACTTAAACAAAAAAACCTTTTGTGGACCCTTTGGACAGAAATGGGAATCAGAAGGTAAGTCAATGAGTATATATAGTAGGTTAATTTTCAAGGACTCTGGTCAAAACAATGTTCAGTATGTCAAATATGGACTTCTGTATAGCCATAATATGTTATATATTTTTTTCTTTTTAAACTTAAAAAAAAAACCTTTTGTGGACCCTTTGGACAGAAATGGGAATCAGAAGTTAAAACAATGAGTATATATAGTAGGTTAATTTTCAAGGACTCTGGTCAAAAAAAGTAGTTCAGTAGGTCAAATATGGACTACTGTCTGGCTGATTTAACATCAGGAGTCTATGAGAATATATAGTTGAACATTTTTTGTGGACCTCTTGGTCAGAAATATGTTCAGAAGTTTAAATATGGACTTCTGTATAGCCATATGTAAAAAAAAAAAAAAAAAAAAATTGGGAATGAGATGGGAAGCCATTGAGTTTTTATAGTAAGTTCATCATCGAGGAATCTTGGGCCAGAAATATATAATTAGTAGGTCAATTAATGTCTTCTGAATGGCTTGATAAGTATGTCTAGTAACATTATTTGAGGACTCTTCGGCCAGAAAGATGTTCAGTAGGTCATAAATGGACTACGGTCTGGCAGATTTAACCTAACAGGAGTCAATGGGAATGTATTGAAAAATCATGATTGAGGACTCTTAGGCCAGAAATTTGTTCAGTTGGTCAAATATGGATTACTCTCTGGCTGATTTAACCTAGAAGGAGTCTATAAGAACATATAGTTGAAAACTTTTTATTGAGCTCTTGTTCAGAAATATGTTCAGAAGGTCAAATATGGACTTCTGTATAGCCATAATATGTTATATATTTTTTTCTTTTTAAACTTAAAAAAAAAACCTTTTGTTGACCCTTTGGCCAGAAATGGGAATCAGATGGGAAGTCAATCAGTTTGTGTAGTATAAGTTCATCATTGAGGACTCTTGGGCCAGAAATATATCGTTAGTAGGTCACTTATGGTCTTCTGAATGACTTGATGTAACATATGGAGACAGTAAGTATGTATAGTAATTTAATATTTGAGGACTCTTCGGACAGAAAGATGTTCAATAGGTCATAATATACTATGGTCTGATTGATCTAACCTGAGAGGAGTCAATGGGAATGTATAGAAAAATCATGATTGAGGACTCTTGGCCCACAAATTTGTTCAGTTGGTCAAATATTGATTACTGTCAGGCTGATTTAACATAAGAAGGCGTCTATAAGAATATATAGTTGAAAACTTTTTGTGGTCCTCTTGTTCAGAAATATATTCAGTAGGTCCAATATTGACTTCTGTATAGCCATAATATGTTATACATTTTTTTTCTTTTTAAACTTAAACAAAAAAACCTTTTGTGAACCCTTTGGACAGAAATGGGAATCAGAAGGTAAGTCAATGACTATATATAGTAAGGTTAATTTTCAAGGACTCTGCTCAAAAAAATGTTCAGTAGGTCAAATATGGACTATTGTCTAGCTAATTTAACATCAGAAGGAATCTTTGAGAATAAATACTTGAAAAACTTTTGTGGACCCCTTGGCCAGAAATATGTTCAGTAGGTCAAATAGGGACTACTCTCTGGCTGATTTAACATCAGAAGAATCTTTGAGAATCTATATTTGAAAACATTTTGTGGACCCCTTGGCGAGAAATATGTTCAGTAGGTCAAATATGGTCTTCTGAATGGCTTGATGTAACGTAAGAAGGAGTCAATGAGTATGTATAGTAACTTAATATTTGAGGACTCTTCGGCCAGAAAGATATTCAATAGGTCATAATGGAATATGGTCTGGCTGATTTAACATAAGAATATATAAGTTGAAAATTTTTTGTTGACCTCTTGGTCAGAAATATGTTCAGTAGGCCAAATATGGACTACTGTCTGGCTGATTTAACATAAAAAGGAGTTTATGAGAATATATAGTTGAACATTTTTTGTGGACCTCTTGGTCAGAAATGTTCACATGGTCAAATATGGACTTCTGTATAGCCATAATATGTAAAAAAAAAAAAAAAAAAAAAAAAATTGGGAATCAGATGGGAAGCCGTTGAGTTTGTCTAGTAAGTTCGTCATTGAGGAATTAATGTCTTCTGAATGGCTTGATGTAACATAAGGAGGAGTCTATAAGTATGTATAGTAACTTAATATTTGAGGACTCTTCGGCCAGAGAGAAATTCACTAGGTCATAATGGACAACAAAAAACAAAAAAACTTAGTACTTATTTCGTCAATGCACAACAAGCTATTGGATGCAAAATGCAGTGCAAAGCACTTATCTCGTCAATGCACAACGAGATCCTGTATGCAATGCAATGCAATTGCACTTATCTCTTCAATGCACAAGGAGCTCATGTATGCAGTGCAAAAGCAATTATCTATTCAATGCAAAACGAGTTCTATTGTGCAATGCAAAAGCAATTATCCTTCAATGCACAACAAGTTCTAAATACAAAAGCAATTATCTCTTCAGTGCACAACGAGTTCTTGTATGCAATGCAGTGGAAAGCACTTATCTCTTAAATGCACAACGAGATGTTGTATGCAATGCAAACGCACATATCTTTTCCAATGCACGTGTTCTTGTATGCAATGCAAAATAAGGAGTCAATAAGTATGTATAGTAACTTAATATCTGAGGACTCTCCTGCCAGAAAGATGTTCAGTATGTCATAATGGGACAATGGATTTAACATGAGGAGTCAATGGGAATGTATAGAACGTTCATGACTGAGGACTTTTGTGCCAGAAATATGTTCAGTAGTTCAACTATGGACAAGGGTCTGGCAATTGCTAATGCACTTTGCACATTTAAAGAAGAATGCACAACGTATTCTTGTATGCAATGGAAAATCTTATATGCAATGTACATATTTTCCAATGCACGTTTATGCATTGCAATACAAAAGCACTTATCTCTTCAATGCACAAAGAGGTTTTGTATGCAATGCAATGCAAATGCACTTATCGCTTCAATGAACAAGCAGATCATGTATGCAATGCAAAAGCAATTATCTCTTCAATGCACAAGTTCTTCTTTGTAATGCAAAAGCACTTATCTCTTCAGTGTACAGCGAGTTCTTGTGTGCACTGCACTGCAAAAGCACTTTTCTCTTCAATGCACAACGAGTTTTTGTATGCAATGTAAAAATGCTTTCTTCAATGCACAACCAGTTTTTGTATGCAATGCAAAAATACTTATCTCTTGTCACAACGAGTTCATGTGTGCAATGCAAGTGCACAAGGAGTTCTTTTATGCAATGCAAAAGCAATTATCGTTTCACTGCACATCGAATTCTTGTATGCAATGCAAAAGCAATTATCGTTTCAATGCACAAGGAGTTCTTGTATGCAATACAAAAACACTTATCTCTTCATTGCACAACGAGATCTTGTATGCAATGCAAATGCACTTATCTCTTCAATGCACAACGAGTTCTTGTATGCAATGCAAACGCTAGTATCTCTTCAATGCACAAGTTCTTGTATGTAATGCAAAAGCAATTATCTCTTCAATGCACAAGTTATTGTATGCAATAAAATGCAATGCACTCATCTCTTTAGTGTACAACGAGTTCTTGTATGCAATGCTAAAGCAATTATCTCTTGAATGCACAAAGAGTTCTTGTATGCAATGCAATAGCAATTATCGTTTTAATGCACAAGGAATTCTTGTATGCATACAAAATCACTTATCTCTACATTGCTCAAGTTCTTGTATGTAATGCAAAAGTACTTATCTCTTCAAGCACAATGAATTCTTGTATGAATTGCAAAATCACTCATCTCTTTAGTGCACAACGAGTTCGTTTGTTTGCATTGCAAAAGCATTTATCGTTTCAATGCACAAGGAGTTCTTGTATGCAAAACAAAAGCACTTATTTCTTCATTGCACAACGAGATCTTGTATGCATTGCAAAAGCTATTATCTCTTGAATGCACAAGTTCTTGTATGCAATGCAAAAGCAATTATCTCTTGAATGAAAAAACATGTTCTTCTATGCAGTGCAAAAGCAATTATCGTTTCAATGCACAAGGAGTTCTTGTATGCAATGCAATAGCAATTATTGTTTCAATGCACAAGGAGTTCTTGTATGCAATACAAAAGCACTTATCTCTTTATTGCACAACGAGTTCTTGTGTGCATAGCAAAAGCTATTATCTCTTCAATGCAGTTCTTTTTTGCAATGCAAAAGCACTTTTCTCTTCAATACACTACGAGTTCTTCTATGCAATGCAGTGCATAGCACTTATCTCGTCAATACACAACGAGTTCTTGTTTGCAATGTAAAATCACTAATCTCGTTAGGGCACAATGAGTTGTATGCAAAGCAAAAGCACTCATCATTTTAGTGCATAAGGAGTTCTTGTATGCAATGCAAAAACAATTATCGTTTCAATGCACAAGGAGTTCTTGTATGCAATACAAAAGCACTTATCTCTTGAATGCACAAGTTCTTGTATGCAATGCAAAAGCAATTATCTCTTGAATGCAAAACAAGTTCTTCTATGCAATGCAAAAGCAATTATCTTTTCAATGCACTAGGAGTTCTTGTATGCAATGCAAAAACAATTATCGTTTCAATGCACAAGGAGTTCTTGTATGCACTACAAAAGCACTTATCTCTTCATTGCACAACGAGATCTTGTATGCAATGCAAAAGCAATTATCTCCTGAATGCAAAACAAGTTCTTCTATGCAATGCAAAAGCAATTTTTTCAATGCACTAGGAGTTCTTGTATGCAATGCAAAAACAATTATCGTTTCAATGCACAAGGAGTTCTTGTATGCAATACAAAAGCACTTATCTCTTCATTGCACAACGAGATCTTGTATGCAATGCAAAAGCAATTATCTCTTGAATGCACAACAAGTTCTTGTATGCAATGTAAAAGCAATTATCTCTCGAATGAACAACAAGTACTTGTATGTAATGGAAAAGCAATTATCTCTTGAATTCAAAACAAGTACTTGTATGCAATGCAAAAACAATTATATCTTCAATGCACAACGAGTTCTTGTTTGCAATGGAAAAGCAATTATCTCTTGAATTCAAAACAAGTACTTGTATGCAATGCAAAAACAATTATCTCTTTATTGCACGACGAGTTCTTGTGTGCAATGCAAAAGCTATTATCTCTTCAATGCACAGTTCTTTTTTGCAATGCAAAAGCACTTTTCTCTTCAATACACAACGAGTTCTTGTTTGCAATGCAAAATCACTAATCTCGTTAGGGCACAACGAGTTGTTGTATGCAAAGCAAAAGCACTCATCTCTTTAGTGCACAAGGAGTTCTTGTATGCAATGCAAAAACAATTATCGTTTCAATGCACAAGGAGTTCTTGTATGTAATAGAAAAGCACTTATCTCTTCATTGCACAACGAGATCTTGTATGCAATGCAGAAGCAATTATCTCTTGAATGCACAACAAGTTCTTGTATGCAATGCTAAAGCAATTATCTCTTGAATGCACAACAAGTTCTTGTATGCAGTGCAAAAGCAATTATCTCTCGAATGAACAACAAGTACTTGTATGTAATGCAAAAGCAATTATCTCTTGAATGCAAAACAAGTACTTGTATGCAATGCAAAAACAATTATATCTTCAATGCACAACGAGTACTTGTTTGCAATGCAAAAGCAATTATCGTTTCAATGCACAACGAATTCTTGTATGCAATGCAAAAGCAATTATCGTTTCAATGCACAAGAAGTTCTTGTATGCAATGCAAAATCAATTATCTCTTCAATGCACACCAAGTTCTTGTATGCAATACAAAAGTAATTATCTCTTGAATGCACAAGTTCTTGTATGCAATGCAAAAGCTACTATCTCTTGAATACAAAACAAGTTCTTCTATGCAATGCAAAAGCAATTATCGTTTCAATGCACAAGGAGTTCTTGTATGCGATACAAAAGCACTTACCTCTTCATTGCACAACGAGTTCTTGTGTGCAATGCAAAAGCTATTATCTCTTGAATACACAGTTCTTTTTTGCAATGCAAAAGCACTTTTCTCTTCAATGCACAAGAAGTTCTTTTGTATGCAGTGCAAAAGCACTAATCTCGTTAGGGCACAACGAGTTGTTGTATGCAAAGCAAAAGCACTCATCTCTTTAGTGCACAAGGAGTTCTTGTATGTTATACAAAAGCACTTATCTCTTCATTGCACAACGAGATCTTGTATGCAATGCAAAAGCAATTATCTCTTGAATGCACAACAAGTTCTTGTATGCAATGCAAAAGCAATTATCTCTTGAATGCACAACAAGTTCTTGTATGCAATGCAAAAGCAATTATCTCTTGAATGAAAAATTTTCTTCTATGTAATGCAAAAGCAATTATCTCTTGAATGAAAAAACAAGTTCTTCTATGCAATGCAAAAGCAATTATCGTTTCAATGCACAAGGAGTTCTTGTATGCAATACAAAAGCACATATCTCGTTAATGCACAAGAAATTATTTTGTATGTACTGCAAAAGCACTAATCTCTTTAGGGCACAACGAGTTCTTGTATGCAGTGCAAAATCACTTATCTCTTCAATGCACAAGTTCTTGTTTGCAATGCAAAAGCACTTTTCTCTTTAAAGCACAACGAGATATTGTATACAATGCAATTATCTCTTCAGTGCACAATGAGATTTGTATGCAGTGCAACAGCAATTATCTCTTCAATGCACAACAAGTTCTTGTATGCAATGCAAACGCTAATTATCTCTTTAATACACAACAAGTTCTTGTATGCAATGCAAAGTCACTTATCTCTTCAATGCACTACGAGATCTTGTATGCAATGCAATGCAAAAGCACTTATCTCTTCAATGCACAAGGAGTTCTTGTATGCAATGCAAAAGACGCACTCATCTCTTTAGTGCACAACGAGTTATTGCATGCAATTCAAAAGTACTTATCTCTTTATTGCACAATGAGTTCTTGTATGCAATGCAAAAGCAAATATCTCTTCAATGTACAAAAAGATATTGTATGCAATGCGAATGCACTTATCTGTCAATGCACAACTAGAACTTGTAAGCATCTTTAATGCAAATGCAATGCAAAACGAATTCTTGTGTGCAATGCAATCGCACATCTTTTCCAGTGCACTTGTTCTTATATGAAATGCAAAATAAAGAGTCAATAATTATGTATAGAAATTTAATATCTGAGGACTCTTCTGCCAGAAAGTTGTTCAATAGGTCTTAATGGGACTATGGATTTAACATGAGAAGGAGTCAATGGGAATGTATAGACATGGGAATCTGATGGGATAGTATAAGTATAGTATGAGTTCATCATCGAGGACTCTTGTGGCTGAAATATATACTGTTTTTTTTTTAAACTTAAACAGAAAAACCTTTTGTGGACGCTTTGGACAGAAATGGGAATCAGAAGGTGTCAATGAGTATATGTTAATTTTCAAGGACTCTGCTCAAAAAAATGTTCAGTATGTCAAATATGGACTACTGTCTTGCTGATTTAACATAAAAAGGAGTCTATGAGAATATATATTTGAACATTTTTTGTGGACCTCTTGGTCAGAACTATGCTCAGAAGGTCCAATATGTACAGCCATAACATGTAAAAAAAAACGAAAAAACAAAAAAAAAACCTTTTGTGGACCCTTTAGCCAGAAATGGCCAAATAAAATAAACGATATGGACTTCTGTATAGCCATAATATGTTAAGAAACGAAAAACAAAAAGGAATCAGATGGGAAGCCATTGAGTTTGTGTAGTAAGTTCATCATCGAGGAATCTTGGGCGAAAAAACCTTAAAAAAAAACTTTTGTGGACCCTTTAGCCAGAAATGGCTAAATAAAATAAAAGATATGGACTTCTGTATAGCCATAATATGTTAAAAAACAAAAAACAAAAAGGAATCAGATGGGAAGCCGTTGAGTTTGTGTAGTGTTCATCATCGATGAATCTTGGGCCAGAAATATATAATTAGTCAATTAATGTCTTCTGAATGGCTTGATGTAACATAAGGAGGAGTCAATATGTATAGTAACTTAATATTTGAGGACTCTTTGGACAGAAAGATGTTCAGTAGGTCATAAATGGACTACGGTCTGGCAGATTGAACCTGACAGGAGTCAATGGGAATGTATAGAAAAATCATGATTGAGGACTCTTAGGCCAGAAATTTGTTCAGTTGGTCAAATATGGATTACTCTCTGGCTGATTTAACATAGAAGGAGTCTATAAGAACATATAGTTGAAAACTTTTTATTGAGCTCTTGTTCAGAAATATGTTCAGAAGGTCAAATAAGCACTTCAGTATAGCCATAACACGTAAGAAAACAAAAAAACAAACAAACAAAAAAACACAAAAAACCTTAAAAAATCCTTTTGTGGACCCTTTGGCCAGAAATGGGAATCAGAGTCAATGAGTTTTTGTAGTATATGTTCATCATCGAGGACTCTTGGGCCAGAAATATATCGTTAGTAGGTCACTTATGGTCTTCTGAATGACTTGATGTAACATATGGAGGAGTCAATAAGTATGTATAGTAATTTAATATTTGAGGACTCGTCGAACAGAAAAATGTTCAATAGGTCATAATATAATATGGTCTGACTGATCTAACCTGAGAGGAGTCAATGGGAATGTACAGAAAAATCATGATTGAGGACTCTTAGACCACAAATTTGTTCAGTTGGTCTAATATTGATTACTGTCAGGCTGATTTAACATAAGAAGGAGTCTATAAGAATATATAGTTGAAAACTTTTTGTGGACCTCTTGTTTAGAAATACGTTCAGTGGGTGCAATATTGACTTCTGTATAGCCATAATATGTTATACTTTTTTTTCTTTTTAAACTTAAACAAAAAAACCTTTTGTGGACCCTTTGGACATAAATGGGAATCAGAAGGTAAAACAATGAGTATATATAGTAGGTTAATTTTCAAGGACTCTGGTCAAAAAAATGTTCAGTAGGTCAAATACGGACTACTGTCTGGCTGATTTAACATCAGATGGAATCTTTGAGAATAAATACTAGAAAACATTTTGTGGACCCCTTGGCCAGAAATATGTTCAGTAGGTAAAATATGGACTACTGTCTGGCTGATTTAAAATCAGAGGAATCTTTGAGAATCTATAGTTGAAAACCCTTTGTGGACCAGTTGGCAAGAAAAATGTTCAGTAGGTCAAATATTGTCTTCTGAATGGCTTGATGTAATGTAAGAAGGAGTCTATGATTATGTATAGTAACTTAATGTTTGAGGACTCTTTGGCAAGAAAGATGTTCAAAGGTCATTATGGAATATGGTCTGGCTGATTTAACATAAGAAGGAGTCTATAAGAATATATAAGTTAAAAAATTTTTGTTGACCTCTTGGTCAGAAATATGTTCAGTAGGTCAAATATGGATTACTCTCTGGCTGATTTAACATAGAAGGAGTCTATAAGAACATATAGTTGAAAACGTTTTATTGAGCTCTTGGTCAGAAATATGTTCAGCAGGTCAAATAAGCACTTCAGTATAGCCATAACATGATGTAAGAAAACAACAACAAAATTTCTGGGCCAGAAATATATCGTTAGTAGGTCACTTATGGTCTTCTGAATGACTTGATGTAACATATGGAGGAGTCAATAAGTATGTATAGTAATTTAATATTTGAGGACTCTTCGGTCAGAAAGATGTTCAATAGGTCATAATATACTATGGTCTGACTGATCTAACCTGAAAGGAGTCAATGGGAATGTATAGAAAAATCATGATTGAATAGGAATTAGAAGGTAAGTCAATGGGTATATTATAGTAGGTTAATTTTCAAGGACTCTGTTCAAAAAAATGTTCAGTAGGTCACATATTCACTACTGTCTGGCTGATTTAACATAAAAAGGAGTCTATGAGAATATATAGTTGAACATATTTTGTGGACCTCTTGGTCAGAAATATGTTCAGAAGGTCAAATATGGACTTCTGTATCGCCATAACATGTAAAAAAAAAAAACGAAAAAAAAAAAAGGGGAATCAAATGGGAAGCCGTTGAGTTTGTATACTAAGTTTATCATCGAGGAATCTTGGGCCAGAAATATATAATTAGTCAATTAATGTCTTCTGAATTGCTTGATGTAACATAAGGATAAGTATGTATAGTAATTTAATATTACTTAATTCAATAAGTATGTATAGTAATTTAATATTTGAGGACTCTTCGGTCAGAAAGATGTTCAATAGGTCATAATATACCATGGTCTGACTGATCTAACCTGAAAGGAGTCAATGGGAATGTATAGAAAAATCATGATTGAGGACTCTTGGACCACAAATTTGTTCAGTTGGTTAAATATTGATTACTGTCAGGCTTATTTAACATAAGAAGGATAGAGAATATATAGTTGAAAACTTTTTGTGGACCTCTTGTTCAGAAATATATTCAGTGGGTCCAATATTGACTTCTGTATGGCCATAATATGTTAAACATTTTTTTCTTTTTAAACTTAAACAAAAAAAACCTTTTGTGGACCCTTTGGCCAGAAATGGGAATCAGATGGGATAGTACAAGTTCATCATCGAGGACTCTTGGCCCTGAAATAATATACTTTTTTTTTTTTTTTAAATCTTAAACAGAAATAGGAATTAGAAGGTAAGTCAATGAGAACATTATAGTAGGTTAATTTTCAAGGACTCTGGTCAAAAAAATGTTCAGTAGGTCAAATATGGACTACTGTATCGCCATAACATGTAAAAAAAAAAACGGGAATCAAATGGGAAGCCGTTGAGTTTGTATACTAAGTTCATCATCAAAAAACCTTGGGAAAAGAAATATATAATTAGTAGGTCAATTAATGTCTTCTGAATGGCTTGATGTAACATAAGGAGGAGCCAATAAGTATGTATAGTAACTTAATATTTGAGGACTCTTCGGCCAGAGAGATATTCAATAGGTCATAATGGACTACGGTCTGGCTGATTTAACATCAGAAAGAGTCTATGGAATATATAGTTGACAACCTTTTGTGGACCCCTTGGCCAGAAACATGTCCAGTAGGTCCAATATGGTCTTCTCTACAGCCATAACATGTAAAAAAAACAAACAAAAAAAAAAAAAACCTTTAAAAAAAAACCTTTTGTGGACCCTTTGGCCAGAAATGGGAAACGAATAGGACAGTATAAGTAAAGTATAATTTCATCATCGAGGGCTCTTGGGGCTGAAATATATACATTTTTTTTTTTTAAACTTAAACAAAAAACCTTTTGTGGACCCTTTGGACAGAAACAGGAATCAGAAGATAAGTCGAGTATATATAGTAGGTTAATTTTCAAGGACTCTGGTCAAAAAAATGCTCAGTAGGTCATAATGGACTACAGTCTGGCTGATTTAACATAAAAAAGGAGTCTATGAGAATATATAGTTGAACATTTTTTGTGGACCTCTTGGTCAGAAATATGTTCAGAAGGTCAAATATGGACTTCTGTATAGCAATAACATGTTTTTAAAACAAAATGGGAATCAGATGGGAAGCCGTTGAGTTTGTATAGTAAGTTCATCTTCGTGGAATTAATGTCTTCTGAATGGCTTGATGTAACATAAGGAGGAGTCAATAAGTATGTATAGTAACTTAATATTTGAGGACTCTTCGGCCAGAAAGATATTCAATAGGTCATAATGGACTACAGTCTGGCTGATTTTTTTTTTTTAAAACTTAAACAAAAAAACATTTTGTGGGTCCTTTGTGGACAGAAATAGGAATCAGAAATTAAGTCAATGCGTATATATAGTAGGTTAATTTTCAAGAACTCTTCAGCCAGAAAGATATTCAATAGGTCATAACGGACTACGGTCTGGCTGATTTAACATCAGAAAGAGTCTATGGAATATATAGGGCCAGAAATATGTAATTAGTAGGTAAATTAATGTTTTCTGAATGGCTTGATGTAACATAAGGAGGAGTCAATAAGTATGTATAGTAACTTAATATTTGAGGACTCTTCGGCCAGAAAGATATTCAATAGGTCATAATGGACTACGGTCTGGCTGATTTTTTTTTTTTTAAACTTAAAAAAAAAACCTTTTGTGGACCCTTTGGAAAGAAATAGGAATCAGAAGTTGTCAATGATTACATATAGTAGGTTAATTTTCAAGAAATCTTCAGCCAGAAAGATATTCAATAGGTCATAATGGACTACGGTCATAATGAACATCAGAAAGAATCTATAGTTGACAACCTTTTGTGGACCCCTTGGCCAGAAACATGTTCAGTAGGTCCAATATGGACTTCTGTACAGACATAACATGTAAAAAAAAAAAAAAAAAAAAAAAAAACACCTTTTGTGCACCCTTTGGCCAGAAATGGGAATCAGATGGGATACTATATGTATACTTACACTAATAAGTTCATCATCGAGGACTCTTGGGGCTGAAATATATACATTTGTTTTTTAAACTTAAACAAAAAACACTTTTGTGGACCCTTTGGACAGAAATGGGAATCAGAAGGTAAGTCAATGACTATATATAGTAGGTTAATTTTCAAGGACTCTGGTCAAAAAAATGTTCAGTATGTCAAATATGGACTACTGTCTGGCTGATTGAACATAAAAAGGAGTCTATGAGAATATAGAGTTGAACATTTTTTGTGGACCTCTTGGTCAGAAATATGTTCAAAACGTCAAATATGGACTTCTGTATAGCCATAGCGTAAAAAAAAACAAAAAAAAAACAAAAGGGAACCAGATGGGAAGCCGCTGAGTTTGTATAGTGGTCATCATCAAGGAATCTTAGGCCAGAAATATATATTATTAGTAGGTCAATTAATGTCTTCTGAATGGCTTGATGTAACATAAGGAGGAGTCAACAAGTATGTATAGTAACTTAATATTTGAGGACTCTTCGGCCAGAGAGAAATTCACTAGGTCATAATGGACTACTGTCTGGCTGATTTAACATCAGAAAGAATCTATGGAATATATAGTTGACAACCTTTTGTGAACCCCTTGGCTAGAAACATGTTCAGTAGGTCCAATATGGACTTCTGTACAGCCATAACATGTAAAAAAACAACAAAAAAAAAAAGAAGAAAAAAAAAAAAAAAAAAACCTTAAAAAGAAAAAATGTTGTGGACCATTTGGCCAGAAATGGGAATCAGATGGGATAGTATATGTATAGTAGAAGTTCATCATCGAGGAATCTTGGGCCAGAGATATATACTTTTTTTTTTTTTTTAAACTTAAACAAAAAAAACTTTTGTGGACCCTCTGGACAGAAATGGGAATCAGAAGGTGTCAATGAATATATATAGTAGGTTAATTTTCAAGGACTCTGGTCAAAAAAATGTTCAGTAGGTCAAATATGGACTACTGTCAGGCTGATTTAACATAAAAAGGAGAGTCTATGAGAACATATAGTTGAACATTTTTTGTGGACCTCTTGGTCAGAAATATGTTCAGAAGGTCAAATATGGACTTCTGTATAGCCATGACATGTAAAAAAAAAAAAAAAAAAAAAAAATGGGAATGGGATAGGAAGCCGTTGAGTTTGTATAGTAAGTTCATCGAGGAATCTTGGGCCAGAAATATATAATTAGTAGGTCAATTAATGTCTTCTGAATGGCTTGATGTAACATAAGGAGGAGTCAATAAGTATGTATAGTAACTTAATATTTGAGGACTCTTCGGCCAGAAAGATATTCAATAGGTCATAATGGACTACGGTCTGGCTGATTTAACATCAGAAAGAGTCTATGGAATATATTGTTGACAACCTTTTGTGGACCGCTTGGCCAGAAACATATTCAGTAGGTCCAATATGGACTTCTGTACAGCTATAACATTTAAAAAAAAAAAAGAAAACACAAAAAACCTTAAAAGAAAACCTTTTGTGGACCCTTTGGCCGTAAATTGGAATCAGATGGGATAGTATAAGTATAGTATAAGTTCATCATCGAGGAATTTTGGGCAAGAAATATATACATTTTTTTTTTTTAAACAAACAAAAAAACCTTTTGTGGACTCTTTGGACAGAAACGGGAATCAGAAGATAAGTCGAGTATATATAGTAGGTTAATTTTCAAGGACTCTGGTCAAAAAAATGTTCAGTAGGTCAAATATGGACTACTGTCTGGCTGATTTAACATAAAAAGGAGTCTATGAGAATATATAGTTGAAATTTTTTTTGTGGACCTCTTGGTCAGAAATACGCTCAGAAGGTCAAATATGGACTTCTGTATAGCTATGACATGTTAAAAAAAAAAAAAATTGGGAATGAGATGGGAAGCCGTTGAGTTTGCATAGTAAGTTCATCATCGAGGAATCTTGGGCCAGAAATATATCATTAATAGGTCAATTAATGTCTTCTGAATGGCTTGATGTAACATAAGGAGGAGTCAATAAGTATGTATAGTAACTTAATATTTGAGGACTCTTCGGCCAGAAAGATATTAAATAGGTCATAATGGACTACAGTCTGGCTGATTTTTTTTTTTAAAACCTTTAAAAAAACCTTTTGTGGACCCTTTGGCCAGAAATGGGAATCAGATGGGATAGTATAAGTATAGTATAATTTCATTATCAAGGTTTCCTGGGGCTGAAATATATACTTTTTTTTTTTTTTTTTAAACTTAAACAAAAAAACCTTTTATGGACCCTTTGGACAGAAGTGGGAATCAGAAGGTAAGGCAATGAGTATATATAGTAGGTTAATTTTCAAGGACTCTGGTCAAAAAAATGTTCAGTAGGTCCAATATGGACTTCTGTACAGACATAACATGTAAAAAAAAAAAAAAAAAAAAAAAAAAACACCTTTTGTGCACCCTTTGGCCAGAAATGGGAATCAGATGGGATACTATATGTATACTTACACTAATAAGTTCATCATCGAGGACTCTTGGGGCTGAAATATATACATTTGTTTTTTAAACTTAAACAAAAAACACTTTTGTGGACCCTTTGGACAGAAATGGGAATCAGAAGGTAAGTCAATGACTATATATAGTAGGTTAATTTTCAAGGACTCTGGTCAAAAAAATGTTCAGTATGTCAAATATGGACTACTGTCTGGCTGATTGAACATAAAAAGGAGTCTATGAGAATATAGAGTTGAACATTTTTTGTGGACCTCTTGGTCAGAAATATGTTCAAAACGTCAAATATGGACTTCTGTATAGCCATAGCGTAAAAAAAAACAAAAAAAAAACAAAAGGGAACCAGATGGGAAGCCGCTGAGTTTGTATAGTGGTCATCATCAAGGAATCTTAGGCCAGAAATATATATTATTAGTAGGTCAATTAATGTCTTCTGAATGGCTTGATGTAACATAAGGAGGAGTCAACAAGTATGTATAGTAACTTAATATTTGAGGACTCTTCGGCCAGAGAGAAATTCACTAGGTCATAATGGACTACTGTCTGGCTGATTTAACATCAGAAAGAATCTATGGAATATATAGTTGACAACCTTTTGTGAACCCCTTGGCTAGAAACATGTTCAGTAGGTCCAATATGGACTTCTGTACAGCCATAACATGTAAAAAAACAACAAAAAAAAAAAGAAGAAAAAAAAAAAAAAAAAAACCTTAAAAAGAAAAAATGTTGTGGACCATTTGGCCAGAAATGGGAATCAGATGGGATAGTATATGTATAGTAGAAGTTCATCATCGAGGAATCTTGGGCCAGAGATATATACTTTTTTTTTTTTTTTAAACTTAAACAAAAAAAACTTTTGTGGACCCTCTGGACAGAAATGGGAATCAGAAGGTGTCAATGAATATATATAGTAGGTTAATTTTCAAGGACTCTGGTCAAAAAAATGTTCAGTAGGTCAAATATGGACTACTGTCAGGCTGATTTAACATAAAAAGGAGAGTCTATGAGAACATATAGTTGAACATTTTTTGTGGACCTCTTGGTCAGAAATATGTTCAGAAGGTCAAATATGGACTTCTGTATAGCCATGACATGTAAAAAAAAAAAAAAAAAAAAAAAATGGGAATGGGATAGGAAGCCGTTGAGTTTGTATAGTAAGTTCATCGAGGAATCTTGGGCCAGAAATATATAATTAGTAGGTCAATTAATGTCTTCTGAATGGCTTGATGTAACATAAGGAGGAGTCAATAAGTATGTATAGTAACTTAATATTTGAGGACTCTTCGGCCAGAAAGATATTCAATAGGTCATAATGGACTACGGTCTGGCTGATTTAACATCAGAAAGAGTCTATGGAATATATTGTTGACAACCTTTTGTGGACCGCTTGGCCAGAAACATATTCAGTAGGTCCAATATGGACTTCTGTACAGCTATAACATTTAAAAAAAAAAAAGAAAACACAAAAAACCTTAAAAGAAAACCTTTTGTGGACCCTTTGGCCGTAAATTGGAATCAGATGGGATAGTATAAGTATAGTATAAGTTCATCATCGAGGAATTTTGGGCAAGAAATATATACATTTTTTTTTTTTAAACAAACAAAAAAACCTTTTGTGGACTCTTTGGACAGAAACGGGAATCAGAAGATAAGTCGAGTATATATAGTAGGTTAATTTTCAAGGACTCTGGTCAAAAAAATGTTCAGTAGGTCAAATATGGACTACTGTCTGGCTGATTTAACATAAAAAGGAGTCTATGAGAATATATAGTTGAAATTTTTTTTGTGGACCTCTTGGTCAGAAATATGCTCAGAAGGTCAAATATGGACTTCTGTATAGCTATGACATGTTAAAAAAAAAAAAAATTGGGAATGAGATGGGAAGCCGTTGAGTTTGCATAGTAAGTTCATCATCGAGGAATCTTGGGCCAGAAATATATCATTAATAGGTCAATTAATGTCTTCTGAATGGCTTGATGTAACATAAGGAGGAGTCAATAAGTATGTATAGTAACTTAATATTTGAGGACTCTTCGGAAAGAAAGATATTAAATAGGTCATAATGGACTACAGTCTGGCTGATTTTTTTTTTTAAAACCTTTAAAAAAACCTTTTGTGGACCCTTTGGCCAGAAATGGTAATCAGATGGGATAGTATAAGTATAGTATAATTTCATTATCAAGGTTTCCTGGGGCTGAAATATATACTTTTTTTTTTTTTTTTTAAACTTAAACAAAAAAACCTTTTATGGACCCTTTGGACAGAAGTGGGAATCAGAAGGTAAGGCAATGAGTATATATAGTAGGTTAATTTTCAAGGACTCTGGTCAAAAAAATGTTCAGTAGGTCAAATATGGACTACTGTCTGGCTGATTGAACATAAAAAGGAGTCTATGAGAATATATAGTTGAACATTTTTTGTGGACCTCTTGGTCAGAAACATGTTCAGTAGGTCCAATATGGACTTCTGTACAGCCATAACATGTAAAAAAAAACAAGCACAAAAAACCTTAAAAAAAAAAACTTTTGTGGAACCTTTGGACAGAAATTGGAATCAAATGGGATAGTATAAGTATAGTATAAGTTCATCATTGAGGAATCTTGGGCCTGAAATATATACATGTTTTTTTTTTTTAAACAAACAACAAAACCTTTTGTGGACCCTTTGAACAGAAATGGTAATCAGAAGGTAAGTCAATGATTATATATAGTAGGTTAATTTTCAAGGACTCTGGTCAAAAAAATGTTCAGTAGGTCAAATATGGACTACTGTCTGGCTGATTTAACATAAAAAAGGAGTCTATGAGAATATATAGTTGAACATTTTTTGTTGACCTCTTGGTCAGAAATATGTTCAGAAGGTCAAATATGGACTCCTGTATAGCAATAACATTTTTTAAAAAAAAAAGGGGAATCAGATGGGAAGCCGCTGAGTTTGTATAGTAAGTTCATCATCGAGGAATTAATGTCTTCTGAATGGCTTGATGTAACATAAGCAGCAGTCAATAAGTATGTATAGTAACTTAATATTTGAGGACTCTTCGGCCAGAAAGACATTTAATAGGTCATAATGGACTACGTTCTGGCTGATTTAACATCAGAAAGAGTCTATGGAATATATAGTTGACAACCTTTTGTGGACCCCTTGGCCAGAAACATGTTCAGTAGGTCCAATATGGTCTTCTGTACAGCCATAACATGTAAAAAACAAAACAAACAAAAAACCTTTAAAAAAAAAAAATTTGTGGACCCTTTGGCCAGAAATGGGAATCAGATGGGATAGTATATGTATAGTATGTTCATCATCGAAGAATCTTGGGCCAGAGATAGATACTTTTTTTTTTTTTTAAACTTAAACAAAAAAACCTTTTGTGGACCCTTTGGACAGAAATGGGAATCAGAAGGTAAGTCAATGAGTATATGTAGTAGGTTCATTTTCAAGGACTCTGGTCAAAACAATGTTCAGTATTTCAAATATGGACTTCTGTATAGCCATAACATGTTATTTTTTTTTTTTTTTTTAAACTTAAACAAAAAAACCTTTTGTGGACCCTTTGGACAGAAATGGGAATCAGAAGGTAAAACAATGAGTATATATAGTAGGTTAATTTTCAAGGACTCTGGTCAAAAAAAGTAGTTCAGTAGGTCAAATATGGACTACTGTCTGGCTGATTTAACATAAAAAGGAGTCTATGAGAATATATAGTTGAATATTTTTTGTGGACCTCTTGGTCAGAAATATGTTCAGAAGGTCAAATATGGACTTCTGTATAGCCATAACATGTTATTTTTTCTTTTCTTTTTAAACTTAAACAAAAAAACCTTTTGTGGACCCTTTGGACAGAAATGGGAATCAGAAGGTAAAACAATGAGTATATATAGTAGGTTAATTTTCAAGGACTCTGGTCAAAAAAAGTAGTTCAGTAGGTCAAATATGGACTACTGTCTGGCTGATTTAACATCAGAAGGAATCTTTGAGAATAAATACTTGCAAACCTTTTGTGGACCCCATGGCCATGGGTCCGTGGCATTTAAACGATGCCCAATTGGCACTAAGGGGCCTAAAGTGTGCCAAGAAAACATCCCCCACACCATTACACCACCACCACCAGCCTGCACAGTGGTAACAAGGCATGATGGATCCATGTTCTCATTCTGTTTACGCCAAATTCTGACTCTACCATCTGAATGTTTCAACAGAAATCGAGACTCATCAGACCAGGCAACATTTTTCCAGTCTTCAACTGTCCAATTTTGGTGAGCTCGTGCAGTAGGTCAAATATGGTCTTCTGAATGGCTTGATGTAATGTAAGAAGGAGTCAATGAGTATGTATAGTAACTTAATATTTGAGGACTCTTCGGCCAGAATGATGTTCAAAGGTCATTATGGAACATGGTCTGGCTGATTTAACATAAGAAGCAGTCTATAAGAATATATGTTTAAATTTTTTTGTTGACCTCTTGGTCAGAAATATGTTCAGTAGGTCAAATATGGACTACTGTCTGGCTGATTCAATATAAAAAGGAGTCTATGAGAATATATAGTTGAACATTTTTTGTGGGCCTCTTGGTCAGAAATATGTTCAGAAGGTCAAATATGGACTTCTGTATAGCCATGACATGTAAGAAAAAAAAAAAAAAAATGGGAATGAGATTGGAAGCCTTCGAGTTTGTATAGGAAGTTCACCATCAAGGAATCTTTGGCCAGAAATATATAATTAGTAGGTCAATTAATGTCTTCTGAATGGCTCGATGAGTCATATGTATAGAAACGTAATATTTGAGGACTCTTCGGCCAGAAAGATATTCAATAGGTCATAATAGACTAAGTTCTGGCAGATTTAACCTGACAGGAGTCAATGGGAAGGAGTCTTTGGCCAGAAATGGGAATCAGATGGGAAGTCAATCAGTTTGTGTAGTATAAGTTCATCATTGAGGACTTTTGGGCCAGAAATATATCGTTAGTAGGTCACTTATGGTCTTTTGAATGACTTGATGTAACATATGGAGGAGACTAAATATGTATAGTAATTTAATATTTGAGGACTCTTCGGACAGAAAGATGTTCAATAGGTCATAATATACTATGGTCTGATTGATCTACCCTGAGAGGAGTCAATGGGAAAGTATAGAAAAATCATGATTGAGGACTCTTGGCCCACAAATTTGTTCAGTTGGTCAAATATTGATTACTGTCAGGCTGATTTAACATAGAAGGAGTCTATAAGAATATATAGTTGAAAACTTTTTGTGGGCCTCTTGTTCAGAAATATGTTCAGTGGGTCCAATATTGACATCTGTATAGCCATAATATGTAAAAAACAAAACAAAAAAAAAACAAATATAAAAAACCTTTAAAAAAAAAAATTTGTGGACTCATTGGCCAGAAATGGGAATCAGATGGGATAGTATATGTATAGTATGTTCATCATCGAGGAATCTTGGGCCAGAGATGTATACTTTTTTTTTTTTTAAAACTTAAACAAAAAAACCTTTTGTGGACCCTTTGGACAGAAATGGGAATCAGAAGGTAAGTCAATGACAACAACAATAAAAACACACACAAAAAACCTTAGTACTTATCTCATCAATGCACAACAAGTTATTGGATGCAAAATGCAGTGCAAAGCACTTTATTCAATGCACAACGAGATCTTGGATGCAATGCAAAAATATTTATCTCTTCAAGTTCTTGTATGCATTTTAAAAGTACTTATCTCTTCAATGCACAACGAGTTCTTTGTAAGCAATGCAAAAATATTTATCTCTTCAAGTTCTTGTATGCATTGCAAAAATACTTATTTCTTCAATGCACAAGCTGTTTTTGTATGCAATGCAAAAGCAATTATATCTAGAATGCACAAAAGTTCTTGTATGCAATGCAATGCACTTATCTCTACAATGCACAACGAGATCTTGGATGCAATGAATAAATACTTATCTCTTCAATGTACAACGAGTTCTTGTGTGCAATGCAAAAGCCCTTATCTCTTCAATGCAAAACAAGTTTTTTTATGCAATGCAAAAGTACTTAATCTCTTCAATGCACAAGTTCATGTATGCAATGCAAACGCTAATTATCGCTTTAATGCACAACAAGTTCTTGTATGCAATGCAAAATTACTTATCTCTTCAATGCACTACGAGATCTTGTATGCAATGCAATGCAAATGCACTAATCTCTTCAATACACAACGAGATCATGTATGCAATCCAAAAGCAATTATCTCTTCAATATACAAGTTCTTGTATGCAATGCAAAATCAATTATCTCGTCAATGCAAGAAGTGTTTATGCAATGGAAACTCTTGTATGCAATGGAAATCTTTTCAAATGCACGTTTATGCTTTGCAATGCAAAAGCACTTATCTCTTCAATGCACAAGGAGTTATTGTATGCAATGCAAAAGACGCACTCATCTCTTTAGTGCACAACGAGTTATTGCATGCAATTCAAAAGTACTTATCTCTTTATTGCACAATGAGTTCTTGTATGCAATGCAAAAGCAATTATCTGTTCAATGTACAAAAAGATATTGTATGCAATGCGAATGCACTCATCTGTCAATGCTCAACTAGAACTTGTAAGCATTGCAATGCAAAAGCACTTTTCTCTTCAATGCACAACGTGTTTATGCAATGGAAAATCTTGTATGCAATGCACGTCTTTTCCAATGCACGTTTATGCACTGCAATGCAAAAGCACTTTTCTCTTCAATGCAAAACGAATTCTTGTGTGCAATGCAATCGCACTTATCTTTTCCAGTGCACTTGTTCTTATATGAAATGCAAAATAAAGTCAATAATTATGTATAGAAATTTAATATCTGAGGACTCTTCTGCCAGAAAGTTGTTCAATAGGTCTTAATGGGACTATGGATTTAACATGAGAGTCAATGGGAATGTATAGACATGGGAATCTGATGGGATAGTATAAGTATAGTATGAGTTCATCATCGAGGAGGAATCTTGTGGCTGAAATATATACTTTTTATTTTTTTAAACTTAAACAGAAAAAACGTTTGTGGACGCTTTGGACAGAAATGGGAATCAGAAGGCAAAACAATGAGTATATATAGTAGGTTAATTTTCAAGGACTCTGGTCAAAAAAATGTTCGGTAGGTCAAATATGGACTACTGTCTGGCTGATTTAACATAAAAAGGAGTCTATGAGAATATATAGTTGAAAACTTTTTGTGGACCTCTTGTTGAGAAATATATTCAGTGGGTCCAATATTGACTTCTGTATGGCCATAATATGTTAAACATTTTTTTCTTTTTAAACTTAAACAAAAAAAAAACCTTTTGTGAACCTTTTGGCCAGAAATGGGAATCAGATGGGATAGTATAAGTAAAGTATAATTTCATCATCGAGGAATCTTGGGCCAGAAATATACACTTTTTTTTTTTTAAACAAACAAAAAAAACCTTTTGTGGACCCTTTGGACAGAAACGGGAATCAGAAGGTAAGTCAATGACTATATATAGTAGGTTAATTTTCAAGGACTGGTCAAAAAAATGTTCAGTAGGTCAAATATGGACTACTGTCTGGCTGATTTAACATAAAAAGGAGTCTATGAGAATATATAGTTGAACATTTTTTGTTGACCTCTTGGTCAGAAATATGTTCAGAAGGTCAAATTTGGACTTCTGTATAGCCGTAACATGTTAAAAAAAAATGGGAATCAGATGGGAAGCCGTTGAGTTTGTATAGTAAGTTCATCATCGAGGAATCTTGGGCCAGAAATATATAATTAGTATGTCAATTAATGGCTTGATGTAACATAAGGAGCAGTCAATAAGTATGTATAGTAACTTAATATTTGAGGACTCTTCGGCCAGAAAGATTTTCAGTAGGTCATAAATGGACTACGGTCTGGCAGATTTAACCTGACAGGAGTCAATGGGAATGTATAGAAAAATCATGATTGAGGACTCTTGGACCACAAATTTGTTCAGTTGGTCAAATATTGATTGCTGTCAGGCTGATTTAACATAATGAGTCTACAAGAATATATAGCTGAAAACTTTTTGTTGACCTCTTGTTCAGAAATATGTTCTGTATGTCCAGTATTGACTTCTGTATAGCCATAATATGTTATACATTTTTTTTCTTTTTAAACTTAAACAAAAAAACCTTTTGTGGGCCCTTTGGACAGAAGTGGGAATCAGAAGGTAAAACAATGAGTATATATAGTGTTAATTTTCAAGGACTCTGGTCAAAAAAATGTTCAGTAGTTCAAATATGGACTACTGTCTGGCTGATTTAACATCAAAAGGAATCTTTGAGAATAAATACTAGAAAACATTTTGTGGACCCCTTGGCCAGAAATATTTTCAGTAGGTAAAATATGGACTACTGTCTGGCTGATTTAACATAAAAAGGAGTCTATGAGAATATATAGTTGAACATTTTTTGTTTACCTCTTGGTCAGAAATATGTTCAGAAGGTCAAATATGGACTTCTGTATAGCCATAACATGTAAAAAAAAAAAAAAAAAAAAAAAGGGAATCAAATGGGAAGCCGTTGAGTTTGTATACTAATTTTATCATCGAGGAATCTTGGGAAAAGAAATATATAATTAGCAGGTCAATTAATGTTTTCTGAATGGCTTGATGTAACATAAGGAGGAGTCAATAAGTATGTATAGTAACTTAATATTTGAGGACTCTTCGGCCAGAGAGATATTCAATAGGTCATAATGGACTACGGTCTGGCTGATTTAACATCAGAAAGAGTCTATGGAATATATAGTTGACAACCTTTTGTGGACCCCTTGGCCAGAAATGGGAATCAGATGGGATAGTATAAGTAAAGTATAATTTCATCATCGAGGACTCTTGGGGCTGAAATATATACTTTTTTTTTTTTTTTTTTTAAACTTAAACAAAAAACCTTTTGTGGACCCTTTGTCCAGAAATGGGAATCAGATTGGATAGTATAAGTATAGTATAAGTTCATCATCGAGGAATTTTGGGCCAGAAATATATACATTTTTTTTTTTTAATCTTAAACAAAAAAACCTTTTGTGGACCCTTTGGACAGAAACGGGAATCAGAAGGTAAGTCAATGACTATATATAGTAGGTTAATTTTCAAGGACTCTGGTCAAAAAAATGTTCAGTAGGTCAAATATGGACTACTGTCTGGCTGATTTAACATAAAAAGGAGTCTATGAGAATATATAGTTGAACATTTTTTGTGGACCTCTTGGTCAGAAATATGTTCAGAAGGTCAGATTTGGACTTCTGTATAGCCATAACATGTTAAAAAAAAATGGGAATCAGATGGGAAGCCGTTAAGTAAGTAAGTAGTAAGTTCATCATCGAGGAATCTTGGGCCAGAAATATATAATTAGTACGTCAATTAATGTCTTCTGAATGGCTTGATGTAACATAAGGAGCAGTCAATAAGTATGTATAGTAACTTAATATTTGAGGACTCTTCAGCCAGAAAGATTTTCAGCAGGTCATAAATGAAGTACGGTCTGGCAGATTTAACCTGACAGGAGTCAATGGGAATGTATAGAAAAATCATGATTGAGGACTCTTGGACCACAAATTTGTTCAGTTGGTCAAATATTGATTGCTGTCAGGCTGATTTAAAATAAGAAGGAGTCTACAAGAATATATAGCTGAAAACTTTTTGTTGACCTCTTGTTCAGAAATATGTTCAGTAGGTCCAGTATTGACTTCTGTATAGCCATAATATGTCATACATTTTTAAACTTAAACAAAAACAACCTTTTGTGGACCCTTTGGACAGAAGTGGGAATCAGAAGGTAAAACAATGAGTATATATAGTAGGTTAATTTTCAAGGACTCTGGTCAAAAAAATGTTCAGTAGGTCAAATATGGACTACTGTCTGGCTGATTTAACATCAGAAGGAATCTTTGAGAATAAATACTAGAAAACATTTTGTGGACCGCTTGGCCAGAAATATGTTCAGTAGGTAAAATATGGACTACTGTCTGGCTGATTTAACATCAGAGGAATCTTTGAGAATCTATAGTTGAAAACACTTTGTGGACCAGTTGGCAAGAAAAATGTTCAGTGGGTCAAATATGGTCTTCTGAATGCCCATAACATGTAAAAAAAAACAACAACAAAAAAAACCACAAAAAACACAAAAAATCTTTTTAAAAAAAACCTTTTGTGGACCCTTTGACCAGAAATGGGAATCAGTTGGTCCAGTATTGACTTCTGTATAGCCATAATATGTTATACATTTTTTTTCTTTTTAAACTTAAACAAAAAAAAAACCTTTTGTGGACCCTTTGGCCAGAAATGGGAATAAGATGGGATAGTATAAGTATAGTATAAGTTCATCATTGAGGACTCTTGGCCCTGAAATACATACTTTTTTTTTTTTAATCTTAAACAGAAATAGGAATTAGAAGGTAAGTCAATGAGTATATTATAGTAGGTTAATTTTCAAGGACTCTGGTCAAAAAAATGTTCAGTAGGTCAAATATGGACTACTGTCTGGCTGATTTAACATAAAAAGGAGTCTATGAGAATATATAGTTGAACATTTTTGTGGACCTCTTGGTCAGAAATATGTTCAGAAGGTCAAATATGGACTTCTGTGTAGCAATAACATGTTTTTAAAAAAAAATGGGAATCAGATGGGAAGCCGTTGAGTTTGTATAGTAAGTTCATCATCGAGGAATTAATGTCTTCTGAATGGCTTGATGTAACATAAGGAGGAGTCAATAAGTATGTATAGTAACTTAATATTTGAGGACTATTCGGCCAGAAAGATATTCAAGAGGTCATAATGGACTACGGTCTGGCTGATTTATCATAAAAAAGGAGTCTATGAGAATATATAGTTGAACATTTTTTGTAGACCTCTTGGTCAGAAATATGATCAGAAGGTCAAATATGGACTTCTGTACAGCCGTAACGTAAAAAAAAAAAAAAAAAAAATCTTTAAAAAAAACCTTTTGTGGACCCTTTGGCCAGAAATGGGAATCAGACTGTATAGTATAAGTTCATCATCGAGGAATCTTGGGCCAGAAATATATACATTTTTTTTTTTAAACTTAAACAAAAAAACCTTTTGTGGACCCTTTGGACAGAAACGGGAATCAGAAGATGTCAATGAGTATATATAGTAGGTTAATTTTCAAGGACTCTGGTCAAAAAAATGTTCAGTAGGTCGTAATGGACTACGGTCAGGCTGATTTAACATAAAAAAGGAGTCTATGAGAATATATAGTTGAACATTTTTTGTGGACCTCTTGGTCAGAAATATGATCAGAAGGTCAAATATGGACTTCTGTACAGCCATAACATGTAAAAAAAATTTAAAAAAAAAAGGGAATCATATGGGAAGCCGTTGAGTTTGTATAGTAAGTTCATCATCGAGGAATTAATGTCTTCTGAATGGCTTGATGTAAAAAATAAAAAAAAAACCTTAAAAAAAACTTTTGTGGACCCTTTGGCCAAAAATGGGAATCAGATGGGACAGTATAAGTATAGTATAAGTTCATCATCGAGGACTCTTGGGGCTGAAATATATACATGTTTTTTAAACTTAAACAAAAAAACCTTTTGTAGACCCTTTGGACAGAAATGGGAATCAGAAGGTCAGTCAATGAGTATATATAGTAGGTTAATTTTCAAGGACTCTGGTCAAAAAAATGTTCAGTAGGTCAAATATGGACTACTGTCTGGCTGATTTAACATGAAAAGGAATCTATGAGAATACATAGTTGAACATTTTTTGTGGACCTCTTGGCCAGAAATATGTTCAGAAGGTCAAATATGGACTTCTGTGTAGCAATAACATGTTTTTAAAAAAAAATGGGAATCAGATGGGAAGCCGTTGAGTTTGTATAGTAAGTTCGTCATCGAGGAATTAATGTCTTCTGAATGGCTTGATGTAACATAAGGAGGAGTCAATAAGTATGTATAGTAACTTAATATTTGAGGACTCTTCGGCCAGAAAGATATTCAATAGGTCATAATGGACTACGGTCTGTCTGATTTTTTTTTTTTTTAAATTTAAACAAAAAAACCTTTTGTGGACCCTTTGGAAAGAAATAGGAATCAGAAGTTGTCAATGAGTATATATAGTAGGTTAATTTTCAAGAAATCTTCGGCCAGAAAGATATTCAATAGGTCATAATAGACTACGGTCATAATGAACATCAGAAAGAATCTATGGAATATATAGTTGACAACTTTTTGTGGACCCCTTGGCCAGAAACATGTTCAGTAGGTCCAATATGGACTTCTGTACAGCCATAACATGTAAAAAAAAATAAAATAAAAACAAAAACACAAAAAAAAAAACCCTTTTGTGCAACCTTTGGCCAGAAATGAGAATCAGATGGGATAGTATATGTATAGTATAAGTTCATCATCGAGGAATCTTGTGCAAGAAATATATAATTTTTTTTTTTTTAAAACTTAAACAAAAAAACCTTTTGTGGACCCTTTGGACAGAAATGGGAATCAGAAGGTAAGTCAATGACTATATATAGTAGGTTAATTTTCATGGACTCTGGTCAAAAAAATGTTCAGTAGGTCAAATATGGACTACTGTCTGGCTGATTTAACATAAAAAGGAGAGCCTATGAGAATATATAGTTGAACATTTTTTGTGGACCTCTTGGTCAGAAATATGTTCAGAAGGTCAAATATGGACTTCTGTATAGCCATAACATGTAAAAAAAAAAAAAAAAAAAAAAAAAAAGGGAATCATATGGGAAGCCGTTGAGTTTGTATAGTAAGTTCATCATCGAGGAATTAATGTCTTCTGAATGGCTTGATGTAAAAAAAATTTAAAAAACCCTTAAAAAAAACTTTTGTGGACCCTTTGGCCAGAAATGGGAATCAGATGGGATAGTATAAGTATAGTATGTTCATCATCGAGGACTCTTGGGGCTGAAATATATACATTTGTTTTTTAAACTTAAACAAAAAAACCTTTTGTGGACCCTTTGGACAGAAATGGGAATCAGAAGGTAAGTCAATGACTATATATAGTAGGTTAATTTTCAAGGAATCTGGTCAAAAAAATGTTCAGTATGTCAAATATGGACTACTGTCTGGCTGATTTAACATAAAAAAGGAGTCTATGAGAATACATAGTTGAACATTTTTTGTGGACCTCTTGGTCAGAAATATGTTCAGAAGGTCAAATATGGACTTCTGTGTAGCAATAACATGTTTTTAAAAAAAAATGGGAATCAGATGGGAAGCCGTTGAGTTTGTATAGTAAGTTCGTCATCGAGGAATTAATGTCTTCTGAATGGCTTGATGTAACATAAGGAGGAGTCAATAAGTATGTATAGTAACTTAATATTTGAGGACTATTCGGCCAGAAAGATATTCAAGAGGTCATAACGGACTACGGTCTGGCTGATTTAACATAAAAAAGGAGTCTATGAGAATATATAGTTGAACATTTTTTGTAGACCTCTTGGTCAGAAATATGATCAGAAGGTCAATTATGGACTTCTGTACAGCCGTAACATGTAAAAAAAAACAACAAAAAAAAACAAACAAAAAATCTTTAAAAAAAACCTTTTGTGGACCCTTTGGCCAGAAATGGGAATCAGACTGGATAGTATAAGTATAGTGTAAGTTCATCATCGAGGAATCTTGGGCCAGAAATATATACATTTTTTTTTTTTTAAACTTAAACAAAAAAACCTTTTGTGGACCCTTTGGACAGAAACGGGAATCAGAAGATGTCGAGTATATATAGTAGGTTAATTTTCAAGGACTCTGGTCAAAAAAATGTTCAGTAGGTCATAATGGACTATGGTATTGCTGATTTAACATAAAAAAGGAGTCTATGAGAATATATAGTTGAACATTTTTTGTGGACCTCTTGGTCAGAAATATGTTCAGAAGGTCAAATATGGACATGTAAAAAAAACCAAAAAAACAAATGGGAATGAGATGGGAAGCCGTTGAGTTTGTATAGTAAGTTCATCATAGAGGAATCTTGGGCCAGAAATATATAATTAGTAGGTCAATTAATGTCTTCTGAATGGCTTGATGTAACATAAGGAGGAGTCAATAAGTATGTATAGTAATTTAATATTTGAGGACTCTTCGGCCAGAAAGATATTCAATAGGTCATAATGGACTACAGCCTGGCTGATTTTTTTTTTTAAAACTTAAACAAAAAAACATTTTGTGGACCCTTTGTGGACAGAAATAGGAATCAGAAGTTAAGTCAATGCGTATATATAGTAGGTTAATTTTCAAGAACTCTTCGGCCAGAAAGATATTCAATAGGTCATAATGGACTACGGTCTGGCTGATTTAACATCAGAAAGAGTCTATGGAATATATAGGGCCAGAAATATGTAATTAGTAGGTCAATTAATGTTTTCTGAATGGCTTGATGTAACATAAGGAGGAGTCAATAAGTATGTATAGTAACTTAATATTTGAGGACTCTTCGGCCAGAAAGATATTCAATAGGTCATAATGGACTACGGTCTGTCTGATTTTTTTTTTTTTAAATTTAAACAAAAAAACCTTTTTTGGACCCTTTGGAAAGAAATAGGAATCAGAAGTTGTCAATGAGTATATATAGTAGGTTAATTTTCAAGAAATCTTCGGCCAGAAAGATATTCAATAGGTCATAATAGACTACGGTCATAATGAACATCAGAAAGAATCTATGGAATATATAGTTGACAACCTTTTGTGGACCCCTTGGCCAGAAACATGTTCAGTAGGTCCAATATGGACTTCTGTACAGCCATAACATGTAAAAAAAAATAAATTATAAAAAAACACAAAAAACCTTAAAAAAAAAACCTTTTGTGCACCCTTTGGCCAGAAATGGGAATCAGATGGGATAGTATATTTATAGTATAAGTTCATCATCGAGGAATCTTGGGCAAGAAATATATACATTTTTTTTTTTTTAAACTTAAACAAAAAAACCTTTTGTGGACCCTTTGGACAGAAATGGGAATCAGAAGGTAAGTCAATGACTATATATAGTAGGTTAATTTTCAAGGACTCTGGTCAAAAAAATATTCAGTAGGTCAAATATGGACTACTGTCTGGCTGATTTAACATAAAAAAGGAGTCTATGAGAATATATAGTTGAACATTTTTTGTGGACCTCTTGGTCAGAAATATGTTCAGAAGGTCAAATATGAACTTCTGTACAGCAATAACATGTTTTTAAAAAAAAAAATGGGAATCAGATGGGAAGCCGTTGAGTTTGTATAGTAAGTTCATCATTGAGGAATTAATGTCTTCTGAATTGCTTGATGTAACATAAGGAGGAGTCAATAAGTATGTATAGTAACTTAATATTTAAGGACTCTTCGGCCAGAAAGATATTCAAGAGGTCATAATGGACTACGGTCTGGCTGATTTAACATAAAAAAGGAGTCTATGAGAATATATAGTTGAACATTTTTTGTGGACCTCTTGGTCAGAAATATGATCAGAAGGTCAAATATGGACTTCTGTATAACCATAACATGTAAAAAAAAAAAAAAGGGAACCAGATGGGAAGCCGTTGAGTTTGTATAGTGTTCATCATCGAGGAATCTTGTGACAGAAATATATAATTAGTAGGTCAATTAATGTCTTCTGAATGGCTTGATGTAACATAAGGAGTCAATAAGTATGTATAGTAACTTAATATTTGAGGACTCTTCGGCCAGAGAGAAATTCACTAGTAATGGACTACGGTCTGGCTGCTTTAACATCTATGGAATATAACAATCTATGGAATATATAGTTGACAACATTTTGTGGACCCCTTGGCTAGAAACATGTTCAGTAGGTCCAAATATGGACTTCTGTATAACCATAACATGTAAAAAAAAATAAATAAATAACCTTAAAAAAAAAACCTTTTGTGCACCCTTTTGTCAGAAATGGGAATCAGATGGGATAGTATATGTATAGCATAAGTTCATCATCGAGGAATCTTGGGCAAAAAATATATACTTTTTTTTTTTAAAACAAACAAAAAAACCTTTTGTGGACCCTTTGGACAGAAACGGGAATCAGAAGGTAAGTCAATGAGTATATATAGTAGGTTAATTTTGAAGGACTCTGGTCAAAAAAATGTTCAGTAGGTCAAATATGGACTACTGTCATGCTGATTTAACATAAAAAGGAGAGCCTATGAGAATATATAGTTGAACATTTTTTGTGGACCTCTTGGTCAGAAATATGTTCAATAGGTCATAATATACTATGGTCTGATTGATCCAACCTGAGAGGAGTCAATGGGAATGTATAGAAAAATCATGATTGAGGACTCTTGGCCCACAAATTTGTTCAGTTGGTCAAATATTGATTACTGTCAGGCTGATTTAACATAAGAAGGAGTCTATAAGAATATATAGCTGAAAACTTTTTGTGGACCTCTTGTTCAGAAATATGATCAGTGGGTCGAATATTGACTTCTGTGTAGCCATAATATGTTATACATTTTTTTTCTTTTTAAACAAACAAATAAACCTTTCGTGGACCCTTTGGACAGAAATGGGAATCAGAAGGTAAGTCAATGACTATATATAGTAGGTTAATTTTCAAGGACTCTGCTCAAAAAAATGTTCAGTAGTTCAAATATGGACTATTGTCTAGCTAATTTAACATCAGAAGGAATCTTTGAGAATAAATACTTGAAAAACTTTTGTGGACCCCTTGGCCAGAAATATGTTCAGTAGGTCAAATATGGGCTGATTTAACATCAGAAGAATCTTTGAGAATCTATATTTGAAAACATGTTGTGGACCCATTGGCCAGAAATATGTTCAGTAGGTCAAACATGGTCTTCTGAATGGCTTGATGTAACGTAAGAAGGAGTCAATGAGTATATATAGTAACTTAATATTTGAGGACTCTTCGGCCAGAAAGATATTCAATAGGTCATAATGGAATATGGTCTGGCTGATTTAACATAAGAAGGAGTCTATAAGAATATATAAGTTGAAAATTTTTTGTTGACCTCTTGGTCAGAAATATGTTCAGTAGGCCAAATAAGGACTACTGTCTGGCTGATTTAACATAAAAAGGAGTTTATGAGAATATATAGTTGATCATTTTTTGTGGACCTCTTGGTCAGAAATATGGTCAAATATGGCCTTCTGTATAGCCATAATATGTAAAACAACAACAAAAACAAACACAAAAAACCTTAGTACTTATCTCATCAATGCACAACAAGTTATTGGATGCATTTTAAAAGTACTTATCTCTTCAATGCACAACGATTTCTTTGTATGCAATGCAGTGCAAAGCATTTATCTCGTCAATGCACAACGAGATCCTGTATGCAATTCAATGCAAATGCACTTATCTCTTCAATGCACAAAGAAGATCATTTATGCAGTGCAAATGCAATTATCTATTCAATGCAAAACGAGTTCTATTGTGCAATGCAAAAGCAATTATCTCTCTAATGCACAACGAGTTCTTTTGTGCAATGCAAAAACTATTATCCTTCAATGCACAAGTTCTCAATACAAAAGCAATTATCTCTTCAGTGCACAACGAGTTCTTGTAACCAATGCAGTGCAAAAGCACTTATCTCTTAAATGCACAACGAGATGTTGTATGCAATGCAAACGCACATATCTTTTATCTTAATGCAAAATAAAAAGTCAATAAGTATGTATAGTAACTTAATATCTGAGGACTCTCCTGCCAGAATGATGTTCAGTAGGTCATAACTGGACTATGGATTTAACATGAGAAGGAGTCAATGTATAGAACGTTCATGATTGAGGACGTTTGTGCCAGAAATATGTTCAGTAGTTCAACTATGGACAAAGGGTCTGGCAATTGCTAATGCACTTTGCATATTTAAAGAAGAATGCACAACGTATTCTTGTATGCATTGGAAAATCTTATGTCCAATGTACATATGCATGTACATTATGCATTGCAATGCAAAAGCACTTATCTCTTCAATGCACAACCAGTTTTTGTATGCAATGCAATAATTCTTATCTCTTGGCACAACGAGTTCTTGTGTGCAATGCAAATGCACAAGGAGTTCTTGTATGCAATGCAAAAGTATTTTCTCTTCAAAACACAACAAATTCTTGTTTGCAATGCAAATGCAAGTATCTTTTCAATGCACAAGTTCTTGTATGTAATGCAGAAGCAATTATCTCTTCAATGCACGTTATTGTATGCAATACAATGCAATGCACATATCTCTTCAATGCACAGCGAGTTATTGTATGCAATGCCAAAGCTATTATATCTTCAATGCACAACGAGTTCTTGTATGCAATGCAAATAATCACTCATCTCTTTAGTGTACAACGAGTTCTTGTATGCAATGCAAAAGCAATTATCTCTTGAATGCACAAAGAGTTCTTGTATGCAATGCAATAGCAATTATCGTTTCAATGACCAAGGAATTCTTGTATGCAATACAAAATCACTTATCTCTACATTGCACAAGTTCTTGTATGCAATGCAAAAGTACTTATCTCTTTAGTGTACAACGAATTCTGTATGCAGTGCAGTGCAAAGCACATATCTCGTCAATCCACTACGAGTTTGTGTACGTGCACGTGTTCTTGTATGCAGTCCAAAAGCTATTATATCTTCAATGCACAAGTTCTTGTATGCAATGTAAAGCAATTATATCTTCAATGCACAACGAGAACTTGTTTGCAATGCAAAAGCAATTATCTCTTCAATGCACAAGATCTTGTATGCAATGCAACGCAATGCTTTTATCTCTTCAATGCACAACGAGATCTTGGATGCAATGAAAAAATACTTATCTCTTCAATGCACAACGAGTTCTTGTATTCAGTGCAAAGGCTATTATCTCTTTAATGCTCAAGTTTTGTATGCAATGCAAAAGCAATTATATCTTCAGTGCACGAGTTCTTGTTTGCAATGCAAAAGCACTTATCTCTTCAGTGCACAAGGAGTTCTTGTACGCAAAGCAAAAGCACTCATCTCTTTAGTGCACAACGAGTTCTTATATAAAATGCAAAAGCACTCATCTCTTCAATGCACAACAAATTCTTGTATGCAATGCAAAAGCAATTATCGTTTCAATGCACAACGAGTTCTTGTTTACAATGCAAAAACAATTATCGTTTCAATGCACAAGGAGTTCTTGTATGCAATAAAAAAGCACTTATCTCTTCATTGCACAACGAGATATTGTATGCAATGCAAAAGCTATTATCTCTTGAATGCACAACAAGTTCTTGTATGCAATGCAAAAGCAATTATCTCTTGAATGCAAAACAAGTTCTTCTATGCAATGCAAAAGCAATTATCGTTTCAATGCACAAGGAGTTCTTGTATGCAATTTAATAGCAATTATCATTTCAATGCACAAGGAGATCTTGTATGCAATACAAAAGCACTTATCTCTTCATTGCACAACGAATTTTTGTATGCAAAGCAAAAGCACTCATCTCTTTAGTGCACAACGAGTTCTTATATGCAATGCAAAAGTACTCATCTCTTCAATGCACAACAAATTCTTGTATGCAATGCAAAAGCAATTATCGTTTCAATGCACAACGAGTTCTTGTTTACAATGCAAAAACAATTATCGTTTCAATGCACAAGGATTTCTTGTATGCAATAAAAAAGCACTTATCTCTTCATTGCACAACGAGATCTTGTATGCAATGCAAAAGCTATTATCTCTTGAATGCACAACAAGTTCTTGTATGCAATGCAAAAGCAATTATCTCTTGAATGCAAAACAAGTTCTTCTGTGCAATGCAAAAGCAATTATCGTTTCAATGCACAAGGATTTCTTGTATGCAATAAAAAAGCACTAATCTCTTCATTGCACAACGAGATCTTGTATGCGATGCAAAAGCTATTATCTCTTGAATGCACAACAAGTTCTTGTATGCAATGCAAAAGCAATTATCTCTTGAATGCAAAACAAGTTCTTCTATGCAATGCAAAAGCAATTATCGTTTCAATGCACAAGAAGTTCTTGTATGCAATGCAATAGCAATTATCGTTTCAATGCACAAGGAGATCTTGTGTGCAATACAAAAGCACTTATCTCTTCATTGCACAACGAGTTTTTGTATGCAAAGCAAAAGCACTCATCTCTTTAGTGCACAGTTCTTTTTTGCAATGCAAAAGCACTTTTCTCTTCAATACACAACGAGTTCTTGTTTGCAATGCAAAAACACCTTTTCTCTTCAATACACAACGAGTTTTTGTATGCAAAGCAAAAGCACTCATCTCTTTAGTGCACAACGAGTTCTTATATGCAATGCAAAATCACTTATCTCTTCATTGCACAAGGAGTTCTTGTATGCAATGCAAAAGCGATTATCGTTTCAATGCACAAGGAGTTCTTGTATGCAATGCAAAAACAATTATCGTTTCAATGCACAAGGAGTTTTTGTATGCAATACAAAAGCACTTATCTCTTTTCAAATGCACGTGTTCTTGTATGCAATGCAAAAGCAATTATCTCTTCAATGCACAAGTTCTTGTATGCAATGCAATGCAATGCACTTATCTCTACAATGCACAACGAGATCTTGGATGCAATGAATAAATACTTATCTCTTCAATGTACAACGAGTTCTTGTGTGCAATGCAAAAGATATTATCTCTTCAATACACAAGTTCTTGAATGCAATGCAAAGCAATTATCTCTTCAATGCACAGTTCTTGTTTGCAATGCAAAGCACTTTTCTCTTTGAATCTCTTGAATGCACAACAAGTCCTTGTATGCAATGCAAAAGTAATTATCTCTTCAATGCACAACACATTCTATTTTGCAATGCAAAACCAAATATCTCTTCAATGCACAACGATCTGTTCTTGTACACAATGCAAAAGCAATTATCACTTCAGTGCACACTGATGTTCTTGTATTCAATGAAAATCACTTATTTTCAATGCTACAGCTCTTGTCTACAACTTAAACGCACTTATCTTTTCAAATGCACGTGTTCTTGCATGCAAAGCAAAAGCACTTTTCTCTTCAATGCGCAACGAGATCTTGTATGCAATGCAAATGCACTTATCTCTTCGATGCACAAGGAGTTCTTGTATGGATGCAAAAGTGATTAGCTATTGAATGCATAAGTTCTTGTATTCAAGGCAAAAGCAATTATCTCTTAAATGCACAACTAGTTTTTGTTTGTAATGCAAAAGCACTTCTCTCTTTAATGAACAAGGAGTTCTATGCAATGCAAAAGCACTAATTTCTTCAGTGCACAACGAGTTCTTTTGTGCAATGCAAAATTACTTAATCTCTTCAATGCACAAGTTCATGTTTGCAATGCAAACGCTAATTATCTCTTTAATGCATAACAACTTCTTGTATGCAATGCAAAATCACTTATCTCTTCAATGCACTACGAGATCTTGTATGCAATGCAATGCAAATGCACTAATCTCTTCAATACACAACGAGATCATGTATGCAATGCAAAAGACGCACTCATCTCTTTATTGCACAACGAGTTCTTGTATGCAATGCAAAAGCAAATATCTCTTCAATGTACAAAAAGATATTGTATGCAATGCGCATGCACTTATCTGTCAATGCACAACTAGAACTTGTAAGCATTGCAATGCAAAATCACTTTTCTCTTCAATGCACAACGTGTTTATGCAATGGAAAATCTTGTATGCAATGCACGTCTTTTCCAATGCACGTTTATGCATTGCAATGCAAAAGCACTTTTCTCTTCAATGCAAAACGAATTCTTGTGTGCAATGCAATCGCACTTATCTTTTCCAGTGCACTTGTTCTTATATGAAATGCAAAATAAAGAGTCAATAATTATGTATAGAAATTTAATATCTGAGGACTCTTTTGCCAGAAAGTTGTTCAATAGGTCTTAATGGGACTATGGATTTAACAAGAGGACTCAATGTGAATGTATAGACATGGGAATCTGATGGGATAGTATAAGTATAGTATGAGTTCATCATCGAGGACTCTTGAGGCTGAAATATATTTAAAAAAAAAAATTTTAAACTTAAAAAGAAAAACCTTTTGTGGACGCTTTGGACAGAAATGGGAATCAGAAGGTGAGTCAATGAGTATATAGGTTACTTTTCAAGGACTCTGTTCGAATAAATGTTCAGTATGTGAAATATGGACTACTGTCGTGCTGATTTAACATAAAAAGGAGTCTATGAGAATATATAGTTGAACATTTATTGTGGACCTCTTGGTTGGAACTATGCTCAGAAGGTACAATATGGACATCTGTACAGCCATAACATGTAAAAAAAAAACAAACGAAAAAACCTTAAAAAAAACCTTTTGTGGACCTTTTAGCCAGAAATGGCCAAATAAAATAAAAGATATGGACTTCTGTATAGCCATAACATGTTAAAAAACAAAAAGGAATCAGATGGGAAGCCGTTGAGTTTGTGTAGTAAGTTCATCAACGATGAATCTTGGGACAGAAATATATAATTAGTAGGTCAATTAATGTCTTCTGAATGGCTTGATGTAACATGAGGAGTCAATAAGTATGTATAATAACTTAATATTTGAGGACTCTTTGGACAGAAAGATGTTCAGTAGGTCATAAATGGACTACGGTCTGGCAGATTTAACCTGACAGGAGTCAATGGGAATGTGTAGAAAAATCATGATTGAGGACTCTTAGGCCAGAAATTTGTTCAGTTGGTCAAATATGGATTACTCTCTGGCTGATTTAACATAGGAGTCTATAAGAATATATAGTTGAAAACTTTTTGTGGACCTCTTGTTCAGAAATATATTCAGTGGGTCCAATATTGACTTCTGTATGGCCATAATATGTTAAACATTTTTTTCTTTTTAAACTTAAACAAAAAAAACCTTTTGTGGACCCTTTGGCCAGAAATGGGAATCAGATGGGATAGTATAAGTATAGCATAAGTTCATCATCGAGGACTCTTGGCCCTGAAATACATACTTTTTTCTTTTTTTTTTAATCAAACAGAAATAGGAATTAGAAGGTAAGTCAATGAGTATATTATAGTAGGTTAATTTTCAAGAACTCTGGTCAAAAAAATGTTCAGTAGGTCAAATATGGACTACTGTCTGGCTGATTTAACATAAAAAGGAGTCTATGAGAATATATAGATGAACATTTTTGCGGACCTCTTGGTCAGAAACTAAGCTCATCATCGAAAAATCTTGGGAAAAGAAATATATTATTAGTAGGTCAATTAATGGCTTCTGAATGGCTTTATATAACATAAGGAGGAGTCAATAAGTATGTATAGTAACTTAATATTTGAGGACTCTTCGGCCAGAAAGATATTCAATAGGTCATAATGGACTACGGTCTGGCTGATTTAACATCAGAAAGAGTCTATGGAATATATAGCTGAGAACCTTTTGTGGACCCCTTGGCCAGAAACATGTTCAGTAGGTCCAATATGGACTTCTGTACAGCCATAACATGTAAAAAAAAAAAAAAAAAACTTTAAAAAAAATTTTTATGGACCCTTTGGCCAGAAATGGGAATCAGATGGGATAGTATAAGTAAAGTATAATTTCATCATCGAGGACTCTTGGGGCTGAAATATATACTTTTTTTTTTTTTTTTAAACTTAAACAAAAGACCTTTTGTGAACCCTTTGGCCAGAATTGGGAATCGGATTGGATAGTATAAGTATAGTATAAGTTCATCATCGAGGAATCTTTGGCCAGAAATATATACATTTTTTTTTTTAAACTTAAACAATAAAACTTTTTGTGGACCCTTTGGACAGAAACGGGAATCAGAAGGTAAGTCAATGACTATGTATAGTAGGTTAATTTTCAAGGACTCTGGTCAAAAAAATGTTCAGTAGGTCAAATATGGACTACTGTCTGGCTGATTTAACATAAAAAGCAGTCTATGAGAATATATAGTTGAATATTTTTTGTGGACCTCTTGGTCAGAAATATGTTCAGAAGGTCAAATATGGACTTCTGTATAGCCATAACATGTTAAAAAAAAATGGGAATCAGATGGGAAGCCGTTGAGTTTGTATAGTAAGTTCATCATCGAGGAATCTTGGGCCAGAAATATATAATTAGTATGTCAATTAATGTCTTCTGAATGGCTTTATGTAACATAAGGAGCAGTCAATAAGTATGTATAGTAACGTAATATTTGAGGACTCTTCGGCCAGAAAGATTTTCAGTAGGTCATAAATGGACTACGGTCTGGCAGATTTAACCTGACAGGAGTCAATGGGAATGTATAGAAAAATCATGATTGAGGACTCTTGGACCAAAAATTTGTTCAGTTGGTCAAATATTGATTGCTGTCAGGCTGATTTAACATAAGAAGGAGTCTACAAGAATATATAGCTGAAAACTTTTTGTGGACCTCTTGTTCAGAAATATGTTCAGTAGGTCCAATATTGACTTCTGTATAGCCATAATATGTTATACATTTTTTTTCTTTTTAAACTTAAACAAAATCCTTTTGTGGACCCTTTGGACAGAAATGGGAATCAGAAGGTAAGTCAATGAGTATATATAGTAGGTTAATTTTCAAGGACTCTGGTCAAAAAAATGTTCAGTAGGTCAAATATGGACTACTGTCTGGCTGATTTAACATAAAAAGGAGTCTATGAGAATACATAGTTGAACATTTTTTGTGGACCTCTTGGTCAGAAATATGTTCAGAATGTCAAATATGGACTTCTGTATCGCTATAACATGTAAAAAAAAAAAAAAGAAAAAAAAAAAGGGAATCAAATGGGAAGCCGTTGAGTTTGTATACTAAGTTCATAATCGAGGAATCTTGGGAAAAGAAATATATAATTAGTAGGTCAATTAATGTCTTCTGAATGGCTTTATGTAACATAAGGAGGAGTCAATAAGTATGTATAGTAACTTAATATTTGAGGACTCTTCGGCCAGAGAGATATTCAATAGGTCATAATGGACTACGGTCTGGCTGATTTAACATCAGAAAGAATCTATGGAATATATAGTTGACAACCTTTTGTGGACCCCTTGGCTAGAAACATGTTCAGTAGGTCCAATATGGTCTTCTGTACAGCCATAACATGTAAAAAAAAAAAAACACAAAAAACCTTTAAAAAAAACTTTAAAAAAACCTTTTGTGGACCCTTTGGCCAGAAATGGGAATCGAATGGGATAGTATAAGTATAATTTCATCATCGAGGACTCTTGGGGCTGAAATATATAGTTTTTTTTTTTTTTAAACTTAAACAAAAAAACCTTTTGTGGACCCTTTGGCCAGAAATGGGAATTGAATGGGATAGCATAAGTAAAGTATAATTTCATCATCGAGGACTCTTGGGGCTGAAATATATAGTTTTTTTTTTAAATTAAACAAAAAAAACCTTTTGTGGACCCTTTTTCCAGATATGGGAATCAGAAGGTAAGTCAATGAGTATATATAGTAGGTTAATTTTCAAGGACTCTGGTCAAAAAAATGTTCAGTAGGTCAAATATGGACTACTGTCTGGCTGATTGAACATAAAAAGGAGTCTATGAGAATATATAGTTGAACATTTTTTGTGGACCTCTTGGTCAGAAACATGTTCAGTAGGTCCAATATGGACTTCTGTACAGCCATAACATGTAAAAAAAAAACAAGCACAAAAAACCTTAAAAAAAAAACCTTTTGTGGAACCTTTGGACAGAAATTGGAATCAAATGGGATAGTATAAGTATAGTATAAGTTCATCATTGAGGAATATTGGGCCTGAAATATATACGTTTTTTTTTTTTTAAACAAACAACAAAACCTTTTGTGGACCCTTTGAACAGAAATGGGAATCAGAAGGTAAGTCAATGAGTTTATATAGTAGGTTAATTTTGAAGGACTCTGGTCAAAAAAATGTTCAGTAGGTCAAATATGGACTTCTGTATAGCCATGACATGTTAAAAAAAAAAAAAAAAAAAAAAAAATTGGGAATGAGATGGGAAGCCGTTGAGTTTGTATAATGTTCATCATCGAGGAATCTTGGGCCAGAAATATATAATTAATAGGTCAATTAATGTCTTCTGATTGGCTTGATGTAACATAAGGAGGAGTCAATAAGTATGTATAGTAACTTAATATTTGAGGACTCTTCGGCCAGAAAGATATTCAATAGGTCATAATTGACTATGGTCTGGCTGATTTAACATCAGAAAGAGTCTATGGAACATATAGTTGACAACCTTTTGTGGACCCCTTGGCCAGAAACATGTTCAGTAGGTCCAATTTGGACTTCTGTACAGCCATAAAATGTAAAAAAAAAAAAAAAATAAAAAATAAAAAAACAAGCACAAAAAACCTTACAAAAACCTTTTGTGGACCCTTTGACCAGACATGGGAATCAGATGGGATAGTATAAGTATAGTATATAAGTTCATCATCGAGGACTCTTGGGCCTTAAATATATACTTTTTTTTTTTTAACAAACTAAAAAACCTATTGTGGACCCTTTGGACAGAAATGGGAATCAGAAGGTGTCAATGAGTTTATATAGTAGGTTAATTTTGAAGGACTCTGGTCAAAAAAATGTTCAGTAGGTCAAATGTGGACTACTGTCTGGCTGATTTAACATAAAAAGTAGTCTATGAGAATATATAGTTGAACATTTTTTGTGGATCTCTTGGTCAGAAATAAGTTCAGAAGGTCAAATATGGACTTCTGTACAGCCATATGTAAAAAAAATAAAATAAAAAATTGGGAATCAGATGGGATAGTATAAGAATAGTATAAGTTCATCATCGAGGAATCTTGGGCCAGAAATATATACATTTTTTTTTTTAAACTTAAACACAAAAAACCTTTTGTGGACCCTTTGGACAGAAACGGGAATCAGAAGTTAAGTCAATGAGTATATATAGGAGGTTAATTTTCAAGGACTCTGGTCAAAAAAATGTTCAGTAGGTCAAATATGGACTACTGTCTGGCTGATTTAACATAAAAAGGAGTCTATGAGAATATACAGTTGAACATTTTTTTGTGGACCTCTTGGTCAGAAATATGCTCAGAAGGTCAAATATGGACTTCTGTATAGCCATGACATGTAAAAAAAAAAAAAAATGGGAATGAGATGGGAAGCCGTTGAGTTTGTATAATGTTCATCATCGAGGAATCTTGGGCCAGAAGTATATAATTAATAGGTCAAATAATGTCTTCTGAATGGCTTGATGTAACATAAGGAGGAGTCAATAAGTATGTATAGTAACTTAATATTTGAGGACTCTTCGGCCAGAAAGATATTCACTAGGTCATAATTGACTACGGTCTGGCTGATTTAACATCAGAAAGAGTCTATGGAACATATAGTTGACAACCTTTTGTGGACCCCTTGGCCAGAAACATGTTCAGTAGGTCCAATTTGGACTTCTGTACAGCCATAAAATGTAAAAAAAAATAAATAAAAAAAATAAAAAAAACAAGCACAAAAAACCTTACAAAAACCTTTTGTGGACCCTTTGACCAGACATGGGAATCAGATGGGATAGTATAAGTATAGTATATAAGTTCATCATCGAGGACTCTGGGCCTTAAATATATACTTTTTTTTTTTTAACAAACTAAAAAACCTATTGTGGACCCTTTGGACAGAAATGGGAATCAGAAGGCAAGTCAATGAGTTTATATAGTAGGTTAATTTTGAAGGACGCTGGTCAAAAAAATGTTCATTAGGTCAAATGTGGACTACTGTCTGGCTGATTTAACATCAGGAGTCTATGAGAATATATATAGTTGAACATTTTTTGTGGATCTCTTGGTCAGAAATAAGTTCAGAAGGTCAAATATGGACTTCTGTATAGCCATAAAATGTAAAAAAAAAAAAAAAAATTGGGAATCCGATGGGAAGCCGTTGAGTTTGTATAGTAAGTTCAACATCGAGGAATCTTGGGCCAGAAATATATAATTAGTAGGTTAATTAACGTCTTCTGAATGGCTTGATGTAACATAAGCAGCAGTCAATAAGTTTGTACAGTAACTTAATATTTGAGGACTCTTCAGCCAGAAAGACATTTAATAGGTCATAATGGACTACGGTCTGGTTGATTTAACATCAGAAAGAGTCTATGGAATATATAGTTGACAACCTTTTGTGGACCTCTTGGTCAGAAATATGTTCAGAAGGTCAAATATGGACTTCAGTATAGCCATAACATGCAAAAAAAAAAAAAAAAAAAAAAAATTGGGAATCAGATGGGAAGCCGTTGAGTTTGTATAGTAAGTTCATCATCGAGAAATCTTGGGCCAGAAATATATAATTAGTAGGTCAATTAATGTCTTCTGAATGGCTTGATGTAACATAAGAAGTCAATAAGTATGTTTAGTAACTTAATATTTGAGGACTCTTCGGCCAGAAAGATCTTCAGTAGGTCATAAATGGATTACTCTCTGGCTGATTTAACATAGAATGAGTCTATAAAAACATATAGTTGAAAACTTTTTGTGGACCTCTTTTTCAGAAATATGTTTAGTAGGTCCAATATTTACTTCTGCATAGCCATAATATGTTATATATTTTTTTCTTTTTAAACTTAAACAAAAAAATCTTTTGTGGACCCTTTGGATAGAAATGGGAATCAGAAGGTAAAACAATGAGTATATATAGTAGGTTAATTTTCAAGGACTCTGGTCAAAAAAATGTTCAGTAGGTCAAATATGGACTACTGTCTGGCTGATTTAACATCAGAAGGATTCCTTGAGAATAAATACTTGAAAACCTTTTGTGGACCCCTTGGCCAGAAATATGTTCAGTAGGTAAAATATGGACTACTGTCTGGCTGATTTAACATCAGAAGGATTCCTTGAGAATCTATACTTGAAAACCTTTTGTGGACCCCTTGGCCAGAAATATGTTCAGTAGGTAAAATATGGACTACTGTCTGGCTGATTTAACATCAGAGGAATCTTTGAGAATCTATAGTTGAAAACCCTTTGTGGACCAGTTGGCAAGAAAAATGTTCAGTAGGTCAAATATTGTCTTCTGAATGGCTTGATGTAACATAAGGAGGAGTCAATAAGTATGTATAGTAACTTAATATTTGAGGACTCTTTGGCCAGAAAGATGTTCAAAGGTCATTATTGAACGTGGTCTGGCTGATTTAACATAAGAATATGTTTAAATTTTTTTGTTGACCTCTTGGTCAGAAATATGTTCAGTAGGTCAAATATGGACTACTGTCTGGCTGATTTGACATAAAAGGGAGTCTATGAGAACATATAGTTGACAACCTTTTGTGGACCCCATGGGCAGAAATGTTCAGTAGGTAAAACATGGACTACTGTCTGGCTGATTTAACATCAGAGGAATCTTTGAGAATCTACACTCACCTAAAGGATTATTAGGAACACCATACTAATACTGTGTTTGACCCTCTTTCGCCTTCAGAACTGCCTTAATTCTACGTGGCATTGATTCAACAAGGTGCTGAAAGCATTCTTTAGAAATGTCGGCCCATATTGATAGGATAGCATCTTGCAGTTGATGGAGATTTGTGGGATGCACATCCAGGGCACGAAGCTCCCGTTCCACCACATCCTAAAGATGCTCTATTGGGTTGAGATCTGGTGACTGTGGGGGCCATTTTAGTACAGTGAACTCATTGTCATGTTCAAGAAACCAATTTGAAATGATTCGAGCTTTGTGACATGGTGCATTATCCTGCTGGAAGTAGCCATCAGAGGATGGGTACATGGTGGTCATAAAAGGATGGACATGGTCAGAAACAATGCTCAGGTAGGCCGTGGCATTTAAACGATGCCCAATTGGCACTAAGGGGCCTGAAGTGTGCCAAGAAAACATCCCCCACACCATTACACCACCACCACCAGCCTGCACAGTGGTAACAAGGCATGATGGCTCCATGTTCTCATTCTGTTTACGCCAAATTCTGAGTCTACCATCTGAATGTCTCAACAGAAATCGAGACTCATCAGACCAGGCAACATTTTTCCGGTCTTCAACTGTCCAATTTTGGTGAGCTCGTGCAGTAGGTCAAATATGGTCTTTTGAATGGCTTAATGTAATGTAAGAAGGAGTCAATGAGTATGTATAGTAACTTAATATTTGAGGACTCTTTTGCCAGAATGATGTTCAAAGGTCATTATGGAACATGGTCTGGTTGATTTAAAATAAGCAGTCTATAAGAATATATGTTTAAATTTTTTTGTTGACCTCTTGGTCAGAAATATGTTCAGTAGGTCAAATATGGACTACTGTCTGGCTGATTCAATATAAAAAGGAGTCTATGAGAATATATAGTTGAACATTTTTTGTGGACCTCTTGGTCAGAAATATGTTCAGAAGGTCAAATATGGACTTCTGTATAGCCATGACATGTAAGAAAAAAAAAAAAATTGGGAATGAGATTGGAAGCCTTTGAGTTTGTATAGGAAGTTCACCATCAAGGAATCTTTGGCCAGAAATATATAATTAGTAGGTCAATTAATGTCTTCTGAATGGCTCGATGTAATATGAGTCATAAGTATGTATAGAAACGTAATATTTGAGGACTCTTCGACCAGAAAGATATTCAATAGGTCATAATGGACTACGTTCTGGCAGATTTAACCTGACAGGAGTCAATGGGAATGTATTGATTTAGCATAGAAGGAGTCTATAAGAACATATAGTTGAAAACTTTTTATTGAGCTCTTGGTCAGAAATATGTTCAGAAGGTCAAATAAGCACTTCAGTATAGCCATAACATGATGTAAGAAAACAACAACAACAAAAAAACAAAAACAAAAATCCTTAAAAAAAAATAACTTTTGTTGACCCTTTGTCCAGAAATGGGAATCAGATGGGAAGTCAATCAGTTTGTGTAGTATAAGTTCATCATTGAGGACTCTTGGGCCAGAAATATATTATTAGTAGGTCACTTATGGTCTTCTGAATGACTTGATGTAACATATGGAGGAGACTAAATATGTATAGTAATTTAATATTTGAGGACTCTTCGGACAGAAAGATGTTCAATAGGTCACAATATACTATAGTCTGATTGATCTACCCTGAGAGGAGTCAATGGGAAAGTATAGAAAAATCATGATTGAGGACTCTTGGCCCACAAATTTGTTCAGTTGGTCAAATATTGATTACTGTCAGGCTGATTTAACATAGAAGGAGTCTATGAGAATATATAGTTGAACATTTTTTGTGGACCTCTTGGTCAGAAATATGTTCAGAAGGTCAAATATGGACTTCTGTATAGCCATGACATGTAAGAAACATAAAAAAATTGGGAATGAGATTGGAAGCCTTTGAGTTTGTATAGGAAGTTCACCATCAAGGAATCTTTGGCCAGAAATATATAATTAGTAGGTCAATTAATGTCTTCTGAATGGCTCGATGTAATATGAGTCATAAGTATGTATAGAAACGTAATATTTGAGGACTCTTCGACCAGAAAGATATTCAATAGGTCATAATGGACTACGTTCTGGCAGATTTAACCTGACAGGAGTCAATGGGAATGTATTGATTTAGCATAGAAGGAGTCTATAAGAACATATAGTTGAAAACTTTTTATTGAGCTCTTGGTCAGAAATATGTTCAGAAGGTCAAATAAGCACTTCAGTATAGCCATAACATGATGTGAGAAAACAACAACAACAAAAAAACAAAAACAAAAATCCTTAAAAAAAAACCTTTTGTTGACCCTTTGTCCAGAAATGGGAATAAGATGGGAAGTCAATCAGTTTGTGTAGTATAATTTCATCATTGAGGACTCTTGGGCCAGAAATATATTATTAGTAGGTCACTTATGGTCTTCTGAATGACTTGATGTAACATATGGAGGAGACTAAATATGTATAGTAATTTAATATTTGAGGACTCTTCGGACAGAAAGATGTTCAATAGGTCATAACATACTATAGTCTGATTGATCTACCCTGAGAGGAGTCAATGGGAAAGTATAGAAAAATCATGATTGAGGACTCTTGGCCCACAAATTTGTTCAGTTGGTCAAATATTGATTACTGTCAGGCTGATTTAACATAGAAGGAGTCTATAAGAATATATAGTTGAAAACTTTTTGTGGACCTCTTGTTCAGAAATATGTTCAGTGGGTCCAATATTGACATCTGTATAGCCATAATATGTAAAAAACAAAAAAACATAAAAAAAACCTTTGTGGACCCATTGGCCAGAAATGGGAATCAGATGGGATAGTATGTTCATCATCGCGGAATCTTGGGCCAAAGATGTATACTTTTTTTTTTTTTAAAACTTAAACAAAAAAACCTTTTGTGGACCCTTTGGACAGAAATGGGAATCAGAAGGTAAGTCAACGACAACAACAATAAAAACAAACACAAAAAACCTTAGTACTTATCTCATCAATGCACAACAAGTTATTGGACGCAAAATGCAGTGCAAAGCACTTTATTCAATGCACAACGAGTTCTTTGTATGCAATGCAGTGCAAAGCACTTATATCGTCAGTGCACAACGAGATCCTGTATGCAATTCAATGCAAATGCGCTTATCTCTTCAATGCACAACGTTCTTTTGTGCAATGCAAAAAGTATTATTCTTCAATGCACAACAATTCTCAATACAAAAGCAATTATCTCTTCAGTGCACAATAAGTTCTTGTATGCAATGCAGTGCAAAGCACTTATCTCTTAGATGCACAAGGAGTTATTGTATGCAATGCAAAAAATCACTCATCTCTTTAGTGTACAAAGAGTTATTGTATGCAATGCAGTGCAAAGCATATATCTCGTCAATCCACTACGAGTTTGTGTTTGCATTTCAAGAATACTTATTTTTTCAATGCATAAGTTTTTTTTGTATGCAACGCAAAAGCACTCATCTCTTTAATTCACAACGATTTTTTGTATGCAATACAAAAGCAATTATCTCTAGAATGCCCAACACGTTCTTGTTTGCAATATAAAAGCAGTTTTCTCTTCAATGCTCAACGATCTTTTCTTGTATACAATGCAAAAGCACTTATCTCTTATAATGAACGACTTCATGTACGCACTTATCTTTTCAAATGCACATGTTCTTGTATGCAATGCAAAAGCTATTATATCTTCAATGCACAACGAGTTCTTGTTTGCAATGCAAAAGCACTTATCTCTTCAGTGCACAAGGAGTTCTTGTACGCAAAGCAAAAGCACTCATCTCTTTAGTGCACAACAAGTTCTTATATGCAATGCAAAAGTACTCATCTCTTCAAAGCACAAGGAGTTCTTGTATGCAATGCAAAAGCGATTATCTCTTGAATGCACAACAAGATCTTGTATGCAAGGCAAAAGCAATTATCTCTTAAACGCACAACGAGTTCTTGTTTGCAATGCAAAAGTACTCATCTCTTCAATGCACAAGGAATTTTTGTATGCAATACAAAAGCAATTTTCTCTAGAATGCACAAGGAGATCTTGTATGCAATACAAAAGCACTTATCTCTTCATTGCACAACGAGTTCTTGTGTGCAATGCAAAAGCTATTATCTCATCAATGCACAGTTCTTTTTTGCAATGCAAAAGCACTTTTCTCTTCAATGCACAAGGAGTTCTTGTATGCAATGCAAAAGCAATTATCTCTTGAATGCACAACAAATTCTTGTATGCAATGCAAAAGCAATTATTTCTTGAATGCACAAGTTCTTGTATGCAAAACAAAAGCTCTTATCTCTTCATTGCACAACGAGATCTTGTATGCAATGCAAAAGCAATTATCTCTTGAATGCACAACAAGTTCTTGTATGCAATGCAAAAGCAATTATCTCTTGAATGCACAACAAGTTCTTCTATGCAATGCAAAATCAATTATCGTTTCAATGCACAAGGAGTTCTTGTATGCAATGCAGTAGCAATTATCATTTCAATGCACAAGGAGTTCTTGTATGCAATACAAAAGCACTTATCTCTTCATTGCACAACGAGTTCTTGTGTGCAATGCAAAAGCTATTATCTCTTCAATGCACAGTTCTTTTTTGCAATGCAAAAGCACTTTTCTCTTCAATACACAACGAGTTATTCTATGCAATGAGTGCATAGCACTTATCTCTTCAATACACAACGAGTTCTTGTTTGCAATGCAAAAGCACTTATCTCTTCAATGCACAAGAAGTTCTTTTGTATGCAGTGCAAAAGCACTATTCTCGATAGGGCACAACGAGTTGTTGTATGCAAAGCAAAAGCAATCATCTCTTTAGTGCACAAGGAGTTCTTGTATGCAATGCAAAAACAATTATCGTTTCAATGCACAAGGAGTTCTTGTATGCAATACAAAAGCACTTATTTCTTCATTGCACAACGAGATCTTGTATGCAATGCAAAAGCAATTATCTCTTGAATGCATAACAAGTTCTTGTATGCAATGCAAAAGCAATTATCTCTTGAATGCACAACAAGTTCTTGCATGCAATGCAAAAGCAATTATCTCTTGAATGCACAACAAGTACTTGTATGTAATGCAAAAGCAATTATCTCTTGAATGCACAACAAGTACTTGTATGCAATGCAAAAACAATTATATCTTCAATGCACAAGTTCTTGTTTGCAATGCAAAAGAAATTATTGTTTCAATGCACAACGAATTCTTGTATGCAAAGCAAAAGCAATTATCGTTTCAATGCACAAGGAGTTCTTGTATGCAATGCAAAAGCAATTATATCTTGAATGCATAAGTTTTTGTATGCAATGCAAAAGCAATTATCTCTTGAATGCACAACAAGTTCTTGCATGCAATGCAAAAGCAATTATCTCTTGAATGCACAACAAGTACTCGTATGCAATGCAAAAACAATTATATCTTCAATGCACGAGTTCTTGTTTGCAATGCAAAAGAAATTATTGTTTCAACGCACAACGAATTCTTGTATGCAATGCAAAAGCAATTATCGTTTCAATGCACAAGGAGTTCTTGTATGCAATGCAAAAGCAATTCTCGTTTCAATTCACAAGGAGTTCTTGTATGCAATGCAATAGCAATTATCGTTCCAATGCACAAGGAGATCTTGTATACAATACAAAAGCACTTATCTCTTCATTGCACAACGAGATCTTGTATGCAATGCAAAAGCTATTATCTCTTCAATGCACAACAAGTTCTTGTATGCAATGCAAAAGCAATTATCTCTTGAATGCAAAACAAGTTCTTCTATGCAATGCAAAAGCAATTATCGTTTCAATGCATAACGAGTTCTTGTGTGCAATGCAAAAGCTATTATCTCTTCAATGCACAACAAGTTCTTGTATGCAATTCAAAAGCACTTATCTCTTCATTGCACAACGAGATCTTGTATGCAATGCAAAAGCTATTTCTTCAATGCACAACAAGTTCTTGTGTGCAATGCAAAAGCAATTATCTCTTGAATGCAAAACAAGTTCTTCTATGCAATGCAAAAGCAATTATTGTTTCAATGCATAACGAGTTCTTGTGTGCAATGCAAAAGCTATTATCTTTTCAATGCACAACAAGTTCTAGTTTGCAATGCAAACGCAATTATCTCTCAATGCACAAAACATATTTCTTGTTTGCATCGCAAAAGCACTCATCTCTTCAGTGCACAACGAGTTCTGTATGTAATGCAGTGCAAACTGCACATATCTCGTCAATGCACGAGTTTGTGTATGCATTGCAGAAATACTTATTTCTTCAATGCACAAGGTGTTTTTGTATGCAATGCAAAATCACTCATCTCTTTAGTGCACAAAGTGTTTTTGTATACAATGCAAAAGCAATTGTCTTCGATTCACAACACGTTCTTGTTTGCAATGCAAAATCACTTTTCTCTTCAATGGACAACGATCTTTACTTGTATACATTGCAAAAGCACTTATCTCTTATAATGAACGACTTCACGTATGCAATGCAAACGCACTTATCTTTTCAAATGCACGTGTTCTTGTATGCAATGCAATGCAATGCACTTATCTCTACAATGCACAACGAGATCTTGGATGCAATGAAAAAATGTTTATCTCTTCAATGTACAACGAGTTCCTGTGTGCAATGCAAAAGCTATTATCTCTTCAATACACAAGTTCTTGAATGCAATGCAAAAGCACTCATGTCTTCAGTGTAAAACGAGCTCTGTATGCAATGCAGTGCAAAGCACATATCTCGTTAATGCACAACGAGTTTGTGTATGCATTGCAAAAATACTTATTTCTTCAATGCACAAGGTGTTTTTGTATGCAATGCAAAAGCAACTATCTCTAGAATGCACAAAAAGTTCTTGTATGCAGTGCAAAAGCAATTATCTCTTTAATGCACAAGTTCTTGTATACAATGTAATGCAATGCACTTATCTCTACAATGCACAACGAGATCTTGGATGCAATGAATAAATACTTATCTCTTCAATGTACAACGAGTTCTTGTGTGCAATGCAAAACCCCTTATCTCTTCAATGCAAAACAAGTTTTTTTATGCAATGCAAAAGTACTTAATCTCTTCAATGCGCAAGTTCATGTATGCAATGCAAACGCTAATTATCGCTTTAATGCACAACAAGTTCTTGTATGCAATGCAAAATTACTTATCTCTTCAATGCACTACGAGATCTTGTATGCAATCCAAAAGCAATTATCTCTTCAATACACAAGTTCTTGTATGCAATGCAAAATCAATTATCTCATCAATGCAAGAAGTGTTTATGCAATGGAAACTTTTGTATGCAATGGAAATCTTTTCAAATGCACGTTTATGCTTTGCAATGCAAAAGCACTTATCTCTTCAATGCACAAGGAGTTCTTGTATGCAATGCAAAAGACGCACTCATCTCTTTAGTGCACAACGAGTTATTGCATGCAATTCAAAAGTACTTATCTCTTTATTGCACAATGAGTTCTTGTATGCAATGCAAAATCAATTATCTCTTCAATGTACAAAAAGATATTGTATGCAATGCGAATGCACTCATCTGTCAATGCTCAACTAGAACTTGTAAACATTGCAACGCAAAAGCACTTTTCTCTTCAATGCACAACGTGTTTATGCAATGGAAAATCTTGTATGCAATGCACGTCTTTTCCAATGCACGTTTATGCACTGCAATGCAAAAGCACTTTTCTCTTCAATGCAAAACGAATTCTTGTGTGCAATGCAATCGCACTTATCTTTTCCAGTGCACTTGTTCTTATATGAAATGCAAAATAAAGTCAATAATTATGTATAGAAATTTAATATCTGAGGACTCTTCTGCCAGAAAGTTGTTCAATAGGTCTTAATGGGACTATGGATTTAACATGAGAGTCAATGGGAATGTATAGACATGAGAATCTGATGGGATAGTATAAGTATAGTATGAGTTCATCATCGAGGAATCTTGTGGCTGAAATATATATTTTTATTTTTTTAAACTTAAACAGAAAAACATTTTGTGGACGCTTTGGACAGAAATGGGAATCAGAAGGTAAAACAATGAGTTATGAGATATAGTAGGTTAATTTTCAAGGACTCTGGTCAAAAAAATGTTCGGTAGGTCAAATATGGACTACTGTCTGGCTGATTTAACATAAAAAGGAGTCTATGAGAATATATAGTTGAAAACTTTTTGTGGACCTCTTGTTCAGAAATATATTCAGTGGGTCCAATATTGACTTCTGTATGGCCATAATATGTTAAAAAAAAATTTCTTTTTAAACTTAAACAAAAAAAACCTTTTGTGAACCCTTTGGCCAGAAATGGGAATCAGATGGGATAGTATAAGTATAGTATAAGTTTATCATCGAGGACTCTTGGCCCTGAAATACATTTTTTTTTTTTTAATAAACAGAAATAGGAATTAGAAGGTAAGTCATTGAGTATATTATAGTAGGTTAATTTTCAAGGACTCTGGTCAAAAAAATGTTCAGTAGGTCAAATACGGACTACTGTCTGGCTGATTTAACATAAAAAGGAGTCTATGAGAATATATAGTTGAACATTTTTTGTGGACCTCTTGTTCAGAATGTCAAATATGGACTTCTGTATCGCCATAACATGTAAAAAAAAAAAAAAACAAAAAAAAAAAAAGGAATCAAATGGGAAGCCGTTGAGTTTGTATACTAAGTTCATCATCGAGGAATCTTGGGAAAAGAAACATATAATTAGTAGTTCAATTAATGTCTTCTGAATGGCTTGATGTAACATAAGGAGGAGTCAATAAGTATGTATAGTAACTTAATATTTGAGGACTCTTCGGCCAGAGAGATATTCAATAGGTCATAATGGACTACGGTCTGGCTGATTTAACATCAGAAAGAATCTGTGGAATATATAGTTGACAACCTTTTGTGGACCCCTTGGCCAGAAAGATGTCCAGTAGGTCTAATATGGTCTTCTGTACAGCCATAACATGTAAAAAAAAAACACAAAAAACCTTTTAAAAAAAACCTTTTGTGGACCCTTTGGCCAGAAATGGGAATCAGATGGGATAGTATAAGTAAAGTATAATTTCATCACCGAGGAATCTTGGGCCAGAAATATATACTTTTTTTTTTTTTAAACTTAAACAAAAAAACCTTTTCTGTTTGGACAGAAACGGGAATCAGAAGGTAAGTCAATGACTATATATAGTAGGTTAATTTTCAAGGACTCTGGTCAAAAAAATGTTCAGTAGGTCAACTATGGACTACTGTCTGGCTGATTTAACATAAAAAGGAGTCTATGAGAATATATAGTTGAACACTTTTTGTGGACCTCTTGGTCAGAAATATGATCAGAAGGTCAAATTTGGACTTCTGTATAGCCGTAACATGTTAAAAAAAAAATGGGAATCAGACGGGAAGCCGTTGAGTTTGTATAGTATCGAGGAATCTTGGGCCAGAAATATATAATTAGTACGTCAATTAATGTCTTCTGAATGGCTTGATGTAACATAAGGAGCAGTCAATAAGTATGTATAGTAACTTAATATTTGAGGACTCTTCGGCCAGAAAGATTTTCAGTAGGTCATAAATGGACTACGGTCTGGCAGATTTAACCTGACAGGAGTCAATGGGAATGTATAGAAAAATCATGATTGAGGACTCTTGGACCACAAATTTGTTCAGTTGGTCAAATATTGATTGCTGTCAAGCTGATTTAACATAAGAAGGAGTCTACAAGAATATATAGCTGAAAACTTTTTGTTGACCTCTTGTTCAGAAATATGTTTAGTAGGTCCAGTATTGACTACTGTCTGGCTGATTTAACATCAGAGGAATCTTTGAGAATCTATAGTTGAAAACACTTTGTGGACCAGTTGGCAAGAAAAATGTTCAGTAGGTCAAATATGGTCTTCTGAATGGCCATAACATGTAAAAAAAAACAACAACAAAAAAAACCACAAAAAACACAAAAAACCTTTTAAAAAAAAATCTTTTGTGGACCCTTTGGCCAGAAATGGGAATCAATTGGTCCAGTATTGACTTCTGTATAGCCATAATATGTTATACATTTTTTTTCTTTTTAAACTTAAACAAAAAAAACCCTTTTGTGGACCCTTTGGCCAGAAATGGGAATAAGATGGGATAGTATAAGTATAGTATAAGTTCATCATCGAGGACTCTTGGCCCTGAAATACATACTTTTTAATCTTAAACAGAAATAGGAATTAGAAGGTAAGTCAATGAGTATATTATAGTAGGTTAATTTTCAAGGACTCTGGTCAAAAAAATGTTCAGTAGGTCAAATGTGGACTACTGTCTGGCTGATTTAACATAAAAAGGAGTCTATGAGAATATATAGTTGAACATTTTTGTGGACCTCTTGGTCAGAAATATGTTCAGAAGGTCAAATATGGACTTCTGTATCGCAATAACATGTAAAAAAAAAAAAAAAAAAAAAAACGGGAATCAAATGGGAAGCCGCTGAGTTTGTATACTAAGTTCATCATCGAAAAATCTTGGGAAAAGAAATATATAATTAGTAGGTCAATTAATGTCTTCTGAATGGCTTGATGTAACATAAGGAGGAGTCAATAAGTATGTATAGTAACTTAATATTTGAGAACTCTTCGGCCAGAGAGATATTCAATAGGTCATAATGGACTACGGTCTGGCTTATTTAACATCAGAAAGAGTCTATGGAATATATAGTTGACAACCTTTTGTGGACCCCTTGGCTAGAAACATGTTCAGTAGGTCCAATATGGACTTCTTTACAGCCATAACATGTAAAAAAAAACAACAACAAAAAAAACAAACACAAAAAACCTTAAAAAGAAAAAATTTTGTGGACCCTTTGGCCAGAAATGGAAATCAGATGGGATAGTATAAGTATAGTATAAGTTCATCATCGAGGACTCTTGGCCCTGAAATACATACTTTTTTTTTTTTTTTAATCTTAAACAGAAATAGGAATTAGAAGGTAAGTCAATGAGTATATTATAGTAGGTTAATTTTCAAGGACTCTGGTCAAAAAAATGTTCAGTAGGTCAAATATGGACTACTGTCTGGCTGATTTAACATAAAAAGGAGTCTATGAAAATATATAGTTGAACATTTTTTGTGGTTAATTTTCAAGGACTCTGGTCAAAAAAATGTTCAGTATTTCAAATATGGACTACTGTCTGGCTGATTTAACATAAAAAAGGAGTCTATGAGAATATATAGTTGAACATTTTTTGTGGACCTCTTGGTCAGAAATATGTTCAGAAGGTCAAATATGGACTTCTGTGTGGCAATAACATGTTTTTTAAAAAAAATGGGAATCAGATGGGAAGCCGTTGAGTTTGTATAGTAAGTTCATCATCGAGGAATTAATGTCTTCTGAATGGCTTGATGTAACATAAGGAGGAGTCAATAAGTATGTATAGTAACTTAATATTTGAGGACTCTTCGGCCAGAAAGATATTCAATAGGTCATAATGGACTACAGTCTGGCTGATTTTTTTTTTTTAAAACTTAAACAAAAAAACATTTTGTGGACCCTTTGTGGACAGAAATAGGAATCAGAAGTTAAGTCAATGCGTTTATATAGTAGGTTAATTTTCAAGAACCCTTCGGACAGAAAGATATTCAATAGGTCATAATGGACTACGGTCTGTCTGATTTTTTTTTTTTTTTAATTTAAACAAAAAAACCTTTTGTGGACCCTTTGGAAAGAAATAGGAATCAGAAGTTGTCAATGAGTATATATAGTAGGTTAATTTTCAAGAAATCTTCGGCCAGAAAGATATGCAATTGGTCATAATAGACTACGGTCATAATGAACATCAGAAAGAATCTATGGAATATATAGTTGACAACCTTTTGTGGACCCCTTGGCCAGAAACATGTTCAGTAGGTCCAATATGGACTTCTGTACAGCCATAACATGTAAAAAAAAAAAAAAATTTAAAAAAAAAACACAAAAAACCTTAAAAAAAAAACCTTTTGTGCAACCTTTGGCCAGAAATGGGAATCAGATGGGATAGTATATGTATAGTATAAGTTCATCATCGAGGAATCTTGGGCAAGCAATATATACATTTTTTTTTTTTAAAACTTAATCAAAAATCCTTTTGTGGACCCTTTGGACAGAAATGGGAATCAGAAGGTAAGTCAATGACTATATATAGCAGGTTAATTTTCACGGACTCTGGTCAAAAAAATGTTCAGTAGGTCAAATATGGACTACTGTCTGGCTGATTTAACATAAAAAAGGAGTCTATGAGAATATATAGTTGAACATTTTTTGTGGACCTCTTGGTCAGAAATATGTCCAGAAGGTCAAATATGGACTTCTGTATAGCAATAACATGTTTTTTAAAAAAAAAATGGGAATCAGATGGGAAGCCGTTGAGTTTGTATAGTAAGTTCATCATCGAGGAATTAATGTCTTCTGACTGGCTTGATGTAACATAAGGAGGAGTCAATAAGTATGTATAGTAACTTAATATTTGAGGGCTCTTCGGCCAGAGAGATATTCAAGAGGTCATAATGGACTACGGTCTGGCTGATTTAACATAAAAAAGGAGTCTATGAGAATATATAGTTTAACATTTTTTGTGGACCTCTTGGTCAGAAATATGTTCAGAAGGTCAAATATGGACTTCTGTATAGCCATAACATGCAAAAAAAACAAAAAAACAAAATGGGAATCATATGGGAAGCCGTTGAGTTTGTATAGTAAGTTCATCATCGAGGAATTAATGTCTTTTGAATGGCTTGATGTAACATAAGGAGGAGTCAATAAGTATGTATAGTAACTTAATATTTGAGGACTCTTCTGCCAGAAAGATATTCAATGTCATAATGGACTACGGTCTGGCTGATTTAACATCAGAAAGAATCTATGGAATATATAGTTGACAATCTTTTGTGGACCCCTAGGCTAGAAACATGTTCAGTAGGTCCAATATGGACTTCTGTACAGCCATAACATGTAAAACAAACACAAAAAACCTTAACAAAAAAAACTTTTGTGGACCCTTTGGCCAGAAATGGGAATCAGATGGGATAGTATATATATATATAGTATGTTCATCATCGAGGAATCTTGGGCAAGAAATATATACATTTTTTTTTTTTAAAACTTAAACAAAAAAACCTTTTGTGGACCCTTTGGACAGAAACGGTAGTCAGAAGGTAAGTCAGTGAGTACATATAGTAGGTTAATTTTCAAGGACTCTGGTCAAAAAAATGTTCAGTAGTTCAAATATGGACTACTGTCAGGCTGATTTAACATAAAAAGGAGTCTATGAGAATATATAGCTGAACATTCTTTGTGGACCTCTTGATCAGAAATATGATCAGAAGGTCAAATATGGACTTCTGTACAGCCATAACATGTAAAAAAAAAATTTAAAAAAATGGGAATCATATGGGAAGCCGTTGAGTTTGTATAGTAAGTTCATCATTGAGGAATTAATGTCTTCTGAATGGCTTGATGTAAAAAATAAAAAAAAAAACCTTAAAAAAAACTTTTGTGGACCCTTTGGCCAAAAATGGGAATCAGATGGGATAGTATAAGTATAGTATAAGTTCATCATCGAGGACTCTTGGGGCTGAAATATATACATGTTTTTTAAACTTAAACAAAAAAACCTTTTGTGGACCCTTTGGACAGAAATGGGAATCAGAAGGTAAGTCAATGAGTATATATAGTAGGTTAATTTTCAAGGACTCTGGTCAAAAAAATGTTCAGTAGGTCAAATATGGACTACTGTCTGGCTGATTTAACATAAAAAAGGAGTCTATGAGAATATATAGTTGAACATTTTTTGTGGACCTCTTGGTCAGAAATATGATCAGAAGGTCAAATATGGACTTCTGTACAGCCGTAACATGTAAAAAAAAAAAAAAAAAAAAAAAAAAAAAAAATCTTTAAAAAAACCTTTTGTGGAGCCTTTGGCCAGAAATGGGAATCAGATTGGATAGTATAAGTATAATATAAGTTCATCATCGAGGAATCTTGGGCCAGAAATATATACATTTTTTTTTTTTTTAACAAACAAAAAAACCTTTTGTGGACCCTTTGGACAGAAACGGGAATCAGAAGATAAGTCCATGAGTGTATATAGTAGGTTAATTTTCAAGGACTCTGGTCAAAAAAATGTTCAGTAGGTCAAATATGGACTACTGTCTGGCTGATTTAACATAAAAAGGAGTCTATGAGAATGTATAGTTGAACATTTTTTGTGGACCTCTTGGTAGGAAATATGTTCAGAAGGTCAAATATGGACTTCTTTATAGCCACAAAAAAACAAATGGGAATGAGACGGGAAGCCGTTGAGTTTGTATATTAAGTTCATCATCGAGGAATCTTTGGCCAGAAATATATAATTAGTAGGTCAATTAAAGTCTTCTGAATGGCTTGATGTAACATAAGGAGGAGTCAATAAGTATGTATAGTAACTTAATATTTGAGGACTCTTCGGGCAGAAAGATATTCAATAGGTCATAATGGACTACAGTCTGGCTGATTTTTTTTTTTTAAATTTAAACAAAAAAACATTTTGTGGACCCTTTGTGGACAGAAATAGGAATCAGAAGTTAAGTCAATGCGTATATATAGTAGGTTAATTTTCAAGAACTCTTCGGCCAGAAAGTTATTCAGTAGGTCATAATGGACTACGGTCTGGCTGATTTAACATCAGAAAGAGTCTATGGACTGTATAGTTGAGTCTATGGAATATATAGGGCCAGAAATATGTAATTAGTAGGTCAATTAATGTTTTCTGAATGGCTTGATGTAACATAAGGAAGAGTCAATAAGTATGTATAGTAACATAATATTTGAGGACTCTTCGGCCAGAAAGATATTCAATAGGTCATAATGGACTACGGTCTGGCTGATTTTTTTTTTTTAAAACTTAAACAAATCAGAAGTTGTCTATGAGTATATATAGTAGGTTAATTTTCAAGAAATCTTCGGCCAGAAAGATATTCAATAGGTCATAATAGACTACGGTCATAATGAACATCAGAAAGAATCTATGGAATATATAGTTGACAACCTTTTGTGGACCCCTTGGCCAGAAACATGTTCAGTAGGTCCAATATGGACTTCTGTACAGCCATAACATGTAAAAAAAAAACCTTTTGTGCACCCTTTGGCCAGAAATGGGAATCAGATGGGATAGTATATGTATAGTATAAGTTCATCATCGAGGAATCTTGGGCAAGAAATATATACATTTTTTTTTTTTTAAAAACAAACAAAAAAACCTTTTGTGGACCCTTTGGACAGAAACGGGAATCAGAAGGTAAGTCAATGAGTATATATAGCAGGTTAATTTTGAAGGACTCTGGCCAAAAAAATGTTCAGTAGGTCAAATATGGACTACTGTCAGGCTGATTTAACATAAAAAAGGAGAGCCTATGAGAATATATAGTTGAACATTTTTTGTGGACCTCTTGGTCAGAAGTATGTTCAGAAGGTCAAATATGGACTTCAGTATAGCCATATGTAAAAAAACAAAAAACAAAATGGGAATCATATGGGAAGCCGTTGAGTTTGTATAGTAAGTTCATCATCGAGGAATTAATGTCTTCTGAATGGCTTGATGTAAAAAATAAAAAAAAAAACCTTAAAAAATTTTTTGTGGACCCTTTGGCCAGAAATGGGAATCAGATGGGATAGTATATGTATAGTATAAGATCATCATCAAGGACTTTTGGGGCTGAAATATATACATTTGTTTTTAAACTTAAACAAAAAAACCTTTTGTGGACCCTTTGGACAGAAATGGGAATCAGATGGGATAGTATAAGTATAGTATAAGTTCATCATCGAGGACTCTTGGCCCTGAAATACATACTTTTTTTTTTTTTTTTAATCTTAAACAGAAATAGGAATTAGAAGGTAAGTCAATGAGTATATTATAGTAGGTTAATTTTCAAGGACTCTGGTCAAAAAAATGTTCAGTAGGTCAAATATGGACTACTGTCTGGCTGATTTAACATAAAAAGTAGTCTATGAAAATATATAGTTGACCATTTTTTGTGGACCTCTTGATCAGAAATATGTTCAGAAGGTCAAATATGGACTTCTGTATAGCCATATGTAAAAAAAAAAAAAAAAAAAAGGGAATCAGATGGGAAGCCGTTTAGTTTGTATAGTGTTCATCATCGAGGAATCTTGGGCCAGAAATATATAATTAGTAGGTCAATTAATGTCTTTTGAATGGCTTGATGTAACATAAGGAAGAGTCAATAAGTATGTATAGTAACTTAATATTTGAGGACTCTTCTGCCAGAAAGATATTCAATAAGTCATAATGGACTACGGTCTGGCTGATTTAACATCAGAAAGAATCTATGGAATATATAGTTGACAATCTTTTGTGGACCCCTAGGCTAGAAACATGTTCAGTAGGTCCAATATGGACTTCTGTACAGCCATAACATGTAAAACAAACCAAAAAAACAAACAAAACAAACACAAAAATCCTTAACAAAAAAACTTTTGTGGACCCTTTGGCCAGAAATGGGAATCAGATGGGATAGTATATATATATATAGTATAAGTTCATCATCGAGGAATCTTGGGCAAGAAATATATACATTTTTTTTTTTTTTAAACTTAAACAAAAAAACCTTTTGTGGACCCTTTGGACAGAAACGGTAGTCAGAAGGTAAGTCAGTGAGTACACATAGTAGGTTAATTTTCAAGGACTCTGGTCAAAAAAATGTTCAGTAGGTCAAATATGGACTACTGTCAGGCTGATTTAACATAAAAAGGAGAGCCTATGAGAATATATAGTTGAAAATTTTTTGTGGACCTCTTGGTCAGAAATATGTTCAGAAGGTCAAATATGGACTTCTGTATAGCCATAACATGTAAAAAAAAAAAAAAAAAAAAATGGGAATCATATGGGAAGCCGTTGAGTTTGTATAGTAAGTTCATCATCGAGGAATTAATGTCTTCTGAATGGCTTGATGTAAAAAAATAAAAAAAAACCCTTAAAAAAAACTTTTGTGGACCCTTTGGCCAGAAATGGGAATCAGATGGGATAGTATAAGTATAGTATGTTCATCATCGAGGAGTCTTGGGGCTGAAATATATACATTTGTTTTTTAAACTTAAACAAAAAAACCTTTTGTGGACCCTTTGGACAGAAATGGGAATCAGAAGGTAAGTCAATGACTATACTTCATTTTCAAGGACTCTGGTCAAAAAAATGTTCAGTATGTCAAATATGGACTACTGTCTGGTTGATTTAACATAAAAAAGGAGTCTATGAGAATACATAGTTGAACATTTTTTGTGGACCTCTTGGTCAGAAATATGTTCAGAAGGTCAAATATGGACTTCTGTGTAGCAATAACATGTTTTTTAAAAAAAATGGGAATCAGATGGGAAGCCGTTGAGTTTGTATAGTAAGTTCATCATCGAGGAATTAATGTCTTCTGAATGGCTTGATGTAACATAAGGAGGAGTCAATAAGTATGTAAAGTAACTTAATATTTGAGGACTATTCGGCCAGAAAGATATTCAAGAGGTCATAATGGACTACGGTCTGGCTGATTTAACATAAAAAAGGAGTCTATGAGAATATATAGTTGAACATTTTTTGTGGACCTCTTGGTCAGAAATATGATCAGAAGGTCAAATATGGACTTCTGTACAGCCGTAACATGTAAAAAAAAACAACAAAAAAAAACAAAAAAAAAAATCTTTAAAAAAACCTTTTGTGGACCCTTTGGCCAGAAATGGGAATCAGATTGGATAGTATAAGTATAATATAAGTTCATCATCGAGGAATCTTGGGCAAGAAATATATACTTTTTTTTTTTTTAAACTTAAACAAAAAAACCTTTTGTGGACCCTTTGGACAGAAACGGGAATCAGAAGATAAGTCCATGAGTATATATAGTAGGTTAATTTTCAAGGACTCTGGTCAAAAAAATGTTCAGTAGGTCAAATATGGACTACTGTCTGGCTGATTTAACATAAAAAGGAGTCTATGAGAATATATAGTTGAACATTTTTTGTGGACCTCTTGGTAGGAAATATGTTCAGAAGGTCAAATATGGACTTCTTTATAGCCATGACATGTAAAAAAAAACAAAAAAACAAATGGGAATGAGATGGGAAGCCGTTGAGTTTGTATAGTAAGTTCATCATCGAGGAATCTTTGGCCAGAAATATATAATTAGTAGGTCAATTAAAGTCTTCTGAAAGGTCAAATATGGACTTCTGTATAGCCATAACATGTAAAAAAAACAAAAAAACAAAATGGGAATCATATGGGAAGCCGTTGAGTTTGTATAGTAAGTTCATCATCGAGGAATTAATGTCTTCTGAATGGCTTGATGTAAAAAATAAAAAAAAAAACCTTAAAAAAATTTTAGTGGACCCTTTGGCCAGAAATGGGAATCAGATGGGATAGTATAAGTATAGTATAAGTTCATCATCGAGGACTCTTGGGGCTGAAATATATACATGTTTTTTAAACTTAAACAAAAAAACCTTTTGTGGACCCTTTGGACAGAAATGGGAATCAGAAGGTAAGTCAATGAGTATATATAGTAGGTTAATTTTCAAGGACTCTGGTCAAAAAAATGTTCAGTAGGTCAAATATGGACTACTGTCTGGCTGATTTAACATAAAAAAGGAGTCTATGAGAATATATAGTTGAACATTTTTTGTGGACCTCTTGGTCAGAAATATGATCAGAAGGTCAAATATGGACTTCTGTACAGCCGTAACATGTAAAAAAAAACAACAAAAAAAAACAAACAAAAAAATCTTTAAAAAAACCTTTTGTGGACCCTTTGGCCAGAAATGGGAATCAGATTGGATAGTATAAGTATAATATAAGTTCATCATCGAGGAATCTTGGGCAAGAAATATATACTTTTTTTTTTTTTAAACTTAAACAAAAAAACCTTTTGTGGACCCTTTGGACAGAAACGGGAATCAGAAGATAAGTCCATGAGTATATATAGTAGGTTAATTTTCAAGGACTCTGGTCAAAAAAATGTTCAGTAGGTCAAATATGGACTACTGTCTGGCTGATTTAACATAAAAAGGAGTCTATGAGAATATATAGTTGAACATTTTTTGTGGACCTCTTGGTAGGAAATATGTTCAGAAGGTCAAATATGGACTTCTTTATAGCCATGACATGTAAAAAAAAACAAAAAAACAAATGGGAATGAGATGGGAAGCCGTTGAGTTTGTATAGTAAGTTCATCATCGAGGAATCTTTGGCCAGAAATATATAATTAGTAGGTCAATTAAAGTCTTCTGAATGGCTTGATGTAACATAAGGAGGAGTCAATAAGTATGTATAGTAACTTAATATTTAAGTACTCTTCGGCCAGAAAGATATTCAATAGGTCATAATGGACTACAGTCTGGCTGATTTTTTTTTTTTTAAATTTAAACAAAAAAATATTTTGTGGACCCTTTGTGGACAGAAAAAGGAATCAGAAGTTAAGTCAATGCGTATATATAGTAGGTTAATTTTCAAGAACTCTTCGGCCAGAAAGTTATTCAGTAGGTCATAATGGACTACGGTCTGGCTGATTTAACATCAGAAAGAGTCTGTGGACTATATAGTTGAGTCTATGGAATATATAGGGCCAGAAATATGTAATTAGTAGGTCAATTAATGTTTTCTGAATGGCTTGATGTAACATAAGGAGGAGTCAATAAGTATGTATAGTAACATAATATTTGAGGACTCTTCGGCCAGAAAGATATTCAATAGGTCATAATGGACTACGGTCTGGCTGTTTTTTTTTTTTTAAAACTTAAACAAATCAGAAGTTGTCTATGAGTATATATAGTAGGTTAATTTTCAAGAAATCTTCGGCCAGAAAGATATTCAATAGGTCATAATAGACTACGGTCATAATGAACATCAGAAAGAATCTATGGAATATATAGTTGACAACCTTTTGTGGACCCCTTGGCAAGAAATGGGAATCAGATGGGATAGTATATGTATAGTATAAGTTCTTCATCGAGGAATCTTGGGCAAGAAATATATACATTTTTTTTTTTTTAAAAACAAACAAAAAAACCTTTTGTGGACCCTTTGGACAGAAACGGGAATCAGAAGGTAAGTCAATGAGTATATATAGCAGGTTAATTTTGAAGGACTCTGGCCAAAAAAATGTTCAGTAGGTCAAATATGGACTACTGTCAGGCTGATTTAACATAAAAAGGAGAGCCTATGAGAATATATAGTTGAACATTTTTTGTGGACCTCTTGGTCAGAAATATGTTCAGAAGGTCAAATATGGACTTCTGTATAGCCATAACATGTAAAAAAAAAACAAAAACAAAATGGAAATCATATGGGAAGCCGTTGAGTTTGTATAGTAAGTTCATCATCGAGGAATTAATGTCTTCTGAATGGCTTGATGTAAAAAATAAAAAAAAAAACCTTAAAAAAAATTTAGTGGACCCTTTGGCCAGAAATGGGAATCAGATGGGATAGTATATGCATAGTATAAGTTCATCATCAAGGACTTTTGGGGCTGAAATATATACATTTGTTTTTAAACTTAAACAAAAAAACCTTTTGTGGACCCTTTGGACAGAAATGGGAATCAGAAGGTAAGTCAATGACTATATATAGTAGGTTAATTTTCAAGGACTCTGGTCAAAAAAATATTCAGTAGGTCAAATATGGACTACTGTCTGGCTGATTTAACATAAAAAAGGAGTCTATGAGAATATATATTTGAACATTTTTTGTGGACCTCTTGGTCAGAAATATGTTCAGAAGGTCAAATATGGACTTCTGTACAGCAATAACATGTTTTTTTTTAAAAAAAATGGGAATCAGATGGGAAGCCGTTGAGTTTGTATAGTAAGTTCATCATTGAGGAATTAATGTCTTCTGAATTGCTTGATGTAACATAAGGAGGAGTCAATAAGTATGTATAGTAACTTAATATTTAAGGACTCTTCGGCCAGAAAGATATTCAAGAGGTCATAATGGACTACGGTCTGGCTGATTTAACATAAAAAAGGAGTCTATGAGAATATATAGTTGAACATGTTTTGTGGACCTCTTGGTCAGAAATATGATCAGAAGGTCAAATATGGACTTCTGTATAACCATAACATGTAAAAAAAAAGGGAACCAGATGGGAAGCCGTTGAGTTTGTATAGTGTTCATCATCGAGGAATCTTGGGCCAGAAATATATAATTAGTAGGTCAATTAATGTCTTCTGAATGGCTTGATGTAACATAAGGAGTCAATAAGTATGTATAGTAACTTAATATTTGAGGACTCTTCGGCCAGAGAGAAATTCACTAGGTCATAATGGACTACGGTCTGGCTGCTTTAACGTCTATGGATAATAACAACCTATGGAATATATAGTTGACAACCTTTTGTGGACCCCTTGGCTAGAAACATGTTCAGTAGTTCCAATATGAACTTCTGTACAGCCATAACATGTAAAAAAAACAACAACAAAAAAAAACAAACACAAAAAACCTTAAAGAAAAAATTTTGTGGACCCTTTGGCCAGAAATGTTCAGTAGGTAAAACATGGACTACTGTCTGGCTGATTTAACATCAGAGGAATCTTTGAGAATCTATAGTGGAAAACCCTTTGTGGACCAGTTGGCAAGAAAAATGTTCAGTAGGTCAAATATGGTCTTCTGAATGGCTTGATGTAATGTAAGAAGGAGTCTATAAGAATATGTTTAAATTTTTTTGTTGACCTTCGTCAGAAATATGTTCAGTAGGTCAAATATGGACTACTGTCTGGCTGATTTAATATAAATAGGAGTCTATGAGAAAATATAGTTGAACATTTTTTGTGGACCTCTTGGTCAGAAATATGTTCAGAAGGTCAAATATGGACTTCTGTATAGCCATGACATGTAAAAAAAAAAAAAAAAAAAAAAAATGGGAATGAGATTGGAAGCCGTTGAGTTTTTATAGTAAGTTCATCATCGAGGAATCTTGGGCCAGAAATATATAATTAGTAGGTCAATTAATGTCTTCTGAATGGCTTGATGTAACATATGGAGGAGACAGTAAGTATGTATAGTAATTTAATATTTGAGGACTCCGCACAGAAAGATGTTCAGTAGGTCATAAATGGACTACGGTCTGGCAGATTTAACCTGACAGGAGTCAATGGGAATGTATTGAAAAATCATGATTGAGGACTCTTAGGCCAGAAATTTGTTCAGTTGGTCAAATATGGATTACTCTCTGGCTGATTTAACATAGAAGGAGTCTATAAGAACATATAGTTGAAAACATTTTATTGAGCTCTTGGTCAGAAATATGTTCTGAAGGTCAAATAAGCACTTCAGTATAGCCATAACATGATGTAAGAAAACAACAACAACAAAAAAACAAACACAAAAATCCTTAAAAAAAAACCCTTTTGTTGACCCTTTGGCCAGAAATGGGAATCAGAATGGAAGTCAATCAGTTTGTGTAGTATAAGTTCATCATTGAGGACTCTTGGGCCAGAAATATATCGTTAGTAGGTCACTTATGGTCTTCTGAATGACTTGATGTAACATATGGAGGAGACAGTAAGTATGTATAGTAATTTAATATTTGAGGACTCTTCGCACAGAAAGATGTTCAATAGGTCATAATATACTATGGTCTGATTGATCCAACCTGAGAGGAGTCAATGGGAATGTATAGAAAAATCATGATTGAGGACTCTTGGCCCAAAAATTTGTTCAGTTGGTCAAATATTGATTACTGTCAGGCTGATTTAACATAAGAAGGAGTCTATAAGAATATATAAGTTGAAAACTTTTTGTGGACCTCTTGTTCAGAAATATGTTCAGTTGGTCCAATATTGACTTCTGTATAGCCATAATATGTTATACATTTTTTTTCTTTTTAAACTTAAACAAATAAACTTTTCGTGGACCCTTTGGACAGAAATGGGAATCAGAAGGTAAGTCAATGACAATATATATAGTAGGTTAATTTTCAAGGACTCTCAAAAAAATGTTCAGTAGTTCAAATATGGACTATTGTCTAGCTAATTTAACATCAGAAGGAATCTTTGAGAATAAATACTTGAAAAACTTTTGTGGACCCCTTGGCCAGAAATATGTTCAGTAGGTCAAATATGGGCTACTGTCTGGCTGATTTAACATCAGAAGAATCTTTGAGAATCTATATTTGAAAACATGTTGTGGACCCATTGGCCAGAAATATGTTCAGTAGGTCAAACATGGTCTTCTGAATGGCTTGATGTAACGTAAGAAGGAGTCAATGAGTATAAATAGTAACTTAATATTTGAGGACTCTTCGGCCAGAAAGATATTCAATAGGTCATAATGGAATATGGTCTGGCTGATTTAACATAAGAAGGAGTCTATAAGAATATATAAGTTGAAAATTTTTTGTTGACCTCTTGGTCAGAAATATGTTCAGTAGACCAAATATGGACTACTGTCTGGCTGATTTAACATAAAGAGGATTTTATGAGAATATATAGTTGATCATTTTTTGTGGACCTCTTGGTCAGAAATATGTTCACATGGTCAAATATGGCCTTCTCTATAGCCATAATATTTAAAACAACAACAACAACAAAAACAAACACAAAAAACCTTAGTACTTATCTCATCAATGCACAACAAGTTATTGGATGCAATGCAAAAATATTTATCTCTTCAATGTACAACAAGTTCTTGTATGCATTTTAAAAGTACTTATCTCTTCAATGCACAACGAGTTCTTTGTATGCAATGCAGTGCAAAGCATTTATCTCGTCAATGCACAACGAGATCCTGTATGCAATTCAATGCAAATGCACTTATCTCTTCAATGCACAAAGAAGATCATGTATGCAGTGCAAATGCAATTATCTATTCAATGCAAAACGAGTTCTATTGTGCAATGCAAAAGCAATTATCTCTCTAATGCACAACGAGTTCTTTTGTGCAATGCAAAAACTATTATACTTCAATGCACAAGTTCTCAATACAAAAGCAATTATCTCTTCAGTGCACAACGAGTTCTTGTAACCAATGCAGTGCAAAAGCACTTATCTCTTAAATGCACAACGAGATGTTGTATGCAATGCAAACGCACATATCTTTTATCTTAATGCAAAATAAAAAGTCAATAAGTATGTATAGTAACTTAATATCTGAGGACTCTCCTGCCAGAATGATGTTCAGTAGGTCATAACTGGACTATGGATTTAACATGAGAAGGAGTCAATGTATAGAACGTTCATGATTGAGGACTTTTGTGCCAGAAATATGTTCAGTAGTTCAACTATGGACAAAGGGTCTGGCAATTGCTAATGCACTTTGCATATTTAAAGAAGAATGCACAACGTATTCTTGTATGCAATGGAAAATCTTATATGCAATGTACATTATGCATTGCAATGCAAATGCACTTATCTCTTCAATGCACAACCAGTTTTTGTATGCAATGCAATGCAATAATTCTTATCTCTTGGCACAACGAGTTCTTGTGTGCAATGCAAATGCACAAGGAGTTATTTTATGCAGTGCAAAAGCAATTATCTTTTCGCTGCACATCGAGTTCTTGTATGCAATGCAAAAGCAATTATCGTTTCAATGCACAAGGAGTTCTTGTATGCAATACAAAAGCACTTATCTCTTCATTGCACAACGAGTTCTTGTATGCAATGCAAAAGTATTATCTCTTCAAAACACAATAAATTCTTGTTTGCAATGCAAATGCAAGTATCTCTTCAATGCACAAGTTCTTGTATGTAATGCAAAAGCAATTATCTCTTCAATGCACAAGTTATTGTATGCAATACAATGCAGTGCACTTATCTCTTCAATGCACAGCGAGTTATTGTATGCAATGCAAAAGCTATTATATCTTCAATGCACAACGAGTTCTTGTTTGCAATGCAAAAGTACACATCTCTTCAATGCACAAGGAGTTATTGTATGCAATGCAAATAATCACTCATCTCTTTAGCGTACAACGAGTTCTTGTATGCAATGCAAAAGCAATTATCTCTTGAATGCACAAAGAGTTCTTGTATGCAATGCAAAAGCAATTATCTATTGAATGCACATCGAGTTCTTGTATGCAATGCAATAGCAATTATCGTTTCAATGCACAAGGAATTACTGTATGCAATACAAAATCACTTATCTCTACATTGCACAACAAGTTCTTGTATGCAATGCAAAAGTACTTATCTCTTAAAAGCACAACGAATTCTTGTATGCATTGCAAAAGCACTCATCTCTTTAGTGCACAACGAATTCTGTATGCAATGCAGTGCAAAGCACATATCTCGTCAATCCACTACGAGTTTGTGTACGTGCACGTGTTCTTGTATGCAGTCCAAAAGCTATTATATCTTCAATGCACAAGTTCTTGTATGCAATGTAAAGCTATTATATCTTCAATGCACAACGAGAACTTGTTTGCAATGCAAAAGCAATTATCTCTTCAATGCACAAGTTCTTGTATGCAATGCAATGCAATGCTTTTATCTCTTCAATGCACAACGAGATCTTGGATGCAATGAAAAATACTTATCTCTTCAATGCACAACGAGTTCTTGTATGCAGTGCAAAGGCTATTATCTCTTTAATGCACAAGTTTTGTATGCAATGCAAAAGCAATTATGTCTTAAATGCACGAGTTCTTGTTTGCAATGCAAAAGCACTTATCTCTTCAGTGCACGAGTTCTTGTATGCAAAGCAAAAGCACTCATCTCTTTAGTGCACAACGAGTTCTTATATGCAACGCAAAAGTACTCATCTCTTCAATGCACAACAAATTCTTGTTTGCAATGCAAAAGCAATTATCGTTTCAATGCACGAGGAGTTCTTGTTTGCAATGCAAAAACAATTATCGTTTCAATGCACAAGGAGTTCTTGTATGCAATAAAAAAGCACTTATCTCTTCATTGCACAACGAGATTTTGTATGCAATGCAAAAGCTATTATCTCTTGAATGCACAATAAGTTCTTGTATGCAATGCAAAAGCAATTATCGTTTCAATGCACAAGGAGTTCTTGTATGCAATGCAATAGCAATTATCATTTCAATGCACAAGGAGATCTTGTATGCAATACAAAAGCACTTATCTCTTCATTGCACAACGCGTTTTTGTATGCAAAGCAAAAGCACTCATCTCTTTAGTGCACAACGAGTTCTTATATGCAATGCAAAAGTACTCATCTCTTCAATGCACAACAAATTCTTGTATGCAATGCGAAAGCAATTATCGTTTCAATGCACAACGAGTTCTTGTTTGCAATGCAAAAACAATTATTGTTTAAATGCACAAGGAGTTCTTGTATGCAATAAAAAAGCACTTATCTCTTCATTGCACAACGAGATCTTGTATGCAATGCAAAAGCTATTATCTCTTGAATGAACAACAAGTTCTTGTATGCAATGCAAAAGCAATTATCTCTTGAATGCTAAACAAGTTCTTCTATGCAATGCAAAAACAATTATCGTTTCAATGCACAAGGAGTTCTTGTATGAAATGCAATAGCAATTATCGTTTCAATGCACAAGGAGATCTTGTATGCAATACAAAAGCACTTTTCTCTTCAATGCACAAGGAGATCTTGTATGCAATACAAAAGCACTTTTCTCTTCAATACACAATGAGTTTTTGTATGCAAAGCAAAAGCACTCATCTCTTTAGTGCACAACGAGTTCTTGTATGCAATGCAAAAGCACTTATCTCTTCATTGCACAACGAGTTCTTGTGTGCAATGCAAAAGCTATTATCTCTTCAATGCACAGTTCTTTTTTGCAATGCAAAAGCACTTTTCTCTTCAATACACAACGAGTTCTTGTTTGCAATGCAAAAGCACTTATCTCTTCAGTGCACAACGAGTTCTTATATGCAATGCAAAAGTACTCATCTCTTCAAAGCACAAGTAGTTCTTGTATGCAATGCAAAAGCGATTATCTCTTGAATGCACAACAAGTTCTTCTATGCAATGCAATAGCAATTATCGTTACAACGCACAAGGAGTTCTTGTATGCAATGCAAAAGCAATTATCGTTTCAATACACAAGGAGTTTTTGTATGCAATACAAAAACACTTATCTCTTCATTGCACGAGTTCTTGTGTGCAATGCAAAAGCTATTATTTCTTCAATGCACAATTCTTTTTTGCAATGCAAAAGCACTTTTCTCTTCATTGCACAACGAGTTCTTGTATGCAATGCAAAATCAATTATCTCTTGAATGCACAACAAGTACTTGTATGCAATGCAAAACAATTATATCTTCAATGCACATGTTTCTTGTTTGCAATGAAAAAGCACATCTCTTCAAAGCACAGTGACTTCTTGTATGCATCGTAAAAGCACTCATCTCTTCAGTGCACAACGAGTTCTGTATGCAATGCAGTGCAAACTGCATATCTCGTCAATGCACGAGTTTGTGTATGCATTGCAGAAATGCTTATTTCTTCAATGCACAAGGTGTTTTTGTATGCAATGCAAAAGCAATTATCTCTAGAATGCACAACAAGTTCTTGTATGCAATGCAAAAGCAATTGTGTCTTCAATGCACAACACGTAATTGTTTGCAATGCAAAAGCACTTTTCTCTTCAATGCACAACGATCTTTTCTTGTATACAATGCAAAAGAACTTATGTCTTATAATGAACGACTTCATGTATGCAATGCAAACGCACTTATCTTTTCAAATGCACGTGTTCTTGTATGCAATGCAAAAGCAATTATCTCTTCAATGCACAAGTTCTTGTATGCAATGCAAATGTTCTTATCTCTTGAATGCACAACAAGTCCTTGTATGCAATGCAAAAGTAATTATCTCTTCAGTGCACAACACATTCTATTTTGCAATGCAAAACCAAATATCTCTTCAATGCACAACGATCTGTTCTTGTATACAATGCAAAAGCAATTATCACTTCAGTGCACACTGATGTTCTTGTATTCAATGAAAATCACTTATTTTCAATGCTACAGCTCTTGTCTACAACGTAAACGCACTTATGTTGCAATGCAAAAGCACTAATTTCTTCAGTGCACAACGAGTTCTTTTATGCAATGCAAAATTACTTAATCTCTTCAATGCACAAGTTCATGTTTGCAATGCAAACGCTAATTATCTCTTTAATGCATAACAACTTCTTGTATGCAATGCAAAATCACTTATCTCTTCAATACACAACGAGATCATGTATGCAATGCAAATGCACTAATCTCTTCAATACACATCGAGATCATGTATGCAATGCAAAAGACGCACTCATCTCTTTATTGCACAACGAGTTCTTGTACGCAATGCAAAAGCAAATATCTCTTCAATGTACAAAAAGATATTGTATGCAATGCGCATGCACTTATCTGTCAATGCACAACTAGAACTTGTAAGCATTGCAATGCAAAATCACTTTTCTCTTCAATGCACAACGTGTTTATGCAATGGAAAATCTTGTATGCAATGCACGTCTTTTCCAATGCACGTATAAACGTGCATTGGAAAAGACGTGCATTGCATACAAGATTTGCAATGCAAAAGCACTTTTCTCTTCAATGCAAAACGAATTCTTGTGTGCAATGCAATCGCAATTATCTTTTCCAGTGCACTTGTTCTTATATGAAATGCAAAATAAAGATTCAATAATTATGTATAGAAATTTAATATCTGAGGACTCTTTTGCCAGAAAGTTGTTCAATAGGTCTTAATGGGACTATGGATTTAACAAGAGAAGGAGTCAATGGGAATGTATAGACATGGGAATCTGATGGGATAGTATAAGTATAGTATGAGTTCATCATCGAGGACTCTTGAGGCTGAAATATATTAAAAAAAAAATTTTTAAACTTAAACAGAAAAACCTTTTGTGGACGCTTTGGACAGAAATGGAATCAGAAGGTAAGTCAATGAGTATATAGGTTAATTTTCAAGGACTCTGTTCAAATAAATGTTCAGTATGTGAAATATGGACTACTGTCTTGCTGATTTAACATAAAAAGGAGTCTATGAGAATATATAGTTGAACATTTATTGTGGACCTCTTGGTCAGAACTATGCTCAGAAGGTACAATATGGACATCTGTACAGCCATAACATGTAAAAAAAAAAAACGAAAAAAACTTAAAAAAACCTTTTGTGGACCTTTTAGCCAGAAATGGCCAAATAAAATAAAAGATATGGACTTCTGTATAGCCATAACATGTTAAAAAACAAAAAACAAAAAGGAATCAGATGGGAAGCCGTTGAGTTTGTGTAGTAAGTTCATCATCGATGAATCTTGGGACAGAAATATATAATTAGTAGGTCAATTAATGTCTTCTGAATGGCTTGATGTAACATGAGGAGTCAATAAGTATGTATAATAACTTAATATTTGAGGACTCTTTGGACAGAAAGATGTTCAGCAGGTCATAAATGGACTACGGTCTGGCAGATTTAACCTGACAGGAGTCAATGGGAATGTATAGAAAAATCATGATTGAGGACTCTTAGGCCAGAAATTTGTTCAGTTGGTCAAATATGGATTACTCTCTAGCTGATTTAACATAAGAAGGATAGAGAATATATAGTTGAAAACTTTTTGTGGACCTCTTGTTCAGAAATATATTCAGTGGGTCCAATATTGACTTCTGTATGGCCATAATATGTTAAACATTTTTTTCTTTTTAAACTTAAACAAAAAAAAACTTTTGTGGACCCTTTGGCCAGAAATGGGAATCAGATGGGATAGTATAAGTATAGCATAAGTTCATCATCGAGGACTCTTGGCCCTGAAATACATACTTTTTTTTTTTTTTTTTTTAATCAAACAGAAATAGGAATTAGAAGGTAAGTCAATGAGTATATTATAGTAGGTTAATTTTCAAGAACTCTGGTCAAAAAAATGTTCAGTAGGTCAAATATGGACTACTGTCTGGCTGATTTAACATAAAAAGGAGTCTATGAGAATATATAGATGAACATTTTTGTGGACCTCTTGGTCAGAAATATTTTCAGAAGGTCAAATATGGACTTCTGTATCGCCATAACATGTATAAAAAAAAAAAAAAAGAAAAAAAAAAGGGAATCAAATGGGAAGCCGTTGAGTTTGTATACTAAGTTCATCATTGAGGAATCTTGGGAAAAGAAATATATAATTAGTAGGTCAATTAATGTCTTCTGAATGGCTTTATGTAACATAAGGAGGAGTCAATAAGTATGTATAGTAACTTAATATTTGAGGACTCTTCGGCCAGAGAGATATTCAATAGGTCATAATGGACTACGGTCTGGCTGATTTAACATCAGAAAGAATCTATGGAATATATAGTTGACAACCTTTTGTGGAGCCCTTGGCTAGAAACATGTTCAGTAGGTCCAATATGGTCTTCTGTACAGCCATAACATGTAAAAAAAAACAACCAAAAAAAAAACACAAAAAACACAAAAAATCTTTAAAAAAAACTTTAAAAAAACCTTTTGTGGACCCTTTGGCCAGAAATGGGAATCGAATGGGATAGTATAAGTATAATTTCATCATCGAGGACTCTTGGGGCTGAAATATATAGTTTTTTTTTTTTTTAAACTTAAACAAAAAAACCTTTTGTGGACCCTTTTTCCAGATATGGGAATCAGAAGGTAAGTCAATGAACATATGTAGTAGGTTAATTTTCAAGGACTCTGGTCAAAAAAATGTTCCGTAGGTCAAATATGGACTACTGTCTGGCTGATTTAACATAAAAAGGAGTCTATGAGAATACATAGTTGAACATTTTTTGTGGACCTCTTGGTCAGAAATATGTTCAGAAGGTCAAATATGGACTTCTGTATCGCCATAACATGTAAAAAAAAAAAAAAAAGAAAAAAAAAAGGGAATCAAATGGGAAGCCGTTGAGTTTGTATACTAAGTTCATCACCGAGGAATCTTGGGAAAAGAAATATATAATTAGTAGGTCAATTAATGTCTTCTGAATGCCTTTATGTAATATAAGGAGGAGTCAATAAGTATTTATAGTAACTTAATATTTGAGGACTCTTCGGCCAGAGAGATATTCAATAGGTCATAATGGACTACGGTCTGGCTGATTTAACATCAGAAAGAATCTATGGAATATATAGTTGACAACCTTTTGTGGACCCCTTGGCTAGAAACATGTTCAGTAGGTCCAATATGGTCTTCTGTACAGCCATAACATGTAAAAAAAACAAAAAAAAAAAACACAAAAAACCTTTAAAAAAACTTAAAAAAAAACTTTTGTGGACCCTTTGGCCAGAAATGGGAATCGAATGGGATAGTATAAGTAAAGTATAATTTCATCATCGAGGACTCTTGGGGCTGAAATATATAGTTTTTTTTTTTTTAAACTTAAACAAAAAAACCTTTTGTGGACCCTTTTTCCAGATATGGGAATCAGAAGGTAAGTCAATGAATATATATAGTAGGTTAATTTTCAAGGACTCTGGTCAAAAAAATGTTCAGTAGGTCAAATATGGACTACTGTCTGGCTGATTTAACATAAAAAGGAGTCTATGAGAATATATAGTTGAACATTTTTTGTGGACCTCTTGATCAGAAATATGTTCAGAAGGTCAAATATGGACTTCTGTATCGCCATAACATTAAAAAAAAAAAAAAAAAAAAAAAAGGGAATCAAATGGGAAGGCATTGAGTTTGTATACTAAGTTCATCATCGAGGAATCTTGGGAAAAGAAATATATAATTAGTAGGTCAATTAATGTCTTCTGAATGGCTTGATGTAACATAAGGAGGAGTCAATAAGTATGTATAGTAACTTAATATTTGAGGACTATTCGGCCAGAGACATATTCAATAGGTCATAATGGACTACGGTCTGGCTGATTTAACATCAGAAAGAATCTATGGAATATATAGTTGACAACCTTTTGTGGACCCCTTGGCTAGAAACATGTTCAGTAGGTCCAATATGGTCTTCTGTACAGCCATAACATGTAAAAAAAAAACAAAAAAAAAACACAAAAAACACAAAAAACCTTTAAAAAAAACTTTAAAAAAAATTTTTGTGGACCCTTTGGCCAGAAATGGGAATCGAATGGGATAGTATAAGTAAAGTATAATTTCATCATCGAGGACTCTTGGGGCTGAAATATATAGTTTTTTTTTTTTTTAAACTTAAAAAAACCTTTTGTTGACCTTTTGGCCAGAAATGGGAATCAGAAGGTAAGTCAATGAGTATATATAGTAGGTTAATTTTCACGGACTCTGTTCAAAAAAATGTTCAGTAGGTCAAATATGGACTACTGTCTGGCTGATTTAACATTAAAAGGAGTCTATGAGAATATATAGTTGAACATTTTTTGTGGACCTCTTGGTCAGAAATATGTTCAGAAGGTCTGTATCGCCATAACATGCAAAAAAAAAAAAAAAAAAAAAAAAAAGGGAATCAAATGGGAAGCCATTGAGTTTGTATACTAAATTCATCATCGAGGAATCTTGGGAAAAGAAATATATAATTAGTAGGTCAATTAATGTCTTCTGAATGGCTTGATGTAACATAAGGAGGAGTCAATAAGTATGTATAGTAACTTAATATTTGAGGACTCTTCGGCCAGAGAGATATTCAATAGGTCATAATGGACTACGGTCTGGCTGATTTAACATCAGAAAGAATCTATGGAATATATAGTTGACAACCTTTTGTGGACCCCTTGGCTAGAAACATGTTCAGTAGGTCCAATACGGACTTCTTTACAGCCATAACATGTAAAAAAACCAACAACAAAAAAAACAAACACAAAAAACCTTAAAAAGAAAAAAATTTGTGGACCCTTCGGCCAGAAATGGGAATCAGATGGGATAGTGTAAGTATAGTATAAGTTCATCATCGAGGACTCTTGGCCCTGAAATACATACTTTTTTTTATTTTTTTTTATCTTAAACAGAAATAGGAATTAGAAGGTAAGTCAATGAGTATATTATAGTAGGTTAATTTTCAAGGACTCTGGTCAAAAAAATGTTCAGTAGGTCAAATATGGACTAATGTCTGGCTGATTTAACATCAGAAAGAATCTATGGAATATATAGTTGACAACCTTTTGTGGACCCCTTGGCTAGAAACATGTTCAGTAGGTCCAATACGGACTTCTTTACAGCCATAACATGTAAAAAAACCAACAACAAAAAAAAAACCCCACAAAAAACACTAAAAACCTTTAAAAAAAACTTTAAAAAAATCTTTTGTGGACCCTTTGGCCAGAAATGGGAATCGAATGGGATAGTATAAGTAAAGAAAATTTCATCATCGAGGACTCTTGGGGCTGAAATATATAGTTTTTTTTTTTTTAAACTTAAACAAAAAAACCTTTAGTGGACCCTTTTTCCAGATATGGGAATCAGAAGGTAAGTCAATGAGTATATTATAGTAGGTTAATTTTCAAGGACTCTGGTCAAAAAAATGTTTAGTAGGTCAAATATGGACTACTGTCTGGCTGATTTAACATAAAAAGGAGTCTATGAGAATATATAGTTGAACATTTTTTGTGGACCTCTTGGTCAGAAATATGTTCAGAAGGTCAAATATGGACTTCTGTATCGCCATAACATGTAAAAAAAAAAAAAAAAAAAAAAAAAAAGGAAATCAAATGGGAAGCCGTTGAGTTTGTATACTAAATTCATCATCGAGGAATCTTGGGAAAAGAAATATATAATTAGTAGGTCAATTAATGTCTTCTGAATGGCTTTATGTAACATAAGGAGGAGTAAATAAGTATGTATAGTAACTTAATATTTGAGGACTCTTCGGCCAGAGAGATATTCAATAGGTCCAATACGGTCTTCTGTACAGCCATAACATGTAAAAAAAACAAAAAAAAACCCCACAAAAAACACAAAAAACCTTTAAAAAAAACCTTTTGTGGACCCTTTGGCTAGAAACATGTTCAGTAGGTCCAATATGGTCTTCTGTACAGCCATAACATGTAAAAAAAACAAAAAAAAACCCCACAAAAAACACAAAAAACCTTTTGTGGACCCTTTGGCTAGAAACATGTTCAGTAGGTCCAATATGGTCTTCTGTACAGCCATAACATGTAAAAAAAACAAAAAAAAAACACAAAAAAACTTTAAAAAAACCTTTTGTGGACCCTTTGGCCAGAAATGGGAATCGAATGGGATATTATAAGTAAAGTATAATTTCATCATCGAGGACTCTTGGGGCTGAAATACATAGTTTTTTTTTTTTTTAAACTTAAACAAAAAAACCTTTTGTGGACCCTTTGGCCAGAAATGGGAATCAGAAGGTACGTCAATGAGTATATATAGTATTTTAATTTTCACGGACTCTGGCCAAAAAAATGTTCAGTAGGTCAAATATGGACTACTGGCTGGTTGATTTTACATAAAAAGGAGTCTATGAGAATATATAGTTGAACATTTTTTGTGGACTCCTTGGCTAGAAGCATGTTCAGTAGGTCCAATATGGACTTCTTTACAGCCATAACATGTAAAAAAACCAACAACAAAAAAAACAAACACAAAAAACCTTAAAAAGAAAAAAATTTGTGGACCCTTTGGCCAGAAATGGGAATCAGATGGGATAGTATAAGTATAATATAAGTTCATCATCGAGGAATTTGGGGCCAGAAATGTATACTTTTTTTTTTTTAAACTTAAACAAAAAAACCTTTTGTGGACCCTTTGGACAGAAACGGGAATCAGAAGATAAGTCAATGAGTATATATAGTAGGTTAATTTTCAAAGACTCTGGTCAAAAAAATGTTCAGTAGGTCAAATATGGACTACTGTCTGGCTGATTTAACATAAAAAGGAGTCTATGAGAATATATAGTTGAACATTTTTTGTCGACCTCTTGGTCAGAAATATGTTCAGAAGGTCAAATATGGACTTCTTTATAGCCATGACATGTAAAAAAAAACAAAAAAACAAATGGGAATGAGATGGGAAACCGTTGAGTTTGTATAGTGTTCATCATCGAGGAATCTTGGGCCAGAAATATATAATTAGTAGGTCAATTAATGTCTTCTGAATGGCTTGATGTAACATAAGGAGGAGTCAATAAGTATGTATAGTAACTTAATATTTGAGGACTCTTCGGCCAGAAAGATTTTCAATAGGTCATAATGGACTACAGTCTGGCTGATTTTTTTTTTAAAACAAACAAAAAATCATTTTGTGGACCCTTTGTGGACAGAAACAGTAATCAGAAGTTGTCAATGCGTATATATAGTAGGTTAATTTTCAAGAACTCTTCGGCAAGAAAGATATTCAGTAGGTCATAATGGACTACGGTCTGGCTGATTTAACATCAGAAAGAGTCTATGGAATATATAGTTGAGTATATGGAATATATAGGGCCAGAAATATGTAATTAGTAGGTCAATTAATGTTTTCTGAATGGCTTGATGTAACATAAGGAGGAGTCAATAAGTATGTATAGTAACTTAATATTTGAGGACTCTTCGGCCAGAAAGATATTCAAGAGGTCGTAATGGACTACGGTCTGGCTGATTTAACATAAAAAAGGAGTCTATGAGAATATATAGCTGAACATTTTTTGTGGACCTCTTGGTCAGAAATATGATCAGAAGGTCAAATATGGACTTCTGTATAGCCATAACATGTAAAAAAAAAAAAAAGGGAACCAGATGGGAAGCCGTTTAGTTTGTATAGTGTTCATCATCGAGGAATCTTGGGCCAGAAATATATTATTAGTAGGTCAATTAATGTCTTTTGAATGGCTTGATGTAAGGAGAAGTCAATAAGTATGTATAGTAACTTAATATTTGAGGACTCTTCTGCCAGAAAGATATTCAATAAGTCATAATGGACTACGGTCTGGCTGATTTAACATCAGAAAGAATCTATGGAATATATAGTTGACCCCTAGGCTAGAAACATGTTTAGTAGGTCCAATATGGACTTCTGTACAGCCATAACATGTAAAACAAACAACAAAACAAAAAAAAAACAAACATAAAAAACCTTAAGAAAAAAAACTTTTGTGGACCCTTTGGCCAGAAATGGGAATCAGATGGGATAGTATATATACAGCATAAGTTCATCATCGAGGAATCTTGGGAAAGAAATATATACATTTTTTTTTTTTAAAACTTAAACAAAAAAAACTTTTGTGGACCCTTTGGACAGAAACGGTAATCAGAAGGTGTCAATGAGTACATATAGTAGGTTAATTTTCAAGGACTCTGGTCAAAAAAATGTTCAGTAGGTCAAATATGGACTACTGTCAGGCTGATTTAACATAAAAAGGAGAGCCTATGAGAATATATAGTTGAACATTTTTGTGGACCTCTTGGTCAGAAATATGTTCTGAAGGTCAAATATGGACTTCTGTATAGCCATAACATGTAAAAAAAAAAAAAAAAAAAAAAAAATTGGAATCATATGGGAAGCCGTTGAGTTTGTATAGTAAGTTCACCATCGAGGAATTAATGTCTTCTGAATGGCTTGATGTAAAAAATAAAAAAAAACCTTAAAAAAACCTTTTGTGAACCCTTTGGACAGAAATGGGAATCAGAAGGTAAGTCAATGACTATATATAGTAGGTTAATTTTCAAGGACTCTGGTCAAAAAAATGTTCAGTAGGTCAAATATGGACTACTGTCTGGCTGATTTAACATAAAAAAAGAGTCTATGAGAATATATAGTTGAACATTTTTTGTGAACCGCTTGGTCAGGAATATGTTCAGAAGGTCAAATATGGACTTCTTTATAGCCATGACATGTAAAAAAAACAAAAAAAACAAATGGGAATGAGATGGGAAACCGTTGAGTTTGTATAGTAAGTTCATCATCGAGGAATCTTGGGCCAGAAATATATAATTAGTAGGTCAATTAATGTCTTCTGAATGGCTTGATGTAACATAAGGGGGAGTCAATAAGTATGTATAGTAACTTAATATTTGAGGACTCTTCGGCCAGAAAGATTTTTCAATAGGTCATAATGGACTACAGTCTGGCTGATTTTTTTTTTTAAAACAAACAAAAAAACATTTTGTGGACCCTTTGTGGACAGAAATAGTAATCAGAAGTTGTCAATGCGTATATATAGTAGGTTAATTTTCAAAAACTCTTCGGCCAGAAAGATATACAGTAGGTCATAATGGACTACGGTCTGGCTGATTTAACATCAGAAAGAGTCTATGGAATATATAGTTGAGTCTATGGAATATATAGGGCCAGAAATATGTAATTAGTAGGTCAATTAATGTTTTCTGAATGGCTTGATGTAACATAAGGAGGAGTCAATAAGTATGAATAGTAACTTAATATTTGAGGACTCTTCGGCCAGAAAGATATTCAAGAGGTCGTAATGGACTACGGTCTGGCTGATTTAACATAAAAAAGGTGTCTATGAGAATATATAGTTGAACATTTTTTGTGGACCCCTAGGCTAGAAACATGTTTAGTTGGTCCAATATGGACTTCTGTACAGCCATAACATGTAAAAAAAACAAAAAAAAAAAACACAAAAAACCTTTAAAAAAACTTAAAAAAAAACTTTTGTGGACCCTTTGGCCAGAAATGGGAATCGAATGGGATAGTATAAGTAAAGTATAATTTCATCATCGAGGACTCTTGGGGCTGAAATATATAGTTTTTTTTTTTTTAAACTTAAACAAAAAAACCTTTTGTGGACCCTTTTTCCAGATATGGGAATCAGAAGGTAAGTCAATGAATATATATAGTAGGTTAATTTTCAAGGACTCTGGTCAAAAAAATGTTCAGTAGGTCAAATATGGACTACTGTCTGGCTGATTTAACATAAAAAGGAGTCTATGAGAATATATAGTTGAACATTTTTTGTGGACCTCTTGATCAGAAATATGTTCAGAAGGTCAAATATGGACTTCTGTATCGCCATAACATTAAAAAAAAAAAAAAAAAAAAAAAAAGGGAATCAAATGGGAAGGCATTGAGTTTGTATACTAAGTTCATCATCGAGGAATCTTGGGAAAAGAAATATATAATTAGTAGGTCAATTAATGTCTTCTGAATGGCTTGATGTAACATAAGGAGGAGTCAATAAGTATGTATAGTAACTTAATATTTGAGGACTATTCGGCCAGAGACATATTCAATAGGTCATAATGGACTACGGTCTGGCTGATTTAACATCAGAAAGAATCTATGGAATATATAGTTGACAACCTTTTGTGGACCCCTTGGCTAGAAACATGTTCAGTAGGTCCAATATGGTCTTCTGTACAGCCATAACATGTAAAAAAAAAACAAAAAAAAAACACAAAAAACCTTTAAAAAAAACTTTAAAAAAAAATTTTGTGGACCCTTTGGCCAGAAATGGGAATCGAATGGGATAGTATAAGTAAAGTATAATTTCATCATCGAGGACTCTTGGGGCTGAAATATATAGTTTTTTTTTTTTTTAAACTTAAAAAAACCTTTTGTTGACCTTTTGGCCAGAAATGGGAATCAGAAGGTAAGTCAATGAGTATATATAGTAGGTTAATTTTCACGGACTCTGTTCAAAAAAATGTTCAGTAGGTCAAATATGGACTACTGTCTGGCTGATTTAACATTAAAAGGAGTCTATGAGAATATATAGTTGAACATTTTTTGTGGACCTCTTGGTCAGAAATATGTTCAGAAGGTCTGTATCGCCATAACATGCAAAAAAAAAAAAAAAAAAAAAAAAAGGGGAATCAAATGGGAAGCCATTGAGTTTGTATACTAAATTCATCATCGAGGAATCTTGGGAAAAGAAATATATAATTAGTAGGTCAATTAATGTCTTCTGAATGGCTTGATGTAACATAAGGAGGAGTCAATAAGTATGTATAGTAACTTAATATTTGAGGACTCTTCGGCCAGAGAGATATTCAATAGGTCATAATGGACTACGGTCTGGCTGATTTAACATCAGAAAGAATCTATGGAATATATAGTTGACAACCTTTTGTGGACCCCTTGGCTAGAAACATGTTCAGTAGGTCCAATACGGACTTCTTTACAGCCATAACATGTAAAAAAACCAACAACAAAAAAAACAAACACAAAAAACCTTAAAAAGAAAAAAATTTGTGGACCCTTCGGCCAGAAATGGGAATCAGATGGGATAGTGTAAGTATAGTATAAGTTCATCATCGAGGACTCTTGGCCCTGAAATACATACTTTTTTTTATTTTTTTTTATCTTAAACAGAAATAGGAATTAGAAGGTAAGTCAATGAGTATATTATAGTAGGTTAATTTTCAAGGACTCTGGTCAAAAAAATGTTCAGTAGGTCAAATATGGACTAATGTCTGGCTGATTTAACATCAGAAAGAATCTATGGAATATATAGTTGACAACCTTTTGTGGACCCCTTGGCTAGAAACATGTTCAGTAGGTCCAATACGGACTTCTTTACAGCCATAACATGTAAAAAAACCAACAACAAAAAAAAACCCCCACAAAAAACACTAAAAACCTTTAAAAAAAACTTTAAAAAAATCTATTGTGGACCCTTTGGCCAGAAATGGGAATCGAATGGGATAGTATAAGTAAAGAAAAATTTCATCATCGAGGACTCTTGGGGCTGAAATATATAGTTTTTTTTTTTTTAAACTTAAACAAAAAAACCTTTAGTGGACCCTTTTTCCAGATATGGGAATCAGAAGGTAAGTCAATGAGTATATTATAGTAGGTTAATTTTCAAGGACTCTGGTCAAAAAAATGTTTAGTAGGTCAAATATGGACTACTGTCTGGCTGATTTAACATAAAAAGGAGTCTATGAGAATATATAGATGAACATTTTTTGTGGACCTCTTGGTCAGAAAAATGTTCAGAAGGTCAAATATGGACTTCTGTATCGCCATAACATGTAAAAAAAAAAAAAAAAAAAAAAAAAAGGAAATCAAATGGGAAGCCGTTGAGTTTGTATACTAAATTCATCATCGAGGAATCTTGGGAAAAGAAATATATAATTAGTAGGTCAATTAATGTCTTCTGAATGGCTTTATGTAACATAAGGAGGAGTAAATAAGTATGTATAGTAACTTAATATTTGAGGACTCTTCGGCCAGAGAGATATTCAATAGGTCCAATACGGTCTTCTGTACAGCCATAACATGTAAAAAAAACAAAAAAAACCCCCACAAAAAACACAAAAAACCTTTAAAAAAAACCTTTTGTGGACCCTTTGGCTAGAAACATGTTCAGTAGGTCCAATATGGTCTTCTGTACAGCCATAACATGTAAAAAAAACAAAAAAAACCCCCACAAAAAACACAAAAAACCTTTTGTGGACCCTTTGGCTAGAAACATGTTCAGTAGGTCCAATATGGTCTTCTGTACAGCCATAACATGTAAAAAAAACAAAAAAAAAAACACAAAAAAACTTTAAAAAAAACTTTTGTGGACCCTTTGGCCAGAAATGGGAATCGAATGGGATATTATAAGTAAAGTATAATTTCATCATCGAGGACTCTTGGGGCTGAAATACATAGTTTTTTTTTTTTTAAACTTAAACAAAAAAACCTTTTGTGGACCCTTTGGCCAGAAATGGGAATCAGAAGGTACGTCAATGAGTATATATAGTATTTTAATTTTCACGGACTCTGGCCAAAAAAATGTTCAGTAGGTCAAATATGGACTACTGGCTGGTTGATTTTACATAAAAAGGAGTCTATGAGAATATATAGTTGAACATTTTTTGTGGACTCCTTGGCTAGAAGCATGTTCAGTAGGTCAAATATGGACTTCTTTACAGCCATAACATGTAAAAAAACCAACAACAAAAAAAACAAACACAAAAAACCTTAAAAAGAAAAAAATTTGTGGACCCTTTGGCCAGAAATGGGAATCAGATGGGATAGTATAAGTATAACATAAGTTCATCATCGAGGAATTTGGGGCCAGAAATGTATACTTTTTTTTTTTTAAACTTAAACAAAAAAACCTTTTGTGGACCCTTTGGACAGAAACGGGAATCAGAAGATAAGTCAATGAGTATATATAGTAGGTTAATTTTCAAAGACTCTGGTCAAAAAAATGTTCAGTAGGTCAAATATGGACTACTGTCTGGCTGATTTAACATAAAAAGGAGTCTATGAGAATATATAGTTGAACATTTTTTGTCGACCTCTTGGTCAGAAATATGTTCAGAAGGTCAAATATGGACTTCTTTATAGCCATGACATGTAAAAAAAAACAAAAAAACAAATGGGAATGAGATGGGAAACCGTTGAGTTTGTATAGTGTTCATCATCGAGGAATCTTGGGCCAGAAATATATAATTAGTAGGTCAATTAATGTCTTCTGAATGGCTTGATGTAACATAAGGAGGAGTCAATAAGTATGTATAGTAACTTAATATTTGAGGACTCTTCGGCCAGAAAGATTTTCAATAGGTCATAATGGACTACAGTCTGGCTGATTTTTTTTTTAAAACAAACAAAAAATCATTTTGTGGACCCTTTGTGGACAGAAACAGTAATCAGAAGTTGTCAATGCGTATATATAGTAGGTTAATTTTCAAGAACTCTTCGGCAAGAAAGATATTCAGTAGGTCATAATGGACTACGGTCTGGCTGATTTAACATCAGAAAGAGTCTATGGAATATATAGTTGAGTATATGGAATATATAGGGCCAGAAATATGTAATTAGTAGGTCAATTAATGTTTTCTGAATGGCTTGATGTAACATAAGGAGGAGTCAATAAGTATGTATAGTAACTTAATATTTGAGGACTCTTCGGCCAGAAAGATATTCAAGAGGTCGTAATGGACTACGGTCTGGCTGATTTAACATAAAAAAGGAGTCTATGAGAATATATAGCTGAACATTTTTTGTGGACCTCTTGGTCAGAAATATGATCAGAAGGTCAAATATGGACTTCTGTATAGCCATAACATGTAAAAAAAAAAAAAAGGGAACCAGATGGGAAGCCGTTTAGTTTGTATAGTGTTCATCATCGAGGAATCTTGGGCCAGAAATATATTATTAGTAGGTCAATTAATGTCTTTTGAATGGCTTGATGTAAGGAGAAGTCAATAAGTATGTATAGTAACTTAATATTTGAGGACTCTTCTGCCAGAAAGATATTCAATAAGTCATAATGGACTACGGTCTGGCTGATTTAACATCAGAAAGAATCTATGGAATATATAGTTGACCCCTAGGCTAGAAACATGTTTAGTAGGTCCAATATGGACTTCTGTACAGCCATAACATGTAAAACAAACAACAAAACAAAAAAAAAACAAACATAAAAAACCTTAAGAAAAAAAACTTTTGTGGACCCTTTGGCCAGAAATGGGAATCAGATGGGATAGTATATATACAGCATAAGTTCATCATCGAGGAATCTTGGGAAAGAAATATATACATTTTTTTTTTTTAAAACTTAAACAAAAAAAACTTTTGTGGACCCTTTGGACAGAAACGGTAATCAGAAGGTGTCAATGAGTACATATAGTAGGTTAATTTTCAAGGACTCTGGTCAAAAAAATGTTCAGTAGGTCAAATATGGACTACTGTCAGGCTGATTTAACATAAAAAGGAGAGCCTATGAGAATATATAGTTGAACATTTTTGTGGACCTCTTGGTCAGAAATATGTTCTGAAGGTCAAATATGGACTTCTGTATAGCCATAACATGTAAAAAAAAAAAAAAAAAAAAAAAAAATGGGAATCATATGGGAAGCCGTTGAGTTTGTATAGTAAGTTCACCATCGAGGAATTAATGTCTTCTGAATGGCTTGATGTAAAAAATAAAAAAAAACCTTAAAAAAACCTTTTGTGAACCCTTTGGACAGAAATGGGAATCAGAAGGTAAGTCAATGACTATATATAGTAGGTTAATTTTCAAGGACTCTGGTCAAAAAAATGTTCAGTAGGTCAAATATGGACTACTGTCTGGCTGATTTAACATAAAAAAAGAGTCTATGAGAATATATAGTTGAACATTTTTTGTGAACCGCTTGGTCAGAAATATGTTCAGAAGGTCAAATATGGACTTCTTTATAGCCATGACATGTAAAAAAAACAAAAAAACAAATGGGAATGAGATGGGAAACCGTTGAGTTTGTATAGTAAGTTCATCATCGAGGAATCTTGGGCCAGAAATATATAATTAGTAGGTCAATTAATGTCTTCTGAATGGCTTGATGTAACATAAGGGGGAGTCAATAAGTATGTATAGTAACTTAATATTTGAGGACTCTTCGGCCAGAAAGATTTTTCAATAGGTCATAATGGACTACAGTCTGGCTGATTTTTTTTTTTAAAACAAACAAAAAAACATTTTGTGGACCCTTTGTGGACAGAAATAGTAATCAGAAGTTGTCAATGCGTATATATAATAGGTTAATTTTCAAAAACTCTTCGGCCAGAAAGATATACAGTAGGTCATAATGGACTACGGTCTGGCTGATTTAACATCAGAAAGAGTCTATGGAATATATAGTTGAGTCTATGGAATATATAGGGCCAGAAATATGTAATTAGTAGGTCAATTAATGTTTTCTGAATGGCTTGATGTAACATAAGGAGGAGTCAATAAGTATGAATAGTAACTTAATATTTGAGGACTCTTCGGCCAGAAAGATATTCAAGAGGTCGTAATGGACTACGGTCTGGCTGATTTAACATAAAAAAGGTGTCTATGAGAATATATAGTTGAACATTTTTTGTGGACCCCTAGGCTAGAAACATGTTTAGTTGGTCCAATATGGACTTCTGTACAGCCATAACATGTAAAACAAACAACAAAACAAAAAAAAAACAAACATAAAAAACCTTAACAAAAAAAACTTTTGTGGACCCTTTGGCCAGAAATGGGAATCAGATGGGATAGTATATATACAGTATAAGTTCATCATCGAGGAATCTTGGGAAAGAAATATATACATTTTTTTTTTTTTAAACTTAAACAAAAAAAACTTTTGTGGACCCTTTGGACAGAAACGGTATTCAGAAGGTGTCAATGAGTACATATAGTAGGTTAATTTTCAAGGACTCTGGTCAAAAAAATGTTCAGTAGGTCAAATATGGACTACTGTCAGGCTGATTTAACATAAAAAGGAGAGCCTATGAGAATATATAGTTGAACATTTTTGTGGACCTCTTGGTCAGAAATATGTTCTGAAGGTCAAATATGGACTTCTGTATAGCCATAACATGTAAAAAAAAAAAAAAAAAAAAAAAAAAAAAAAAATGGGAATCATATGGGAAGCCGTTGAGTTTGTATAGTAAGTTCACCATCGAGGAATTAATGTCTTCTGAATGGCTTGATGTAAAAAATAAAAAAAAAACCTTAAAAAAACCTTTTGTGAACCCTTTGGACAGAAATGGGAATCAGAAGGTGTCAATGACTATATATAGTAGGTTAATTTTCAAGGACTCTGGTCAAAAAAATGTTCAGTAGGTCAAATATGGACTACTGTCTGGCTGATTTAACATAAAAAAAGAGTCTATGAGAATATATAGTTGAACATTTTTTGTGAACCGCTTGGTCAGAAATATGTTCAGAAGGTCAAATATGGACTTCTTTATAGCCATGACATGTAAAAAAAACAAAAAAACAAATGGGAATGAGATGGGAAACCGTTGAGTTTGTATAGTAAGTTCATCATCGAGGAATCTTGGGCCAGAAATATATAATTAGTAGGTCAATTAATGTCTTCTGAATGGCTTGATGTAACATAAGGAGGAGTCAATAAGTATGTATAGTAACTTAATATTTGAGGACTCTTCGGCCAGAAAGATTTTTCAATAGGTCATAATGGACTACAGTCTGGCTGATTTTTTTTTTTAAAACAAACAAAAAAACATTTTGTGGACCCTTTGTGGACAGAAATAGTAATCAGAAGTTGTCAATGCGTATATATAGTAGATTAATTTTCAAGAACTCTTCGGCCAGAAAGATATACAGTAGGTCATAATGGACTACGGTCTGGCTGATTTAACATCAGAAAGAGTCTATGGAATATATAGTTGAGTCTATGGAATATATAGGGCCAGAAATATATAATTAGTAGGTCAATTAATGTCTTCTGAATGGCTTGATGTAACATAAGGAGGAGTCAATAAGTATGTATAGTAACTTAATATTTGAGGACTCTTCGGCCAGAAAGATTTTTCAATAGGTCATAGTGGACTACAGTCTGGCTGATTTTTTTTTTTAAAACAAACAAAAAAACATTTTGTGGACCCTTTGTGGACAGAAATAGTAATCAGAAGTTGTCAATGCGTATATATAGTAGATTAATTTTCAAGAACTCTTCGGCCAGAAAGATATACAGTAGGTCATAATGGACTACGGTCTGGCTGATTTAACATCAGAAAGAGTCTATGGAATATATAGTTGAGTCTATGGAATATATAGGGCCAGAAATATATAATTAGTAGGTCAATTAATGTTTTCTGAATGGCTTGATGTAACATAAGGAGGAGTCAATAAGTATGAATAGTAACTTAACATTTGAGGACTCTTCGGCCAGAAAGATATTCAAGAGGTCATAATGGACTACGGTCTGGCTGATTTAACATAAAAAAGGAGTCTATGAGAATATATAGTTGAACATTTTTTGTGGACCTCTTGGTCAGAAATATGATCAGAAGGTCAAATATGGACTTCTGTATAGCCATAACGTGTAAAAAAAAAAAGAAAAAAAAAAAAGGGAACCGGATGGGAAGCCGTTGAGTATGTATAGTTCATCATCGAGGAATCTTGGGCCAGAAATATATAATTAGTAGGTCAATTAATGTCTTCTGAATGGCTTGATGTAACATAAGGAGGAGTCAATAAGTATGTATAGTAACTTAATATTTGAGGACTCTTCGGCCAGAGAGAAATTCACTAGGTCATAATGGACTACGGTCTGGCTGTTTTAACATCAGAAAGAATCTATGGAATATATAGTTGACGACCTTTTGTGGACCCCTTGGCTAGAAACATGTTCAGTAGGTCCAATATGAACTTCTGTATAGCCATAACACGTAAAAAAAACAACAACAAAAAAACAAACACAATAAACCTTAAAAAGAAAAAATTTTGTGGACCCCTTTTGCCAGAAATGGGAATCAGATGGGATAGTATATGTATAGTATAAGTTCATCTTCGAGGAATCTTGGGCCAGAGATATATACTGTTTTTTTTTTTAAACTTAAACAACAAAACCTTTTGTGAACCCTCTGGAGAGAAATGGGTGTCAATGAATATATATAGTAGGTTAATTTTCAAGGACTCTGGTCAAAACAATGTTCAGTATGTCAAATTATGGACTACTGTCTGGCTGATTTAACATAAAAAGTAGTCTATGAGAATATATAGTTGAATATTTTTTTGTGGACCTCTTGGTCAGAAATATGTTCAGAAGGTCAAATATGGATTTCTGTATAGCCATAACATGATGTAAGAAAACAACAACAAAAAAAAAAAACACTAAAAACCTTTAAAAAAAACTTTAAAAAAAACCTTTTGGGGACACTTTGGCCAGAAATGGGAATCAGATGGGAAGTCATTGAGTTTGTGTAGCATAAGTTCATCATCGAGGACTCGGGCCAGAAATATATAATTAGTAGGTCAATTAATGTCTTCTGAATGGCTTGATGTAACATGAGGAGTCAATAAATATGTATAGTAACTTAATATTTGAGGACTCTTCGGTCAGAGAGAAATTCACTAGGTCATAATGGACTACGGTCTGGCTGTTTTAACATCAGAAAGAATGGAATATATAGTTGACAACCTTTTGTGGACCCCTTGGCAAGAAACATGTTCAGTAGGTCCAATATGGACTTCTGTACAGCCATATGTAAAAAAAAACAAAACAAAAAACTACAACTACAACAAAAACAAACACAAAAAAACCTTAAAAAAAACTATTGTGAACCCTTTTGGCCAGAAATGGGAATCAGAAGGTAAAACAATGAGTATATATAGTAGGTTAATTTTCAAGGACTCTGGTCAAAAAAATGTTCAGTAGGTCAAATATGGTATATTGTCTAGCTAATTTAACATCAGAAGGAATCTTTGAGAATACATACTTGAAAACCTTTTGTGGATACCTTGGCCAGAAATATGTTCAGTAGGTCAAACATGGACTACTGTCTGGCCGATTTAACATCAGAAGGAATCTTTGAGAATACATACTTGAAAACCTGTTGTGGACCCCTTGGCCAGAAATATGTTCAGTAGGTCAAATATTGTCTTCTGAATGGCTTGTTGTAACGTAAGGAGTCAATGAGTATGTATAGTAACTTAATATTTGAGGACTCTTTGGCCCTAAAGATGTTCAAAGGTCATAATGGAATATGGTCTGGCTGATTTAACATAAGAAGAAGTCTATAAGAATATATGTTGAAAATGTTTTGTTGACCTCTTGGTCAGAAATATGTTCAGTAGGCCAAATATGGACTACCTTCTGGCTGATTTAACATAAAAAAGGAGTCTTTAAGAATATATAAGTTGAACATTTTTTGTGGACCTCTTGGTCAGAAATATGTTCACATGGTCAAATATGGACTTCTGTATAGCCATAATATGTAAAAAACAACAACAACAACAACAAAATCTTAGTACTTATCTCATCAATGCACAACAAGTTCTTGTATGCAATGCAAAAGCAATTATCTCTCCAATGCACAACGAGTTCTTTTGTGCAATGCAAAAACTATTATCCTTCAATGCACAACAAGTTCTAGTATGCAATGCAAAAGCAATTATCTCTTCAGTGCACAACGAGTTCTTGTATGCAATGCAGTGCAAAGCACTTATCTCTTAAATGCACAACGATATGTTGTATGCAATGCAAACGCACATATCTTTTCCAATGCACGTGTTCTTGTATGCAATGCAAAATAAGGAGTCAATAAGTATGTATAGTAACTTAATATCTGAGGACTCTCCTGCCAGAAAGATGTTCAATAGGTCATAATGGGACTATGGATTTAACATGAGGAGTCAATAGGAATGTATAGAACGTTCATGATTGAGGACCTTTGTGACAGAAATATGTTCAGTAGTTTAACTATGGACAAGGGTCTGGCAATTGCTAATGCACTTTGCACATTTAAAGAAGAATGCACAACGTATTCTTGTATGCAGTGGAAAATCTTATTATGCAATGTGCATATTTTCCAATGCACGTTTATGCATTGCAATGCAAAGCACTTATCTCTTCAATGCACAAAGAGATTTTGTATGCAATGCAATGCAAAAGCAATAATCTCTTCAATGCACAAGTTCTTCTTTGTAATGCAAAAGCACTTATCTCTTCAGTGTACAGCGAGTTCTTGTGTGCATTGCACTGCAAAAGCACTTTTCTCTTCAATGCACGAGTTTTTGTATGCAATGCAAAAGTACTTATCTCTTGGCACAACGAGTTCTTGTGTGCAATGCAAATGCACAAGGAGTTCTTTTATGCAATGCAAAAGCACTCATCTCTATAGTGCACAACGAATTCTTGTATGCAATACAAAAGCACTTATCTCTTCATTGCACAACGAGATCTTGTATGCAATGCAAAAATACTTTTCAATGCACAATGAGTTCTTGTTTGCAATGCAAAAACTCACTCATCTCTTTAGTGTACAACGAGTTCTTGTATGCATTGCAAAAGCACTCATCTCTTTGGTGCACAACGAGTTCTGTATGCAATGCAATGCAAAGCACATATCTCGTCAATCCACTACGAGATTGTGTATGCATTTCAAAAATACTTATTTCTTCAATGCATAAGTTGTTTTTGTATGCAATGCAAAAGCACTCATCTCTTTAGTGTACAACGAGTTTTTGTATGCAATACAAAACCAATTATCTCTAGAATGCACAACATGATCTTGTTTGCAATGCAAAAGCACTTTTCTCTTCAATGCACAACGAACTTTTCTTGTATACAATGCAAAAGCACTTATCTCTTATAATGAACGACTTCATGTATGCAATGCAAACGCACTTATCTTTTCAAATGCACATGTTCTTGTATGCAATGCAAAAGCTATTTTATCTTCAATGCACAAGTTCTTGTATGCAATATAAAGCAATTATCTCTAGAATGCACAACAAGTTCTTGCATGCAATGTAAAGGCAATTATATCTTCAATGCACAACGAGAACTTGTTTGCAATGCAAAAGCAATTATCTCTTCAATGCACAAGTTCTTGTATGCAATGCATTCATCTCTACAATGCACAACGAGTTCTTGTATGCAATGCAAAGGATATTATCTCTTCAATGCACAAGTTCTTGTATGCAATGCAAAAGCTATTATCTCTTGAATGCACAAGTTCTTGTATGCAATGCAAAAGCAATTATCTCTTGAATGCACAACATGTTCTTCTATGCAATGCAAAAGCAATTATCTCTTGAATGCACAACAAGTTCTTCTATGTAATGCAAAAGCAATTATCGTTTCAACGCACAAGGAGTTCTTGTATGCAATGCAATAGCAATTATCGTTTCAATGCACAAGGAGCTCTTGTATGCAATACAAAAGCACTTATCTCTTCATTGCACAACGAGTTCTTGTATGCAATGCAAAAGTACTTATCTTTTCAATGCACATCTAATTCTTGTATGCAATGCGAAAGCAATTATCTCTCAATGCACAACACGTTTTTGTTTGCAATGTAAAAGCACTTTCTCTTCAAAGCACAACGAATTCTTGTATGCATTGCAAAGGCACTCATCTCTTCAGTGCACAACGAGTTCTGATGCAATGCAGTGCAAAACACAATTCTCGTCAATGCACGAGTTTGTGTATGCATTGCAGAAATACTTTTTTCTTCAATGCACAAGGTGTTTTTGTATGCAATGCAAAAGCACTCATCACTTTAGTGCACAACGAGTTTTTGTATACAATGCAAAAGCAATTATGTCTTCAATGCACAACACGTTCTTGTTTGCAATGCACAACGATCTTTTCTTGTATACAATGCAAAAGCACTTATCTTTTATAATGAACGATTTCATGTATGCAATGCAAACGCACTTATCTTTTCAAATGCACGTGTTCTAATATGCAATGCAAAAGCAATTATCTCTTCAATGCACAAGTTATTGTATGCAATGCAATGCACTTATCTCTACAATGCACAACGAGATCTTGGATGCAATGAAAAAATATTTATCTCTTCAATGTACAACGAGTTCTTGTGTGCAATGCAAAAGCTATTACATCTTCAATGCACATTGAGTTGTTGTATGCAATGCAAAAGCTATTATCTCTTCAATGCATAACAAGTTCTTATATGCAATGCAAAAGCACTCATCTCTTTAGTGCACAACGAGTTCTTGTATGCAATGCAAAAGCAATTATCCTTTCAATGCACAAGGTGTTATTGTATGCAATGCAAAAGCAATTATCTCTTCAATGCACAGTTTTTTTGCAATGCAAAAGCACTTATCTCTTCAATGCACAAGAAGTTCTTTTGTATGCAGTGCAAAAGCACTCATCTCTTTAGTTCACAATGAGTTCTTGTATGCAATGCAAAAGTACTCATCTCTTCAATGCACAAGGAGTTCTTGTATGCAATGCAAAAGCAATTATCGTTTCAATGCACAAAGAGTTCTTGTTTGCAGTGCAAAAACAATTATCGTTTCAATGCACAAGGAGTTCTTTTATGCAATGCAAAAGCAATTATCTCTTGAATGCACAACAAGTTCTTGTATGCAATGCAAAAGCAATTATCTCTTGAATGCACAAAGAGTTCTTGTATGCAATGCAATAGCAATTATCGTTTCAATGCACAAGGAATTCTTGTATGCAATACAAAATCACTTATCTCTACATTGCACAACAAGTTCTTGTATGCAATGCAAAAGTACTTATCTCTTCAAAGCACAACGAATTCTTGTATGCATTGCAAAAGCACTCATCTCTTCAATGCACAAGGAGTTCTTGTATGCAATGCAAAAGCAATTATCTCTTGAATGCATATCTCGTCAATGCACGAGTTTGTGTATGCATTGCAGAAATACTTATTTCTTCAATGCACAAGGTGTTTTTGTGTGCAATGCAAAATCACTCATCTCTTTAGTGCACAACGAGTTTTTGTATACAATGCAAAAGCAATGATATCTTCAATGCACAACACGTTCTTGTTTGCAATGCAAAAGCACTTATCTCTTCAATGCACAAGTTCTTTTGTATGCAGTGCAAATGCACTAATCTCTTTAGGGCACAACGAGTTCTTGTATGCAGTGCAAAATCACTTATCTCTTCAATGCACAAGGAATTCTTGTATGCAATACAAACGCACTTTTCTCGTTAAAGCACAACGAGATCTTGTATGCAATGCAATTATCTCTTCAATGCACAAGGAGATTTGTATGCAGTGCAACAGGAATTATCTCTTTAATGCACAACAAGTTCTTGTATGCAATGCAAAAGCAATTATCTCTCAATGCACAACACGTTCTTGTTTGCAGTGTAAAAGCACTTGTCTTCAAAGCACAAGTTGTTCTTATATGCATTGCAAAAGCACTCATCTCTTCAGTGAACAACGACTTTTCTATGCAATGTAGTGCAAAGCACATATCTCATCAATGCACAAGGAGTTCTAGTATGCAATGCAAAAGTTCTTATCTCTTGAATGCACAACATGTTCTTGTATGCAATGCAAAAGCAATTATCACTTCAGTGCACAATGAGCTGTTCTAGTATTCAATGAAAATCACTTATTTTCAATGCTAGAGCTCTTGTCTGCAGTGCAAACGCACTTATCTTTTCAAATGCAAGTGTTCTTGCATGCAAAGCAAAAGCACTTTTCTCTTCAATGCGCAACGAGATCTTGTATGCAATGCAAATGCACTTATCTCTTCGATGCACAAGGAGTTCTTGTATGCAATGCAAAAGCAATTATCTCTTGAATGCACAGCGAGTTCTTGTTTGTAATGTAAAAGCACTTCTCTCTTCAATGAACAAGGAGTTCTATGCAATGCAAAAGCACTAATTTCTTCAGTGCACAACGAGTTCTTGTTTGCAATGCAAAAGCAATTATGTCTTCAATGCACGAGTTCTTGTATGCAATGCAAAATCACTTTCTTCAATGCACTACGAGATCTTGTATGCAATGCAATGCAAATGCACTAATCTCTTCAATACACAACGAGATCATGTATGCAATGCAAAAGCAATTATCTCTTCAATACGCAAGTTCTTTTATGCAATGCAAAATCAATTATCTCATCAATGCACAAAGTGTTTATGAAATGGAAACTCTTGTATGCAATGGAAATCTTTTCAAATGCACGTTTATGCTTTGCAATGCAAAAGCACTTATCTCTTTAATGCACAAGGAGTTCTTGTATGCAATGCAATGGAAAAGCACTTTTCTCTTCAATGCAAAACGAATTCTTGTGTGCAATGCAATCGCACTTATCTTTTCCAGTGCACTTGTTCTTATATGAAATGCAAAATAAAGCGTCAATAATTATGTATAGAAATTTAATATTTGAGGACTCTTCTGCCAGAAAGTTGTTCAATAGGTCATAAGGGGACTGTGGATTTAACATGAGAAGGAGTCAATGGGAATGTTATAGAACGTTCATGATTGAGGACTCTTGTGCCAGAAATATGTTCAGTAGGTCAACTATGGACAATGATCTGGCAATGCTAATGCACTTTGCACATTTAAAGAAGAATGCACAACGTGTTGTGGTATGCAATGGAAAATCTTGTATGCAATGTAAATATTTTCCAATGCACGTTTATGCATTGCAATGCAAAAGCACTTTTCTCTTCAATGCACAACGAGATCTTGTATGCAATGCAAACTCACTTATCTTTTCCAATGTACGTGTTCTTGTATGCAATGCAAACGCACTTATCTTTTAATGCACAACAAGCTCTTGTATGCATTGCAGAAGCACTTTTCTCTCCAATGCGCAACGAGTTCTTGTGTGTAATGCAAACGCACTTATCTTTTCCAATGCACGTGATCTTGTATGCAATGCAAAAGCATATGGTCTTCTGTTTGGCTTGATGTAATGTAAAAAGGAGTCAATGAGTATGTATAGTTTATAATAATATTAGTATATAAATTTAATATTTGAGGACTCTTCGGCCAGAAAGATGTTCAAAGGTCATAATGAAATATGGTCTGGCTGATTTAACATAAGAATTAGTCTATAAGAATATATAAGTTGAAAATATTTTGTTGACCTCTTGGTCAGAAATATGTTCAGAAGGTCAAATATGGACTTCTGTATAGCCATAAAATGTAAAAAAAAAAAAAAAGAGAGAGAATCAGATGGGAAGCTGTTGAGTTTGTATAGTGTTCATCATCGAGGAATCTTGGGCCAGAAATATATAATTATTATGTCAATTAATGTCTTCTGAATGGCTTGATGTAACATAAGGAGGAGTCAATAAGTATATATAGTAACTTAATATTTGAGGACTCTTCGGCCAGAAAGATATTCAATAGGTCATAATGGACTACGGACTGGCTGATTTAACATCAGACAGAGTCTATGGAATATATAGTTGACAACCTTTTGTGGACCTCTTGGCCAGAAACATGTTCAGTAGGTCCTGGACTTCTGTACAGCCATATGTAAAAAAAAAAAAAAAAACGAAAAAAAACCCAAAAAAACCTTAAAAAACGTTTTGTGGACTCTTTGGCCAGAAATGGGAATCTGATGGTATAGTATAAGTATAGTATGAGTTCATCATCGAGGACTCTTGTGGCTGAAATATATACTTTTTTTTTTTTTTAAACTTAAACAGAAAAACATTTTGTGGACCCTTTGGACAGAAATGGGAATCAGAAGGTGTCAATGAGTATATACAGTAGTTTAATTTTCAAGGACTCTGGTCAAAAAAATGTTCAGTAGGTCAAATATGGACTACTGTCTTGCTGATTTAACATAAAAAGGAGTCTATGAGAATATATAGTTGAACATTTTTTGTGGACCTCTTGGTCAGAACTATGTTCAGAAGGTCCAATATGGACTTCTGTATAGCCATAACATGTAAAAAAACAAAAAACAAAAAGGAATCAGATGGGAAGCCATTGAGTTTGTATAGTAAGTTCATCATCGATGAATCTTGGGCCAGAAATATATAATTAGTAGGTCAATTAATGTCTTCTGAATGGCTTGATGTAGCATAAGGAGGAGTCAATAAGTATGTATAGTAACTTAATATTTGAGGAATCTTTGGACAGAAAGATGTTGAGTAGGTCATAAATGGACTACGGTCTGGCAGATTTAACGGGAATGTATAGAAAAATCATGATTGAGGACTCTTAGGCCAGAAATTTGTTCAGTTGGTCAAATATGGATTACTCTCTGGCTGATTTAACATAGGAGTCTATAAGAACTTATAGTTGAAAACTTTTATTGAGCTCTTGGTCAGAAATATGTTCAGAAGGTCAAATAAGCACTTCAGTATAACCATAACATGTAAGAAAACAACAAACAAACAAAAAAAACAAACACAAAAAACCTTAAAAAAAACCTTTTGTGGACCCTTTGGCCAGAAATGGGAATCAGAGTCAATGAGTTTTTGTAGTATAAGTTCATCATCGAGGACGCTTGGGCCAGAAATATATCGTTAGTAGGTCACATGGTCTTCTGAATGACTTAATGTAATATATGGAGGAGTCAATAAGTATGTATAGAAATTTAATATTTGAGGACTCTTCGGATAGAAAGATGTTCAATAGGTCATAATATACTATGGTCTGATTGATCTAACCTGAGAGGAGTCAATGGGAATGTATAGAAAAATCATGATTGAGGACTCTTGGACCACAAATTTGTTCAGTTGGTCAAATATTGATTACTGTCAGGCTGATTTAACATCAGAATGAATCTATGGAATATATAGTTGAAAACTTTTTGTGGACCTCTTGTTCAGAAATATGTTCAGTAGGTCCAATATTGACTTCTGTATAGCCATAATATGTTATATATTTTTTTTCTTTTTAAACTTAAACAAAAAAACCTTTTGTGGACCCTTTGGACAGAAATGGGAATCAGAAGGTAAAACAATGAGTATATATAGTAGGTTCATTTTCAAGGACTCTGGTCAAAAAAATGTTCAGTAGGTTAAATATGGACTACTGTCTGGATGATTTAACATAAGAGGAATCTTTGAGAATCTATAGTTGAAAACCCTTTGTGGACCAGTTGGCAAGAGAGTCAATGAGTATGTATAGTAACTTAATATATGAGGATTCTTCGGCCAGAAAGATGTTCAGAGGTCATTATGGAATATGGTCTGGCTGATTTAACATAAGAAGGAGTCTATAAGAATATATGTTGAAATTTTTTTGTTGACCTCTTGGTCAGAAATATGTTCAGTAGGTGAAATATGGACCACTGTCTGGCTGAGTTAACATAAAAAGGAGTCTATGAGAATATATAGTTGAAAATTTTTTTGTGGACCTCTTGGTCAGAAATATGTTCAGAAGGTCAATTATGGACTTCTGTATAGTCATAACATGTAAAAAAAAAAAAAAAAAAAAAATAATGAGAATCAGATGGGAAGCCGTTGAGTTTGTATAGTAAGTTCATCATCGAGGAATCTTGGGCCAGAAATATATAATTAGTAGGTCAATTAATGTCTTCTGAATGGCTTGATGTAACATAATGAAGAGTCAATAAGTATGTATAGTAACTTAATAGTTGAGGACTCTTCGGCCAGAAAGATATTCAATAGGTCATAATGGATTACGGTCTGGCTGATTTAACATCAGAAAGAATCTATGGAATATATAGTTGACAATCTTTTGTGGACCCCTTGGCTAGAAACATGTTCAGTAGGTCTAATATGGACTTCTTTTTTTTTTAACAAACAACAAAACCTTTTGTGGACCCTTTGGACAGAAATGGGAATCAGAAGGTAAGTCAATAAGTATATACAGTAGGTTAATTTTCAAGGACTCTGGTCAAAATTTTTTTCAGTAGGTCAAATATGGACTACTGTCTGACTGATTTAACATAAAAAGGAGTCTATAAGAATATATTATTAAACATTTTTTGTGGCCATCTTGGTCAGAAATATGTTCAGAAGGTCAAATATGTACTTCTGTATAGCCATAATATGTAAAAAAAAAAAAAAAAGATGCGAAGCAGATGGGAAGCCGTTGAGTTTGTATAGTGTTCATCATCGAGAAATCTTGGGCCAGAAATATATAATTAGTAGGTGAATTAATGTCTTCTGAATGGCTTGATGTAACATAAGGAGGAGTCTATATGTATAGTAACTTAATATTTGAGGACTCTTCGGCTAGAAAGATTTTCAGTAGGTCATAAATGGACTACGGTCTGGCAGATTTAACCTGACAGGAGTCAATGGGAATGTATAGAAAAATCATGATTGAGGACTCTTGGACCACAAATTTGTTCAGTTGGTCAAATATTGATTGCTGTCATGCTGATTTAACATAAGAAGGAGTCTATGGAATATATAGTTGACAACCAATATGGTCCAATATGGTCTTCTGTACAGCCATAACATGTAAAAAGAAAAGAAAACAAAACAAAAAACACAAAAAACCTTTAAAAAAACCTTTTGTGGACCCTTTGGACAGAAATGGGAATCAGATGGGATAGTATAAGTATAGTATAAGTTCATCATCGAGGACTCTTGGGGCTGAAATAGATACATTTTTTTTTTTTTTTTTAACTTAAACAAAAAACCTTTTGTGGACCCTTTGGACAGAAATAGAAATTAGAAGGTAAGTCAATGAGTATATATAGTAGGTTAATTTTCAAGGACTCTGGTCAAAAAAATGTTCAGTAGGTCAAATATGGACTACTGTCTGGCTGATTTAACATAAAAAAGGAGTCTATGAGAATATATAGTTGAACATTTTTTGTGGACCTCTTGATCAGAAGTTCAAATATGGACTTCTGTATAGCCATAACATGTAAAAAAAAAAAAAAAAAAAAGGGAATCAAATGGGAAGCCGTTGAGTTTGTATACTAAATTCATCATCGAGGAATCTTGGGAAAAGAAATATATAATTAGTAGGTCAATTAATGTCTTCTGAATGGCTTTATGTAACATAAGGAGGAGTAAATAAGTATGTATAGTAACTTAATATTTGAGGACTCTTCGGCCAGAGAGATATTCAATAGGTCATAATGGACTACGGTCTGGCTGATTTAACATCAGAAAGAATCTATGGAATATATAGTTGACAACCTTTTGAGGACCCTTTGGCTAGAAACATGTTCAGTAGGTCCAATATGGTCTTCTGTACAGCCATAACATGTAAAAAAAAAAAAAAAACCCCCACAAAAAACACAAAAAACCTTTAAAAAAAAACTTTTGTGGACCCTTTGGCTAGAAACATGTTCAGTAGGTCCAATATGGTCTTCTGTACAGCCATAACACGTAAAAAAAACAAAAAAAAAACAAACACAAAAAACACAAAAAAACCTTTTGTGGACCCTTTGGCCAGAAATGGGAATCGAATGGGATATTATAAGTAAAGTATAATTTCATCATCGAGGGCTCTTGGGGCTGAAATATATAGTTTTTTTTTTTTTAAACTTAAACAAAAAAACCTTTTGTGGACCCTTTGGCCAGAAATGGGAATCAGAAGGTATGTCAATGAGTATATATAGTATTTTAATTTTCACGGACTCTGGCCAAAAAAATGTTCAGTAGGTCAAATATGGACTACTGACTGGTTGATTTTACATAAAAAGGAGTCTATGAGAATATATAGTTGAACATTTTTTATGGACTCCTTGGCTAGAAGCATGTTCAGTAGGTCCAATATGGACTTCTTTACAGCCATAACATGTAAAAAAACCAACAACAAAAAAAACAAACACAAAAAACCTTAAAAAGAAAAAAATTTGTGGACCCTTTGGCCAGAAATGGGAATCAGATGGGATAGTATAAGTATAGTATAAGTTCATCATCGAGGACTCTTGGCCCTGAAATACATACTTTTTTTAAAAAAAGATTTTTGTCTTAAACAGAAATAGGAATTAGAAGGTAAGTCAATGAGTATATTATAGTAGGTTAATTTTCAAGGACTCTGGTCAAAAAAATGTTCAGTAGGTCAAATATGGACTACTGTCAGGCTGATTTAACATAAAAAGGAGAGCCTATGAGAATATATAGTTGAAAATTTTTTGTGGACCTCTTGGTCAGAAATATGTTCAGAAGGTCAAATATGGACTTCTGTATAGCCATAACATGTAAAAAAAAAAAAAAATAGGAATCATATGGGAAGCCATTGAGTTTGTATAGAAAGTTCATCATCGAGGAATTAACGTCTTCTGAATGGCTTGATGTAAAAAATTAAAAAAAACCTTAAAAAAAAACTTTTGTGGACCCTTTGGCCAAAAATGGGAATCAGACTGGATAGTATAAGTATAATATAAGTTCATCATCGAGGAATTTGGGGCCAGAAATATATACTTTTTTTTTTTTAAACTTAAACAAAAAAACCTTTTGTGGACCCTTTGGACAGAAACGGGAATCAGAAGATAAGTCAATGAGTATATATAGTAGGTTAATTTTCAAAGACTCTGGTCAAAAAAATGTTCAGTAGGTCAAATATGGACTACTGTCTGGCTGATTTAACATAAAAAAGAGTCTATGAGAATATATAGTTGAACATTTTTTGTCGACCTCTTGGTCAGAAATATGTTCAGAAGGTCAAATATGGACTTCTTTATAGCCATGACATGTAAAAAAAACAAAAAAACAAATGGGAATGAGATGGGAAACCGTTGAGTTTGTATAGTGTTCATCATCGAGGAATCTTGGGCCAGAAATATATAATTAGTAGGTCAATTAATGTCTTCTGAATGGCTTGATGTAACATAAGGAGGAGTCAATAAGTATGTATAGTAACTTAATATTTGAGGACTCTTCGGCCAGAAAGATTTTCAATAGGTCATAATGGACTACAGTGTGGCTGATTTTTTTTTTAAAACAAACAAAAAAACATTTTGTGGACCCTTTGTGGACAGAAATAGTAATCAGAAGTTGTCAATGCGTATATATAGTAGGTTAATTTTCAAGAACTCTTCGGCCAGAAAGATATTCAGTAGGTCATAATGGACTACGGTCTGGCTGATTTAACATCAGAAAGAGTCTATGGAATATATAGTTGAGTATATGGAATATATAGAGCCAGAAATATATAATTAGTAGGTCAATTAATGTTTTCTGAATGGCTTGATGTAACATAAGGAGGAGTCAATAAGTATGTATAGTAACTTAATATTTGAGGACTCTTCGGCCAGAAAGATATTCAAGAGGTTGTAATGGACTACGGTCTGGCTGATTTAACATAAAAAGGAGTCTATGAGAATATATAGTTGAACATTTTTTGTGGACCTCTTGGTCAGAAATATGATCAGAAGGTCAAATATGGACTTCTGTACAGCCATAACATGTAAAAAAAAAAAAAGGGAACCAGATGGGAAGCCGTTTAGTTTGTATAGTGTTCATCATCGAGGAATCTTGGGCCAGAAATATATTATTAGTAGGTCAATTAATGCCTTTTGAATGGCTTGATGTAAGGAGTCAATAAGTATGTATAGTAACTTAATATTTGAGGACTCTTCTGCCAGAAAGATATTCAATAAGTCATATATAGTTGAAGAATATATAGTTGAACATTTTTTGTGGACTCCTTGGCTAGAAACATGTTCAGTAGGTCCAATATGGACTTCTTTACAGCCATAACATGTAAAAAAACCAACAAAAAAAACAAACACAAAAAACCTTAAAAAGAAAAAAATTTGTGGACCCTTTGGCCAGAAATGGGAATCAGATGGGATAGTATAAGTATAGTATAAGTTCATCATCGAGGACTCTTGGCCCTGAAATACATACTTTTTTAAAAAAAAATTTTTTGTCAAACAGAAATAGGAATTAGAAGGTAAGTCAATGAGTATATTATAGTAGGTTAATTTTCAAGGACTCTGGTCAAAAAAATGTTCAGTAGGTCAAATATGGACTACTGTCAGGCTGATTTAACATAAAAAGGAGAGCCTATGAGAATATATAGTTGAACATTTTTTGTGGACCTCTTGGTCAGAAATATGTTCAGAAGGTCAAATATGGACTTCTGTATAGCCATAACATGTAAAAAAAAAAAAAAAAAGGGGAATCATATGGGAAGCCATTGAGTTTGTATAGAAAGTTCATCATCGAGGAATTAATGTCTTCTGAATGGCTTGATGTAAAAAATAAAAAAAAAACCTTAAAAAAAAACTTTTGTGGACCCTTTGGCCAAAAATGGGAATCAGACTGGATAGTATAAGTATAGTATAAGTTCATCATCGAGGAATTTTGGGCCAGAAATATATACTTTTTTTTTTTTTAAACTTAAACAAAAAAACCTTTTGTGGACCCTTTGGACAGAAACGGGAATCAGAAGATAAGTCAATGAGTATATATAGTAGGTTAATTTTCAAAGACTCTGGTCAAAAAAATGTTCAGTAGGTCAAATATGGACTACTGTCTGGCTGATTTAACATAAAAAGGAGTCTATGAGAATATATAGCTGAACATTTTTTGTCGACCTCTTGGTCAGAAATATGTTCAGAAGGTCAAATATCTCTTTATATTTATTCTTTATAGCCATGACATGTAAAAAAAAAACAAAAAAACAAATGGGAATGAGATGGGAAACCGTTGAGTTTGTATAGTGTTCATCATCGAGGAATCTTGGGCCAGAAATATATAATTAGTAGGTCAATTAATGTCTTCTGAATGGCTTGATGTAACATAAGGAGGAGTCAATAAGTATGTATAGTAACTTAATATTTGAGGACTCTTCGGCCAGAAAGATTTTCAATAGGTCATAATGGACTACAGTCTGGCTGATTTTTTTTTTAAAACAAACAAAAAAACATTTTGTGGACCCTTTGGACAGAAACGGTAATCAGAAGGTAAGTCAATGAGTACATATAGTAGGTTAATTTTCAAGGACTCTGGTCAAAAAAATGTTCAGTAGGTCAAATATGGACTACTGTCAGGCTGATTTAACATAAAAAGGAGAGCCTATGAGAATATATAGTTGAACATTTTTGTGGACCTCTTGGTCAGAAATATGTTCTGAAGGTCAAATATGGACTTCTGTATAGCCATAACATGTAAAAAAAAAAAAAAAAAAAAAAAAAAATGGGAATCATATGGGAAGCCGTTGAGTTTGTATAGTAAGTTCACCATCGAGGAATTAATGTCTTCTGAATGGCTTGATGTAAAAAATAAAAAAAAAACTTAAAAAAAACTTTTGTGAACCCTTTGGACAGAAATGGGAATCAGAAGGTAAGTCAATGACTATATATAGTAGGTTAATTTTCAAGGACTCTGGTCAAAAAAATGTTCAGTAGGTCAAATATGGACTACTGTCTGGCTGATTTAACATAAAAAAAGAGTCTATGAGAATATATAGTTGAACATTTTTTGTGAACCGCTTGGTCAGAAATATGTTCAGAAGGTCAAATATGGACTTCTTTATAGCCATGACATGTAAAAAAAAAACACAAAAACAAATGGGAATGAGATGGGAAACCGTTGAGTTTGTATAGTCCAGATTTAACATCGTTCATCATCGAGGAATCTTGGGCCAGAAATATATAATTAGTAGGTCAATTAATGTCTTCTGAATGGCTTGATGTAACATAAGGAGGAGTCAATAAGTATGTATAGTAACTTAATATTTGAGGACTCTTCGGCCAGAAAGATTTTTCAATAGGTCATAATGGACTACAGTCTGGCTGATTTTTTTTTTTAAAGCAAACAAAAAAACATTTTGTGGACCCTTTGTGGACAGAAATAGTAATCAGAAGTTGTCAATGCGTATATATAGTAGGTTAATTTTCAAGAACTCTTAGGCCAGAAAGATATACAGTAGGTCATAATGGACTACGGTCTGGCTGATTTAACATCAGAAAGAGTCTATGGAATATATAGTTGAGTCTATGGAATATATAGGGCCAGAAATATGTAATTAGTAGGTCAATTAATGTTTTCTGAATGGCTTGATGTAACATAAGGAGGAGTCAATAAGTATGAATAGTAACTTAATATTTGAGGACTCTTCGGCCAGAAAGATATTCAAGAGGTCGTAATGGACTACGGTCTGGCTGATTTAACATAAAAAAGGTGTCTATGAGAATATATAGTTGAACATTTTTTGTGGACCTCTTGGTCAGAAATATGATCAGAAGGTCAAATATGGACTTCTGTATAGCCATAACATGTAAAAAAAGAAAAGAAAAAGGGAACCAGATGGGAAGCCGTTTAGTTTGTATAGTGTTCATCATCGAGGAATCTTGGGCCAGAAATATATTATTAGTAGGTCAATTAATGTCTTTTGAATGGCTTGATGTAAGGAGGAGTCAATAAGTATGTATAGTAACTTAATATTTGAGGACTCTTCTGCCAGAAAGATATTCAATAAGTCATAATGGACTACGGTCTGGCTGATTTAACATCAGAAAGAATCTATGGAATATATAGTTGACAATCTTTTGTGGACCCCTAGGCTAGAAACATGTTTAGTAGGTCCAATATGGACTTCTGTACAGCCATAACATGTAAAACAAACAACAAAACAAAAAAAAAACAAACATAAAAAACCTTAACAAAAAAACTTTTGTGGACCCTTTGGCCAGAAATGGGAATCAGATGGGATAGTATATATACAGTATAAGTTCATCATCGAGGAATCTTGGGAAAGAAATATATACATTTTTTTTTTTTTAAACTTAAACAAAAAAAACTTTTGTGGACCCTTTGGAAAGAAACGGTAATCAGAAGGTAAGTCAATGAGTACATATAGTAGGTTAATTTTCAAGGACTCTGGTCAAAAAACTGTTCAGTAGGTCAAATATAGACTACTGTCAGGCTGATTTAACATAAAAAGGAGAGCCTATGAGAATATATAGTTGAACATTTTTGTGGACCTCTTGGTCAGAAATATGTTCTGAAGGTCAAATATGGACTTCTGTATAGCCATAACATGTAAAAAAAAAAAATAAATAAATAAAAAAATGGGAATCATATGGGAAGCCGTTGAGTTTGTATAGTAAGTTCACCATCGAGGAATTAATGTCTTCTGAATGGCTTGATGTAAAAAATAAAAAAAAAACCTTAAAAAAACCTTTTGTGAACCCTTTGGACAGAAATGGGAATCAGAAGGTAAGTCAATGACTATATATAGTAGGTTAATTTTCAAGGACTCTGGTCAAAAAAATGTTCAGTAGGTCAAATATGGACTACTGTCTGGCTGATTTAACATAAAAAAAGAGTCTATGAGAATATATAGTTGAACATTTTTTGTGAACCGCTTGGTCAGAATATGTTCAGAAGGTCAAATATGGACTTCTTTATAGCCATGACATGTAAAAAAAACAAAAAAACAAATGGGAATGAGATGGGAAACCGTTGAGTTTGTATAGTAAGTTCATCATCGAGGAATCTTGGGCCAGAAATATATAATTAGTAGGTCAATTAATGTCTTCTGAATGGCTTGATGTAACATAAGGAGGAGTCAATAAGTATGTATAGTAACTTAATATTTGAGGACTCTTCGGCCAGAAAGATTTTTCAATAGGTCATAATGGACTACAGTCTGGCTGATTTTTTTTTTTAAAACAAACAAAAAAACATTTTGTGGACCCTTTGTGGACAGAAATAGTAATCAGAAGTTGTCAATGCGTATATATAGTAGGTTAATTTTCAAGAACTCTTCGGCCAGAAAGATATACAGTAGGTCATAATGGACTACGGTCTGGCTGATTTAACATCAGAAAGAGTCTATGGAATATATAGTTGAGTCTATGGAATATATAGGGCCAGAAATATGTAATTAGTAGGTCAATTAATGTTTTCTGAATGGCTTGATGTAACATAAGGAGGAGTCAATAAGTATGAATAGTAACTTAATATTTGAGGACTCTTCGGCCAGAAAGATATTCAAGAGGTCATAATGGACTACGGTCTGGCTGATTTAACATAAAAAAGGAGTCTATGAGAATATATAGTTGAACATTTTTTGTGGACCTCTTGGTCAGAAATATGATCAGAAGGTCAAATATGGACTTCTGTATAGCCATAACGTGTAAAAAAAAAAAGAAAAAAAAAAAAGGGAACCGGATGGGAAGCCGTTGAGTTTGTATAGTTCATCATCGAGGAATCTTGGGCCAGAAATATATAATTAGTAGGTCAATTAATGTCTTCTGAATGGCTTGATGTAACATAAGGATACCAATCTCTCATTTGAAAGCCACGTTTCTAGCATCTGTAAAACTGCATTCTACCATCTTAAAAATATATCTAAATTACGGCGCATGCTTTCAATGCAAAATGCTGAACAGTTAGTTCATGCGTTCATGACCTCAAGGCTAGATTATTGTAATGCTCTACTGGGTGGTTGTCCTGCCCGCTTAATAAATAAACTGCAGCTGGTCCAAAACGCAGTAGCTAGAGTTCTTACTAGAACCAGGAAGTATGACCATATTAGCCCGGTTCTTTCAACACTGCATTGGCTCCCTATTAAACATCGTATACATTTTAAAATCTTGCTGATTACTTACAAAGCACTAAATGGTTTAGCGCCCCAGTACTTGAGCGAGCTCTTAACGCATTATACTCCATCACGTTTATTGCGGTCTCAAAATTCTGGCCAGTTGATAATACCTAGAATATCAAAATCAACTGCAGGCGGTCGGTCCTTTTCCTATTTAGCACCTAAACTCTGGAACAGTCTTCCTAGTATTGTTCGGGAAGCAGACACACTCTGTCAGTTTAAATCTAGACTAAAAACACATCTCTTTACTATGGCATACACATAAAACATTTTTAATTTCTGTTATTCAAATCAGTTAAATGATTGTTTTAGGCTGCATTAACTAGGTCAGCCGGAACCGGGAACACTTCCCATAACACCTGATGTACTCGTTACATCATAAGAAGAATGGCATCTACGCTAATGTTAGTCTTTCTGTTTATCCCGAGGTTTACTGCAGTCGGCCGGATCCGGGCCGTATCCAGACCAGATGGTGGACCTTAGCCTGGACATGACGACCATATCCCTGAAGTGTCTGTAGAGACAATAGTGTCAATTAAACTCCCCCCTGTAAATGCCGCATCGACACGACATCCTAATTAAACCCGTCCCCGGCGTGACAACTCCAATCTTTCGAATAATCCTACGAATATCTATTTATCTAATATGACTTCTGACCTGTAATGTTGCCAGAATCATAATCATACACTATTTGTTCGTCGGCCAGAGGAGAACTGGCACCCCGACTGAGCCTGGTTTCTCCCAAGGTTTTTTTTCTCCATTCTGGCCCTGAAGGAGTTTTGGTTCCTTGCCACCGTCGCCTTTGGCTTTTGGCTTGCTCAGTTGGGGACACCTAAATTTCAATTATATTACTGATCCGCCCGCATTGACACTATATGATAATTGAAATGAGCTGGATGACATCACCGTTTTCACCAGAGCGGCTGTACAGCCGAATCAAATTCCGTTGCATTATTTTCCTGTTACCACTGTGAAGCTGCTTTGAAACAATTGCCATTGTAAAAAGCGCTATATAAATAAAGGTGATTTGATTTGATTTGAAGGAGGAGTCAATAAGTATGTATAGTAACTTAATATTTGAGGACTCTTCGGCCAGAGAGAAATTCACTAGGTCATAATGGACTACGGTCTGGCTGTTTTACATCAGAAAGACTCTATGGAATATATAGTTGACGACCTTTTGTGGACCCCTTGGCTAGAAACATGTTCAGTAGGTCCAATATGAACTTCTGTATAGCCATAACACGTAAAAAAAACAACAACAAAAAAACAAACACAAAAAACCTTAAAAAGAAAAAATTTTGTGGACCCTTTTGCCAGAAATGGGAATCAGATGGGATAGTATATGTATAGTATAAGTTCATCTTCGAGGAATCTTGGGCCAGAGATATATACTGTTTTTTTTTTTAAACTTAAACAACAAAACCTTTTGTGGACCCTCTGGAGAGAAATGGGTGTCAATGAATATATATAGTAGGTTAATTTTCAAGGACTCTGGTCAAAACAATGTTCAGTATGTCAAATTATGGACTACTGTCTGGCTGATTTAACATAAAAAGTAGTCTATGAGAATATATAGTTGAATATTTTTTTGTGGACCTCTTGGTCAGAAATATGTTCAGAAGGTCAAATATGGATTTCTGTATAGCCATAACATGATGTAAGAAAACAACAACAAAAAAAAAAAACACTAAAAAACTTTAAAAAAAACCTTTTGGGGACACTTTGGCCAGAAATGGGAATCAGATGGGAAGTCATTGAGTTTGTGTAGCATAAGTTCATCATCGAGGACTCGGGCCAGAAATATATAATTAGTAGGTCAATTAATGTCTTCTGAATGGCTTGATGTAACATGAGGAGTCAATAAATATGTATAGTAACTTAATATTTGAGGACTCTTCGGTCAGAGAGAAATTCACTAGGTCATAATGGACTACGGTCTGGCTGTTTTAACATCAGAAAGAATGGAATATATAGTTGACAACCTTTTGTGGACCCCTTGGCAAGAAACATGTTCAGTAGGTCCAATATGGACTTCTGTACAGCCATATGTAAAAAAAAACAAAACAAAAAACTACAACTACAACAAAAACAAACACAAAAAAACCTTAAAAAAAACTATTGTGGACCCTTTTGGCCAGAAATGGGAATCAGAAGGTAAAACAATGAGTATATATAGTAGGTTAATTTTCAAGGACTCTGGTCAAAAAAATGTTCAGTAGGTCAAATATGGTACATTGTCTAGCTAATTTAACATCAGAAGGAATCTTTGAGAATACATACTTGAAAACCTTTTGTGGATACCTTGGCCAGAAATATGTTCAGAGGTCAAACATGGACTACTGTCTGGCCGATTTAACATCAGAAGAATCTTGAGAATCTATATTTGAAAACCTGTTGTGGACCCCTTGGCCAGAAATATGTTCAGTAGGTCAAATATTGTCTTCTGAATGGCTTGTTGTAACGTAAGGAGTCAATGAGTATGTATAGTAACTTAACATTTGAGGACTCTTTGGCCCTAAAGATGTTCAAAGGTCATAATGGAATATGGTCTGGCTGATTTAACATAAGAAGAAGTCTATAAGAATATATGTTGAAAATGTTTTGTTGACCTCTTGGTCAGAAATATGTTCAGTAGGCCAAATATGGACTACTGTCTGGCTGATTTAACATAAAAAAGGAGTCTATAAGAATATATAAGTTGAACATTTTTTGTGGACCTCTTGGTCAGAAATATGTTCACATGGTCAAATATGGACTTCTGTATAGCCATAATATGTAAAAAACAACAACAACAACAACAAAATCTTACTACTTATCTCATCAATGCACAACAAGTTCTTGTATGCAATGCAAAAGCAATTATCTCTCCAATGCACAACGAGTTCTTTTGTGCAATGCAAAAACTATTATCCTTCAATGCACAACAAGTTCTAGTATGCAATGCAAAAGCAATTATCTCTTCAGTGCACAACGAGTTCTTGTATGCAATGCAGTGCAAAGCACTTATCTCTTAAATGCACAACGATATGTTGTATGCAATGCAAACGCACATATCTTTTCCAATGCACGTGTTCTTGTATGCAATGCAAAATAAGGAGTCAATAAGTATGTATAGTAACTTAATATCTGAGGACTCTCCTGCCAGAAAGATGTTCAATAGGTCATAATGGGACTATGGATTTAACATGAGGAGTCAATAGGAATGTATAGAACGTTCATGATTGAGGACCTTTGTGACAGAAATATGTTCAGTAGTTTAACTATGGACAAGGGTCTGGCAATTGCTAATGCACTTTGCACATTTAAAGAAGAATGCACAACGTATTCTTGTATGCAGTGGAAAATCTTATTATGCAATGTGCATATTTTCCAATGCACGTTTATGCATTGCAATGCAAAGCACTTATCTCTTCAATGCACAAAGAGATTTTGTATGCAATGCAATGCAAATGCACTTATCGCTTCAATGCAAAAGCAATAATCTCTTCAATGCACAACTTCTTTGTAATGCAAAAGCACTTATCTCTTCAGTGTACAGCGAGTTCTTGTGTGCATTGCACTGCAAAAGCACTTTTCTCTTCAATGCACGAGTTTTTGTATGCAATGCAAAAGTACTTATCTCTTGGCACAACGAGTTCTTGTGTGCAATGCAAATGCACAAGGAGTTCTTTTATGCAATGCAAAAGCACTCATCTCTTTAGTGCACAACGAATTCTTGTATGCAATACAAAAGCACTTATCTCTTCATTGCACAACGAGATCTTGTATGCAATGCAAAAATACTTTTCAATGCACAACGAGTTCTTGTTTGCAATGCAAAAACTCACTCATCTCTTTAGTGTACAACGAGTTCTTGTATGCAATGCAAAAGTACTTATCTCTTCAAAGCACAACGAATTCGTGTATGCATTGCAAAAGCACTCATCTCTTTAGTGCACAACGAGTTCTGTATGCAATGCAATGCAAAGCACATATCTCGTCAATCCACTACGAGATTGTGTATGCATTTCAAAAATACTTATTTCTTCAATGCATAAGTTGTTTTTGTATGCAATGCAAAAGCACTCATCTCTTTAGTGCACAACGAGTTTTTGTATGCAATACAAAACCAATTATCTCTAGAATGCACAACATGATCTTGTTTGCAATGCAAAAGCACTTTTCTCTTCAATGCACAACGAACTTTTCTTGTATACAATGCAAAAGCACTTATCTCTTATAATGAACGACTTCATGTATGCAATGCAAACGCACTTATCTTTTCAAATGCACATGTTCTTGTATGCAATGCAAAAGCAATTATCTCTTCAATGCACAACATGTTCTTCTATGCAATGCAAAAGCTATTTTATCTTCAATGCACAAGTTCTTGTATGCAATATAAAGCAATTATCTCTAGAATGCACAACAAGTTCTTGCATGCAATGTAAAGGCAATTATATCGTCAATGCACAACGAGAACTTGTTTGCAATGCAAAAGCAATTATCTCTTCAATGCACAAGTTCTTGTATGCAATGCATTCATCTCTACAATGCACAACGAGATCTTGGATGCAATATAAAAATACTTATCTCTTCAATGCACAACGAATTCTTGTATGCAATGCAAAGGATATTATCTCTTCAATGCACAAGTTCTTGTATGCAATGCAAAAGCTATTATCTCTTGAATGCACAAGTTCTTGTATGCAATGCAAAAGCAATTATCTCTTGAATGCACAACATGTTCTTCTATGCAATGCAAAAGCAATTATCTCTTGAATGCACAACAAGTTCTTCTATGTAATGCAAAAGCAATTATCGTTTCAACGCACAAGCAGTTCTTGTATGCAATGCAATAGCAATTATCGTTTCAATGCACAAGGAGTTCTTGTATGCAATACAAAAGCACTTATCTCTTCATTGCACAACGAGTTCTTGTATGCAATGCAAAAGTACTTATCTTTTCAATGCACATCTAATTCTTGTATGCAATGCGAAAGCAATTATCTCTCAATGCACAACACGTTTTTGTTTGCAATGTAAAAGCACTTTCTCTTCAAAGCACAACGAATTCTTGTATGTATTGCAAAGGCACTCATCTCTTCAGTGCACAACGAGTTCTGATGCAATGCAGTGCAAAGCACAATTCTCGTCAATGCACGAGTTTGTGTATGCATTGCAGAAATACTTTTTTCTTCAATGCACAAGGTGTTTTTGTATGCAATGCAAAAGCACTCATCACTTTAGTGCACAACGAGTTTTTGTATACAATGCAAAAGCAATTATGTCTTCAATGCACAACACGTTCTTGTTTGCAATGCACAACGATCTTTTCTTGTATACAATGCAAAAGCACTTATCTTTTATAATGAACGATTTCATGTATGCAATGCAAAAGCTATTATCTCTTCAATGCACATTGAGTTGTTGTATGCAATGCAAAAGCTATTATCTCTTCAATGCATAACAAGTTCTTATATGCAATGCGAAAGCACTCATCTCTTTAGTGCACAACGAGTTCTTGTATGCAATGCAAAAGCAATTATCCTTTCAATGCACAAGGTGTTATTGTATGCAATGCAAAAGCAATTATCTCTTCAATGCACAGTTTTTTTGCAATGCAAAAGCACTTATCTCTTCAATGCACAAGAAGTTCTTTTGTATGCAGTGCAAAAGCACTCATCTCTTTAGTTCACAATGAGTTCTTGTATGCAATGCAAAAGTACTCATCTCTTCAATGCACAAGGAGTTCTTGTATGCAATGCAAAAGCAATTATCGTTTCAATGCACAAAGAGTTCTTGTTTGCAGTGCAAAAACAATTATCGTTTCAATGCACAAGGAGTTCTTTTATGCAATGCAAAAGCAATTATCTCTTGAATGCACAACAAGTTCTTGTATGCAATGCAAAAGCAATTATCTCTTGAATGCACAAAGAGTTCTTGTATGCAATGCAATAGCAATTATCGTTTCAATGCACAAGGAATTCTTGTATGCAATACAAAATCACTTATCTCTACATTGCACAACAAGTTCTTGTATGCAATGCAAAAGTACTTATCTCTTCAAAGCACAACGAATTCTTGTATGCATTGCAAAAGCACTCATCTCTTTAGTGCACAACGAGTTCTGTATGCAATGCAAAAGTACTCATCTCTTCAATGCACAAGGAGTTCTTGTATGCAATGCAAAAGCAATTATCTCTTGAATGCATATCTCGTCAATGCACGAGTTTGTGTATGCATTGCAGAAATACTTATTTCTTCAATGCACAAGGTGTTTTTGTGTGCAATGCAAAATCACTCATCTCTTTAGTGCACAACGAGTTTTTGTATACAATGCAAAAGCAATGATATCTTCAATGCACAACACGTTCTTGTTTGCAATGCAAAAGCACTTATCTCTTCAATGCACAAGTTCTTTTGTATGCAGTGCAAATGCACTAATCTCTTTAGGGCACAACGAGTTCTTGTATGCAGTGCAAAATCACTTATCTCTTCAATGCACAAGGAATTCTTGTATGCAATACAAACGCACTTTTCTCGTTAAAGCACAACGAGATCTTGTATGCAATGCAATTATCTCTTCAATGCACAAGGAGATTTGTATGCAATGCAACAGGAATTATCTCTTTAATGCACAACAAGTTCTTGTATGCAATGCAAAAGCAATTATCTCTCAATGCACAACACGTTCTTGTTTGCAGTGTAAAAGCACTTGTCTTCAAAGCACAAGTTGTTCTTATATGCATTGCAAAAGCACTCATCTCTTCAGTGAACAACGACTTTTCTATGCAATGTAGTGCAAAGCACATATCTCATCAATGCACAAGGAGTTCTAGTATGCAATGCAAAAGTTCTTATCTCTTGAATGCACAACATGTTCTTGTATGCAATGCAAAAGCAATTATCACTTCAGTGCACAATGAGCTGTTCTAGTATTCAATGAAAATCACTTATTTTCAATGCTAGAGCTCTTGTCTGCAGTGCAAACGCACTTATCTTTTCAAATGCAAGTGTTCTTTGCATGCAAAGCAAAAGCACTTTTCTCTTCAATGCGCAACGAGATCTTGTATGCAATGCAAATGCACTTATCTCTTCGATGCACAAGGAGTTCTTGTATGCAATGCAAAAGCAATTATCTCTTGAATGCACAACGAGTTCTTGTTTGTAACGTAAAAGCACTTCTCTCTTCAATGAACAAGGAGTTCTATGTAATGCAAAAGCACTAATTTCTTCAGTGCACAACGAGTTCTTTTATGCAATGCAAAAGGACTTACCTCTTCAATGCACAAGTTCTTGTTTGCAATGCAAAAGCAATTATGTCTTCAATGCACGAGTTCTTGTATGCAATGCAAAATCACTTTCTTCAATGCACTACGAGATCTTGTATGCAATGCAATGCAAATGCACTAATCTCTTCAATACACAACGAGATCATGTATGCAATGCAAAAGCAATTATCTCTTCAATACGCAAGTTCTTTTATGCAATGCAAAATCAATTATCTCATCAATGCAGTGTTTATGAAATGGAAACTCTTGTATGCAATGGAAATCTTTTCAAATGCACGTTTATGCTTTGCAATGCAAAAGCACTTATCTCTTTAATGCACAAGGAGTTCTTGTATGCAATGCAAAATACGCACTCATCTCTTTAGTGCACAACGAGTTATTGCATGCAATTCAAAAGTACTTATCTCTTCATTGCACAAGGAGTTCTTGAATGCAATGTAGAAGCACTTATCTCTTGAATGCACAACGAGTTTTTGTATGCAATGCAAAAGCAAATATCTCTTCAATGTACAAAAATATATTGTATGCAATGCGAATGCGCTTATCTGTCAATAAACAACTAGAACTTGTAAGCATTGCAATGCAAAAGCACTTTTCTCTTCAATGCACAACGTGTTTATGCAATGGAAAATCTTGTATGCAATGCACGTCTTTTCCAATGCACGTTTATGCATTGCAATGCAAAAGCACTTACTTCTTCAATGCACAACGAGATCTTGTATGCATTGCAATGCAAAAGCACTTTTCTCTTCAATGCAAAACGAATTCTTGTGTGCAATGCAATCGCACTTATCTTTTCCAGTGCACTTGTTCTTATATGAAATGCAAAATAAAGCGTCAATAATTATGTATAGAAATTTAATATTTGAGGACTCTTCGGCCAGAAAGATGTTCAAAGGTCATAATGAAATATGGTCTGGCTGATTTAACATAAGAATTAGTCTATAAGAATATATAAGTTGAAAATATTTTGTTGACCTCTTGGTCAGAAATATGTTCAGAAGGTCAAATATGGACTTCTGTATAGCCATAAAATGTAAAAAAAAAAAAAAAAGAGAGAATCAGATGGGAAGCTGTTGAGTTTGTATAGTGTTCATCATCGAGGAATCTTGGGCCAGAAATATATAATTATTATGTCAATTAATGTCTTCTGAATGGCTTGATGTAACATAAGGAGGAGTCAATAAGTATATATAGTAACTTAATATTTGAGGACTCTTCGGCCAGAAAGATATTCAATAGGTCATAATGGACTACGGACTGGCTGATTTAACATCAGACAGAGTCTATGGAATATATAGTTGACAACCTTTTGTGGACCTCTTGGCCAGAAACATGTTCAGTAGCTCCTGGACTTCTGTACAGCCATATGTAAAAAAAAACAAAAAACGAAAAAAAAACCAAAAAAACCTTAAAAAACGTTTTGTGGACTCTTTGGCCAGAAATGGGAATCTGATGGGATAGTATAAGTATAGTATGAGTTCATCATCGAGGACTCTTGTGGCTGAAATATATACTTTTTTTTTTTTTTTAAACTTAAACAGAAAAACATTTTGTGGACCCTTTGGACAGAAATGGGAATCAGAAGGTGTCAATGAGTATATACAGTAGTTTAATTTTCAAGGACTCTGGTCAAAAAAATGTTCAGTAGGTCAAATATGGACTACTGTCTTGCTGATTTAACATAAAAAGGAGTCTATGAGAATATATAGTTGAACATTTTTTGTGGACCTCTAGGTCAGAACTATGTTCAGAAGGTCCAATATGGACTTCTGTATAGCCATAACATGTAAAAAAACAAAAAACAAAAAGGAATCAGATGGGAAGCCATTGAGTTTGTATAGTAAGTTCATCATCGATGAATCTTGGGCCAGAAATATATAATTAGTAGGTCAATTAATGTCTTCTGAATGGCTTGATGTAGCATAAGGAGGAGTCAATAAGTATGTATAGTAACTTAATATTTGAGGAATCTTTGGACAGAAAGATGTTGAGTAGGTCATAAATGGACTACGGTCTGGCAGATTTAACGGGAATGTATAGAAAAATCATGATTGAGGACTCTTAGGCCAGAAATTTGTTCAGTTGGTCAAATATGGATTACTCTCTGGCTGATTTAACATAGGAGTCTATAAGAACTTATAGTTGAAAACTTTTATTGAGCTCTTGGTCAGAAATATGTTCAGAAGGTCAAATAAGCACTTCAGTATAACCATAACATGTAAGAAAACAACAAACAAACAAAAAAAACAAACACAAAAAACCTTAAAAAAAACCTTTTGTGGACCCTTTGGCCAGAAATGGGAATCAGAGTCAATGAGTTTTTGTAGTATAAGTTCATCATCGAGGACGCTTGGGCCAGAAATATATTGTTAGTAGGTCACATGGTCTTCTGAATGACTTAATGTAATATATGGAGGAGTCAATAAGTATGTATAGAAATTTAATATTTGAGGACTCTTCGGATAGAAAGATGTTCAATAGGTCATAATATACTATGGTCTGATTGATCTAACCTGAGAGGAGTCAATGGGAATGTATAGAAAAATCATGATTGAGGACTCTTGGACCACAAATTTGTTCAGTTGGTCAAATATTGATTACTGTCAGGCTGATTTAACATAAGAAGGAGTCTATAAGAATATATAGTTGAAAACTTTTTGTGGACCTCTTGTTCAGAAATATGTTCAGTGGGTGCAATATTGACTTCTGTATAGCCATAATATGTTATACATTTTTTTTCTTTTTAAACTTAAACAAAAAAACCTTTTGTGGACCCTTTGGACAGAAATGGGAATCAGAAGGTAAAACAATGAGTATATATAGTAGGTTCATTTTCAAGGACTCTGGTCAAAAAAATGTTCAGTAGGTCAAATATGGACTACTGTCTGGCTGATTTAACATCAGAAGGAATCTTTGAGAATAAATACTAGAAAACCTTTTGTGGACCCCTTGGCCAGAAATATGTTCAGTAGGTAAAATATGGACTACTGTCTTGCTGATTTAACATCAGAGGAATCTTTGAGAATCTATAGTTGAAAACCCTTTGTGGACCAATTGGCAAGAATAATGTTTAGTAGGTCAAATATGGTCTTCTGAATGGCTTGATGTAATGTAAGAAGGAGTCAATGATTATGTATAGTAACTTAATATTTGAGGACTCTTCGGCCAGAAAGACATTCAATAGGTCATAATGAACTACGGACTGACTGATTTAACATCAGAATGAATCTATGGAATATATAGTTGAAAACTTTTTGTGGACCTCTTGTTCAGAAATATGTTCAGTAGGTCCAATATTGACTTCTGTATAGCCATAATATGTTATATTTTTTTTTTCTTTTTAAACTTAAACAAAAAAACCTTTTGTGGACCCTTTGGACAGAAATGGGAATCAGAAGGTAAAACAATGAGTATATATAGTAGGTTCATTTTCAAGGACTCTGGTCAAAAAAATGTTCAGTAGGTTAAATATGGACTACTGTCTGGCTGATTTAACATCAGAAGGAATCTTTGAGAATAAATACTTGAAAACCTTTAGTGGACCCCTTGGCCAGAAATATGTTCAGTAGGTAAAATATGGACTACTGTCTGGATGATTTAACATAAGAGGAATCTTTGAGAATCTATAGTTGAAAACCCTTTGTGGACCAGTTGGCAAGAGAGTCAATGAGTATGTATAGTAACTTAATATATGAGGATTCTTCGGCCAGAAAGATGTTCAGAGGTCATTATGGAATATGGTCTGGCTGATTTAACATAAGAAGGAGTCTATAAGAATATATAAGTTGAAATTTTTTTGTTGACCTCTTGGTCAGAAATATGTTCAGTAGGTGAAATATGGACCACTGTCTGGCTGAGTTAACATAAAAAGGAGTCTATGAGAATATATAGTTGAACATTTTTTTGTGGACCTCTTGGTCAGAAATATGTTCAGAAGGTCAATTATGGACTTCTGTATAGTCATAACATGTAAAAAAAATAAAAAAAATAAAATAATGAGAATCAGATGGGAAGCCGTTGAGTTTGTATAGTAAGTTCATCATCGAGGAATCTTGGGCCAGAAATATACAATTAGTAGGTCAATTAATGTCTTCTGAATGGCTTGATGTAACATAATGAAGAGTCAATAAGTATGTATAGTAACTTAATATTTGAGGACTCTTCGGCCAGAAAGATATTCAATAGGTCATAATGGATTACGGTCTGGCTGATTTAACATCAGAAAGAATCTATGGAATATATAGTTGACAATCTTTTGTGGACCCCTTGGCTAGAAACATGTTCAGTAGGTCTAATATGGACTTCTGTACAGCCATAATATGTAAAAATAAATAAATAAATAAATAAGCACAAAAAACCTTAAAAAAACCTTTTGTGGACCCTTTGGCCAGAAATGGGAATCAGATGAGATAGTATAAGTGTAGTATAAGTTCATCATCGAGGAATCTTGGGCTTGAAATATATACTTTTTTTTTTTTTAACAAACAACAAAACCTTTTGTGGACCCTTTGGACAGAAATGGGAATCAGAAGGTAAGTCAATAAGTATATACAGTAGGTTAATTTTCAAGGACTCTGGTCAAAATTTTTTTCAGTAGGTCAAATATGGACTACTGTCTGACTGATTTAACATAAAAAGGAGTCTATAAGAATATATTATTAAACATTTTTTGTGGCCATCGTGGTCAGAAATATGTTCAGAAGGTCAAATATGTACTTCTGTATAGCCATAATATGTAAAAAAAAAAAAAAAAAAAAAAATGTGAATCAGATGGGAAGCCGTTGAGTTTGTATAGTGTTCATCATCGAGAAATCTTGGGCCAGAAATATATAATTAGTAGGTGAATTAATGTCTTCTGAATGGCTTGATGTAACATAAGGAGGAGTCAATATGTATAGTAACTTAATATTTGAGGACTCTTCGGCTAGAAAGATTTTCAGTAGGTCATAAATGGACTACGGTCTGGCAGATTTAACCTGACAGGAGTCAATGGGAATGTATAGAAAAATCATGATTGAGGACTCTTGGACCACAAATTTGTTCAGTTGGTCAAATATTGATTGCTGTCATGCTGATTTAACATAAGAAGGAGTCTATGGAATATATAGTTGACAACCAATATGGTCCAATATGGTCTTCTGTACAGCCATAACATGTAAAAAGAAAACAAAACAAAACAAAAAACACAAAAAAACTTTAAAAAAACCTTTTGTGGACCCTTTGGACAGAAATGGGAATCAGATGGGATAGTATAAGTATAGTATAAGTTCATCATCGAGGACTCTTGGGGCTGAAATAGATACATTTTTTTTTTTTTTTTAACTTAAACAAAAAACCTTTTGTGGACCCTTTGGACAGAAATAGAAATTAGAAGGTAAGTCAATGAGTATATATAGTAGGTTAATTTTCAAGGACTCTGGTCAAAAAAATGTTCAGTAGGTCAAATATGGACTACTGTCTGGCTGATTTAACATAAAAAAGGAGTCTATGAGAATATATAGTTGAACATTTTTTGTGGACCTCTTGATCAGAAGTTCAAATATGGACCTGTATAGCCATAAAATGTAAAAAAAAAAAAAAAATGGGAGTCAGATGGGAAGCCATTGAGTTTGTATAGTAAGTTCATCATCGAGGAATCTTGGGCCAGAAATATATAATTAGTAGGTCAATTAATGTCTTCTGAATGGCTTGATGTAACATAAGGAGGAGTCAATAAGTATGTATAGTAACTTAATATTTGAGGACTCTTCGGCCAGAAAGACATTCAGTAGGTCATAATGGACTACGGACTGACTGATCTAACATCAGAATGAATCTATGGAATATATAGTTGAAAACTTTTTGTCGACTTCTTGTTCAGAAATATGTTCAGTAGGTCCAATATTGACTTCTGTATAGCCATAATATGTTATATATTTTTTTTCTTTTTAAACTTAAACAAAAAAACCTTTTGTGGACCCTTTGGACAGAAATGGGAATCAGAAGGTAAAACAATGAGTATATATAGTAGGTTCATTTTCAAGGACTCTGGTCAAAAAAATGTTCAGTAGGTTAAATATGGACTACTGTCTGGATGATTTAACATAAGAGGAATCTTTGAGAATCTATAGTTGAAAACCCTTTGTGGACCAGTTGGCAAGAGAGTCAATGAGTATGTATAGTAACTTAATATATGAGGATTCTTCGGCCAGAAAGATGTTCAGAGGTCATTATGGAATATGGTCTGGCTGATTTAACATAAGAAGGAGTCTATAAGAATATATGTTGAAATTTTTTTGTTGACCTCTTGGTCAGAAATATGTTCAGTAGGTGAAATATGGACCACTGTCTGGCTGAGTTAACATAAAAAGGAGTCTATGAGAATATATAGTTGAAAATTTTTTTGTGGACCTCTTGGTCAGAAATATGTTCAGAAGGTCAATTATGGACTTCTGTATAGTCATAACATGTAAAAAAAAAAAAATAATAATAATAATGAGAATCAGATGGGAAGCCGTTGAGTTTGTATAGTAAGTTCATCATCGAGGAATCTTGGGCCAGAAATATATAATTAGTAGGTCAATTAATGTCTTCTGAATGGCTTGATGTAACATAATGAAGAGTCAATAAGTATGTATAGTAACTTAATATTTGAGGACTCTTCGGCCAGAAAGATATTCAATAGGTCATAATGGATTACGGTCTGGCTGATTTAACATCAGAAAGAATCTATGGAATATATAGTTGACAATCTTTTGTGGACCCCTTGGCTAGAAACATGTTCAGTAGGTCTAATATGGACTTCTTTTTTTTTTAACAAACAACAAAACCTTTTGTGGACCCTTTGGACAGAAATGGGAATCAGAAGGTAAGTCAATAAGTATATACAGTAGGTTAATTTTCAAGGACTCTGGTCAAAATTTTTTTCAGTAGGTCAAATATGGACTACTGTCTGACTGATTTAACATAAAAAGGAGTCTATAAGAATATATTATTAAACATTTTTTGTGGCCATCTTGGTCAGAAATATGTTCAGAAGGTCAAATATGTACTTCTGTATAGCCATAATATGTATAAAAAAAAAAAAAAAAAAAAAAAAAGATGCGAATCAGATGGGAAGCCGTTGAGTTTGTATAGTGTTCATCATCGAGAAATCTTGGGCCAGAAATATATAATTAGTAGGTGAATTAATGTCTTCTGAATGGCTTGATGTAACATAAGGAGGAGTCTATATGTATAGTAACTTAATATTTGAGGACTCTTCGGCCAGAGAGATATTCAATAGGTCATAATGGACTACGGTCTGGCTGATTTAACATCAGAAAGAATCTATGGAATATATAGTTGACAACCTTTTGAGGACCCTTTGGCTAGAAACATGTTCAGTAGGTCCAATATGGTCTTCTGTACAGCCATAACATGTAAAAAAAACAAAAAAAAACCCCACAAAAAACACAAAAAACCTTTAAAAAAAAACTTTTGTGGACCCTTTGGCTAGAAACATGTTCAGTAGGTCCAATATGGTCTTCTGTACAGCCAAAAAAACAAAAATATGTTCAGAAGGTCAAATATGGACTTCTGTATAGCCATAACATGTAAAAAAAAAAAAAAATAGGAATCATATGGGAAGCCATTGAGCTTGTATAGAAAGTTCATCATCGAGGAATTAATGTCTTCTGAATGGCTTGATGTAAAAAATTAAAAAAAAACCTTAAAAAAAAACTTTTGTGGACCCTTTGGCCAAAAATGGGAATCAGACTGGATAGTATAAGTATAATATAAGTTCATCATCGAGGAATTTGGGGCCAGAAATATATACTTTTTTTTTTTTAAACTTAAACAAAAAAACCTTTTGTGGACCCTTTGGACAGAAACGGGAATCAGAAGATGTCAATGAGTATATATAGTAGGTTAATTTTCAAAGACTCTGGTCAAAAAAATGTTCAGTAGGTCAAATATGGACTACTGTCTGGCTGATTTAACATAAAAAAGAGTCTATGAGAATATATAGTTGAACATTTTTTGTCGACCTCTTGGTCAGAAATATGTTCAGAAGGTCAAATATGGACTTCTTTATAGCCATGACATGTAAAAAAAACAAAAAAACAAATGGGAATGAGATGGGAAACCGTTGAGTTTGTATAGTGTTCATCATCGAGGAATCTTGGGCCAGAAATATATAATTAGTAGGTCAATTAATGTCTTCTGAATGGCTTGATGTAACATAAGGAGGAGTCAATAAGTATGTATAGTAACTTAATATTTGAGGACTCTTCGGCCAGAAAGATTTTCAATAGGTCATAATGGACTACAGTGTGGCTGATTTTTTTTTTAAAACAAACAAAAAAACATTTTGTGGACCCTTTGTGGACAGAAATAGTAATCAGAAGTTGTCAATGCGTATATAGTAGGTTAATTTTCAAGAACTCTTCGGCCAGAAAGATATTCAGTAGGTCATAATGGACTACGGTCTGGCTGATTTAACATCAGAAAGAGTCTATGGAATATATAGTTGAGTATATGGAATATATAGGGCCAGAAATATATAATTAGTAGGTCAATTAATGTTTTCTGAATGGCTTGATGTAACATAAGGAGGAGTCAATAAGTATGTATAGTAACTTAATATTTGAGGACTCTTCGGCCAGAAAGATATTCAAGAGGTTGTAATGGACTACGGTCTGGCTGATTTAACATAAAAAGGAGTCTATGAGAATATATAGTTGAACATTTTTTGTGGACCTCTTGGTCAGAAATATGATCAGAAGGTCAAATATGGACTTCTGTACAGCCATAACATGTAAAAAAAAAAAAAGGGAACCAGATGGGAAGCCGTTTAGTTTGTATAGTGTTCATCATCGAGGAATCTTGGGCCAGAAATATATTATTAGTAGGTCAATTAATGCCTTTTGAATGGCTTGATGTAAGGAGTCAATAAGTATGTATAGTAACTTAATATTTGAGGACTCTTCTGCCAGAAAGATATTCAATAAGTCATATATAGTTGAAGAATATATAGTTGAACATTTTTTGTGGACTCCTTGGCTAGAAACATGTTCAGTAGGTCCAATATGGACTTCTTTACAGCCATAACATGTAAAAAAACCAACAACAAAAAAAACAAACACAAAAAACCTTAAAAAGAAAAAAATTTGTGGACCCTTTGGCCAGAAATGGGAATCAGATGGGATAGTATAAGTATAGTATAAGTTCATCATCGAGGACTCTTGGCCCTGAAATACATACTTTTTTTAAAAAATTTTTTTTGTCAAACAGAAATAGGAATTAGAAGGTAAGTCAATGAGTATATTATAGTAGGTTAATTTTCAAGGACTCTGGTCAAAAAAATGTTCAGTAGGTCAAATATGGACTACTGTCAGGCTGATTTAACATAAAAATAGAGCCTATGAGAATATATAGTTGAACATTTTTTGTGGACCTCTTGGTCAGAAATATGTTCAGAAGGTCAAATATGGACTTCTGTATAGCCATAACATGTAAAAAAAAAAAAAAAAGGGGAATCATATGGGAAGCCATTGAGTTTGTATAGAAAGTTCATCATCGAGGAATTAATGTCTTCTGAATGGCTTGATGTAAAAAATAAAAAAAAAAACTTAAAAAAAAACTTTTGTGGACCCTTTGGCCAAAAATGGGAATCAGACTGGATAGTATAAGTATAGTATAAGTTCATCATCGAGGAATTTTGGGCCAGAAATATATACTTTTTTTTTTTTTAAACTTAAACAAAAAAACCTTTTGTGGACCCTTTGGACAGAAACGGGAATCAGAAGATAAGTCAATGAGTATATATAGTAGGTTAATTTTCAAAGACTCTGGTCAAAAAAATGTTCAGTAGGTCAAATATGGACTACTGTCTGGCTGATTTAACATAAAAAGGAGTCTATGAGAATATATAGTTGAACATTTTTTGTCGACCTCTTGGTCAGAAATATGTTCAGAAGGTCAAATATCTCTTTATATTTATTCTTTATAGCCATGACATGTAAAAAAAAACAAAAAAACAAATGGGAATGAGATGGGAAACCGTTGAGTTTGTATAGTGTTCATCATCGAGGAATCTTGGGCCAGAAATATATAATTAGTAGGTCAATTAATGTCTTCTGAATGGCTTGATGTAACATAAGGAGGAGTTAATAAGTATGTATAGTAACTTAATATTTGAGGACTCTTCGGCCAGAAAGATTTTCAATAGGTCATAATGGACTACAGTCTGGCTGATTTTTTTTTTAAAACAAACAAAAAAACATTTTGTGGACCCTTTGGACAGAAACGGTAATCAGAAGGTAAGTCAATGAGTACATATAGTAGGTTAATTTTCAAGGACTCTGGTCAAAAAAATGTTCAGTAGGTCAAATATGGACTACTGTCAGGCTGATTTAACATAAAAAGGAGAGCCTATGAGAATATATAGTTGAACATTTTTGTGGACCTCTTGGTCAGAAATATGTTCTGAAGGTCAAATATGGACTTCTGTATAGCCATGACATGTAAAAAAAACAAAAAAACAAATGGGAATGAGATGGGAAACCGTTGAGTTTGTATAGTGTTCATCATCGAGGAATCTTGGGCCAGAAATATATAATTAGTAGGTCAATTAATGTCTTCTGAATGGCTTGATGTAACATAAGGAGGAGTCAATAAGTATGTATAGTAACTTAATATTTGAGGACTCTTCGGCCAGAAAGATTTTCAATAGGTCATAATGGACTACAGTGTGGCTGATTTTTTTTTTAAAACAAACAAAAAAACATTTTGTGGACCCTTTGTGGACAGAAATAGTAATCAGAAGTTGTCAATGCGTATATATAGTAGGTTAATTTTCAAGAACTCTTCGGCCAGAAAGATATTCAGTAGGTCATAATGGACTACGGTCTGGCTGATTTAACATCAGAAAGAGTCTATGGAATATATAGTTGAGTATATGGAATATATAGGGCCAGAAATATATAATTAGTAGGTCAATTAATGTTTTCTGAATGGCTTGATGTAACATAAGGAGGAGTCAATAAGTATGTATAGTAACTTAATATTTGAGGACTCTTCGGCCAGAAAGATATTCAAGAGGTTGTAATGGACTACGGTCTGGCTGATTTAACATAAAAAGGAGTCTATGAGAATATATAGTTGAACATTTTTTGTGGACCTCTTGGTCAGAAATATGATCAGAAGGTCAAATATGGACTTCTGTACAGCCATAACATGTAAAAAAAAAAAAGGGAACCAGATGGGAAGCCGTTTAGTTTGTATAGTGTTCATCATCGAGGAATCTTGGGCCAGAAATATATTATTAGTAGGTCAATTAATGCCTTTTGAATGGCTTGATGTAAGGAGTCAATAAGTATGTATAGTAACTTAATATTTGAGGACTCTTCTGCCAGAAAGATATTCAATAAGTCATATATAGTTGAAGAATATATAGTTGAACATTTTTTGTGGACTCCTTGGCTAGAAACATGTTCAGTAGGTCCAATATGGACTTCTTTACAGCCATAACATGTAAAAAAACCAACAACAAAAAAAACAAACACAAAAAACCTTAAAAAGAAAAAAATTTGTGGACCCTTTGGCCAGAAATGGGAATCAGATGGGATAGTATAAGTATAGTATAAGTTCATCATCGAGGACTCTTGGCCCTGAAATACATACTTTTTAAAAAAAAAAATTTTTGTCAAACAGAAATAGGAATTAGAAGGTAAGTCAATGAGTATATTATAGTAGGTTAATTTTCAAGGACTCTGGTCAAAAAAATGTTCAGTAGGTCAAATATGGACTACTGTCAGGCTGATTTAACATAAAAATAGAGCCTATGAGAATATATAGTTGAACATTTTTTGTGGACCTCTTGGTCAGAAATATGTTCAGAAGGTCAAATATGGACTTCTGTATAGCCATAACATGTAAAAAAAAAAAAAAAAAGGGGAATCATATGGGAAGCCATTGAGTTTGTATAGAAAGTTCATCATCGAGGAATTAATGTCTTCTGAATGGCTTGATGTAAAAAATAAAAAAAAAACCTTAAAAAAAAACTTTTGTGGACCCTTTGGCCAAAAATGGGAATCAGACTGGATAGTATAAGTATAGTATAAGTTCATCATCGAGGAATTTTGGGCCAGAAATATATACTTTTTTTTTTTTTAAACTTAAACAAAAAAACCTTTTGTGGACCCTTTGGACAGAAACGGGAATCAGAAGATAAGTCAATGAGTATATATAGTAGGTCAATTTTCAAAGACTCTGGTCAAAAAAATGTTCAGTAGGTCAAATATGGACTACTGTCTGGCTGATTTAACATAAAAAGGAGTCTATGAGAATATATAGTTGAACATTTTTTGTCGACCTCTTGGTCAGAAATATGTTCAGAAGGTCAAATATCTCTTTATATTTATTCTTTATAGCCATGACATGTAAAAAAAAAACAAAAAAACAAATGGGAATGAGATGGGAAACCGTTGAGTTTGTATAGTGTTCATCATCGAGGAATCTTGGGCCAGAAATATATAATTAGTAGGTCAATTAATGTCTTCTGAATGGCTTGATGTAACATAAGGAGGAGTTAATAAGTATGTATAGTAACTTAATATTTGAGGACTCTTCGGCCAGAAAGATTTTCAATAGGTCATAATGGACTACAGTCTGGCTGATTTTTTTTTTAAAACAAACAAAAAAACATTTTGTGGACCCTTTGGACAGAAACGGTAATCAGAAGGTAAGTCAATGAGTACATATAGTAGGTTAATTTTCAAGGACTCTGGTCAAAAAAATGTTCAGTAGGTCAAATATGGACTACTGTCAGGCTGATTTAACATAAAAAGGAGAGCCTATGAGAATATATAGTTGAACATTTTTGTGGACCTCTTGGTCAGAAATATGTTCTGAAGGTCAAATATGGACTTCTGTATAGCCATAACATGTAAAAAAAAAAAAAAAAAAAAAAAAAATGGGAATCATATGGGAAGCCGTTGAGTTTGTATAGTAAGTTCACCATCGAGGAATTAATGTCTTCTGAATGGCTTGATGTAAAAAATAAAAAAAAACCTTAAAAAAACCTTTTGTGAACCCTTTGGACAGAAATGGGAATCAGAAGGTAAGTCAATGACTATATATAGTAGGTTAATTTTCAAGGACTCTGGTCAAAAAAATGTTCAGTAGGTCAAATATGGACTACTGTCTGGCTGATTTAACATAAAAAAAGAGTCTATGAGAATATATAGTTGAACATTTTTTGTGAACCGCTTGGTCAGAAATATGTTCAGAAGGTCAAATATGGACTTCTTTATAGCCATGACATGTAAAAAAAACAAAAAAACAAATGGGAATGAGATGGGAAACCGTTGAGTTTGTATAGTAAGTTCATCATCGAGGAATCTTGGGCCAGAAATATATAATTAGTAGGTCAATTAATGTCTTCTGAATGGCTTGATGTAACATAAGGAGGAGTCAATAAGTATGTATAGTAACTTAATATTTGAGGACTCTTCGGCCAGAAAGATTTTTCAATAGGTCATAATGGACTACAGTCTGGCTGATTTTTTTTTTTAAAACAAACAAAAAAACATTTTGTGGACCCTTTGTGGACAGAAATAGTAATCAGAAGTTGTCAATGCGTATATATAGTAGGTTAATTTTCAAGAACTCTTCGGCCAGAAAGATATACAGTAGGTCATAATGGACTACGGTCTGGCTGATTTAACATCAGAAAGAGTCTATGGAATATATAGTTGAGTCTATGGAATATATAGGGCCAGAAATATGTAATTAGTAGGTCAATTAATGTTTTCTGAATGGCTTGATGTAACATAAGGAGGAGTCAATAAGTATGAATAGTAACTTAATATTTGAGGACTCTTCGGCCAGAAAGATATTCAAGAGGTCATAATGGACTACGGTCTGGCTGATTTAACATAAAAAAGGAGTCTATGAGAATATATAGTTGAACATTTTTTGTGGACCTCTTGGTCAGAAATATGATCAGAAGGTCAAATATGGACTTCTGTATAGCCATAACGTGTAAAAAAAAAAAGAAAAAAAAAAAAGGGAACCGGATGGGAAGCCGTTGAGTTTGTATAGTTCATCATCGAGGAATCTTGGGCCAGAAATATATAATTAGTAGGTCAATTAATGTCTTCTGAATGGCTTGATGTAACATAAGGAGGAGTCAATAAGTATGTATAGTAACTTAATATTTGAGGACTCTTCGGCCAGAGAGAAATTCACTAGGTCATAATGGACTACGGTCTGGCTGTTTTAACATCAGAAAGAATCTATGGAATATATAGTTGACGACCTTTTGTGGACCCCTTGGCTAGAAACATGTTCAGTAGGTCCAATATGAACTTCTGTATAGCCATAACACGTAAAAAAAACAACAACAAAAAAACAAACACAAAAAACCTTAAAAAGAAAAAATTTTGTGGACCCTTTTGCCAGAAATGGGAATCAGATGGGATAGTATATGTATAGTATAAGTTCATCTTCGAGGAATCTTGGGCCAGAGATATATACTGTTTTTTTTTTTAAACTTAAACAACAAAACCTTTTGTGGACCCTCTGGAGAGAAATGGGTGTCAATGAATATATATAGTAGGTTAATTTTCAAGGACTCTGGTCAAAACAATGTTCAGTATGTCAAATTATGGACTACTCTCTGGCTGATTTAACATAAAAAGTAGTCTATGAGAATATATAGTTGAATATTTTTTTGTGGACCTCTTGGTCAGAAATATGTTCAGAAGGTCAAATATGGATTTCTGTATAGCCATAACATGATGTAAGAAAACAACAACAAAAAAAAAAAAAAACACTAAAAAACTTAAAAAAAAACCTTTTGGGGACACTTTGGCCAGAAATGGGAATCAGATGGGAAGTCATTGAGTTTGTGTAGCATAAGTTCATCATCGAGGACTCGGGCCAGAAATATATAATTAGTAGGTCAATTAATGTCTTCTGAATGGCTTGATGTAACATGAGGAGTCAATAAATATGTATAGTAACTTAATATTTGAGGACTCTTCGGTCAGAGAGAAATTCACTAGGTCATAATGGACTACGGTCTGGCTGTTTTAACATCAGAAAGAATGGAATATATAGTTGACAACCTTTTGTGGACCCCTTGGCAAGAAACATGTTCAGTAGGTCCAATATGGACTTCTGTACAGCCATATGTAAAAAAAAACAAAACGAAAAACTACAACTACAACAAAAACAAACACAAAAAAACCTTAAAAAAAACTATTGTGGACCCTTTTGGCCAGAAATGGGAATCAGAAGGTAAAACAATGAGTATATATAGTAGGTTAATTTTCAAGGACTCTGGTCAAAAAAATGTTCAGTAGGTCAAATATGGTATATTGTCTAGCTAATTTAACATCAGAAGGAATCTTTGAGAATACATACTTGAAAACCTTTTGTGGATACCTTGGCCAGAAATATGTTCAGAGGTCAAACATGGACTACTGTCTGGCCGATTTAACATCAGAAGAATCTTGAGAATCTATATTTGAAAACCTGTTGTGGACCCCTTGGCCAGAAATATGTTCAGTAGGTCAAATATTGTCTTCTGAATGGCTTGTTGTAACGTAAGGAGTCAATGAGTATGTATAGTAACTTAACATTTGAGGACTCTTTGGCCCTAAAGATGTTCAAAGGTCATAATGGAATATGGTCTGGCTGATTTAACATAAGAAGAAGTCTATAAGAATATATGTTGAAAATGTTTTGTTGACCTCTTGGTCAGAAATATGTTCAGTAGGCCAAATATGGACTACTGTCTGGCTGATTTAACATAAAAAAGGAGTCTATAAGAATATATAAGTTGAACATTTTTTGTGGACCTCTTGGTCAGAAATATGTTCACATGGTCAAATATGGACTTCTGTATAGCCATAATATGTAAAAAACAACAACAACAACAACAACAAAATCTTAGTACTTATCTCATCAATGCACAACAAGTTCTTGTATGCAATGCAAAAGCAATTATCTCTCCAATGCACAACGAGTTCTTTTGTGCAATGCAAAAACTATTATCCTTCAATGCACAACAAGTTCTAGTATGCAATGCAAAAGCAATTATCTCTTCAGTGCACAACGAGTTCTTGTATGCAATGCAGTGCAAAGCACTTATCTCTTAAATGCACAACGATATGTTGTATGCAATGCAAACGCACATATCTTTTCCAATGCACGTGTTCTTGTATGCAATGCAAAATAAGGAGTCAATAAGTATGTATAGTAACTTAATATCTGAGGACTCTCCTGCCAGAAAGATGTTCAATAGGTCATAATGGGACTATGGATTTAACATGAGGAGTCAATAGGAATGTATAGAACGTTCATGATTGAGGACCTTTGTGACAGAAATATGTTCAGTAGTTTAACTATGGACAAGGGTCTGGCAATTGCTAATGCACTTTGCACATTTAAAGAAGAATGCACAACGTATTCTTGTATGCAGTGGAAAATCTTATTATGCAATGTGCATATTTTCCAATGCACGTTTATGCATTGCAATGCAAAGCACTTATCTCTTCAATGCACAAAGAGATTTTGTATGCAATGCAATGCAAATGCACTTATCGCTTCAATGCAAAAGCAATAATCTCTTCAATGCACAACTTCTTTGTAATGCAAAAGCACTTATCTCTTCAGTGTACAGCGAGTTCTTGTGTGCATTGCACTGCAAAAGCACTTTTCTCTTCAATGCACGAGTTTTTGTATGCAATGCAAAAGTACTTATCTCTTGGCACAACGAGTTCTTGTGTGCAATGCAAATGCACAAGGAGTTCTTTTATGCAATGCAAAAGCACTCATCTCTTTAGTGCACAACGAATTCTTGTATGCAATACAAAAGCACTTATCTCTTCATTGCACAACGAGATCTTGTATGCAATGCAAAAATACTTTTCAATGCACAACGAGTTCTTGTTTGCAATGCAAAAACTCACTCATCTCTTTAGTGTACAACGAGTTCTTGTATGCAATGCAAAAGTACTTATCTCTTCAAAGCACAACGAATTCGTGTATGCATTGCAAAAACACTCATCTCTTTAGTGCACAACGAGTTCTGTATGCAATGCAATGCAAAGCACATATCTCGTCAATCCACTACGAGATTGTGTATGCATTTCAAAAATACTTATTTCTTCAATGCATAAGTTGTTTTTGTATGCAATGCAAAAGCACTCATCTCTTTAGTGCACAACGAGTTTTTGTATGCAATACAAAACCAATTATCTCTAGAATGCACAACATGATCTTGTTTGCAATGCAAAAGCACTTTTCTCTTCAATGCACAACGAACTTTTCTTGTATACAATGCAAAAGCACTTATCTCTTATAATGAACGACTTCATGTATGCAATGCAAACGCACTTATCTTTTCAAATGCACATGTTCTTGTATGCAATGCAAAAGCAATTATCTCTTCAATGCACAACATGTTCTTCTATGCAATGCAAAAGCTATTTTATCTTCAATGCACAAGTTCTTGTATGCAATATAAAGCAATTATCTCTAGAATGCACAACAAGTTCTTGCATGCAATGTAAAGGCAATTATATCGTCAATGCACAACGAGAACTTGTTTGCAATGCAAAAGCAATTATCTCTTCAATGCACAAGTTCTTGTATGCAATGCATTCATCTCTACAATGCACAACGAGATCTTGGATGCAATATAAAAATACTTATCTCTTCAATGCACAACGAATTCTTGTATGCAATGCAAAGGATATTATCTCTTCAATGCACAAGTTCTTGTATGCAATGCAAAAGCTATTATCTCTTGAATGCACAAGTTCTTGTATGCAATGCAAAAGCAATTATCTCTTGAATGCACAACATGTTCTTCTATGCAATGCAAAAGCAATTATCTCTTGAATGCACAACAAGTTCTTCTATGTAATGCAAAAGCAATTATCGTTTCAACGCACAAGCAGTTCTTGTACGCAATGCAATAGCAATTATCGTTTCAATGCACAAGGAGTTCTTGTATGCAATACAAAAGCACTTATCTCTTCATTGCACAACGAGTTCTTGTATGCAATGCAAAAGTACTTATCTTTTCAATGCACATCTAATTCTTGTATGCAATGCGAAAGCAATTATCTCTCAATGCACAACACGTTTTTGTTTGCAATGTAAAAGCACTTTCTCTTCAAAGCACAACGAATTCTTGTATGTATTGCAAAGGCACTCATCTCTTCAGTGCACAACGAGTTCTGATGCAATGCAGTGCAAAGCACAATTCTCGTCAATGCACGAGTTTGTGTATGCATTGCAGAAATACTTTTTTCTTCAATGCACAAGGTGTTTTTGTATGCAATGCAAAAGCACTCATCACTTTAGTGCACAACGAGTTTTTGTATACAATGCAAAAGCAATTATGTCTTCAATGCACAACACGTTCTTGTTTGCAATGCACAACGATCTTTTCTTGTATACAATGCAAAAGCACTTATCTTTTATAATGAACGATTTCATGTATGCAATGCAAACGCACTTATCTTTTCAAATGCACGTGTTCTAATATGCAATGCAAAAGCAATTATCTCTTCAATGCACAAGTTATTGTATGCAATGCAATGCACTTATCTCTACAATGCACAACGAGATCTTGGATGCAATGAAAAAATATTTATCTCTTCAATGTACAACGAGTTCTTGTGTGCAATGCAAAAGCTATTATCTCTTCAATGCACATTGAGTTGTTGTATGCAATGCAAAAGCTATTATCTCTTCAATGCATAACAAGTTCTTATATGCAATGCGAAAGCACTCATCTCTTTAGTGCACAACGAGTTCTTGTATGCAATGCAAAAGCAATTATCCTTTCAATGCACAAGGTGTTATTGTGTGCAATGCAAAAGCAATTATCTCTTCAATGCACAGTTTTTTTGCAATGCAAAAGCACTTATCTATTCAATGCACAAGAAGTTCTTTTGTATGCAGTGCAAAAGCACTCATCTCTTTAGTTCACAATGAGTTCTTGTATGCAATGCAAAAGTACTCATCTCTTCAATGCACAAGGAGTTCTTGTATGCAATGCAAAAGCAATTATCGTTTCAATGCACAGAGTTCTTGTTTGCAGTGCAAAAACAATTATCGTTTCAATGCACAAGGAGTTCTTTTATACAATGCAAAAGCAATTATCTCTTGAATGCACAACAAGTTCTTGTATGCAATGCAAAAGCAATTATCTCTTGAATGCACAAAGTGTTCTTGTATGCAATGCAATAGCAATTATCGTTTCAATGCACAAGGAATTCTTGTATGCAATACAAAATCACTTATCTCTACATTGCACAACAAGTTCTTGTATGCAATGCAAAAGTACTTATCTCTTCAAAGCACAACGAATTCTTGTATGCATTGCAAAAGCACTCATCTCTTTAGTGCACAACGAGTTCTGTATGCAATGCAAAAGTACTCATCTCTTCAATGCACAAGGAGTTCTTGTATGCAATGCAAAAGCAATTATCTCTTGAATGCATATCTCGTCAATGCACGAGTTTGTGTATGCATTGCAGAAATACTTATTTCTTCAATGCACAAGGTGTTTTTGTGTGCAATGCAAAATCACTCATCTCTTTAGTGCACAACGAGTTTTTGTATACAATGCAAAAGCAATGATATCTTCAATGCACAACACGTTCTTGTTTGCAATGCAAAAGCACTTATCTCTTCAATGCACAAGTTCTTTTGTATGCAGTGCAAATGCACTAATCTCTTTAGGGCACAACGAGTTCTTGTATGCAGTGCAAAATCACTTATCTCTTCAATGCACAAGGAATTCTTGTATGCAATACAAACGCACTTTTCTCGTTAAAGCACAACGAGATCTTGTATGCAATGCAATTATCTCTTCAATGCACAAGGAGATTTGTATGCAATGCAACAGGAATTATCTCTTTAATGCACAACAAGTTCTTGTATGCAATGCAAAAGCAATTATCTCTCAATGCACAACACGTTCTTGTTTGCAGTGTAAAAGCACTTGTCTTCAAAGCACAAGTTGTTCTTATATGCATTGCAAAAGCACTCATCTCTTCAGTGAACAACGACTTTTCTATGCAATGTAGTGCAAAGCACATATCTCATCAATGCACAAGGAGTTCTAGTATGCAATGCAAAAGTTCTTATCTCTTGAATGCACAACATGTTCTTGTATGCAATGCAAAAGCAATTATCACTTCAGTGCACAATGAGCTGTTCTAGTATTCAATGAAAATCACTTATTTTCAATGCTAGAGCTCTTGTCTGCAGTGCAAACGCACTTATCTTTTCAAATGCAAGTGTTCTTTGCATGCAAAGCAAAAGCACTTTTCTCTTCAATGCGCAACGAGATCTTGTATGCAATGCAAATGCACTTATCTCTTCGATGCACAAGGAGTTCTTGTATGCAATGCAAAAGCAATTATCTCTTGAATGCACAACGAGTTCTTGTTTGTAATGTAAAAGCACTTCTCTCTTCAATGAACAAGGAGTTCTATGCAATGCAAAAGCACTAATTTCTTCAGTGCACAACGAGTTCTTTTATGCAATGCAAAAGGACTTACCTCTTCAATGCACAAGTTCTTGTTTGCAATGCAAAAGCACTTATCTCTTCAATGCACAAGTTCTTTTGTATGCAGTGCAAATGCACTAATCTCTTTAGGGCACAACGAGTTCTTGTATGCAGTGCAAAATCACTTATCTCTTCAATGCACAAGGAATTCTTGTATGCAATACAAACGCACTTTTCTCGTTAAAGCACAACGAGATCTTGTATGCAATGCAATTATCTCTTCAATGCACAAGGAGATTTGTATGCAATGCAACAGGAATTATCTCTTTAATGCACAACAAGTTCTTGTATGCAATGCAAAAGCAATTATCTCTCAATGCACAACACGTTCTTGTTTGCAGTGTAAAAGCACTTGTCTTCAAAGCACAAGTTGTTCTTATATGCATTGCAAAAGCACTCATCTCTTCAGTGAACAACGACTTTTCTATGCAATGTAGTGCAAAGCACATATCTCATCAATGCACAAGGAGTTCTAGTATGCAATGCAAAAGTTCTTATCTCTTGAATGCACAACATGTTCTTGTATGCAATGCAAAAGCAATTATCACTTCAGTGCACAATGAGCTGTTCTAGTATTCAATGAAAATCACTTATTTTCAATGCTAGAGCTCTTGTCTGCAGTGCAAACGCACTTATCTTTTCAAATGCAAGTGTTCTTTGCATGCAAAGCAAAAGCACTTTTCTCTTCAATGCGCAACGAGATCTTGTATGCAATGCAAATGCACTTATCTCTTCGATGCACAAGGAGTTCTTGTATGCAATGCAAAAGCAATTATCTCTTGAATGCACAACGAGTTCTTGTTTGTAATGTAAAAGCACTTCTCTCTTCAATGAACAAGGAGTTCTATGCAATGCAAAAGCACTAATTTCTTCAGTGCACAACGAGTTCTTTTATGCAATGCAAAAGGACTTACCTCTTCAATGCACAAGTTCTTGTTTGCAATGCAAAAGCAATTATGTCTTCAATGCACGAGTTCTTGTATGCAATGCAAAATCACTTTCTTCAATGCACTACGAGATCTTGTATGCAATGCAATGCAAATGCACTAATCTCTTCAATACACAACGAGATCATGTATGCAATGCAAAAGCAATTATCTCTTCAATACGCAAGTTCTTTTATGCAATGCAAAATCAATTATCTCATCAATGCAGTGTTTATGAAATGGAAACTCTTGTATGCAATGGAATCTTTTCAAATGCACGTTTATGCTTTGCAATGCAAAAGCACTTATCTCTTTAATGCACAAGGAGTTCTTGTATGCAATGCAAAATACGCACTCATCTCTTTAGTGCACAACGAGTTATTGCATGCAATTCAAAAGTAATTATCTCTTCATTGCACAAGGAGTTCTTGAATGCAATGTAGAAGCACTTATCTCTTGAATGCACAACGAGTTTTTGTATGCAATGCAAAAGCAAATATCTCTTCAATGTACAAAAATATATTGTATGCAATGCGAATGCGCTTATCTGTCAATAAACAACTAGAACTTGTAAGCATTGCAATGCAAAAGCACTTTTCTCTTCAATGCACAACGTGTTTATGCAATGGAAAATCTTGTATGCAATGCACGTCTTTTCCAATGCACGTTTATGCATTGCAATGCAAAAGCACTTACTTCTTCAATGCACAACGAGATCTTGTATGCATTGCAATGCAAAAGCACTTTTCTCTTCAATGCAAAACGAATTCTTGTGTGCAATGCAATCGCACTTATCTTTTCCAGTGCACTTGTTCTTATATGAAATGCAAAATAAAGCGTCAATAATTATGTATAGAAATTTAATATTTGAGGACTCTTCTGCCAGAAAGTTGTTCAATAGGCCATAAGGGGACTATGGATTTAACATGAGAAGGAATCAATGGGAATGTTATAGAACGTTCATGATTGAGGACTCTTGTGCCAGAAATATGTTCAGTAGGTCAACTATGAACAATGGTCTGGCAATGCTAATGCACTTTGCACATTTAAAGAAGAATGCACAACGTGTTGTGGTATGCAATGGAAAATCTTGTATGCAATGTAAATATTTTCCAATGCACGTTTATGCATTGCAATGCAAAAGCACTTTTCTCTTCAGTGCACAACGAGATCTTGTATGCAATGCAAACTCACTTATCTTTTCCAATGTACGTGTTCTTGTATGCAATGCAAACGCACTTATCTTTTAATGCACAACAAGCTCTTTTATGCATTGCAGAAGCACTTTTCTCTCCAATGCACAACGAGTTCTTGTGTGTAATGCAAACGCACTTATCTTTTCCAATGCACGTGATCTTGTATGCAATGCAAAAGCATATGGTCTTCTGTTTGGCTTGATGTAATGTAAAAAGGAGTCAATGAGTATGTATAGTTTATAATAATATTAGTATATAAATTTAATATTTGAGGACTCTTCGGCCAGAAAGATGTTCAAAGGTCATAATGAAATATGGTCTGGCTGATTTAACATAAGAATTAGTCTATAAGAATATATAAGTTGAAAATATTTTGTTGACCTCTTGGTCAGAAATATGTTCAGAAGGTCAAATATGGACTTCTGTATAGCCATAAAATGTAAAAAAAAAAAAAAAGAGAGAATCAGATGGGAAGCTGTTGAGTTTGTATAGTGTTCATCATCGAGGAATCTTGGGCCAGAAATATATAATTATTATGTCAATTAATGTCTTCTGAATGGCTTGATGTAACATAAGGAGGAGTCAATAAGTATATATAGTAACTTAATATTTGAGGACTCTTCGGCCAGAAAGATATTCAATAGGTCATAATGGACTACGGACTGGCTGATTTAACATCAGACAGAGTCTATGGAATATATAGTTGACAACCTTTTGTGGACCTCTTGGCCAGAAACATGCTCAGTAGGTCCTGGACTTCTGTACAGCCATATGTAAAAAAAAACAAAAAACCCAAAAAAACCTTAAAAAACGTTTTGTGGACTCTTTGGCCAGAAATGGGAATCTGATGGGATAGTATAAGTATAGTATGAGTTCATCATCGAGGACTCTTGTGGCTGAAATATATACTTTTTTTTTTTTTTAAACTTAAACAGAAAAACATTTTGTGGACCCTTTGGACAGAAATGGGAATCAGAAGGTGTCAATGAATATATACAGTAGTTTAATTTTCAAGGACTCTGGTCAAAAAAATGTTCAGTAGGTCAAATATGGACTACTGTCTTGCTGATTTAACATAAAAAGGAGTCTATGAGAATATATAGTTGAACATTTTTTGTGGACCTCTTGGTCAGAACTATGTTCAGAAGGTCCAATATGGACTTCTGTATAGCCATAACATGTAAAAAAACAAAAAACAAAAAGGAATCAGATGGGAAGCCATTGAGTTTGTATAGTAAGTTCATCATCGATGAATCTTGGGCCAGAAATATATAATTAGTAGGTCAATTAATGTCTTCTGAATGGCTTGATGTAGCATAAGGAGGAGTCAATAAGTATGTATAGTAACTTAATATTTGAGGAATCTTTGGACAGAAAGATGTTGAGTAGGTCATAAATGGACTACGGTCTGGCAGATTTAACGGGAATGTATAGAAAAATCATGATTGAGGACTCTTAGGCCAGAAATTTGTTCAGTTGGTCAAATATGGATTACTCTCTGGCTGATTTAACATAGGAGTCTATAAGAACTTATAGTTGAAAACTTTTATTGAGCTCTTGGTCAGAAATATGTTCAGAAGGTCAAATAAGCACTTCAGTATAACCATAACATGTAAGAAAACAACAAACAAACAAAAAAAACAAACACAAAAAACCTTAAAAAAAACCTTTTGTGGACCCTTTGGCCAGAAATGGGAATCAGAGTCAATGAGTTTTTGTAGTATAAGTTCATCATCGAGGACGCTTGGGCCAGAAATATATTGTTAGTAGGTCACATGGTCTTCTGAATGACTTAATGTAATATATGGAGGAGTCAATAAGTATGTATAGAAATTTAATATTTGAGGACTCTTCGGATAGAAAGATGTTCAATAGGTCATAATATACTATGGTCTGATTGATCTAACCTGAGAGGAGTCAATGGGAATGTATAGAAAAATCATGATTGAGGACTCTTGGACCACAAATTTGTTCAGTTGGTCAAATATTGATTACTGTCAGGCTGATTTAACATAAGAAGGAGTCTATAAGAATATATAGTTGAAAACTTTTTGTGGACCTCTTGTTCAGAAATATGTTCAGTGGGTGCAATATTGACTTCTGTATAGCCATAATATGTTATACATTTTTTTTCTTTTTAAACTTAAACAAAAAAACCTTTTGTGGACCCTTTGGACAGAAATGGGAATCAGAAGGTAAAACAATGAGTATATATAGTAGGTTCATTTTCAAGGACTCTGGTCAAAAAAATGTTCAGTAGGTCAAATATGGACTACTGTCTGGCTGATTTAACATCAGAAGGAATCTTTGAGAATAAATACTAGAAAACCTTTTGTGGACCCCTTGGCCAGAAATATGTTCAGTAGGTAAAATATGGACTACTGTCTTGCTGATTTAACATCAGAGGAATCTTTGAGAATCTATAGTTGAAAACCCTTTGTGGACCAATTGGCAAGAATAATGTTTAGTAGGTCAAATATGGTCTTCTGAATGGCTTGATGTAATGTAAGAAGGAGTCAATGATTATGTATAGTAACTTAATATTTGAGGACTCTTCGGCCAGAAAGATGTTCAAAGGTCATTATGGAATATGGTCTGGCTGATTTAACATAAGAAGGAGTCTATAAGAATATATAAGTTGAAATTTTTTTGTTGACCTCTTGGTCAGAAATATCTTCAGTAGGTCAAATATGGATTACTCTCTGGCTGATTTAACATAGAAGGAGTCTATAAGAACATATAGTTGAAAACTTTTTATTGAGGTCTTGGTCAGAAATATGTTCAGAAGGTCAAATAAGCACTTCAGTATAGCCATAACATGATGTAAGAAAACAACAACAACAAAAAAACAAACACAAAAAACCTTAAAAAAATCTTTTGTGGACCTTTTGGCCAGAAATGGGAATCAGATGGGAAGCTGTTGAGTTTGTATAGTAAGTTCATCATCGAGGAATCTTGGGCCAGAAATATATAATTAGTAGGTCAATTAATGTCTTCTGAATGGCTTTATGTAACGTAAGTAGGAGCCAATAAGTATGTATAGTAACTTAATATTTGAGGACTCTTCGGTCAGAAAGATGTTCAATAGGTCATAATATACTATGGTCTGACTGATCTAACCTGAAAGGAGTCAATGGGAATGTATAGAAAAATCATGATTGAGGACTCTTGGACCACAAATTTGTTCAGTTGGTCAAATATTGATTACTGTCAGGCTTATTTAACATAAGAAGGATAGAGAATATATAGTTGAAAACTTTTTGTGGACCTCTTGTTCAGAAATATATTCAGTGGGTCCAATATTGACTTCTGTATGGCCATAATGTTAAACATTTTTTTTTCTTTTTAAACTTAAACAAAAAAAACCTTTTGTGGACCCTTTGGCCAGAAATGGGAATCAGATGGGATAGTACAAGTATAGTATAAGTTCATCATCGAGGACTCTTGGCCCTGAAATACTTTTTTTTTTTTTTTTTAATCTTAAACAGAAAAAGGAATTAGAAGGTAAGTCAATGAGTATATATAGTAGGTTAATTTTCAAGGACTCTGGTCAAAAAACTGTTCAGTAGGTCAAATATGGACTACTGTCTGGCTGATTTAACATAAAAAGGAGTCTATGAGAATATATAGTTGAACATTTTTTGTGGACCTCTTGATCAGAAGTTCAAATATGGACTTCTGTATAGCCATAAAATGTAAACAAAAAAACAAAAAAAAAAAAAAAAAAAAATTGGGAGTCAGATGGGAAGCAATTGAGTTTGTATAGTAAGTTCATCATCGAGGAATCTTGGGCCAGAAATATATAATTAGTAGGCCAATTAATGTCTTCTGAATGGCTTGATGTAACATAAGGAGGAGTCAATAAGTATGTATAGTAACTTAATATTTGAGGACTCTTCGGCCAGAAAGACATTCAATAGGTCATAATGAACTACGGACTGACTGATTTAACATCAGAATGAATCTATGGAATATATAGTTGAAAACTTTTTGTGGACCTCTTGTTCAGAAATATGTTCAGTAGGTCCAATATTGACTTCTGTATAGCCATAATGTGTTATATTTTTTTTTTCTTTTTAAACTTAAACAAAAAAACCTTTTGTGGACCCTTTGGACAGAAATGGGAATCAGAAGGTAAAACAATGAGTATATATAGTAGGTTCATTTTCAAGGACTCTGGTCAAAAAAATGTTCAGTAGGTTAAATATGGACTACTGTCTGGCTGATTTAACATCAGAAGGAATCTTTGAGAATAAATACTTGAAAACCTTTAGTGGACCCCTTGGCCAGAAATATGTTCAGTAGGTAAAATATGGACTACTGTCTGGATGATTTAACATAAGAGGAATCTTTGAGAATCTATAGTTGAAAACCCTTTGTGGACCAGTTGGCAAGAGAGTCAATGAGTATGTATAGTAACTTAATATATGAGGATTCTTCGGCCAGAAAGATGTTCAGAGGTCATTATGGAATATGGTCTGGCTGATTTAACATAAGAAGGAGTCTATAAGAATATATAAGTTGAAATTTTTTTGTTGACCTCTTGGTCAGAAATATGTTCAGTAGGTGAAATATGGACCACTGTCTGGCTGAGTTAACATAAAAAGGAGTCTATGAGAATATATAGTTGAAAATTTTTTTGTGGACCTCTTGGTCAGAAATATGTTCAGAAGGTCAATTATGGACTTCTGTATAGTCATAACATGTAAAAAAAATAAAAAAAATAAAATAATGAGAATCAGATGGGAAGCCGTTGAGTTTGTATAGTAAGTTCATCATCGAGGAATCTTGGGCCAGAAATATATAATTAGTAGGTCAATTAATGTCTTCTGAATGGCTTGATGTAACATAATGAAGAGTCAATAAGTATGTATAGTAACTTAATATTTGAGGACTCTTCGGCCAGAAAGATATTCAATAGGTCATAATGGATTACGGTCTGGCTGATTTAACATCAGAAAGAATCTATGGAATATATAGTTGACAATCTTTTGTGGACCCCTTGGCTAGAAACATGTTCAGTAGGTCTAATATGGACTTCTGTACAGCCATAATATGTAAAAAAAATAAATAAATAAACAAGCACAAAAAACCTTAAAAAAACCTTTTGTGGACCCTTTGGCCAGAAATGGGAATCAGATGAGATAGTATAAGTGTAGTATAAGTTCATCATCGAGGAATCTTGGGCTTGAAATATATACTTTTTTTTTTTTTAACAAACAACAAAACCTTTTGTGGACCCTTTGGACAGAAATGGGAATCAGAAGGTAAGTCAATAAGTATATACAGCAGGGTAATTTTCAAGGACTCTGGTCAAAATTTTTTTCAGTAGGTCAAATATGGACTACTGTCTGACTGATTTAACATAAAAAGGAGTCTGTAAGAATATATTATTAAACATTTTTTGTGGCCATCTTGGTCAGAAATATGTTCAGAAGGTCAAATATGTACTTCTGTATAGCCATAATGTGTAAAAAAAAAAAAAAAAAAAAATGCGAATCAGATGGGAAGCCGTTGAGTTTGTATAGTGTTCATCATCGAGAAATCTTGGGCCAGAAATATATAATTAGTAGGTGAATTAATGTCTTCTGAATGGCTTGATGTAACATAAGGAGGAGTCAATATGTATAGTAACTTAATATTTGAGGACTCTTCGGCTAGAAAGATTTTCAGTAGGTCATAAATGGACTACGGTCTGGCAGATTTAACCTGACAGGAGTCAATGGGAATGTATAGAAAAAATCATGATTGAGGACTCTTGGACCACAAATTTGTTCAGTTGGTCAAATATTGATTGCTGTCATTCTGATTTAACATAAGAAGGAGTCTATGGAATATATAGTTGACAACCAATATGGTCCAATATGGTCTTCTGTACAGCCATAACATGTAAAAAGAAAACAAAACAAAACAAAAAACACAAAAAACCTTTAAAAAAAACCTTTTGTGGACCCTTTGGACAGAAATGGGAATCAGATGGGATAGTATAAGTATAGTATAAGTTCATCATCGAGGACTCTTGGGGCTGAAATAGATACATTTTTTTTTTTTTTTTAACTTAAACAAAAAACCTTTTGTGGACCCTTTGGACAGAAATAGAAATTAGAAGGTAAGTCAATGAGTATATATAGTAGGTTAATTTTCTAGGACTCTGGTCAAAAAAATGTTCAGTAGGTCAAATATGGACTACTGTCTGGCTGATTTAACATAAAAAAGGAGTCTATGAGAATATATAGTTGAACATTTTTTGTGGACCTCTTGATCAGAAGTTCAAATATGGACTTCTATAAAGCCATAAAATGTAAAAAAAAAAAAAAAAAAAAAAAAAAAAAACAAACAAAAAAAAAAATTATGGGAGTCAGATGGGAAGCCATTGAGTTTGTATAGTAAGTTCATCATCGAGGAATCTTGGGCCAGAAATATATAATTAGTAGGTCAATTAATGTCTTCTGAATGGCTTGATGTAACATAAGGAGGAGTCAATAAGTATGTATAGTAACTTAATATTTGAGGACTCTTCGGCCAGAAAGACATTCAGTAGGTCATAATGGACTACGGACTGACTGATTTAACATCAGAATGAATCTATGGAATATATAGTTGAAAACCCTTTGTGGACCAGTTGAGGACTCTTCGGCCAGAAAGACATTCAGTAGGTCATAATGGACTACGGACTGACTGATTTAACATCAGAGGAATCTTTGAGAATCTATAGTTGAAAACCCTTTGTGGACCAGTTGGCAAGAGAGTCAATGAGTATGTATAGTAACTTAATATTTGAGGACTCTTCGGCCAGAAAGATGTTCAAAGGTCATTATGGAATATGGTCTGGCTGATTTAACATAAGAAGGAGTCTATGAGAATATATAGTTGAACATTTTTTAGGACCTCTTGGTCAGAAATATGTTCAGAAGGTCAATTATGGACTTCTGTATAGCCATAACATGTAAAAAAAAAAATAATAATAATAATAATGAGAATCAGATGGGAAGCCGTTGAGTTTGTATAGTAAGTTCATCATCGAGGAATCTTGGGCCAGAAATATATAATTAGTAGGTCAATTAATGTCTTCTGAATGGCTTGATGTAACATAATGAAGAGTCAATAAGTATGTATAGTAACTTAATATTTGAGGACTCTTCGGCAAGAAAGATATTCAATAGGTCATAATGGATTACGGTCTGGCTGATTCAACATCAGAAAGAATCTATGGAATATATAGTTGACAATCTTTTGTGGACCCCTTGGCTAGAAACATGTTCAGTAGGTCTAATATGGACTTCTGTAGAGCCATAACATGTAAAAAAAAAAAAAAATCAATAAGCACAAAAAACCTTAAAAAAACCTTTTGTGGACCCTTTGGCCAGAAATGGGAATCAGATGAGATAGTATAAGTATAGTATAACTTCATCATCTAGGAATCTTGGGCTTGAAATATATACTTTTTTTTTTTTTAAACAAACAAAAAAACCTTTTGTGGACCCTTTGGACAGAAATGGGAATCAGATGGGATAGTATAAGTATAGTATAAGTTCATCATCAAGGACTCTTGGGGCTGAAATAGATACTTTTTTTTTTTTTACTTAAACAAAAAAAAAATTTGTGGACCCTTTGGACAGAAATGGGAATCAGAAGGTAAGTCAATAAGTATATACAGTATGTTAATTTTCAAGGACTCTGGTCAAAATTTTTTCAGTAGGTCAAATATGGACTACTGTCTGACTGATTTAACATAAAAAGGAGTCTATAAGAATATATTATTAAACATTTTTTGTGGCCATCTTGGTCAGAAATATGTTCAGAAGGTCAAATATGTACTTCTGTATAGCCATAATATGTAAAAAAAAAAAAAAAAAATGCGAATCAGATGGGAAGCCGTTGAGTTTGTATAGTGTTCATCATCGAGAAATCTTGGGCCAGAAATATATAATTAGTAGGTGAATTAATGTCTTCTGAATGGCTTGATGTAACATAAGGAGGAGTCAATATGTATAGTAACTTAATATTTGAGGACTCTTCGGCTAGAAAGATTTTCAGTAGGTCATAAATGGACTACGGTCTGGCAGATTTAACCTGACAGGAGTCAATGGGAATGTATAGAAAAATCATAATTGAGGACTCTTGGACCACAAATTTGTTCAGTTGGTCAAATATTGATTGATGTCATGCTGATTTAACATAAGAAGGAGTCTATGGAATATATAGTTGACAACCAATATGGTCCAATATGGTCTTCTGTACAGCCATAACATGTAAAAAGAAAAAAAAACACAAAAAAAAACACAAAAACACAAAAAAACCTTTTGTGGACCCTTTGGACAGAAATGGGAATCAGATGGGATAGTATAAGTATAGTATGTTCATCATCGAGGACTCTTGGGGCTGAAATAGACACTTTTTTTTTTTTTTTTTTAACTTAAACAAAAAACCTTTTGTGGAACCTTTGGACAGAAATAGAAATTAGAAGGTAAGTCAATGAGTATATATAGTAGGTTAATTTTCAAGGACTCTGGTCAAAAAAATGTTCAGTAGGTCAAATATGGACTACTGTCTGGCTGATTTAACATAAAAAGGAGTCTATGAAAATATATAGTTGAACATTTTTTGTGGACCTCTTGATCAGAAGTTCAAATATGGATTTCTGTATAGCCATAAAATGTAAAAAAAAATGGGAGTCAGATGGGAAGCCATTGAGTTTGTATAGTAAGTTCATCATCGAGGAATCTTGGGCCAGAAATATATAATTAGTAGGTCAATTAGTGTCTTCTGAATGGCTTGATGTAACATAAGGAGGAGTCAATAAGTATGTATAGTAACTTAATATTTGAGGACTCTTCGGCCAGAAAGACATTCAATAGGTCATAATGGACTACGGACTGACTGATTTAACATCAGAATGAATCTATGGAATATATAGTTGACAACCTTTTGTGTACCCCTTGGCCAGAAACATGTTCAGTAGGTCCAATATGGACTTCTGTACAGTCATAATATGTAATAAAAAAAATAAAAAAAAACTTAAAAAAAATTCCCTTTTGTGAACCCTTTGGCCAGAAATGGGAATCAGAAGGGATAGAATAAGTATAGTATAAGTTCATCATCGAGGAATCTTGGGCCAGAAATATATACATTTTTTTGTTTTTTTAAACTTAAACAAAAAAACCTTTTGTGGACCCTTTGGACAGAAATGGGAATCAAATGGGAAGTCAATGAGTTTGTGTAGTATAAGTTCATCATCGAGGACTCTTGGGCCAGAAATATATCGTTAGTAGGTCACATGGCCTTCTGAATGACTTGATGTAACATATGGAGGAGTCAATAAGTATGTATAGTAATTTAATATTTGAGGACTCTTCGGACAGAAAGATGTTCAATAGGTCATAATATACTATGGTCTGACTGATCTAACCTGAGAGGAGTCAATGGGAATGTATAGAAAAATCATGATTGAGGACTCTTGGACCACAAATTTGTTCAGTTGGTCAAATATTGATTTACTGTCAGGCTGATTTAACATAGAAGGAGTCTATAAGAACATATAGTTGAAAACTTTTTGTGGACCTCTTGTTCAGAAATATGTTCAGTAGGTCCAATATTGACTTCTGTATAGCCATAATATGTTATATATTTTTTTTCTTTTTAAACTTAAACAAAAAAACCTTTTGTGGACCCTTTGGACAGAAATGGGAATCAGAAGGTAAAACAATGAGTATATATAGTAGGTTCATTTTCAAGGACTCTGGTCAAAAAATGTTCAGTAGGTTAAATATGGACTACTGTCTGGCTGATTTAACATCAGAAGGAATCTTTGAGAGTAAATACTTGAAAACCTTTTGTGGACCCCTTGGCCAGAAATATGTTCAGTAGGTAAAATGGACTACTGTCTGGCTGATTTAACATAAGAGGAATCTTTAAGAAACTATAGTTGAAAACCCTTTGTGGACCAGTTGGCAAGAAAAATGTAGGTCAAATATGGTCTTCTGAATGGCTTGATGTAATGTAAGGAGTCAATGAGTATGTATAGTAACTTAATATTTGAGGACTCTTCGGCCAGAAAGATGTTCAAAGGTCATTATGGAATATGGTCTGGCTGATTTAACATAAGAAGGAGTCTATAAGAATATATAAGTTGAAATTTTTTTGTTGACCTCTTGGTCAGAAATATGTTCAGTAGGTGAAATACGGACTACTGTCTGACTGATTTAACATAAAAAGGAGTCTATAAGAATATATTATTAAAAATTTTTTGTGGCCATCTTGGTCAGAAATATGTTCAGAAGGTCAAATATGTACTTCTGTATAGCCATCATATGTAAAAAAAAAAAAAAAAAAAATGCGAATCAGATGGGAAGCCGTTGAGTTTGTATAGTGTTCATTATCGAGAAATCTTGGGCCAGAAATATATAATTAGTAGGTGAATTAATGTCTTCTGAATAGCTTGATGTAACATAAGGAGGAGTCAATATGTATAGTAACTTAATATTTGAGGACTCTTCGGCTAGAAAGATTTTCAGTAGGTCATAAATGGACTACGGTCTGGCAGATTTAACCTGACAGGAGTCAATGAGAATGTATAGAAAAATCATGATTGAGGACTCTTGGACCACAAATTTGTTCAGTTGGTCAAATATTGATTGCTGTCATGCTGATTTAACGTAAGAAGGAGTCTATGGAATATATAGTTGACAACCAATATGGTCTTCTCTACAGCCATAACATGTAAAAAGAAAACAAAACAAAAAAAAAACACAAAAACACAAAAACCCTTTAAAAAACCTTTTGTGGACCCTTTGGACAGAAATGGGAATCAGAAGGTAAAACAATGAGTATATATAGTAGGTTCATTTTCAAGGACTCTGGTCAAAAAATGTTCAGTAGGTTAAATATGGACTACTGTCTGGCTGATTTAACATCAGAAGGAATCTTTGAGAGTAAATACTTGAAAACCTTTTGTGGACCCCTTGGCCAGAAATATGTTCAGTAGGTAAAAAGGACTACTGTCTGGCTGATTTAACATAAGAGGAATCTTTGAGAATCTATAGTTGAAAACCCTTTGTGGACCAGTTGGCAAGAAAAATGTAGGTCAAATATGGTCTTCTGAATGGCTTGATGTAATGTAAGGAGTCAATGAGTATGTATAGTAACTTAATATTTGAGGACTCTTCGGCCAGAAAGATGTTCAAAGGTCATTATGGAATATGGTCTGGCTGATTTAACATAAGAAGGAGTCTATAAGAATATATAAGTTGAAATTTTTTTGTTGACCTCTTGGTCAGAAATATGTTCAGTAGGTGAAATACGGACTACTGTCTGACTGATTTAACATAAAAAGGAGTCTATAAGAATATATTATTAAACATTTTTTGTGGCCATCTTGGTCAGAAATATGTTCAGAAGGTCAAATATGTACTTCTGTATAGCCATAATATGTAAAAAAAAAAAAAAAAAAAAATGCGAATCAGATGGGAAGCCGTTGAGTTTGTATAGTGTTCATTATCGAGAAATCTTGGGCCAGAAATATATAATTAGTAGGTGAATTAATATCTTCTGAATAGCTTGATGTAACATAAGGAGGAGTCAATATGTATAGTAACTTAATATTTGAGGACTCTTCGGCTAGAAAGATTTTCAGTAGGTCATAAATGGACTACGGTCTGGCAGATTTAACCTGACAGGAGTCAATGAGAATGTATAGAAAAATCATGATTGAGGACTCTTGGACCACAAATTTGTTCAGTTGGTCAAATATTGATTGCTGTCATGCTGATTTAACATAAGAAGGAGTCTATGGAATATATAGTTGACAACCAATATGGTCTTCTCTACAGCCATAACATGTAAAAAGAAAACAAAACAAAAAAAAAACACAAAAACACAAAAACCCTTTAAAAAACCTTTTGTGGACCCTTTGGACAGAAATAGAAATTAGAAGGTAAGTCAATGAGTATATATAGTAGGTTAATTTTCAAGGACTCTGGTCAAAAAAATGTTCAGTAGGTCAAATATGGACTACTGTCTGGCTGATTTAACATAAAAAGGAGTCTATGAAAATATATAGTTGAACATTTTTTGTGGACCTCTTGATCAGAAGTTCAAATATGGATTTCTGTATAAGCCATAAAATGTAAAAATAAATAAATAAAATGGGAGTCAGATGGGAAGCCATTGAGTTTGTATAGTAAGTTCATCATCGAGGAATCTTGGGCCAGAAATATATAATTAGTAGGTCAATTAATGTCTTCTGAATGGCTTGATGTAACATAAGGAGGAGTCAATAAGTATGTATAGTAACTTAATATTTGAGGACTCTTCGGCCAGAAAGACATTCAATAGGTCATAATGGACTACGGACTGACTGATTTAACATCAGAAAGAATCTATGGAATATATATTTGACAATCTTTTGTGTACCCCTTGGCCAGAAACATGTTCAGTAGGTCCAATATGGACTTCTGTACAGTCATATGTAAAAAAAAAAAAAAAAAAACTTAAAAAAAACTTTTCCAATGCACGTGTTCTTGTATGCAATGCAAAATAAGGAGTCAATAAGTATGTATAGTAACTTAATATCTGAGGACTCTTCTGCCAGAAAGATTTTCAATAGGTCATAATGGGACTATGGATTTAACATGAGAAGGAGTCAATGGGAATGTATCGAACGTTCATGATTGAGGACTTTTGTGCCAGAAATATGTTCAGTAGGTCAACTATGGACAAGGGTCTGGCAATTGCTAATGCACTTTGCACATTTAAAGAAGAATGCACAACTTATTCTTGTATGCAATGGAAAATCTTGTATGCAATGTAAATGCACGTTTATGCATCTTCAATGCACAACGAGATCTTGTATGCAATGAAAACTCACTTATCTTTTCCAATGTACGTGTTCTTGTATGCAATGCAATGCAAATTCACTTATCGCTTCAATGCACAAGCAGAACATGTATGCAATGCAAAAGCAATTATCTCTTCAATGCACAAGTTCTTGTTTGCAATGCAAAAGCATTTATCTCTTCAGTGTACAGCGAGTTCTTGTGTGCATTGCACTGCAAAAGCACTTTTCTCTTCAATGCACATCGAGTTTTTGTGTGCAATGCAAAAATACTTAATCTCTTCAATGCACAACGAGTTTTTGTATGCAATGCAAAAAATACTTTCTTCAATGCACGAGTTTTTGTATGCAATGCAAAAATACTTATCTCTTCAATGCACAACGAGTTTTTGTATGCAATGCAAAAGCACTTATCTCTTCAGTGCACAAGTTCTTGTATTCAATGCAAAAATACTTAATCTCTTCAATGCACAAGGAGTTCTTGTATGCAATGCAAAAGCAATTATCTCTCCAATGCACAACGACATCTTGTTTGCAATGCAAAAGCACTTATCTCTTCAGTGCACAAGTTCTTGTATTCAATGCAAAAATACTTAATCTCTTCAATGCACAAGGAGTTCTTGTATGCAATGCAAAAGCAATTATCTCTCCAATGCACAACGAGATATTGGATGCAATGCACAAATACTTATCTCTTCAATGCACAACAAGTTCTTATATGCAATGCAAAAGCAATTATCTCTTCAATGCACAAGTTTTTGTATGCAATGCAATGCAATGCATTTATCTCTTCAATGCACAACGAAATCTTGTATGCAATGCAAAAGCAATTATATCTTCAGTGCACAAGGAGTTCTTGTTTGCAATGCAAAAGCACTCATCTGCACAACGAGATCTTGTTTGAAATGAAAAAGCACTTATCTCTTCAGTGCACAAGGAGTTCCTGTATGCAATGCAAAAGCAATTATCTCTTCAATGCACAAGTTCTTGTATGCAGTGCACAAATACATATCTCTTCAATGCACAACGAGTTCTTGTATGCAATGCAAAAGCTATTATCATTTCAATGCACAACGAGAGCTTGGATGCAATGCACAAATACTTATCTCTTCAATGCACAACAAGTTCTTCTATGCAATGCAAAAGCAATTATAGCTTCAGTGCACAAGGAGTTCTTCATTTAAACGAATGCAAAAGCACTCATCTCTTTAGTGCACAACGAGTTCTTATATGCAATGCAATAGCAATTATTGTTTCAATGCACAAGGAATTTTTGTATGCAATACAAAAGCACTTATCTCTTTATTGCACAACGAGTTCTTGTATGCAATGCAAAAGTACTTATCTCGTCAATGCACAACGAATTTGTGTATGCAACGCAAAAGCAATTATCTCTTCAATGCACAAGTTTTTGTATGCAATGCATTTATCTCTTCAATGCACAACGATTTCTTGTATGCAATGCAAAAGTACTCATCTCTTCAATGCACAAGGAGTTCTTGTATGCAGTTCAAAAGCAGTTTATATCTTCAATGCACAACGAGATCTTGTTAGCAATGCAAAAGCACTTATCTCTTCAGTGCATAAAGAGTTCTTTGTATGCAATGCAAAATCAATTATCTCTTAAATGCACAAGTTCTTGTATGCAATGCAATGCATTTATCTCTTCAATGCACAACGAGTTCTTGTATGTAATGCAAAAGCTATTATATCTTCAATGCACAACGTGTTCTTGTTTGCAATGCAAAAGCACTTATCTCTTCAATGCACAAGGAGTTATTGTATGCAATGCAAAAAAATCACTCATCTCTTTGTGCACGAGTTCTTGTTTGCAATGCAAAAGTAGTCATCTCTTAAATGCATAAGGAGATCCTGTATGCAATGCAAAAGTACTCATCTCTTCAATGCAAAGGAGTTCTTGTATGGAATGCAAAAGCAATTATCGTTTCAATGCACAACGAGTTCTTGTATGCAATGCAAAAACAATTATCGTTTCAATGCACAAGGAGTTCTTGTATGCAATGCAAAAGCACTTATCTCTTCATTGCACAACGAGATCTTGGATGCAATGCAAAAGCAATTATCTCTTGAATGCACAACGAGATCTTGGATGCAATGCAAAAGCAATTATCTCTTCAATGCACAACAAGTTCTTGTATGCAATGCAATAGCAATTATCTCTTCAGTGCATAAGGAGTTCTTTGTATGCAATGCAAAATCAATTATCTCTTAAATGCACAAGTTCTTGTATGCAATGCAAAAGCAATTATCGTTTCAATGCACAAGGAATTCATACAATACAAAAGCACATCTCTTCAATGCACAAGTTCTTGTATGTAATGCAAAAGCAATTATCTCTTCAATGCACAAGTTATTGTATGCAATGCGATGCAATGCACTTATCTCTTCAATGCACAACGAGTAATTGTATGCAATGTAAAAGCTATTATATCTTCAATGCACAAGGAGTTATTGCATGCAATGCAAAAAATCACTCATCTCTTTGTGCACGAGTTCTTGTATGCAATGCAAAAGCAATTATCGTTTTAATGCACAAGGAGTTCTTGTAAGCAATGCAATAGCAATTATCGTTTCAGTGCACAAGGAATTCTCATATGCAATGCAAAACTACTTAACTCTTCAATGCATAAGGAGTTCTTGTTTGCAATGCAAAAGTAGTCATCTCTTAAATGCACAAGGAGTTCCTGTATGCAATGCAAAAGTACTCATCTCTTCAATGCAAAGGAGTTCTTGTATGCAATGCAAAAGCAATTACAGTTTCAATGCACAACGAGTTCTTGTATGCAATGCAAAAACAATTATCGTTTCAATGCTCAAGAAGATCTTGTATGCAATGCAAAAGCTATTATCTCGTCAATGCACAACAATTTCTTGTATGCAATGCAAAAGCAATTATCTCTTGAATGCACAACAAGTTATTGTATGCAATGCAAAAGCAATTATCGTTTCAATGCACAAGGAATTCATACAATACAAAAGCACTTATCTCTTCATTGCACAATGAGTTCTTGTATGCAATGCAAAAGTACTTATCTTTTCAATGCACAAGGAGTTATTGTATGCAATGCAAAAAATCACTCATCTCTTTGTGCACGAGTTCTTGTATGCAATGCAAAAGCAATTATCTCTTGAATGCACAAAGAGTTCTTGTATGCAATGCAAAAGCAATTATCTCTTGAATGCACATCGAATTCTTGTATGCAATGCAAAAGCAATTATCATTTTAATGCACAAGGAGTTCTTGTATGCAATGCAAATAGCAATTATCGTTTCAGTGCACAAGGAATTCTCATATGCAATGCAAAACTACTTATCTATTCAATGCATAAGGAGTTCTTGTATGCAATGCAAAAGCAATTATCGTTTCAATGCACAACGAGATCTTGTATGCAATGCAAAAGTACTCATCTCTTAAATGCACAAGGAGTTCCTGTATGCAATGCAAAAGTACTCATCTCTTCAATGCAAAGGAGTTCTTGTATGCAATGCAAAAGCAATTATCGTTTCAATGCACAACGAGATCTTGTATGCAATGCAAAAGCTATTATCTCGTCAATGCACAACAGTTTCTTGTATGCAATGCAAAAGCAATTATCTCTTGAATGCACAACAAGTTATTGTATGCAATGCAAAAGCAATTATCGTTTCAATGCACAAGGAGTTCATACAATACAAAAGCACTTATCTCTTCATTGCACAATGAGTTCTTGTATGCAATGCAAAAGTACTTATCTTTTCAATGCACATCTAATTCTTGTATACAATGCAAACGCAATTATCTCTCAATGCACAACACGTTCTTGTTTGCAATGTAAAAGCACTTATCTCTTCAAAGCACAACGAATTCTTGTATGCATTGCAAAAGCACTCATCTCTTCAGTGCACAACGAGTTCTGTTTGCAATGCAGTGCAAAGCACATATCTCGTCAATGCACAACGAGTTTGTGTATGCATTGCAATAATACTTATTTCTTCAATGCACAAGATGTTTTTGTATGCAATGCAAAAGCTATTATATCTTCAGTGCACAAGGAGTTCTTGTATGCAATGCAAAAGCACTCATCTCTTTAGTGCACAACGAGTTCTTGTATGCAGTCCAAAGCACATCTCTTCAATGCGCAAGTTCTTGTATGTATTGCAAAAGTGCTTATCTTTTCAATGCACATCTAATTCTTGTATGCAATGCAAAAGCAGTCATCTCTTTAGTGCACGAGTTTTTGTATGCAACGCAAAAGCAATTATCTCTAGATGCACAAGAAGTTCTTGTATGCAATGCAAAAGCAATTATGTCTTCAATGCACAACACATTCTTGTTTGCAATGCAAAAGCACTTTTCTCTTCAATGCACAACAAGATCTTGTATGCAGTGCAATCATCTCTTCAATGCACAATGAGATTTGTATGCAGTGCAACAGCAATTATCTCTTCAATGCACAATAAGTTCTTGTATGCAATGCAAAATCAATTATCTCTCAGTGCACAACACGTTCTTGTTTGCAGTGTAAAAGCACTTATCTCTTCAAAGCACAAGTTGTTCTTGTATGCATTGCAAAAGCACTCATCTCGTCAATGCACAACGAGTTTGTGTATGCAATGCAAAAATACTTATTTCTTCAGTGCACAAGAAGTTCTAGTATGCAATGCAAAAGTTCTTATCTCTTGAATGCACAACAAGTTCTTGTATGCAATGCAAAACCAATTATCTTTTATGCACAACGATCTGTTCTTGTATACAATGCAAAAGCAATTATCTCTTCAATGCACAATGATCTGTTCTTGTATTCAATGAAAATCACTTATTTTCAAAGCTAGAGTTCTTGTATGCAATGCAAAAAACACATCTCTTTAGTGCACAAGTTTTTGTTTGCAGTGCAAAAGCACTTCTCTCTTCAATGAACAAGGAGTTCTATGCAATGCAAAAGCACTCATTTCTTCAGTGCACAACGAGTTCTTGTATGCAATGCATTGCAAAGCACTTTTCTCGTCAATGCACAACAAGTTATTTTACGCAATGCAAAAGGACTTACCGCTTCAATGCACAAGTTCTTGTTTGCAATGCAAAAGCAATTATGTCTTCAATGCACAACGAGTTCTTGTTTGCAATGCAAAAGTACTTATCTCTTCAAAGCACAACAAGTTCTTGTATGCAATGCAAAAGCTAATTATCTCTTAAATGCACAACAAGTTCTTGTATGCAGTGCAAAAGCACTTATCTCTTCAATGCACAAGTTCTTGTATGGAATGCAAACGCTAATTATCGCTTTTAATGCACAACAAGTTCTTGTATGCAATGCAAAATCACTTATCTCTTCAATACACAACGAGATTATGTATGCAATGCAAAAGCAATTACCTCTTCAATACACAAGTTCTTGTATGCAATGCAAAATCAATTATCTCATCAAGGCACAAGTTCTTGTTTGCAACGCAAAAGCTCTTTTCTCTTCGAAGCACAACAAATTCTTGTACGCAATGCAGTGCAAATGCACTTATCTCGTTAATGCACAACAAGTTCTTGTTTGCAATGCAAAATCACTTATCTCTTCAATGCACAAAGTGTTTATGCAATGGAAAATCTTGTATGCAATGGAAATCTTTTCAAATGCACTTTTATGCTTTGCAATGCAAAAGCACTTATCTCTTCAATGCACAAGGAGTTCTTGTATGCAATGCAGAAGCACTTATCTCTTGAATGCACAACGAGTTCTTGTATGCAGTGCAAAAGCAATTATCTCTTCAATGTACAAAAAGATATTGTATGCAATGCAAAAGCAATTATCTCTTCAATGCACAACGAGTTCTTGTATGCAATGCAAAAGCACTTATTTCTTCAATGCACAACGAGATCTTGTATGTAATGCAAACGCACATATCTTTTCCAATGCACTTGTTCTTGTAAGCATTGCAATGCAAAAGCACTTTTCTCTTCAATGCACAACGAATTCTTGTGTACAATGCAATCGCACTTATCTTTTCCAGTGCACGTGTTCTTATATGAAATGCAAAATAAAGAGTCAATAATTATGTATAGAAATTTAATATCTGAGGACTCTTCTGCCAGGAAGTTGTTCAATAGGTCCATAATGGGACTATGGATTTAACATGAGTCAATGGGAATGTATAGAACGTTCATGATTGAGGACTCTTGTACCAGAAATATGTTCAGTAGGTCAACTATGGACAATGGTCTTGCAATGCACTTTGCACATTTAAAGAAGAATGCACAACGTGTTGTGGTATGCAATGGAAAATCTTGTATGCAATGTAAATATTTTCCAATGCACGTTTATGCATTGCAATGCAAAAGCACTTATCTATTCAATGCACAACGTGTTCTTGTATGCAGTGCACTGCAAAAGCACTTATCTCTCAATACACAACGAGATCTTGTATGCAATGCAAACTCACTTATCTTTTCCAATGTACGTGTTCTTGTATGGAATGCAAACGCACTTATCTTTTAATGCACAACAAGCTCTTGTATGCATTGCAATGCAGAAGCACTTTTCTCTTCAATGCACAACGAGTTCTTGTGTGTAATGCAAACGCACTTATCTTTTCCAATGCACGTGATCTTGTATGCAATGGTCTACTGTCAGGCTGATTTAACATAAAAAGGAGAGTCTATGAGAATATATAGTTGAACATTTTTTGTGGACCTCTTGGTCAGAAATATGTTCAGAAGGTCAAATATGTCCATGTATAGCCATAACATTTAAAAAAAAAAAAAAAAAAATTTGTGAATCAGGTGGGAAGCCGTTGAGTGTGTATAGTAAGTTCATCATCGAGGAATCTTGGGCCAGAAATATTGAATTAGTAGGTCAACTAATGTCTTCTGAATGGCTTGATGTAACATAAGGAGGAGTCAAAAAGTATGTATAGTAACTTAATATTTGAGGACTCTTCGGCCAGAAAGATGTTCAGTAGGTCATAATTGGACTACGGTCTGGCAGATTTAACCTGACAGGAGTCAATGGGAATGTATAGAAAAACCATGACTGACGACTCTTAGGCCAGAAATTTGTTCAGTTGGTCAAATATGGACTACTGTCTGGCTGATTGAACATGAAAAGGAGTCTATGAGAATATATAGTTGAATATTTTTTGTGGACCTCTTGGTCAGAAATATGTTCAGAAAGTCAAATATGGACTTTTGTATAGCCATAACATGTAAAAAAAAAATAAAAATAAAAATAAAAAATGGGAATCAGATGGGAAGCCGTTGAGTTTGTATAGTAAGTTCATCATCGAGGAATCTTGGGCCAGAAATATTGAATTAGTAGGTCAATTAATGTCTTCTGAATGGCTTGATGTAACATGAGGAGTCAATAAGTATGTATAGTAACTTAATATTTGAGGACTCTTCGGACAGAAAAATGTTCAATAGGTCATAATATACTATGGTCTGACTGATCTAACCTGAGAGGAGTCAATGGGAATGTATAGAAAAATCATGATTGAGGACTCTTGGACCACAAATTTGTTCAGTTGGTCAAATATTCATTACTGTCAGGCTGATTTAACATAAGAAGGAGTCTATAAGAATATATAGTTGAAAACTTTTTGTGGACCTCTTGTTCAGAAATATGTTGAGTGGGTCCAATATTGACTTCTGTATAGCCATAATATGTTATACATTTTTTTTCTTTTTAAACTTAAACAAAAAAACCTTTTGTGGACCCTTTGGACAGAAATGGATCAGAAGGTAAAACAATGAGCATATATAGTAGGTTAATTTTCAAGGGCTCTGGTCAAAAAAATATTCAGCAGGTCAAATATGGACTACTGTCTGGCTGATTTAACATAAAAAGGAGTCTATGAGAATATATAGTTGAACATTTTTTGTGGACCTCTTGGTCAGAAATATGTTCAGAAGGTCAAATATGGACTTCTGTATAGCCATAACACGTAAAAAAAAAAAAAAATGGGAATCAGATGGGAAGCCGTTGAGTTTGTATATTAAGTTCATCATCGAGGAATCTTGGGCCAGAAATATATAATTAGTAGGTCAATTAATGTCTTCAGAATGGCTTGATGTAACATAAGGAGGAGTCAATAAGTATGTATAGTAACTTAATATTTGAGGACTATTCGGCCAGAAAGATGTTCAGTAGGTCATAAACGGACTACGGTCTGGCAGATTTAACCTGACAGGAGTCAATGGAATGTATAGAAAAATCATGATTGAGGACTCTTAGGCCAGAAATTTGTTCAGTTGGTCAAATATGGATTACTCTCTGGCTGATTTAACATAGGAGTCTATAAGAACATATAGATGAAAACTTTTTATTGAGCTCTTGGTCAGAAATATGTTCAGAAGTTCAAATAAGCACTTCAGTATAGCCATAACATGATGTAAGAAAACAACAACAAAAAAAAAACAAACACAAAAAACCTTAAAAAAAACCTTTTGTGGACCCTTTGGACAGAAATGGGAATCAGAAGGTAAGTCAATGAGTATATATAGTAGGTTAATTTTCAAGGACTCTGGTCAAAAAAATGTTCAGTAGGTCAAATATGGACTACTGTGTGGCTGATTTAACATTAAAAGGAGTCTATGAGAATATATAGTTGAATATTTTTTGTGGACCTCTTGGTCAGAAATATGTTCAGAAAGTCAAATATGGACTTTTGTATAGCCATAACGTAAATTAAAAAAAAAAATTTAAAAAAAAAATTTGGGAATCAGATGGGAAGCCGTTGAGTTTGTATAAGTTCATCATCGAGGAATCTTGGGCCAGAAATATTTAATTAGTCGGTCAATTAATGTCTTCTGAATGGCTTGATGTAACATAAGGAGGAGTCAATAAGTATGTATAGTAACTTAATATTTGAGGACTCTTCGGCCAGAAAGATATTCAATAGGTCATAATGGACTACGGTCTGGCTGATTTAACATCAGAAAGAGTCTATGGAATATATAGTTGAGAACCTTTTGTGGACCCCTTGGCCAGAAACATGTTCAGTAGGTCCAATTTGGACTTCTGTTCAGCCATAACATGTAAAAAAAAAAAAAAAAAAACAAGCACAAAAAACCTTAAAATAACCTTTTGTGGACCCTTTGGCCAGAAATGGGAATCAGATGGGATAGTATAAGTATAGTATAAATTCGTCGTCGAGGACTCTTGGGCCTGAAATATATACTTTTTTTTTTATTTTAACAAACAAAAAAACCTTTTGTGGACGCTTTGGACAGAAATGGGAATCAGAAGGTAAGTCAATGAGTATATATAGTAGCTTAATTTTGAAGGTCAAAAAAATCTTCAGTAGGTCAAATATGGACTACTGTCTGGCTGATTTAACATAAAAAGGAGTCTATGAGAATATATAGTTGAACATTTTTTGTAGACCTCTTGGTCAGAAACATGTTCAGTAGGTCCAATTTGGACTTCTGTACAGCCATAACATGTAAAAAAAAAAAAAAAAAAACTAAACAAAACAAACAAAAAAAAAAAAACCTTTTAAAAAAAAACCTTTTGTGGACCCTTTGGCCAGAAATGGGAATCAGATGGGATTGTATAAGTATAGTATAAGTTCATCATCGAGGACTCTTGTGCCAGAAATATATAATTAGTAGGTCAATTAATGTCTTCTGAATGGCTTGATGTAACATAAGGAGGAGTCAATAAGTATGTATAGTAACTTAATATTTGAGGACTCTTCGGCCAGAAAGATATTAAATAGGTCATAATATACTATGGTCTGACTGATCTAACCTGAGAGGAGTCAATGGAAATGTATAGAAAAATCATGATTGTGGACCTCTTGGTCAGAAATATGATCAGAAGGTCAAATATGGACTTCTGTATAGCCATAACATGTAATAAAAAAAAATAAAAAAAATGGGAATCAGATGGGAAGCCGTTGAGTTTGTATAGTGTTCATCAGTGAGGAATCTTGGGCCAGAAATATATAATTAGTAGGTAAATTAATGTCTTCTGAATGGCTTGATGTAACATAAGGAGGAGTCAATAAGTATGTATAGTAACTTAATATTTGAGGACTCTTCGGCCAGAAAGATATTAAATAGGTCATAATGGACTACGGTCTGGCTGATTTAACATCAGAAAGAGTCTATGGGATATATTCACAAACTTTTGTGGACCCCTTGGCCAGAAACATGTTCAGTAGGTCCAATATGGACTTCTGTACAGCCATAACATGAAAAAAAAAAATAATTTAAAAAAAAATAAAAAAAGCACAAAAAACCTTAAAAAAAACCTTTTGTGGACCCTTTGGCCAGAAATGGGAATCAGATGGGATAGTATAAGTATAGTATAAGTTCATCATCGAGGACTCTTGGGGCTGAAATATATATTAAAAAAAATTTAAACTTAAACAAAAAAACCTTTTGTGGACCCTTTGGACAGAAATGGGAATTAAAAGGTAAGTCAGTGAGTATATATAGTAGGTTAATTTTTAAGGACTCTGGTCAAAAAAATGTTCAGAAGGTCAAATATGGACTACTGTCTGGCTGATTTAACATCAAAATGAGTCTATGAGAATATATAGTTGAACATTTTTTGTGGACCTCTTGGTCAGGACTCTTCGGACAGAAAGATGTTCAATAGGTCATAATATACTATGGTCTGACTGATCTAACCTGAGAGGAGTCAATGGAAATGTATAGAAAAATCATGATTGTGGACCTCTTGGTCAGAAATATGATCAGAAGGTCAAATATGGACTTCTGTATAGCCATAACATGTAATAAAAAAAAAAATAAAAAAAAAATGGGAATCAGATGGGAAGCCGTTGAGTTTGTATAGTGTTCATCAGTGAGGAATCTTGGGCCAGAAATATATAATTAGTAGGTAAATTAATGTCTTCTGAATGGCTTGATGTAACATAAGGAGGAGTCAATAAGTATGTATAGTAACTTAATATTTGAGGACTCTTCGGCCAGAAAGATATTAAATAGGTCATAATGGACTACGGTCTGGCTGATTTAACATCAGAAAGAGTCTATGGGATATATTCACAAACTTTTGTGGACCCCTTGGCCAGAAACATGTTCAGTAGGTCCAATATGGACTTCTGTACAGCCATAACATGAAAAAAAAAAAATAAATAAAAAAAAAAATAAAAAAAGCACAAAAAACCTTAAAAAAAACCTTTTGTGGACCCTTTGGCCAGAAATGGGAATCAGATGGGATAGTATAAGTATAGTATAAGTTCATCATCGAGGACTCTTGGGGCTGAAATATATATATAAAAAAAAATTTAAACTTAAACAAAAAAACCTTTTGTGGACCCTTTGGACAGAAATAGGAATTAAAAGGTAAGTCAGTGAGTATATATAGTAGGTTAATTTTTAAGGACTCTGGTCAAAAAAATGTTCAGAAGGTCAAATATGGACTACTGTCTGGCTGATTTAACATCAAAAGGAGTCTATGAGAATATATAGTTGAACATTTTTTGTGGACCTCTTGGTCAGGACTCTTCGGACAGAAAGATGTTCAATAGGTCATAATATACTATGGTCTGACTGATCTAACCTGAGAGGAGTCAATGGAAATGTATAGAAAAATCATGATTGTGGACCTCTTGGTCAGAAATATGATCAGAAGGTCAAATATGGACTTCTGTATAGCCATAACATGTAAAAAAAAAAAAAAAAAAAAATTGGGAATCAGATGGGAAGCCGTTGAGTTTGTATAGTGTTCATCATCGAGAAATCTTGGGCCAGAAATATATAATTAGTAGGTCAATTAATGTCTTCTGAATGGCTTGATGTAACATAAGGAGGAGTCAATAAGTATGTATAGTAACTTAATATTTGAGGACTCTTCGGCCAGAAAGATATTCAATAGGTCATAACGGACTATGGTCTGACTGATTTAACACCAGAAAGAATCTATGGAATATATATTTGACAACCTTTTGTGGACCCCTTGGCCAGAAACATGTTCAGTAGGTCCAATATGGACTTCTGTACAGCCATAACATGTAAAAAAAAATAAATAAATAAATAAAAACCTCAAAAAAAAACCTTTTGTGGACCCTTTGGCAAGAAATGGGAATCAGATGGGATAGTATAAGTATAGTATAAGTTCATCATCGAGGAATCTTGGGCCAGAAATATATGTATATTTTTTTAAACCTTAAACAAAAAAATCTTTTGTGGACCCTTTGGACAGAAATGGGAATCAGAAGGTAATTCAATGATTATATATAGTAGGTTAATTTTCAAGGACTCTGGTCAAAAAAATGTCCAGTAGGTCAAATATGGACTACTGTCTGGCTGAATGTTAAAAAAAAAAAAAAAAATGGGAATCAGATGGGAAGCTGTTGAGTTTGTATAGTGTTCATCATCGAGAAATCTTGGGCCAGAAATATATAATTAGTAGGTCAATTATGTATAGTAACTTTTATAACAATTATCTATAGTAACAAAAAAACAAACACAAAAAACCTTAAAAAAATCTTTTGTGGACCTTTTGGCCAGAAATGGGAATCAGATGGGAAGCTGTTGAGTTTGTATAGTAAGTTCATCATCGAGGACTCTTCGGCCAGAAAGATATTCAATAGGTCATAATGGACTACGGTCTGACTGATTTAACATCAGAAAGAATCTATGGAATATATAGTTGACAGCCTTTTGTGGACCCCTTGGCCAGAAACATGTTCAGTAGGTCCAATATGGACTTCTGTACAGCCATAACATGTAAAAAAAAACAAAAAAAAAACAAAAAAAAAACAAACACAAAAAACCTTTTAAAAAAACCTTTTGTGGACCCTTTGGCCAGAAATGGGAATCAGATGGGATAGTATAAGTATAGTATAAGTTCATCATCGAGGACTCTTGGGCCAGAAATATATAATTAGTAGGTTAATTAATGTCTTCTGAATGGCTTGATGTAACATAAGAAGGAGTCAATAAGTATGTATAGGACTAGTATATATTTGAGGTAGTATATTTGAGGACTCTTCGGCCAGAAAGATTCTCAGTAGGTCATAAATGGACTACGGTCTGGCAGATTTAACTTGACAGGAGTCAATGGGAATGTATAGAAAAATCATGATTGAGGACTCTTAGGCCAGAAATTTGTTCAGTTGGTCAAATGTGGATTACTCTCTGGCTGATTTAACATAGAAGGAGTCTATAAGAACATTTAGTTGAAAACTTTTTATTGAGCTCTTGGTCAGAAATATGTTCAGAAGGTCAAATAAGCACTTCAGTATAGCCATAACATGATGTAAGAAAACAACAACAAAAAAACAAACACAAAAAACCTTAAAAAAATCTTTTGTGGACCTTTTGGCCAGAAATGGGAATCAGATGGGAAGCTGTTGAGTTTGTATAGTAAGTTCATCATCGAGGAATCTTGGGCCAGAAATATATAATTAGTAGGTCAATTAATGTCTTCTGAATGGCTTTATGTAACATAAGTAGGAGCCAATAAGTATGTATAGTAACTTAGTATTTGAGGACTCTTCTGCCAGAAAGATATTCAATAGGTCATAATGGACTACAGTCTGGCTGATTTAACATCAGAAGGAGTCTATGAGAATATATAGTTGAAAACCTTTTGTGGACCCCTTTGGCCAGAAATATGTTCAATAGGTCCAATATGGACTTCTGTAGAGCCATGTACATAACAAAAAAAACTTTTTTGGACCCTAACCCTAATGTTCAAGGACTACTGTCTGGCTGATATAAAAACAAAAGGAGTCAAGAGTATGTCTGGAAAGCTGAATTACTTTTTGGCCAGAAATATGCTGAGTATGTCAAATCTATACGTGACCTACTCAGCATGTTTCTGGCCAAAAAGTACTACTGTGTGGCTGACGTAACATAAGGAGCCAATGAGTATGTATAGTAAGTCAATGTTCAAGCACTTATCTCTTCAACGGACAATGAGTTCTTGTATGCAATGCAAAAGTACTTATCTCTTCAATGCACAAGGAGTTCTTGTATGCAATGCAAAAGTACTCATCCCTTCAGTGCACAACGAGTTCTTGTATGCTATGCCGTGGAAAGCATATCTCGTCAATACACGAGTCCATGTATGCAATGCAAAAGCAATTATCTCTTCAATGCACAAGTTCTTGTATGCAAATTATCTCTTCAGTGCACAGCGAGTTCTTGTGTGCGTTGCAGTGCAAAAGCACTTTTCTCTTCAATGCTCAACGAGTTATTGTATGCAATGCAGTACAAAGTCAAATCAAACCAAATCACCTTTATTTATATAGCGCTTTTTACAATGCCAATTCTTTCAAAGCAGCTTCACAGTGTTAACAGGAAAATAATGCAACAGAATTTGATTCGGCTGTACAGCTCTGGAGAAAACGATGATGTCATCCAGCTCATTTCAGTTATCATACAGTGTCAATGCGGGCAGATCAGTAATACAGTTGAAATTTTAGTGTCCCCAACTGAGCAAGCCAAAGGCGATGGTGGCAAGGAACCAAAACTCCTTCAGGGCCAGAATGGAGAAAAAAACCTTGGGAGAAACCAGGCTCAGTCGGGGTGCCAGTTCTCCTCTGGCCGATGAACAAATAGTGTATGATTATGATTCTGGCAACATTACAGGTCAGAAGTCATATTAGATCAATAGATATTCGTAGGATTATTCGAAAGATTGGAGTCGTCACGCCGGGGACGGGTTTAATGAAGATGTCGTGTCGATGCGCCATTTACAGGGGGGAGATTAATTGACACGCTCTCTGCAGACATTTCAGGGATGCGTTGGTCATGTCCAGGTGCAGGTCCACCATCTGGTCCGGATACGGCCCGGATCCGGCTGACTGCAGTAAACCTCGGGATAAAAAGAGAGACAAACATTAGCGTAGATGCCATTCTTCTTATGATATAACGAGTACATCAGGTGTTATGGGAAGTGTTCCCGGTTCCGATACATGTGATGGAGTATAATGTGTTAAGAGCTCGCTCAAGTACTGGGAAGCTAAACCATTTAGTGCTTTGTAAGTAATTAGCAAGATTTTAAAACGTATACGATGTTTAATAGGGAGCCAGTGCAGTGTTGACAGAACCGGGCTAATATGGTCATACTTCCTGGTTCTAGTAAGAACTCGAGGTGCTGCATTTTGGACCAGCTGCAGTTTATTTATTATGCGAGCAGGGCAACCACCCAGTAGAGCATTACAATAATCTAGCCTTGAGGTCATGAACGCATGAACTAACTGTTCAGCATTTTGCATTGAAAGCATGTGCCGTAATTTAGATATATTTTTAAGATGGTAGAATGCAGTTTTACAGATGCTAGAAACGTGGCTTTCAAATGAGAGATTGGTATCAAAGAGCACACCCAGGTTCCTAACTGACGACGAGGACTTGACAGAGCAGCCATCAAGTGTTAGACAGTATTCTAGGTTACTACTTATGGAGTTTTTTTGTCCAATGATTAAAAATTCATTTTTTTCTGAATTAAGTTGCAGGAAATTACTAGTCATCCAATTTTTTATATCAGCTATGCATTTCGTTAATCTTGTGAATTGGTAATTTTCGTCACGGCGTGAAGAAATATAGAAGAGTATCGTCAGCATAACAATGAAAACTATGCTTCCTAATGCATAAATGCATAAATCCTTTGCATGCTTCCTAATGATATCTCCCAGTATGTGCAAGGTGATATCAATGATATCTCCCAGTATGTACAAGGTGAAAAGCAACGGTCCTAGCACTGAGCCCTGCGGTACTCCATACTGAACTTGTGATCGGTGTGACATCTCTTCATTTATTGCTACAAACTGATAACGGTCAGATAAGTATGATTTAAACCATGCCAATGCAATTCCACTAATGCCAACATAATTTTCGAGTCTATTCAAAAGAATGTTGTGGTCGATAGTATTGAATGCAGCGCTAAGATAGAGTAACACTAACAGAGAGATACAACCACGATCGGATAATAAGAGTAAATCATTTGTAACCCTGATGAGAGCACTCTCAGTACTATGATACGGTCTGAATCCTGACTGGAAATCTTCAGCAATACCATTTCTTTCTAAAAAGGAGCATAATTGTTAGGACACTGCCTTTTCTAGTATTTTTGACAGAAAGGGTAGATTTGAGATTGGCCTGTAATTGACTAATTCTGTAGGATCAAGTTGCGTTTTTTTAATAAGTGGTTTAATAATAGCCAACTTAAAAGTTTTCGGTACATATCCTAATGACAAAGATGAATTAATGATATTAAGAAGAGGATCTATGACCTCTGGAAGCATCTCTTTTAGTAGCTTAGTCGGTATAGGGTCGATGTTGTTGTTTTAGATGATTTAACGAGTTTAGCCAATTCTTCTTCTCCTATGGCAGTAAATGAGTGTAATTGTTCCTCAGTGACACTACAATGCACTGTCTGATGTGATACTGTAGTAGACGGCTGCATGGTTATAAGTTCATAAAGTCATTACTGCTGTGCTGTTTACAAACGTCAGAAGTGAAAGCTTTATTTTTGTTTAATTTAGCCACTGTAGCTAATAAATACCTAGGGTTGTGTTTGTTTTCTTCTAAGAGAGTCGAGAAATAAGCAGATCTAGCAGTTTTTACGGCCTTTCTGTATGCAATCATGCTCTCTTTACACGAAATATGAAAAACCTCCAGTTTGTTTTCTTCCAGCTGCGCTCCATTTTTCTGGCTGCTGTTTTAAGGGCCCGGGTGTGCTCTTTGTACCACGGCGTTGGACTATTTTCTTTAATCTTCTTTAAGCGCAGGGGAGCGCTGGAAAAGAGAGAGTCAATAGTTTCTGTTGCAACATCGAGTTCCTCTAGGCTATCTGGGATGCTGAGGAGATGAAACTGATGAGGAAGTTTATTTACAAAGCAATCTTTAGTGGCAGCAGTGATAGTCCTGCCATATTTGAAGTGAGGGGACGGCTTTGCAGCCTTTGCTAAATTAATTATACATGATATTAGGTAATGATCTGAGATGTCATCGCTCTGCTGCAGAATTTCAACGGTATCAACATTTATTCCATGTGACAGTATTAGGTCTAACGTATGATTACGGCGATGAATGGGTCCTGACACGTGTTGCCTAACTCCAATAGAGTTTAGAATGTCTCTGAATGCCAATTCCAATGCATCTTTTCCATTGTCTACATGGATATTAAAATCACCAACAATTAGGACTTTATCTGCAGCCAGTACTAACTCTGATAGAAAATCAGCAAATTCTTTGGTAAAGTCTGTATTGTGCCCTGGTGGCCTGTATACAGTAGCCAGCACAAATGTCAAACGGGATTTATCATTTACACTACATAACATTACATAAAGCACCAAAACTTCAAATTAATTATATTTGAAACTAGACTTCTGAGTAATACTGAAGATATTATTATAAATTACAGCAACACCTCCCCCTTTACCTTTCAGACGTGGCTCGTGTTTATAACAATAATCTTGGGGGGGTGGACTCATTTAGAGTAATGTAATCGTCAAATTTTAGCCAGGTTCCTGTCAAACACAGCACATCTAGATTATTATCTGTAATCATATCATTAACAATAAGCGCTTTTGGGGAAAGGGATTGAATATTCAGCAGCCCGAGTTTCATCATTTGTTCATCTGTATTATATCTGTTTTTTATTTGTTGAACATCAATTACATTTTTACCGTTAAATGGTTTTGATGTTTTTTTGTATTTACTAATTCAGGGAACAGACACAGTCTCTATGTGATAATATCTAGGTGAAAAAGTCTCTATGTGTTGGGATTTACTTCTGTGATGTGAGACAGCTAGCAGGCGGTCGGGTAAGCCAGTACGTCTGCTTCCTGACCTGGGCCCCAGTTAGTCAAGGCTCAACTCAAAGCACTTATCTCGTCAATGCACAACGAGATCTTGTATACAATACAATGCAAATGCACATATCTCTTCAATGCACAAGGAGATCATGTATGCAATGCAAAAGCAATTATTTCTTAATGCACAACAACTTCTTGTTTGCATTGCAAAAGCACTTATCTCTTCAATGCACAAGTTCTTGTATCCAATGCAAAAGTACTTATCTCTTCAATGCACAACGAGTTCTTGTATGCAATGCAAAAGCAATTATCTCTTCAATGCACAAGTTCTTATATGCAATGCAAAAGCAATTATCTCTTCAATGCACAAGTTCTTGTATGTAATTTATCTCTTTAGTGCACAGCGAGTTCTTGTGTGCATTGCAATGCAAAAGCACTTTTCTCTTCAATGTACAAGGAGTTCTTGTATGCAATGCAAAAGCACTCATCTCTTTAGTGCATAACGAGTTCTTGTATGCAATGCAAAAGTACTTATCTTTTCAATGCATGAGTTCTTGTATACAATGCAAAATCACTTATCTCTTCAATGCACAACGAGTTCTTGTATGCAGTGCCAAAGCAATTATCTCTTGAATGCACAAGATCTTGTATGCAATGCAAAAGCAATTATGTCTTCAATGCACAACGAGTTCTTATTTGCAATGCAAAAGCACTTATCTCTTCAATGCACAACGAGTTCTTGTACGCAATGCAAAAGCAATTATGTCTTCAATACACAACGAGTTCTTGTTTGCAATGCAAAAGCACTAATCTCTTCAATGCATAACGAGTTCTTGTATGCAATCCAAAAGTACTTATCTCTTCAATGCACAAGGAGTTCTTGTATGCAATGCAAAAGCACTTATCTCTTCAATGCACAACAAGTTCTTGTATGCAATGCAAAAGCAATTATCTCTTGAATGCACGAGGAGTTCTTGTATGCAATGCAAAAGCAATTATCTCTTCAATGCACAAGTTCTTGTATGCAATGCAAAAGCACTCATCTCTTTAGTGCATAATGAGTTCTTGTATGCAATGCAGTGCAAAGCACTTATCTCTTCAATGCGCAAGTTCTTGTATGCATTGCAAAAGTACTTATCTTTTCAATGCACAACGAGTTCTTGTATGCAATGCAAAATCACTTATCTCTTCAATGCACAACGAGTTCTTGTATGCAGTGCCAAAGCAATTATCTCTTGAATGCACAACAAGATCTTGTATGCAATGCAAAAGCAATTATGTCTTCAATGCACAACGAGTTCTTGTATGCAATGCAAAAGCAATTATGTCTTCAATGCACAACGAGTTCTTGTATGGAATTCAAAAGCACTCATCTCTTTAGTGCACAACGAATTCTTGTATGCAATGCAAAATCACTTATCTCTTCAATGCACAACGAGTTCTTGTTTGCAATGCAAAAGCACTTATCTCTACAATGCATAACGAGTTCTTGTATGCAATCCAAAAGTACTTATCTCTTCAATGCACAAGGAGTTCTTGTATGCAATGCAAAAGCACTTATCTCTTCAATGCACAACGAGTTCTTGTATTCAATGCAAAAGCAATTATCTCTTGAATGCTCGAGAAGTTCTTGTATGCAATGCAAAAGCAATTATCTCTTCAATGCACTAGTTCTTGTATGCAATGCAAAAGCAATTATATCTTGAATGCACAAGTTATTGTATGCAATGCACTTATCTCTTGAATGCACAACGAGTTCTTGTATGCAATTCAAAAGCAATTATTTCTCCATTGCACAACAAGTTCTCAATTTATCTCTTCAGTGCACAGCGAGTTCTTGTGTGCATTGCAATGCAAAAGCACTTTTCTCCAATGCACAAGGAGCTCTTGTATGCAATGCACTTATCTCTTCAATGCACAAATGAGATCTTGGATGCAATGCAAAAATACATATCTCGTCAATGTACAACAAGTTCTTGTGTGCAATGCAAAAGTACTTATCTCTTCAATGCACAACGAGTTCTTGTATGCAATGCAAAAGGTATTATCCTTCAATGCACAACGAGTTCTTGTATGCAATGCAAAAGCAATTATGTCTTCAATGCACAACAACTTCTTGTGTGCAATGAAAAAGCACTCATCTCTTCAGTGCACAACGAGTTCTTGTATGCAATGCAGTGCAAAGCACTTATCTCTTCAATGCGCAAGTTCTTGTATGCAATGCAAAAGCACTTATCTCTTCAATGCACGTGTTCTTTTATGCAATGTACTGCAAAAGCACTTATCACTCAATGCACAACGAGATCTTGTATGCAATGCAAACTCACTTATCTTTTCCAGTGTACGTGTTCTTCTATGTAATGCAAACGCACTTATTTCTCAATGCACTTTGAGTTCTTGTATGTAATGCAAAAGCAGTTATATCTTCAATGCACTAAGATTTATTGTACACAATGCAAAAGTACTTGTCTCTTCAATGCACAACAAGATCTTGTATGCAATGCAATGCAAATGCACTTATTGCTTCAATGCACAAGATCATGTATGCAATGCGAAAGCACTTATCTCGTCAATGCACAACAAGTTCTTTTATGCAATGCAAAAGTACTTATCTCGTCAATGCACAACAAGTTCTTGTTATGCAATGCAGTGCAAAGTACTTATCTCGTCAATGCACAACGAGATCTTGTATGCAATGCAAACGCACATATCTTTTCCAATGCACGTTTTTGTATGCATTGCAAAATAAGGAGTCAATAAGTATGTATAGTAACTTAATATTCAGATATTAAGTTACTATACATACTTATTGACTCTTCTGGACTCATCTGCCAGAAAGATGTTCAATAGGTCATAATGGGACTATGGATTTAACATGAGAAGGAGTCAATGGGAATGTATAGAACGTTCATGATTGAGGACTCTTGTGCCAGAAATATGTTCAGTAGGTCAACTATGGACAACGGTCTTGCAATGCTAATGCACTTTGCATATTTAAAGAAGAATGCACAACGTGTTCTTGTATGCAATGGAAAATCTTGTATGCTATGTAAATATTTTCCAATGCACGTTTATGCATTGCACTGCAAAAGCACTTATCTCTCAAAGCACAACGTGTTCTTGTATGCAATGCACTGCAAAAGCACTTATCTCTTCAATGCACAACGAGTTCTTCTATGCAATGCAAACTCACTTATCTCTTTAATGCACGAGTTCATGTATGCAATGCAAACGCACTTATATCTTCAATGCACTAAGATTTATTGTACACAATGCAAAAGTACTTGTCTCTTCAATGCACAATGAGTTCTTGTATGCAATGCAAAAGTATTTATCTCTTCAATGCAAAACGAGATCTTGTATGCAATGCAATGCAAATGCACTTATCTCTTCAATGCACAAGTAGATCATGTATGCAATGCAAAAGCAATTATCTCTTCAATGCACAACAAGTTCTTGTTTTTCAAACAATGAAGTGTGTGTAATTTAAAAATAAGCAGATTAATGCTTTTAGTTTGAGGACAAAAAAATGAGAGCCAATGTGATATATAGAATAACCAGAAGGTGGGAGTATAGCCTTATTTATGAACCAGGATGGATAAGTCCTTGAGAACAAAGTTTTAATGATAAACCTATTGATTAGTTTTACCTACAGTCACCAAACTCGGTACATATATTGTTCTCATCGAGCTGGACAACTTTGTAATTTACAGTCATTAGCTCCGACCAACAGGAAGTCAGATATTTTGGTTTGAATGTGGAATTTTTTAACAAACAGGCTCTGAGTTTTTATAAACTCCTCGTAGGAGATGCATGGAATCGACACCAAACTCAACATGAAACAAAGACATTGAAGATGCTATATTGCGAAATAGGATATAGGATATCTCAAACGGTGCTGCTATGGTGAGGGATCAAATAAGGACAAAAAGGGAAACAGAAATTGTCTCATATCTTGTAAAATCGTTGTTTGATTTAAATTAAATTAAGATTGTATGTCCTGTAATTTGACCTGGATGAATTTAAAATGAATGTACTATTTTTCAGATCAATATATTTATTTCTTTAAAATATTTCTTCTAAATTTCTCACTCTCTCTCTCTGTCGCTCCTCTGTTGCTCACTCTCTGTTTGTGTGTGTGTGTGTGTGGGGGGGGGGGGGGGGGGGGGGGGGTCTATCTCTCACTCTGTGTGTGTGTGTGTCACTTTCTCTCTTGATGGTGATAATTTAACCCTTTCATATCATAGGCTATCACAAATAACTATAACTTTAGTGTGAAAAATAAGTATAATAAAAAAAAAAAAAACCTATACAAATACCTTGAATTAAATACTGGCCTTACTGGCCTACTATTTTGAGCTGCAAAAGATAACTTTGCACATATTTGAAAGTGACCTATTATATCCTGTGACATTAAAAATCATCTATATTTAAATTACATCATGGGTGTGGCTTGTGGTCATAATGGCACCAGCTCCTGCGGTAAATGTGGCATATTCGAGCAATTTTAAAATGCATATTGCCTGTCGTGCACAGTTGCCCTGAAGCCACCGGGGTGGCGGTGCCCGCCATTGCTGCTCGCAGTTTTAATTAGGGCCCAAGCCCTGAAAGGGAGAAGGCCCTATTGTTCCCCTAAGGATTATTATTATTATTATTAGGGCCCAAGCCCTAAAAGGGCGAAAGCCCTATTGTTCCCCTAAGGATTATTATTAGGGCCCAAGCCCTGAAAGGGCGAAGGCCCTATTGTTCCCCTAAGGATTATTATTAGGGCCCAAGCCCTGAAAGGGCGAAGGCCCTATTGTTCCCCTAAGGATTATTATTAGGGCCCAAGCCCTGAAATGGCGAAGGCTCTATTGTTCCCCTAAGGATTATTAGGGCCCAAGCACCGATGGTGTGAGGACCCTATTGGAATTGCTCCGTTTATTATTATTATTATTATTATTATTATTATTAGGGCCCAAGCCCTGAAAGGGCGAAGGCCCTATTGTTCCCCTAAGGATTATTATTATTAGGGCCCAAGCCCTGAAAGGGCGAAGGCCCTATTGTTCCCCTAAGGATTATTATTATTATTATTATTTTTCTTTCGGCTTTTGGGCATTTTTGGGGCTCTTAACGTGCTCGAAAACTCTTGAAACTTTGCACACGCGTCGGAATACGCGGTCGTCAGGGTCGGGCTGAAGCTGGTACCTGGGCGTGGCAGGGGGACTCAACAGCGCCCCCTTGAAAAGGTTGGTCTATATATCAAACATACTTGCACGTACATGTATGAAACTCGGTACACATATAGATCTCATCGGGCCGAACAACTTCCGCACTCATAGTCATAAGCTTCGCCCAACAGGAAGTGAGCTATTATGGGTTGTTCGGAAAACACATGCTCTGGAATTTGGTATACTCCTCCTAGGCCATTGTTCCGATCAGTACCAAACTCAGTCAGCATGAACTCAAGTGTGTTATAACTTCTGCATACATTGATTAATTTTGATGAAACCAGCTGTGTGTTCGTTGTAGGAGGCCGATCACATGGATATGACTTTTGTGACTCAAAGTCATAGCGCCACCAACTGGCAGAAGGAAGTGTGTCATTTTTTAAAAAATGCTTTGAATCACTATCTTATTTTCAGCCAATTTACTTCAAACTTCATCAGTATAATGTCAAAACATAGCAGATGTAAACCTGGTAAGCACTTCTTGATATCGTAAATATTGTTGCCATGGCAAAGTGTCAAAGGGGGCTTAAAGATTATTATCTTTTTGGGTGTTTTTGAGACTCTTAGTATGCTTGAAATTGCATGAAACTCGACACACACATCAGAGATGTCAGTCAGTAGACATGGGCAAAGCCTCAGAAACGGGCGGGGATGAGGGGCTCTATATACCTTTTGACAAAAGTGGCAGGGTTAGTTTTACCTACAGTCACCAAACTCCGTACACATATTGTTCTCATCGAGCCGGACAACTTTCTAATTTACAGTCAGTAGCTCCGACCAACAGAAAGTAAGATATTTTGGATTGAATGTGGATTTTTTGAAAAATCAGGCTCTGAGTTTTTACGTTTTCCTCGTAGGCGATTCATTCAATCTCCACCAATCTCGGTCAACATGAAGCAAAAATACGGAAGATGCTAAATTGCGAACGGATATTGGATATCTCAAACGGTGTTGCCATGGCGAGCTATTAAAGTAATGACAAAAAGGGAAACAGGAAGAGTCTCATTTCGTCTAAAATCATTGTTTGATTTAAATTCAATTATGATTGTATGTTTGGTTATTGACCCTGAATGAATTTTAAAATGAATGTACTATATTTTACATCAATATATTGGTTTTCTTTAACATTTTGTATTTGGAGATTAATTCTTGACACTAAAAATATTCTCTGAATTAAACAATTTATTTCTATAAAAAATATTACTAACAATAGAAAAAAATCCCATTTGAGTTTCTTTTTCAAACAATGAAGTGTGTGTAATTTAAAAATAAGCAGATCAATGCCTTTTGTTTGAGGACAAAAAATGAGAGCCACTGTGATGTATAGAATAACCAGAAGGTGGGAGTATAGCCTTATTTATGAACCAGGTTGGATACGTCCTTGACAACACTTTTACAGATTAGTTTTACCTACAGTCACCAAACTCGGTACATATATTTTTCTCATCGAGCTGGACAACTTTCTAATTTACAGTCATTAGCTCCGACCAACAGGAAGTCAGATATTTTGGTTTGAATGTGGAATTTTTGAATAATCAGGCTCTGAGTTTTTATAAACTCCTCGTAGATGCATGGAATCGACACCAAACTCGGTCAACATAAAACAAAGACACTGAAGATGCTATATTGCGAACGATTATAGGATATCTCAAACGGTGCTGCTATGGCGAGGGATCAAATAAGGACAAAAAGGGAAACAGAAATTCTCATATCTTGTAAAATCATTGTTTGATTTAAATTAAATTAAGATTGTATGTTCGGTACTTGAACCTGGATGAATTTAAAATGAATGTACTGTATTTTAGATCAATATATTAGTTTTCTTTAACATTTTGTATTTGGAGATTAATTCTTGACACTAAAAATATTCTCTGAATTATACATTATTTCTTTCTATAAAAAATAATACTAACAATAGAAAAAACACATTTGAGTTTCTTTTTCAAACAATGAACTGTGTGTAATTTAAAAATAAGCAGATAAATGCCTTTTGTTTGAGGACAAAAAATGAGAGACAATGTGATATAGAGAATAACCAGAAGGTGGGAGTATAGCCTTATTTATGAACCAGGTTCGATAAGTCCTTGAGAACAAAATTTTAAAGATAAAACGCTTGGTTAATTTTACCTAGTCACCAAACTCGGTACATATATTTTTCTCATCAAGCTGGACAACTTTCTAATCAGTCATTAGCTCCGACCAACAGGAAGTCAGATATTTTGGTTTGAATGTGGAATTTTTGAAAAATCAGGCTCTGAGTTTTTACGTTTTCCTCGTAGGCGATTCATTCAATCTCCACCAATCTCGGTCAACATGAAGCAAAAATACGGAAGATGCTAAATTGCGAACGGATATTGGATATCTCAAACGGTGTTGCCATGGCGAGCTATTAAAGTAATGACAAAAAGGGAAACAGGAAGAGTCTCATTTCGTCTAAAATCATTGTTTGATTTAAATTCAATTATGATTGTATGTTTGGTTATTGACCCTGAATGAATTTTAAAATGAATGTACTATATTTTACATCAATATATTGGTTTTCTTTAACATTTTGTATTTGGAGATTAATTCTTGACACTAAAAATATTCTCTGAATTAAACAATTTATTTCTATAAAAAATATTACTAACAATAGAAAAAAATCCCATTTGAGTTTCTTTTTCAAACAATGAAGTGTGTGTAATTTAAAAATAAGCAGATCAATGCCTTTTGTTTGAGGACAAAAAATGAGAGCCACTGTGATGTATAGAATAACCAGAAGGTGGGAGTATAGCCTTATTTATGAACCAGGTTGGATACGTCCTTGACAACACTTTTACAGATTAGTTTTACCTACAGTCACCAAACTCGGTACATATATTTTTCTCATCGAGCTGGACAACTTTCTAATTTACAGTCATTAGCTCCGACCAACAGGAAGTCAGATATTTTGGTTTGAATGTGGAATTTTTGAATAATCAGGCTCTGAGTTTTTATAAACTCCTCGTAGATGCATGGAATCGACACCAAACTCGGTCAACATAAAACAAAGACACTGAAGATGCTATATTGCGAACGATTATAGGATATCTCAAACGGTGCTGCTATGGCGAGGGATCAAATAAGGACAAAAAGGGAAACAGAAATTCTCATATCTTGTAAAATCATTGTTTGATTTAAATTAAATTAAGATTGTATGTTCGGTACTTGAACCTGGATGAATTTAAAATGAATGTACTGTATTTTAGATCAATATATTAGTTTTCTTTAACATTTTGTATTTGGAGATTAATTCTTGACACTAAAAATATTCTCTGAATTATACATTATTTCTTTCTATAAAAAATAATACTAACAATAGAAAAAACACATTTGAGTTTCTTTTTCAAACAATGAACTGTGTGTAATTTAAAAATAAGCAGATAAATGCCTTTTGTTTGAGGACAAAAAATGAGAGACAATGTGATATAGAGAATAACCAGAAGGTGGGAGTATAGCCTTATTTATGAACCAGGTTCGATAAGTCCTTGAGAACAAAATTTTAAAGATAAAACGCTTGGTTAATTTTACCTAGTCACCAAACTCGGTACATATATTTTTCTCATCAAGCTGGACAACTTTCTAATCAGTCATTAGCTCCGACCAACAGGAAGTCAGATATTTTGGTTTGAATGTGGAATTTTTGAATAAACAGGCTCTGAGTTTTTATAAACTACTTGTAGATGCATGGAATCGACACCAAACTCGGTCAACATGAAACAAAGACATGGAAGATGCTATATTGCGAAACGATTATAGGATATCTCAAACAGTGCAGCTATGGTGAGGGATCAAATAAAGACAAAAAGTGAAACAGAAATTGTCTCATATCTTGTAAAATCATTATTTGATTTAAATTAAATTAATATTGTATGTTCGGTAATTTGACCTGGATGAATTTAAAATGAATGTACTATTTTTCAGATCAATATTTTTATTTCTTTAAAATATTTCTTCAAAATTTCTCATTCTCTCTCTCTGTCGCTACTTCCCCTCCCCCTATCTCTCACTCTCTCAGGCTCACTCTCTGTGTGTGTGTGTGTGTGTGTGGGGGTGGGGGGGGGTGGGGTGGGGTGGGGGGGGGGTCTCTCTCTCACTCTGTGTGTGTGTCACTTTCTCTCTTGATGGTGATAATTTAACCTTTTCATATCATAGGCTATCACAAATAACTATAACTTTAGTGTGAAAAGTAAGTAAAAAAAAAAAAAAAAAACCTATACAAATACCTTGAATTAAATACTGGCCTTCTGGACTTACAACATTTTGAGCTGCAAAAGATAATTTTGCACATATTTGAAAGTGACCTATTATATCCTATGACATTAATAATCATCTATATTTAAATGACATCATGGGTGTGGCTTGTGGTCATAGTGGCACCAGCTCCTGCGGTAAATGTGGCATATTCGAGCAATTTTAAAATATTCTCCTGTTTAAATGCATATTGCCTGTCATGCACAGTTGCCCTGAAGCCACCGGGGTGGCGGTGCCACCGGCTTGGGCCCGTCATCGCTACTCGCAGCTTTAATTATTAGGGCCCAAGCCCAAAGGGCGAAGGCCTTATTGTTCCCCTAAGGATTATTATTAGGGCCCAAGCCCTAAAAGGGCGAAAGCCCTATTGTTCCCCTAAGAATTATTACTATTATTATTAGGACCCAAGCCCTGAAAGGGCGAAGGCCCTATTGTTCCCCTAAGGATTATTAGGGCCCAAGCCCTGAAAGGATTATTATTATTATTATTTATTTTCTTTTTTAGTTATTTTTTTTTCGACTTCTCGGGCACTTTTGGGGCCCTTACCATGCTCAAAAACTCTTCAAACTTTGCATACACGTCGGAATGCGCGGCCATCAGGGCCGGGCTGAAGCGTGTACCCGGGCATGGCAGGGGGGCTCGACAGCGCCCCCTTAAGTGGGATCTGAAAACTTGGTCCATATATCAAACACACTTGCACGTACATGTATGAAACTCGGTACACATATAGATCTCATCGGGCCAAACAACTTTCGTGCTCTAAGTTATGCGTCAGCCCAACAGGAAGTGTGCTATTATGGGTTGTTCGGAAAACACATGCTCTGGAATTTGATATACTCCTCCTAGGCCATTGTTCCGATCAGTGCCAAACTCAGTCAGCATTAAGTCAAGACATGGAGGATGCTAAATTGAGAGCAGATTTTTGATATCTCGAACGGTTTGGCCTTGGCGAAGCAACGAATTTATGGTGAGAAAAGGGAAACAGGAAGTGTGTTATAACTTCTGCATACATTGATTAATTTTGATGAAACTTCAGCTGTGTGTTCGTTGTAAGAGGCCGATCAAATGAATATGACTTTTGTGACTCAAAGTCATAGCGCCACCAACTGGCAGCAGGAAGTGTGTCACTTTTTAAGAAATGCTTTGAATCACCATCTTATTTTCACCCAATTTACTTCAAACTTCATCAGTATCATGTCAAAACACAGCAGATGTAAAACTGGTAAGGACTTCTTGATATAGTAAATATTGTTGCCATGGCTCCGTGTCAAAATTTAATAATCTTTTTGGGTGTTTTTGAGACTCTTAGCATGCTTGAAATTGCATGAAACTCGACACACACAGTAGACATGGGCAAAGCCTCAGAAACGAGCGGGGATGAGGGGCTCTATAGCACCACCTTTTGACAAAAGTGGTGGGGTTAGTTTTACCTACAGTCACCAAACTCGGTACATATATTGTTCTCATCGAGCCGGACAACTTTCTAATTTACAGTCAGTAGCTCTGACCAACAGAAAGTAAGATATTTTGGTTTACGTTTTCCTCAAAGGCGATTTATTCAATCTCCACCAATCTCGATCAGCATGAAGCAAAAATACGGAAGATGCTGAATTGCGAACGGATATTGGATATCTCAAACGGTGTTGCCATGGCGAGCTATTAAAGTAATGAAAAAAAGGGAAACAGGAAGAGTCTCGTTTCGTCTAAAATCATTGTTTGATTTAAATTCAATTATGATTGTATGTTTGGTTATTGACCCTGAATGATTTTTAAAATGAATGTACTATATTTTAGATCAATATATTGGTTTTCTTTAACATTTTGTATTTAGAGATTAATTCTTGACACTAAAAAATATTCTCTGAATTAAACAATTTATTTCTATAAAAAATAATACTAACAATAGAAAAAAAACACATTTGAGTTTCTTTTTCAAACAATGAAGTGTGTGTAATTTAAAAATAAGCAGATTAATGCTTTTTGTTTGAGGACAAAAAAATTAGAACCAACGTGATACATAGGTATAGAATAACCAGAAGGTGGGAGTATAGCCTTATTTATGAACCAGGTTGGATAAGTCCTTGAGAACACTTTTACAGATTAGTTTTACCTACAGTCACCAAACTCGGTACATATATTTTTCTCAACGAGCTGGACAACTTTCTAATTTACAGTCATTAGCTGCGAGCAACAGGAAGTCAGATATTTTGGTTTGAATGTGGAATTTTTGAATAATCAGGCTCTTAGTTTTTATAAACTCCTCGTAGGAGATGCATGGATTCGACACCAAACTCGGTCAACATGAAACAAAGACACTGAAGATTCTATATTGCGAACGAATATAGATGCTGCTATGGCGAGGGATCAAATAAGGACAAAAAGGGAAACAGAAATTGTCTCATATCTTGTAAAATCATTTTGATTTAAATTAAATTAAGATTGTATGTTCGGTACTTGAACCTGGATGAATTTAAAATGAATGTACTATAGTTTAGATCAATATATTGGTTTTCTTCAACATATTGTATTTGGAGATTAATTCTTGACACAAAAAAATATTCTCTGAATAGTATGTAAACCATTTTTAAATAGCCTACACTTTACAGTTAATAAAATACAAAGAACAACAATGCATGAAATCTTGTCTAAGTTGGACTTTTTATTCTTTTATTTTTAAACGCATCTCCAAAGATCCCCACTAACCGTCTTCCGTGTTCACTTTTCTTGAACGCAAATCACTTGTTCGAGCAAAGAAAACAAGATGTAAAAATCAAGTAATGATTATAGAAATATATGGATTAATTCATTATATGCATTTCGTGTATTTACACAACAGTATATATCAAGCAGCAGGGCACTATAGATTTACTTTGTTGCAAACCAGTTTAATTTGCATTTGTTTCCTGGTGCTTTACAAACTTGCGCAGTCAAATAAAGTAAAGTTTGTTAAGTGTATTAAATAGGACGTAGGCTTTGACAAAGTTGTCGATCAGATTTTCCCAAACCTTTGCGGAATATAACTTTATCCTTCTGCACCATGTTTGCAGTATCTTCAAGGATTTGTGCACCAATCGGCTGTCATTCTGCATGGAGAATGTTGGATCATATTAATTCTTATTCCGACAATAGACAAGCACTACACGGTAAAAACAAGAGGAAATAAATAGGCAACAATAATGATAATAAACAAGTGAAGAAAAAACACATATTAGTTCACTGTGAGTTTAAGTTCCACTATTACAAGTAAAAATCGACGCAATCCGTCACTGCGGGTCTCAGGTGCACGCCCCCCGCCCAGCCGCGCCCTCGGTTCGTCCCATCTGTCTCCGCTGGGCTCTGGCCACGTTTCCAGCATTTTTCAAATATTGCCAGTGAATGGAGTTAGGCACTGACCAGCGGCTGAATTAGGCTATTGTAAAATAGCACGAAATACACTACTGCTAGAAAAGAGGAATCGAACTCTTGTTTCTGTTACTGAATCTATTCATCGGAGACATCTCTGTGAATTCTACGATTACAAATTTTTTACGAGTTTTTATCAAGGTATGTGGCATGGTGTTTTTCTCATTCAACAATTTTAAAGACAACTTTAGCTTTTGCCTTTAAATCATAAAGATGTTTCCCCTTTTAACAGCGGGAAAAATGTTAAATACAATTTATGAACGTGGCTACGTCTACATTGATCCGGATAGATTTGAAAACGGAGTTTTCGTTTCAAAACGCTCTCCGTCCACGCTAACGTTTTCCAAAAGTTTCTCATCCACACTGAAACGTCTGTAATCGCCAAATTCAACTTACTGCGCATGCGTAAAAGCTCACTGAGGTACAGACATTATAAAGTTATCACACGATTCTTCTGGCAGGATCATTCTTTGATCATTCATTATTTAGCAAAATATCTCCATTCACTGATGCCTCCAAGTCGCGCTCGGTCAACCATTATTATTATGTTTGGTCTAACACGCAACTCCACTCGTGTTTTGCCACAGGACAGCAAATGCAAGTAAATGTTCAGTCATCCATGTAGGACTGTGATATGAAGTGTGCAAAGTAACATATTTTAGCAACTGTGTGAAAGTGAATAGCACATAACTGGCACAATAGCGGTATAAACACATACAGTGGGGAGAACAAGTATTTGATACACTGCCGATTTTGCAGGTTTGCCCACTTACAAAGCATGTCGAAGTCTGTAATTTTTTATCATAGGTACTCTTCAACTGTGAGTGATGGAATCTAAAACAAAAACCCAGAAAATCACACTGTATGATTTTTAAATAATTAATTTGCATTTTATTGCATGACATAAGTATTTGATCACCTACCTAGTAAGAATTCCGGCTCTCACAGACCTGATAGTTTTTCTTTAAGAAGCCCTCCTGTTCTCCACTCATTACCTGTATTAACTGCACCTGTTTCGTTACCTGTATAAAAGACACCTGTCCACACACTCAATCAAACAGACTCCAACCTCTCCACAATGGCCAAGACCAGAGAGCTGTGTAAGGACATCAGGGATAAAATTGTAGACCTGCACAAGGCTGGGATGGGCTACAGGACAATAGGCAAGCAGCTTGATAAGAAGGCAACAACTGTTGGCGCAATTATTAGAAAATGGAAGAAGTTCAAGATGACGGTCAATCTCCCTCGGTCTGGGGCACCATGCAAGATCTCACCTCGTGGGGCATCAGTGATCATGAGGAAGGTGAGGGATCAGCCCAGAACTACACGGCAGGACCTGGTCAATGACCTGAAGAGAGCTGGGACCACAGTCTCAAAGAAAACCATTAGTAACACACTACGCCGTCATGGATTAAAATCCTGCAGCGCACGCAAGGTCCCCCTGCTCAAGCCAGCGCATGTCCAGGCCCGTCTGAAGTTTGCCAATGACCATCTGGATGATCCAGAGGAGGAATGGGAGAAGGTCATGTGGTCTGATGAGACAAAAATAGAGCTTTTTGGTCTAAACTCCACTCACCGTGTTTGGAGGAAGAAGAAGGATGAGTACAACCCCAAGAACACCATCCCAACCGTGAACCATGGAGGTGGAAACATCATTCTTTGGGGATGCTTTTCTGCAAAGGGGACAGGACGACTGCACCGTATTGAGGGGAGGATGGATGGGGCCATGTATCGCGAGATCTTGGCCAACAACCTCCTTCCCTCAGTAAGAGCATTGAAGATGGGTCGTGACTGGGTCTTCCAGCATGACAACGACCCGAAACACACAGCCAGGGCAACTAAGGAGTGGCTCTGTAAGAAGCATCTCAAGGTCCTGGAGTGGCCTAGCCAGTCTCCAGACCTGAACCCAATAGAAAATCTTTGGAGGGAGCTGAAAGTCCGTATTGCCCAGCGACAGCTCCGAAACCTGAAGGATCTGGAGAAGGTCTGTATGGAGGAGTGGGCCAAAATCCCTGCTGCAGTGTGTGCAAACCTGGTCAAGAACTACAGGAAACGTATGATCTCTGTAATTGCAAACAAAGTTTTCTGTACCAAATATTAAGGTCTGCTTTTCTGATGTATCAAATACTTATGTCATGCAATAAAATGCAAATTAATTACTTAAAAATAATACAATGTGATTTTCTGGATTTTTGTTTTAGATTCTGTCACTCACAGTTGAAGAGTACCTATGATAAAAATTACAGACTTCTACATGCTTTGTAAGTGGGCAAACCTGCAAAATCGGCAGTGTATCAAGTACTTGTTCTCCCCACTGTATCTATCGGTACAATATGCGTCACATGATGAAAACATCGTTTTCAAATACCTCCGTCTTCACAGTTGACGCGAAGACGGCGTTTTCAAATTTATCAGCTTTGGGGCCATGTCCACACTAATACGTTTTCGTTTGAAAACGCATCTTTTTCTCTCCGTTTTGGCCTTCCGTCCACACTGAGATGGTGTTTTAAGTCAACGAAAACGTAGCTTTTTGAAAACGCTCTCCAAAGCGGATAAATTTGAAAACGCCTTCGCGTAGTGTGGACGGAACGCCAAAACTGAGAGAAAAAGTTGCGTTTTCAAACGAAACCGTATTAGTGTGGACATGGCCACATATTAAGAAATCATTTAAAACTGTAAAGGGTTTATTTTTATTTTGTACTCTCACAATAAAAACAAAACATTGTGCTTTTGTTAAACAAAGAAAACAAACAAGATGACGCTTTCTGATGACTCATTTCCTTTCTGTGAATCAGCATTCTGTTCAACAAAAATGAACAGAAACTCAGCATATAGAATAGACATTTATAGTTATTTTCTCTTTCATTTTGTTTATCTAATAATTATTCTATTTTATTCTGCTGTGCTTCGTTCACATTGCTGCAGATGCATTGTTGCATGAATAGTAGGCTACTCACATTCTGTTGTTTATCTTGCGATTTGTGCATGTACAATTAAATGCTTGGAAAACAAATTTTGGTATTTTCAATGGGTCACACACTAAGCCTAATCCATTTTAATTGAAATCTTATTTAACTATCTTGCCTAATGATCGATAACAAGAGACATTGTCGGTAGGAAAAAACCTGACATGAGTAACATCTAGTGATTTTATTTCAAGTGCTTTATTTACTTAGTTAATCATTTATTTTTATATTTTACAAAATATTTCTCCGGTTTTGGTTTTAAGAATTTATAGGCTGTTTATAGCCTTTTTCCCATTCATCATAGCCTTTTTTTTCCATTCATCACCTACATTTTGCTACATTTTTCAGTTTTCTGTGTATTTGTTTATTAATTTGTTTATAATGTATATACATTTTTACTTAAAGTTACTAACGTTTATTGGAATGTTCTGGCAACATTCTTACTGTTGTTCAGACATTCGTATTTTGTTGAGATCCCATATTGCTCGCTTTATGCCGACAGCTGAGTGCATAAATTATATTATAGTATATTAAGTTTTAGGCTATTATTATGGTTAAGTATTGTTGAACTTTGAAATATACAACAATGATAGTAATCTTACTTATGACATTATTTCTGAACATTGAAACTCATACCGTTTTCTGATTATATTAAATATCATATATTAAATATGACAATGTGTCGGTTAACGGTTAATGATCGGTTAACGAGCATTATTGTCAAGGAAAAAACGAAATGGACATCCCTGTTTTGCAGTGGCATTTCTCTTTCAAATGTTTTCTATATTCATTGTTTCATTACAAACAATAACTTAAATTAATAACTCTCACCAAGCTTTTTATTTTACAAAAACAATAAAGACAGTAAAGAAATAATATTATGCAATATTATTAGAATTCAATTTTTATATATTCTACATTTCTATATTTTAAAATGTATTTCTGTAATGCCAAACCTGAATTTTCAGCATTGTTACCCCAGTCTTCACTGTCACATTATCTTTCAGAAATCATTTTGATATGCTAATTTTCTGATCTTTCCATGTTGAAAAAGGTTGTGCTGCTTCATATTTTTGTGTAAAGTGAGATTTTTCAGGATGTTTGGTAAACAGAATGTTCAAATGAACCGCATGTATTTGAAAAACCTTTTGTAATAATATAGTAGTCTTAATGGGTAATTTTAAGCAATTTAATGTTTCCTTGTCATTTCTTTAAAAAAAGTTATTTCTGTTTACTTCAAATTATAGACATGTCTATCATGGAATCTAAAGAATATAACTGCTTTGTGATAATTAAAAACATTGACTAAGTTCAAGAAAAAAAATATGTTTACAATTAAGATAATATAATACAGTGTAACCACTTACAATGTAAAAAATGACTAAAATCAAAAAGCCATTTTCTCAGTCATTTTCAACAGTTTGAAGATAAAGTTAGTTATGGGTTACAGTTTGTTTGTTCTGTTTGCCTTAGTTGTTTAAACAGCATAAGTTTGCAATTTTCATGCAAATAAAAATGTTTATAATTGAAATGTATAAAGATTGTAAATGCATGATGTATTATTACAATGTTAATGTATGTGTAATAGTACATATTATTATGAATTATATAATTTGAATGTGACATTATGTTTTTCCTTAGATGCCTAAACTGAAGAGATTTCGAATGCGGCGCAAGCCATTGATCAACAACAGTAAGACTGATGTCTCTAATTCCCCTGTTTGTGTGTGCCCAGATGTGTCTGGCATTGTAGCAGGCAATGAGGTTAGACTGCAGTCTGCAGAGGTGAATGAGGATCTTATAGGTGTAGCCTGCAGTGTAGTTTCAATAGTCAAGCATAAGATAACATAATGTGTGTACCTGGCATAAATCAGATCTTCAGGACATTCATAGTAAGGGAAGTAAATTGGTTAAGGACATGAAATCTGAGGCTAATAGAGAATGTCAGTTTCCTCATACGTTTGGTGGCCAGTATAGTGTTTTCAATAAAACATGCAAAGTAACAGTTGGTCAAGAATTAGGTGGATCAAAGAACGAGTTGTATGAGAAATTACAAGAGATGCTGTTCAGTCATGAATATTGTTTGATGAACATAAATGAAGACGTGCACTATTGTGAGACATAACGATTTCTATGTCGTTGTAGACTGTAATGTCCGTAACGCATGTGGTTTGGGATCAGACATTGGTACATCAGTTGTTATTTTTAACACAAACTGACAAGACCTGGTTTTACACATTGATAATTTAATGACAAGCCTGAGTGCAGATAAGTTTAGTATCTGTGGTATTAATGTAGACATCATCTCATCAGATATGCCATCCTTTGGAAATAGTGATATCGTTGGAGAAATTAGTGCTTGTACAGCCAAAGATACTAAACAAAGCTTACCGTCTACATCAAATGAAAGAGAAAGTGTTAGTAGCATTCGTGGATCATTTCATCAGGGTGATAGCAAGTTCCAGTGGCCAGGAAAACAGTGTGTTGTGATCAGTTTGGCTGCAATGGCAATGCACAGTGTACGTAGTGTGTTCTCATGGGAAACAAAAGATTTAGATAATGTTGTAACTGTTGGGGACAGCTTATATACCAGTTTGCGTCAAAGTGGTTCAATCACTGATCCAACGGAGGAAAAGCTGTTGTGCATTACAGATCTTCCTCAGCAGTACACTTTTAATTCACATGCATTTCAATTTGAATACGCCAACTTTGTTTCTGGATTTGTAGATGTGGTTGATGGAGAATTAATTTTTTCTGGTGCATGTGTGACATTGCTTGATGGTTTGCAATTAATGTTTGAAAAATATGATACATGCTCTTTCAATTTAAATGGTAGTACCTGTGCTATTATTAAGCAAAATGGGCAGTTTGCCATAGTTGATTCTCATGCTCGTAGTTGTACTGGTATGGCTGATGGTGATGGGCTTAGTGTGGTTGTATATTACAATACACTGAGCTGTGTTTTGAGGCACATTAAAAATTTGGCTGCATGTATTGGAGGAAACCTAAAGGTTTTTGAAATAAGTGGCGTTTGTGTACATCAAGTTACAAGCAGTAAAGCAACTGTCAGTGAATCACGAAAACAGCATTGTGTTGATAAGAAAAGGAAATTTCAGTGTTCAAAACTGAGTTTGGAAGAAAAGAAAGAATGTGTGGTTGTGAAGAAACAGAAACACTATTTCGAGGACAGTACTGAGAAAAGTCAAACAATTTCTACAAGTCTTGAAAATTCAGATGTATTTTATTTAGGAAATGGAACTAACAGAATGTTTTTTTTTCAGTCCACTGTGTCATGAAGTTCAGCAAAACTTAAGTAACAAACTTCATATAGAGTTTCATATTGAAAATGTACTTTTACCAACAGACAGCGGACCAATGGGCTGTCCTTGTAAAACAGTTAGTATTGTAGATAATGGGAATTGTTTCTTCAGGGCAGTGGCACAAGCGGTGTGTGGCACACAAAAAACTCACAGAGCAGTTAGACTTGCCATTGTAAAACACATGGAATTGCATAGTGTGGAATACAGGAATCTCTTAAGATCTCAGTATATATCTATGGAAGATTATTTATCAAGTTCAAAAATGAAGTTTGTAAGGATCATGGGCCACAGAAGTGGAAATTCATTCAACAGCAAATTATTTAGGGGTTGATATTTATACATATCATAATGAGAAATGGTTAAAGTACAGTTGTATGCATAGAAGGATGTGTAATCAAGGGATATATTTAAAACACTGTAATGAGAATCACTATGAAGTTATTTGTGTGAGACAACATGATAACCAGATTTGTTATAAGTTGTGTCAGAATGAAAAAGAAGATGATGGAAAAATGTGCACAAGACAGAGTGTAAAGCCACAGATTGAAGTTAATGTAAAACATGAGGAGCCAGTTTCTGTTGCTATAGATACAAATAGTGATTTATCTGTTAACAAGAGCAGATGTTCAAAACATTATTATTCATTAAAAAGAGTTAAAAGTAAAATGAATGTACATATCAAAAAGTTGTATCATAGCAATGCAGAGTTACAGCAACATGTGAAAACTGTCAATAGGACAAGATACCATACAGATGTTTTATATAATGAGTCATTAAAACAAGCAAGATGAAATATTTTGAAAACAAGCAACATAAAGATAAACTTAAACAGTACAGTATGTTAAAAAATACAGTGTCAATGAGCAACATAAGGATACAGTTAAAGAGTACAGTATATTGAAATACAGTGTCAATGAGCAACATAAGGATAAAGTTAAAGAGTACAGTAGGGTGAAATACAGTGTCAATGAGCAACATAAGGATAACGTTAAAGAGTACAGTAGGGTGAAATACAGTGTCAATGAGCAACATAAGGATAAAGTTAAAGAGTACAGTAGGGTGAAATACAGTGTCAATGAGCAACATAAAGATAAAGTGAAGAAATACAGCAAGGTGAAATACCATAATAATGAAAATCATAGAAATACAGTAAAGGAACTGAGTAAGTTAAAGTATCACAACAATGCATTGCATAAAGAAAATGTTAAAACAATTAACAAGATGAGAAGGAAACAATTGCAACAAAATCAGCAGCATTCTGATTTTGTCAGAAAACAGTTTGAAGATAGAGTTAGTTCTGGGTTAGAGTTTGTTTGTTGTGTTTGTCATAGATTGTTGTTTAAACAGCAGGTATTATGTTGTAGAAAAGAATATTACAATAACAATTCTGCAATGTCGTTGGTAGCCAACAGATGTATTACAGATTGTTTTTTCCACAAGTGTGGTGAGAAATGTGATATTTCCTGTGATTTGGCAAATTCATGTAAAGGTCAGCTTTGGATTTGCTTTACTTGTCATTCTAAGTTGAAAAAAGGTGAAATGCCAGCAGAAAGTGCTGTTAACAATCTGGAATTGCAACCAATACCAGAAGAGATGAGTTGCCTTAATAACTTAGAGCAACATTTAATTTCATTGCATATTCAATATTTATTTAAAATGTTGGCTTTGCCAAAGGGCAGTCAAAATGGTGTCCATGGTCCTGTGACTTGTGTGCCAGCTAATGTTAAACAAACAACAAATGTTTTGCCTAGAACAGAAGCTGAAGGGTCTTTCGTATGTGTGAAGTTAAAACACAAATTGACATATAAAGGTCATTATAAGTATCAGTATGTTGACACAAATAAAATTAAACAGGCATTGTGTTAATTAAAACAATGCAACAAGTTTTATTCTGATATAGTTTTTAATGACAATTGGTTTAATGACTTTACTAGGCAAGAAAATGAAGATGATGATAAAGATAACAATGAAGAGAATGAAGTAGAAAATGTAAATGTTGATGAGGAGTTACATGATAGGCAACAGCACTGTGTGTTCATGGACACATGTTTACAGCCTGTAGATATTGGGCAAGAAGTTCTTGATCATTACTTTGATGGCATTGTGAATGTTGCTCCTGCTGAAGGGAATAGTCCAGTGAAAATGCTTGCAGATGAAACAAACGAGGCGAAATGTTTTCCCGTTTTATTTCCAGATGGTTGGTCATCTTATCGTGACAAAAGGGCACAGAGATTAACATTGTCACGCTATTTTAATACAAGAATTTTGCATGCAGATGGAAGACTTGCGCAAAATGTTGAATACATTTTTTATGCACAGTATTTGTCAGAAATTCAACAGGTAGTGTCTAGTGTATCTATAGCTCTAAGGAAAGGGCATGGGAGTAGTAAATCCATACCCAATGACATGTTTAAAGACACAGAGTCCTTGAGGCAAGTTCTTAATTTTGATGAAGGGTATAGGTTTTTAAAGCCCATCCGCGGCACTCCGTCATTCTGGCAAGGTGTGCAAAAAGATTTATTTGCAATGGTCAGACAGTTGGGCATTCCCACTTGGTTTTGCTCTTTTTTCATCTGCTGACATGAGATGGACAAATTTGATGTCAAGTATTTTAAGACATGATCTCCCCATGTTCATTGTTTGTTTTGGATCAAAAATGCTCCACAAATAGATAAAAATTCTGATGAGGAAGTTGTTGACTTTATAGACAAATATGTTACTTGTGAAGTGCCCAGTGAAGATGAGGAGCTGCACAGCATTGTCACATCTGTACAACTTCACAGTAAATGTCATTCAAAAACATGCAAAAAGAAAAACACTATTTGTTGTTTTAACTTTCCTAAACCACCGTCAATGCGAACGTTTATATGCCGGAGAAAAGTAGAAGATGTGTCTGAGGAAGAGGAGCCTGATAAAGATGTTTGTACTAATAGTCATCAACATAAAAGTGGAAGTGTAAATGATAACGTAAGTGTAGAATATGCTCGTGACATAATGACAGCAGTTAAGACAGCGGTTTTAGAAGAAAAGATAAATTCTGTCAAAAGTTTGTTTGATAGTGTTGGAATAAATCAGGATTTGTTTGAAATGGCATACAAGCGCATAAATAATTCTACACACATTGTCTTGAAACGACAATTAAATGAAGTGTGAGTTAATCAGTACAATAAGTTTGGCCTTCACTGCTGGAATGCTAATATGGACATTCAGTATGTAACAGATGCTTATGCTTGCATAGTTTATATCATTTCCTACATTTCAAAATCTGAAAGGGAAATGGGTTTGTTGTTAGCTAATGCCCAACGTGAATCAACAACTCAGGGTAATGTTGATGCAAGACAAGCTTTAAGGAAGCTAGGGAGTGTGTATTTACACAATCGTGAAGTTAGTTCACAAGAAGCAGTTTATAGATTAACCAATATGCACTTAAAAGAGTGTTCAAGGAATGTTCAGTTTATTCCTACAGGTGAAGATACTGTTCGTATGAGTTTGCCACTGAGTGTTATACAAAACAAGTTGGAGTCTCAGAATCTGAAAAGTGAAGAGATGTGGATGACAAGTTTTGTTGATCGGTACAAGAATAGACCAAACCAGCATGTTTTTAATGATATGTGTTTAGCTACATTTGCATCAGAGTATCGGATTGTATACAAAGGTCAGTCTTTTTCTAATAAAATTATGTTGCAAAATAACTTGGGTTTTATTGTGAAAAGAACACGCACTCAACCTGCTATTGTACGTTTTGCACGATTCTCAGTGACAAAGAGTCCTGAAAAGTTTATTACAACTGTTTCTACCATATCGTCCAGATATGAACGAGATATGTCAACTGAAACCAGAGGGCTATAATAATTATGAGAATTTTTACAGAGAAGGTGAGGTTTCTTTTAACGATGGATCTGTACATTTAGTACAACATGTCGTAAATACAAATAGAGGATTTTTAGAAAAGGATGCAGATGTATTGGACACTGTACAAAACAATGTTAATAATGAGGACATGTTAGAAAATGCATGGTGTGCACTTTGTCCTGAACAGCAATTGGAACGTTTTGAGTGTGAACAGATTAGACTGGAGACAGATCAGGAAATAGAGGGAAATGAAAGTATTCCAGATTTATGTAACAAACAGCAAATTGCTCAGGTAGAAAAGAAAGATAGTTGTCTGAGTCGAGTAGATAGCTTGAGCTTAATTCGCTCTTTAAACAAGACCCAGATGGCAGTTTTCAATAAGATTAGACAGTGGTGTTTGGATAAAATTAGAGGAGAAAATCCAAAAGCATTTCATGCTTTTATTACTGGTGGAGCAGGCACAGGAAAAAGTCATTTAATTAAAGCCATACAATATGAAGCGACACGATTATTGTCTCCAGCGGCTTTGCACCCAGATGACGTTTGTGTTCTTTTAACAGCTGCAACAATCCATACAACTTTTTGTATTGGTACAAATGTGAAGTTGCCGTACACACCTTTAGGTGAAGAGAAGCTAAATTCTTTACGTACAAAATTCCGTGGCCTTCAGATATTAATTATAGATGAAATATCAATGGTGGACCATAAACTGCTGGCATACATTCATGGAAGATTGAGACAAATTAAGCAAACAGGAGATTTTTCTGTTTTTGGTAATATTGCTGTCATAGCTGTTGGCGATTTCTTCCAATTAGCTCCCGTGAAGGGTAAACCGCTCTTTGTGGATGTACCAGGAGTTGATTTGTGGATAAATTATTTTAGTGTTGTAGAGTTGACACAGTTTGTTAGGCAACAGGACAGCACATTTGCTGAATTATTAAATCGATTAAGAAAGAAAAGCAGGAAATCACCGCTAAGAAAAGAAGATTTTGAAATACTATCAAGGTGTGAGAACGATGAAAATAATGACTCTTTACATATTTTTTCTACAAATTATGAAGTTCATGAGCATAACCTAGAGCAATTAATACAAATCTGCGATAGAGGTTGAAACTATAGAGGCTGAAGATTTTGCATGTAGTAAGCAGACTGGAAAATTAGCATTGTATTATTGTTGGTCATCATGTAAAGTTTTACAATACATGCTTGCCAGCAAAGTTGCTTATAGGCATAAATGCACGTGTCATGTTAATTAAAAATCTCAATGTCAATGATGGACTAGTTAATGGTGTTTGTGGTACAGTTACACACATTGCACGTTCAGATAAAAATAAGTTACCTGAAACTGTGTACATCTGTTTTGATGATAGTAATGTGGGCTTGAAAAGACGTAAGCAGTGTTTGTCTGAGCCAGCAAGATTGTTTCAGTCTACAACAATATATGTAGAGGAGGAAACTGTTAGTACGAAAGGTGGACTTTATCGACAGTTTCCTTTAAAATTAGCTTGGGCGTGCACCGTTCATAAAGTTCAGGGTTTAACGGTTGATAGTGCGGTTGTTAGTTTAAAACGAGTTTTTACTGCTGGCCAGGCATATGTAGCATTAAGTCGAGTAAGAAGTTTGTCTGGTTTGACAATTAAAGACTTAAACGAAAAAAGCATTTATTGAGTCTATAGAGTCTTCGAGGCGATTAATGAAATGTCAAGTTTTATGACACACGATTTAAATTTAACAGTGCGAAATAGTTATTTTTCTGTCTTTTTGTTAAATATACAGAGTTCACGATGTCATAAACGGGATTTGATGGTTTGTGTTCAACATTTGCAACCCATGTGTACAGGTTTAACTGAAACATGGTTGCCTGCTTGTTATCAATCGGACAATGTGCACTTAGACAATATATAAGACTTTGTGGGTCTTTCTCGATCTGCAGCATACACCAGCAATTGTCCTCTTTTCAGTGACCTGAAAGCTCAACAACATGGTGGTGTTGGGTTATACACAGCATGTGGTGTGGAAAAAACTACAATTACATACCCAAATCTAAATTTGGAGTGCATGCTGACACACTTTACTGACATTGGCATATTACTAGCAGTTGTTTATAGACCCCAAACATATCCTTTGTCCATTTTCCAAGAAAATGTAGATAAACTGATTGATTTAATGTCTTCAATATGCAATAAAATTGTACTTATAGGGGACTTTAATAATGATGCATTGAAATCAAAAGGGGTTTTGTTCAACTTGTTAAACAGCCAACAACTGAAAAAGGAACCTTAATTGACCATGTGTATGTGAAGAACATCGAAGAGTTTTCAGTGCACACAAATGTTGTGCCAGTTTACTTTAGCACACATGAGGGAGTTTTGTGTTCATTTCAAGGCTTACAGGTTTAAATGTGTTGGACAACTTCTTGGACAGCTATAGCTTATGGATGAAATATTACTTTTACACAGATTTACACAATGACACTGTTCTGCTCAATGTATTGTAAATATACATAGTTAATTAGTTATATACAGATTTGCTTACTTGAAGGAGACAAAACCATGAGGACAGAGCTTATCTCTAACTCCTGGTGCATTGTTAAGCCAATATCACATTTACACAATCACACTGTTCTTCTCAGTGTATTGTTATTGTGCGTAATTAACGGCAGTGTTTTGGTATTATACTTCTATGTGCAATAGTGAGTGTGCTACATATAACTGGATGAGTGGGCTTTACAAACCATCCAGTATTAGATTAAACAATCACACTGTTCTGCTCAGTGTATTTTAATGTGCGTAATTAATGGCAGTGTTTTGGTATTATACTTCTATGTGCAATAGTGAGTGTGCTACGTATAACTGGATGAGTGGGCTTTACAAACCATCCAGTATTAGATTAAACCATCCAGTATTAGATTAAACAATCACACTGTGTATTTTAATGTGCGTAATTAATGACAATGTTATGGTTAATTCTTAATTCTTATATGAACCTCTTAATTTACTTATATAAATTTTTTACATGTACATTAATTAAACCCTTCATTTTAAAAATGCTCTCAAAAATTGTTATCCAAGCATTTAAAATTAACATTTTTTTCATTAAAACACATTTTAACCAAAAAAGGTTTTGTTTTTCTTGCATTGCAAGAGCATGTGTTAACATGTATCTATAGTTCTACTTTACATGTACATTTCAAAAATTCAGGCAACTTGACTATACAGCATAAATACACACACCGATACTTATAGTTTGTTATAGCTCACTGATCAAATTTTAAAAGGTATTTACTACACAAAATACATTTACTTACACATTTAACTACTTTCTAATTAACCTATCTGTGAATATTCTGCATAAAAAATTATAATCAATACATAACTATTAATACATCAACAATACATAATTGTGCTATTGTGAATTCAATCTGTGTCATGAAAAATGTATACGTTGCCACTAAAATAATATGATACATGCTATACTTAACGGTTGCCTAATCTCATGCTAATCTAACTAGACCAATTTACACATACCATGCTGTTGCTAATACAAGTTTTTGCTTTTCCTTATAGCCTAAATAATAACAAAAAGCAAAAATACACTGGTTATGGTACTCCAGGTTAACCACCAGAATGGAGTTCGATTCCCTGCAGTGTACTTGCTTGTTATTATTAGCTATTACTAATTTTACATCCTTTAACATAGCTCCTACAAGACAATATTATTTTCTTTTACACATCCACATTCTGTAATTTCTCAAACAGTGTAGTGATAAAAAAAAACATCAAATACACTATTGTTAAAACATTATTTTCACTACAAAAAATAAATAAATAAACAACTTGTACTAATGTACTTTAAATAATGATGATTGATCTTAAGATATTTTATTGTATGATAACGATCACTTTAGTGTGAAAATAAGTTACAAAAAACTATACAAACACACCTTGAATTAAATACTGCCCTTCTGGACTTACAAAATTTTGAGTTGCAAAAGATAGCTTTGCACATATTTGAAAATGACCTATTATATCATATGACATTAAAATTAATCTATAGCATTAATCAGCATAGCAGATGTAAACCTGGTAAGCACTTCTTGATATGGTAAATATTGTTGCCATGGCAATGTGTCAAAGTTTAATAATCTTTTTGGGTGTTTTTGAGACTCTTAGCATGCTTGAAATTGCATGAAACTCGACACACACATCAGAGATGTCAGTCAGTAGACATGGGCAAAGCCTCAGAAACGGGTGGGGATGAGGGGCTCTATAGCGCCACCTTTTGACAAAAGTGGCGGGGTTAAGCAAAAATACGGAAGATGCTAAATTGCGAACGGATATTGGATATCTCAAACGGTGTTGCCATGGCGAGCTATTAAAGTAATGACAAAAAGGGAAACAGGAAGAGTCTCATTTCGTCTAAAATCATTGTTTGATTTAAATTCAATTATGATTGTATGTTTGGTTATTGACCCTGAATGAATTTTAAAATGAATGTACTATATTTTAGATCAATATATTGGTTTTCTTTAACATTTTGTATTTGCAGATTAATTCTTGACACTAAAAAATATTCTCTGAATTAAACAATTTATTTCTATAAAAAATAATACTAACAATAGAAAAAAAAAACACATTTGAGTTTCTTTTTCAAACAATGAAGTGTGTGTAATTTAAAAATAAGCAGATAAATGCCTTTTGTTTGAGGACAAAAAATTAGAGCCAATGTGATACATAGAATAACCAGAAGGTGGGAGTATAGCCTTATTTATGAACCAGGTTGGATATGTCCTTGAGAACACTTTTACAGATTAGTTTTACCTACAGTCACCAAACTCGGTACATATATTTTTCTCATCGAGCTGGACAACTTTCTAATTTACAGTCATTAGCTCCGACCAACAGGAAGTCAGATATTTTGGTTTGAATGTGGAATTTTTGAATATTCAGCCTCTGAGTTTTTATAAACTCCTCGTAGATGCATGGAATCGACACCAAACTCAGTCAACATGAAACAAAGACACTGAAGATGCTATATTGATAACGAATTATAGGATATCTCAAACAGTGCAGCTATGGCGAGGGATCAAATAAGGACAAAAAGGGAAACAGAAATTGTCTCATATCTTGTAAAATCATTGTTTGATTTAAATTAAATTAAGATTGTATGTTCGGTAATTTGACCTGGATGAATTTAAAATGAATGTACTATTTTTCAGATCAATATACTTTTTTCTTTAAAATATTTCTTCTAAATGTCTCACACTCTCTGTCACTCCTTCCCCTCCCCCTATCTCTCACGCTCTCAGGCTGACTCTCTGTGTGTGTGTGTGTATATGGGGGGGGGGGGGGGGGTGGTCTCTCTCTCACTCTGTGTGTGTGTGTCACTTTCTCTCTTGATGGTGATAATTTAACCCTTTCATATCATAGGCTATCAAAATAACTATAACTTTAGTGTGAAAAATAAGTTAAAAAAAATGTAAAAAAAGCTATACAAATACCTTGAATTAAATACTGGCCTTCTGGACTTACAACATTTTGAGCTGCAAAAGATAGCTTTGAACATATTTGAAAGTGACCTATTACATTAAAAATCATCTATATTTAAATTACATCATGGGTGTGGCTTGTGGTCATAGTGGCACCAGCTCCTGCGGTAAATGTGGCATATTCGAGCGATTTTAAAATATTCTCCTGTTTAAATGCATATTGCCTGTCGTGCACAGTTGCCCTGAAGCCACCAGGGTGGCGGTGCCACCGGCTTGGGCCCGTCATCGCTGCTCGCAGCTTTAATTATTATTATTATTTATTTATTTTTTTTTCGACTTCTCGGGCACTTTTGGGGCCCTTAACGTGCTCGAAAACTCTTGAAACTTTGCACATACATCAGAATCTGCGGCCATCAGGGCGGGGCCAAAGCTGGTACCCGGGCGTGGCAGGGGGGCTCGCCAAAACTTGGTCCATATATCAAACACACTTGCACGTACATTTATGAACCTCGGTACACATATAGATCTCATCAGGCCGAACAACTTCCGCACTCATAGTCATAAACTTCGCCCAACAGGAAGTGAGCTATTATGGGTTGTTCGGAAAACACATGCTCTGGAATTTGATATACTCCTCCTAGGCCATTGTTCCAGCATGAAGTCAAGGCATTGAGGATGCTAAATTGCGAGCGGATTTTTGATATCTCGAACGGTTTGGCCATGGCGAAGCAACGAATTTATGGCGAGAAAAGGGAAACAGGAAGTGTGTTATAACTTCTGCATACATTGATTAATTTTGATGAAACTTCAGCTGTACGTTCGTTGTAAGAGGCCGATCACATGGATATGACTTTTGTGACTCAAAGTCATAGCGCCACCAACTGGCAGCAGGAAGTGTGTCACTTTTTAAAAAATGCTTTGAATCACTATCTTATTTTCACCCAATTTACTTCAAACTTCATCAGTATAATGTCAAAACATAGCAGATGTAAAACGTCTCGGTTACGTATGTAACCCTCGTTCCCTGAAGGAGGGAACAGAGACGTACGTCGGAACTGACCGACGAATTTTCAGAGACCAATCTACTTCGAGTGTATAAAAACGAGCCAATAACGTTGGCATGCGGTCCACGCACCGCCCCGCAGCGCGGGTATAAATACGGAAGTGGAATACCGCATCCTCGCTTTTCCAACTGAGGAGCCGAAAGAGTGACTCGGCCCTTCAGCGGAAGCACAGCACCTGGCGACGGGACGTACGTCTCCGTTCCCTCCTTCAAGGAACGAGGGTTACATACGTAACCGAGACGTTCCCTTTCAGTGGGGGAAATGCGATTGGTACGCTAAGACGAATTGGGGATCCCTACCAACACGCCAGGGAGGCTGGCCCTTCCAGCGCCCTGCTTGAGCTCGCTGGAATGCTCCTAGGTTGGAGCAGGAGTCAGGGCTCCAAGCAGGGAAGGTCCGTCACTGCTGTTTCTGCAAGACCCACTCAGTGTGACTATTGGATAACGCTGGGAAAGCGTGCCTGTCTCATGGGAGACATCCTCCAGGGGAGGAGAGGTGGAATACTCATAAGGACTAACCTAGCAGGGTAGTGCTACATATGGCAGTCTCTGGGGTGGATCCAACCTGGTCCCAGGGGGGAAAGAACACCACCAGAGACGACAGAGCGAGCTCTGTCAAGGGAAAGACACGGGGCTAGCCGAGTAGGGTAGCGGTACCGTGGAGAATACGCATATGGGGTCGCCGTAGGGACCGCTACATATGGAACCCAGCCTACACACACGTTCCACAAGCATACGGGTGCAGGCCTGGCGTCAGACGGACGCAACGTCTGACACCGAAGGGGTGTTGGAGGAGCTCGACAGGGTTAGCCATTTCTGGGGAACACAACTGGAGACAATAGACGCACGTATCCGGCCCAGCGGGCGGGAGTGGCGTTGCAAGCCGACACAAGAACGGGCACTTCGCGCCTACCGGCCACTAGGGGCGAGTACACGGGAAGAAACCGGCTCTACACAGAGGCTATAAAATCTAGCGAACGTGTTAGGTGTCGCCCAGCCCTCAGCTCTACATATATCTGTCAGCGAGGCGCCTTGAGCCAGCGCCCAGGAGGAGGCCACACTCCTGGTTGAGTGTGCTTGCAACCCGAACGGGCAAGGCACGTCTTGCGATTGGTACGCTAAGACGATAGCATCCACTATCCAGTGGGCTAACCTCTGCTTGGAGACAGCCTTTCCCTTCTGCTGGCCTCCGTAACAGACGAAGAGCTGCTCTGAGGTCCTAAAGCTTTGAGTCCGGTCAACGTAAGCACGAAGAGCGCGGATGGGACATAACAAAGCCAGGGCTGGGTCTGCCTCCTCCGAGGGCAGCGCTTGCAGGTTCACCACCTGGTCCCGGAAGGGAGTGGTGGGAACCTTGGGCACGTATCCGGGTGCCCGAACTCTAGGCACGATTCGTTGACCGAAAGTACGTGCAGGTCCCCTACCCTCTTGATGGAGGCCAATGCAGTCAGGAGTACTGTCTTTATGGACAGAATTTTTAACTCTACAGACTGCAAAGGCTCAAAGGGAGGGCTCTGAAGTGCTCTGAGCACCAGAGTTAAGTCCCAAGAGGGTATCGAGTGTGGACGAGGAGGATTTAGCCTCCTCGCACCTCTGAGGAACCTGACGATTAGGTCGTGCTTCGGGGGTGGAGTCGCCACTCTCCCGGAGGTGTCAACTGACGAGAGAGCTCGTCGGCTGTCTGGTTTAGCACACCAGGGATGTGAATGGCCTGAAGCGACCTCAGATGCTTCTGACTCCACAGGAGGAGATGGCGGGCGAGTTGCATCATGCAACGGGAGCGTAGACCACCCTGGTAGACCTGCAGGAGCGCCATGGCATGCAGAGATGACGTGGCTTCCCCGCAGGCTGTGTAAACCTTGCCCGTTAGGTTGGACGAGAACTTACATGCCCGGGAGGGGAGACGTGGGTTAGCCCGCCAGTCCGCAGCGGCCCTGGGACACAGTTGCATCGCCACGGACCGCTCGACTGGGGGAATCCCCACGTACCCCTTAGCCGCGCCACCATCGAGGGTAGTGAGGACGGAGGAGTCACTAGATCGGTTTCTGGCGCTATAGGGCGCCGTCCACGACTTCGTGAGCTCCTGATGCACTTCCGGAAAGAATGGTACCAGGGCGGGGCGCTGAGAACCAGCACGGGCCGTCCCGAGCAACCAGTTGTCCAGCCGCGAGGGTTCGGGACACGGTGGAGGGTTCCACTCGAGCCCAACACTTGCGGCGGCCCGGAAAAGATTTGCAAAACAGATTTGCAAACTCCCCAAATCACCCCCCTGCAGTGCTACACTTCAAAATAAAAGCCCTATTAGAATGAATTATTAGAATTGTCATTGAGTCAGAATGACCACAAGATTGAGATGACAACTTGGATATGTATTGCTATTGAATATTTAATCACTACATTAATTCACATCTTTATACTCTAAAAGTATTGCAGCTGGTCAACATGTCTGGTAATGATAAAGTTTTCCAGAGAAAATATCTTCTCATTTTGGTGTTTATTATGCACTGTAACATGTTTGCAGAAGTTGAGCTACATATAGGATAATTATTAGGCTAGTCATCACTCTAGTCAACATAATGAGTTTTAAAATGTATTTCTTTCTCTTTTTTTATCCGTCATGTTTGTATTAATTTCCCAATAACTAGGCCTATGGAACATACATGTGTGTATGAGAGAGAGAGAGAGAGAGAGAGAGAGAGAGAGAGGAAATAAATAAATAAATAAATAATATATTATAAAATAAATAATTAAAAAATAATATTTATATTATATTAATGCCCAAAAAGCAGGCAGACCTACTAACTGCGGAATAGCCTACTGTATGTTGGAAGGAGATATATTTAAATAAGCCTATTCTGTCCTGCATTTCTTGTTAGCCTATACTGTTTTTTTTATTCTCATGGCTAAATAACCAACCAAACAAATACAAGCTCAAATTATGGGTATGCGATATTGAAAAAAAACCCCAACACAACTACAATATTTTTTGTGGATTTTTTTCGACAAGGATAAAGCAATATCTTTCTGATTGTTTTTGTGCTGGCTGGTTTAGGCCTGTCTAAAACCACTAGTAGGTGGCAGCCCAATTCATTGAATCATTCATTGAATCATTCATTCAATGATTTGTTCAAAACAGTTGATTCATTGAATCATTGACTGTTTAAAAACAGATTTATATCAAGTAAGAAACATTGCACTGTTGCTCTGAGATAAGTTCTGCCTCTGCTTTGTTTGGAAGTAATTTCGGTGGCTAAACAGAGCAAAAACAGACAATATGGTGTCCAAAATGTAACTCACAGAATATTAACTTCTTATTTGTTGAACTATAAAATAAATATCACACTCGTGATCACGCTTATGCCCTGATATAAAGCGGCATTATTGCTTGTGTGGTATTACATAACTATATTATATGCTATTAATATAAAAAATAAAAACTCATACATGGATATTTTTGCCCTCATAACATGAATTATAGCGGCTTTTGGACTCTCAGGTCGTGTTTTTGTTTGTTTTTTGCAAAGTCAGTGACATACTCGATGATGTCTGCTTGTATATTGTTAAAACGACAATTATATTAAATATCACACACCCCTAGCCCAAATTGCCTCAGCATTATTTTGTCAGTGGATAATAAGAAGCAAATAAAACCCTTGCAATGTTGAACAAAATAAGTATTTTACAACCAATAAATAAATAAATAAATAGCTTATGCATATCGCTGGGTATATTTATCTTTTCTGAGCGAGTGTGAATTCCACTTTAAAAACAACTTACAGTAAGTAGCCTACCTATACAAAGGGGCTAAAGGCACACCTTTTCACTACTCCGATATTATATGATAGCAGAAAATAATGTCTATACTTGTTCAAAACAATCAATTTAGCAAAGTTTGTACTTTCTTTTTGATTCATAAAATAATTCCTTTTTGTTCAATAAATATACTGTCATTTAAATGTTCATTTTAAAAATACAGAAACTTTATTATTACTTATATAGGTAGGCTACTATTATTTTACCCCAAATACCATAATTTTGCATATTCTTCCGTTATTGAAAAAAACTTTTAATTTGAATTACCTTGAACAAAACTGAAAAAAAAAAAAATTATCAAGACCTTTGTCTCAAAATATATTCAATAATTTTATAGATTCTCAATTGCTACATAAATCTACAACATTTAAAAAAACATATTTAATATAGCTAACATTAAATATTAGAGCAAATCAGTGCCGAATCAACTTTGCATTGGTGTCCAGGATAGCGTCAAGGATCAGCCAAATTTCCACGTTCATCATCAAAAGCAGATTTGTTAAGAAAAGTGCTGAGCTGAATTTTTGTGCCATCTAGTGGTTTAAAAGAGAATAAAGTAAAATGCACCTTGTGTCCTGGTGCTTTTAGCCCCATTGTACCATATTTCTTCTCTATAAAGCATCATCATTTTATAATGATTTTAATCAACACCAAAAAATAGTATTACTTATACACCCATCAGGCATAACATTATGACCACCTAATATTGTGTTGGTCCCCCTTTTGCTGGCAAAACAGCCCTGACCCGTCGAGGCATGGACTCGACTAGACCCCTGAATTGGTGCTGTGGTATCTGGCACCAAGATGTTAGCAGCAGATCTTTTAAAGCCTGTAAGTTGCGAGGTGGGGCCTCCATGGATCGGACTTGTTTGTTCAGCACATCCCACAGATGCTCGATTGGATTAAGAGCTGGGGAATTTGGAGGCCAAGTCAACACCTTAAACTCGTTGATGTGCTCATCAAACCATTCCTGAACCATTTTTACTTTGTGGCAGAGCGCATTATCCTGCTGAAAGAGGCCACAGCCACCAGGGAAGCATCACACTGCCTCCTCCAGCTTGCCTTCTTCCCATAGTGCATCCTGGTGCCATGTGTTCCACAGGTAAGCGACGCAGATGCACCCGGCCATCCACGTGATGTAAAAGAAAACGTGATTCATAAGACCAGGCCACCTTCTTCCATTGCTCCGTGGTCCAGTTCTGATGCTCACGTGACCACTCTGTTGGCGCTTTCGGCGGTAGATAAGGGTTACCTGGACCAAACCATCTGAACACAACCTTTCCTTCACAAACCCCAGCACAGCGAGGACACCAGATCCCCTTTTTATTTGGACACTTTATCTCCTTGAACACTTTATTTCCACATTTTAGACATTTTTTATGTTTCTTTTTGTTAATAAATGCCTCTCCGAGGCTTGACGCCACATCCAAACTGATGGTTTAGTTGAGCGTTTTAATGGCACACTAATAAACATGCTCAAAAAGTTTGTGGATGAGACAGGTAGAGATTGTGATAAATGGATTCCTTTTCCTTTGTTTGCATTTAGAGAGGTGCCACAATATTCAACTGGTTTCTCTCCTTTTGAGCTTTTGTATGGCAGGCAAGTTCGAGGCCTGCTCAAAGAGGAGTGGACGGCAGAGAAAAAAGCCCAGTGCAGTGTCATCTCTTATATATATTGCAGATGAGGGACAAGCTGGAGACATTCAGGACTTTGGCCAAAGAAAATCTATAAGATGCCCAGAAGAGACAGAAGGTATGGTACGACACTCACGCCAGAGAAAGAGACATAAAATCTGGACTGAAAGTTCTTGTACTGTTACCTTCAGGTACATGTAAACTGTTGGCCAAGTGGCAAGGCCCATATGTCATCACAGTTACCCTGATTCTGTGTCCTGAAAGAAAACGTCCTAAACAAATCTTTCATGTCAAACTGTTGAGAGAGTTTAAGGAGAGGGTGCCTGAACCTAAAGATCAAGTGGTAATGATGGTGCGGGCAGTCGTGGATGAAGAAGATGAATTAGAGATGGAACCAATTTGACCTTCAGCGGAGGCTCCTGGCCTTAATTCACACTTGAGTGACCAACAACAACTAGCAGAGGTACGTCAATCTTTTCCATCTCTCTTACAGGAAAGACTAGGGCGTACCAAAGTTGTCACCCATAATATCATCTTGAAAGATACTGCTCTAATCTGACAGAAGCCTTATCGAGTTCCTGAGAAGATGGTAGAGAAACTGAAGATGGAGATTCAAATGATGTTGGAGATGGGAATAATAGAACCGTCCCAAAGTGAGTGGTCAAGTCCTATACTTCTGGTTCCTAAGAAAGACGGTGGACTGTACAGATTTCAGAAAACTGAATAGTGTATCCTGCTTTGATTCCTACCCAATGCCTCGTATAAACAAACTGATTGAAAGGCTTGGTAAAGCACATTACATGACCACCTTAGACTTAACTAAAGGATACTGACAAGTGCCACTTGACCCCTCTTGTATGCCATATACTGCTTTCCGTGCCCCCGCAGGGCTATATCAGTATACTGTAATGCCTTTTAGGTTACACAGAGCACCAGCAACATTCCAGAGGCTTATGGACAGTGTACTTGCTGGGTGTGACCAATATGCAGCAGCATATCTGGATGATGTGGTGATATATAGTGGAACATGGCAGGAACATCTAGATCATCTTAGTGATGTCCTACAAAGGCTTCAGAAAGCTGGACTCACTATTAACACCACCAAATGCTCGTGGACCTAAACAGAGGTGAAGTGTTTGGGATACCTCATTGGCCATGGTCAGATTAAGCCACAGGTAGAAAAGTTTAAGTGTATTCAAAACATTCAAAGGCCACAGACAAAAAAACAAGTGAGATCATTCCTTGTTTTTAATTGGGTGGTACTGCCATTTTATTCCCCATTTCGCATCTCTGGCTACCCTATTGACTGATCTAACTAAAAAGAGTCCTTCTAAGTTTTACTGGACAAGGGAGTGCAAAGGAGCTTTCAAAGCACCTAAAGATCTGTTATGTCAAGAGCCAGTTTTGCAGGGTCCTGATTTCTTGAAGAGGTTTCTTGTGCAGGTGGATGCCTCGGATGTAGGACTGGGAGCAGTTTTGGCCCAAGAGAGTCTGGGAGTGAGAGGCCAGTGCTGTTTTTGAGCAGAAAACTCTTTGAAAGAGAGAGAAGATATTCAACGGTTGAAAAGGGGTGGTTGGGGAAATGTGATAAAGTGAGGTATGTAACTTTCAATTCAAAGAACCAAACAACAATGGGTTTTTTTTTCAAGAAAACTTTATTCACTGTTTTGTCTCACACGTGTCAAATGGAAGGTGCACATTGCATTGTGACTAATGTTTGTTAGTCTTCGCATTTTTGTGCCTGTAAATAAGAAAAGGTGAATGAAAATTAGACAAATAATGATTTGTTTGTTAATGGTGATTCTCTTTGTCTTACCTTTTTCCTGGAACAGGGGCCCGCAAACAGGAAGCTTGACTTATACCATTCAAAGGAGGAGGAGTTTAAGCATTGAGAATGTTGAATGTTATTACATTGAATGCATGTCTTTTAAGATTCTCGTTGGTTTTCATGATGAAAATGGAGCTTGTTAAAGAAGATGCTAATATTCATGTTTGAATGTTGATGTGAAATATGATCTGATAAAGAAGCTATGCAGATTGTAATTGAAGTAGCCCTGTCATTGCTATGTTTGAATTTGAGGGGAGGAGCCTCAGCTATAAAGAGTCTAATTGTTTGGACAAAGGAAAAAGAAAGAGAGAACTGAGTGTGACTGTTGGACCAGTAGCCAAAGTGTTGATTTCTGTCAGGACCACTATCATCAAAGATGATTGATTGACTATTAGCATGCAGTTTGGATTGGTGGTATGGTTCTGTTCTGGGCAAGAACTTCCTGCGCATCCATGCAGCCTAGCATGGATAAGAGCAGGGAGAGCAGCAATAACCCCCCAATACAAAACCAATGCCGATATCCCCCAAACACGACTGATGCGAATATCTGAATGCCCCCCCTATTTTTGTTTTTCTGTCTTCCAATCTTATGGGGGAAGCATCACCCCAAGCTGCAGCAAGCAAGGACATTTTTGCAACAAGCATGTTGCTGTAACCAAATATAAATTCATTAAATAATATCTATTGGGGGAAGCGTACACCCCTAGTGGCAGCAAAATATGATACAAGCATGTTTTTTGGTTTTCCCAATCTTATGGGGGAAGCATCACCCCAAGTCGCAGCAAGTAAGGACATATTTGCAACAAGCATGTTGCTGTGACCAAATTTAAATTAATTGAATAATATCTATTGGGGGAAGCGTACACCCCTAGCGGCAGCAAAATATGATACAAGCATGTTTTTTGGTTTTCCCAATCTTATGGGGGAAGCATCACCCCAAGCCGTAGTAAGCAAGAACATATTTGCAACAAGCATGTTGCTGTGACCAAATTTAAATTAATTGAATAATATCTATTGGGGGAAGCGTACACCCCTAGCGGCAGCAAAATATGATACAAGCATGTTTTTTGGTTTTCCCAATCTTATGGGGGAAACATCACCCCAAGCCGCAGCAAGCAAGGACATATTTGCAATAAGCATGTTGCGGTACCCAAATTTTTATTCATTGTATGGTATCTATTGGGGAAGCTTACACCCCTAACTCAGCAAAATCTGATACAACAAGGATGTAATCACAGAACTAAACTAGTAGTCTGTCTGGGAATCATACACCCTGCAGCAACATCTCCAAGTAGATGCAACGTGCAGCTAGCAAATGAAATACATTGCTTCCTCATTCATGATCATGATTCTGCTCCTGTAGGGGTGATTCCATCAGCTGGAGGAGAAGGTGACGACCCCCACGACTCCGCACTCCCTCATGGGATCACCAAGCCACGATGTTGTTAGTGTTGAATAAGAGACCTCTGCGGTGAAACGTACCTACTGTGTGTATTTAAGCACAGCATGTTATTGATACTCTAGATAAGCTAAAGCCACAAGCATGTTGCTAACATTAACATAGCATGTGCAATATGATTGTGTTCCCAATAGCAACTATAGCTTAAGACCAGCATGTTTCCAATAGCAACCATATAGCTTTTAGAACAGGGGTGGGCAATTCCAGTCTTGGAGGGCCACTGTCCTGCAGAGTTTAGCTCCAACCCTAATCAAACACACCTGAACCAGCTAATCAATGTCTTCAGGATTACTAGAAGGCTACAGACAGGTGAGTTTGAGCAGGGTTGGAGCTAAACTCTGCAGGACAGTGGCCCTCCAGGACTGGAATTGCCCACCCCTGCTTTAGAATGAGCATGTTGGCAATGGCAAATGGCAACTATACTTAAAGAACAAGCATGTTTCCAATAGCAACTAGAGTTAACACCCTGCTTCACTAGCAAACTATAAAACGTTAACACACCTGCTTCAATAGCAAATATGTATCTTTAAGAACAAGCGTGTTTCTAATAGGACTGCAGCTTAAATAACAGCGTGTTTCCAATAGCACTACAGCTTTAAGAACTAGCGTGTTTTCAATAGCACTAACTTCAAGAACAGCGTTCCGATAGCACTATAGCTTTAAGAATAGCGTACCCTAATAGCTGTTAGCAAAGAGCATTAAAAAGGAACTTAGCTTAGCTTCGTGAAGACATTCTGGGATATGATTACATGGGTGTTACGTGGATGTTTGATCTTCTCTTGATATCCTTCTTCATGCAGGTGAGTGCAGATCTCATCTGAATTGTTCTTGGTTCAGTTAGGCTACATTAGTAAACTTCAGCGAGTCCATGTCAACAATGCACGATGTGAGAAGCTATGCCAACTCAGTCACTTCCAGATCAGGCAATCAATGCAGCGAATCGCATGTTCAAGTTCACGAACTTGAATGAAACTGAGGTGAAATCCATGTGGGAAACGAATTCCTCTTGCTAAATCCCGATTGCACAATTCCTAGTGAGATGATGTGATGTCACCCTCCGAATGTGCCATTGAATGAACTCTGGAGAACGCGATAGCTGCTGATAGTACTGAAGGAGCTTATATATGTACGCTGTGATAGACGTCGTATTCCTACAGGTAGACGTGATCAGCTGACAGTCAGCTGATGCAAGCTTGACTAACGTGACCTGCCAGAACTGACGCTATGCTTGATTTTTTTATCATGTACAGTATTATTTTCTTTAGTTTTTTTCCTTTCTTTTGTTTGTACTTAGTTTTTTCCTATATTGGAATTTGGTGGATGGATCCTTGTTACACTGTTTGGAGCATGCCTTGACAAGAAAATGAAATCACCTTTAAGAGGCTTCAGAGTTTTTGCTTTTTCTTGCTGCCTGCCTAGACACTGCTAAGACTTCCTTACAACACACTGTGTCTGTTGTTTGCTCCTCCCGCCACACTCGTGGAGAATGCGGGCAAGGCGGAGCTTAGAGCTGGGTACCTGCTGATGACGTCATCTCGTCTCGCTCGCGGAAATTCTGGGAAAGCCGGACTGGGACAGAGAAACAACGGGGAGACAGCCTCCCAACCACTATAGAGGTAAGTGATGGTTCTTTTATTATCATTTACCCTATGGTTGGTTGAGGCTGTCAACTAAAATCATGCCTTTCTGTCCCTGTTCCGGCGCAGCGCGAGAGGGGGAGCACCCCGGAGAGGTATACCTGACCCGCATGGGGCCTGGTTAAGGAAGTAGCACTCCCGTGTGGGCGGCGGCCATATGACGCTTAGCTGAGGGGAATGTGTCTGTCGTTTGCGCCTCCTGTCACACTAGTGGAGAATGCGGGAATTTTCTTAGAGGAGCCACTGCGTGTGTTTTCTTATATATTTTTAGAGTATAAAGATGTGAATTAATGTAGTGGTTAAATATTATCTTTCGATAGCAAAACATATCTAAGTTGTTGTCTCAGTCTTGTGGTCATTCTGATACAATGACAATTCTATTAATTCATTCTAATAGGGCTTTTATTCTAAAGTGTAGCACCGCAGGCGGATTTGGGGAGGGAAATGGGTGTAATGGCAAACATTACTAGTAAGAACTGATTTAGAGAGCTCTCTAATTTAATTCTTACAGTAAAGAATGCAATTGCAGAGATAACTCATTTAGTATTTTATTAGCTCACCAAACGCAAAACTTTGATGAAGAAAAAACGTTCCTAGCAAGCGTTTAGTGCTGAGTTGTTACCCGGATGAACCTGTGTTATCGGTTTTTATCAGGGAATAACATACCACTGGAAGGTGCAATTGACCAAACAGAATCAAGTATTCCACAGAGGTGTGTAATAAGCATAGTTATTACTACGTGTAACATAAAGAACAAGAATATAGTAAAAAAGTCTTACCAAAAAAAATGCTACAAATCATTTTATATGAATAACATTTTATTAAGATAAAATGTGTTTTTCCCTTTCTTGCTAATTTGGAGCAGAAACAAGGGCAGCAGGGCCCTGACCAAGACTCTGTCCAGCAACACTGCTTTCGAATGGCTTAAAGCCGAGTTCTTCCACAGGAATCCCAAATGCCCGCAGCTTTGCTTCAGAAGTCTTCAGCAGGTCATTATAGGCCTGTGGATAGAAATAGACAACTACACTTTAAACTACAGATATTTTTAAACTAACATGCTATTTTTAAACTAGGTAGTTTGTCTATGTCACATAATCAACATCTAGTCAGATTACAGTGAAGATTAAACTTTCATTTCAACATCCATTCTTGTAGAGAAATGATCCAGGAATTCATCTTTATTCCAGTTTCAGCCCAATTCACACAAACACATTGATTGTGAGTTGATTGTGAATTTCCTGTCAACAGCTCTGATGAAGCAGCAAATGGAAGAGTCAAAAAGTGTTTAATTTTCTGTCATTGAAGTAGCATCCATAGGACAGGAATATATGAGGCACCATATAGGGTCTAAAGGCCCCTTCACACAAAGAACGATAACTATAAAGATAACTATAATGATAACAATAATTTATCAGCATCCACACCAATGCACAATATCGTTCGGTTTATTCTACGCATGGGCTGCAGTTTTGTTGTCTGCCGCTTTAAATGCTTGAGCTCTTTAAAGCAGCAGTTTTGTTGTCTGCCGCTTTAAATGCTTGAGCTCTTTAAAGCAGGATGGATTCCGATTGGCTGTCAATGTTTTTACCATTCATCAGCTGGAAAAAATGATTCCAATGATGTTGTTTGCCTGTACCGTTATTGTTACAGTTGTGACGTAAACTCTGCTATACTTAGAGTGATTTTTAGATCTATATCCCTATAGTTATCATCCTCGGCGTCCTTAAGTGTACATGCCGTACATAAATAAATTGCGTACACATTTGTGAAGCAATCACACAAACAATTTACTGAATATTCAAACAATACACATGAAATGCTTATATATACCAATGAAAACATCTCTGGTTACCGACAAACCTCGGTTCACTGAGATGAAGGAACAAGACGTTGCGTCAGAGGTGATGCTATGGGGAAACACCTTTCTCCTAGAAATACTGAATCCTGATTTGAGTAACGCCGTAGCACTGCAATGGCCTTCAAGTGCGCAGATTAAGGACGGGATCACTCCCTATATAAGGCGGAACTGAACGACATTTCCTCAGAATCTTTCGACTAAAACAGCAACTCATGAAAAACCCTGAGCATAAGTAACCTAGCATGATCAGCCCAAGTGTTTTCTGAAACATTTTAAGGGAAGGGTTCTCACTATTTTGAACATCGAGGTCATTAATGCCTGTGAGCACTCCGGTAAGAGCGTGGAAAGTAGCGCACATTTGCTTATCACTCTCTTTTCTATGAAGTCTAAGGTGATCAGCAGAGTCTGCCCATACATCTGCATGTCTGAACAGAGGATAAAGCACTCTGTGTGAAGTACAAAGCAGTTCGGCACTTAAAGCGGGGTTTCACTAGTTTCACGTAGCCAGACCTTCAGACTGACGGCAGAAGGTCTGGACTCCATCGTAGCTTTCATTGACCAAGGACTGCCCAAGAGGACATCTGATCGACATGGAAAGCAAACAATCACATTTCGTTTTGTTCCGCATCCTGTTTAGGGCTATGAAAATGTTAAGTCGATGTCCCTACGATAACAGACCTGCAAGCATATAATAAATTATACATCGTGCAAGTTGATTGCAACAACTGCAATCCGCAAACTTCACATACTTTTGAAAACCAGCATTTAGTTGATCCTTATAAGCGCTCATTGTCACGGTTGTAAACACAACAGCTTTCTTCTCCCATAAGGGGGTTTGGCGTCACAACGGCTTTGTTTCCAGACATGACACGCACGTCTCCCAGAAATCCTGTAGCATTCAACCAATCAGATGACGACTTCGAAACTCCCAAAGTGTTTCCTGTTTTGTTTTCCTTATGCATCCGACGTTCATGGGCATGTCGTCTGAAGCTGAGCTGTCACTGTGTAAGCGAGTGGCACACTGTAACATGCATTTCAATTCGCCGCTGTAAAGCGTCTTTGTTTTTCGAGCAGGTCAATGGGCACTAGGTGTTGATTACAAGGCCGTTCGCTCACTGCTCTGCACCAAGTAAGGAAGAAAAAGACTCCCAAGACCATTGATACCAACAGAGTTATTACAATCAGGCTTCAGTATTTCTAGGAGAAAGGGGTTTCCCCATAGTGTCAGCTCTGATGCAACATCGAGAGACCGGATCCAAATTTTTACTTTAACAATCTTTTTATATGGACCCATCACCCTTTATTCATGTCACTCACCTTTATTTATGTAGCGCTTTATGCAATACAGATTGTTTCAAAGCTTTATATGGAATTCCAAATTGCTAATACAATGATTTATCAGATATATGTACAATATATGTGTACAATAACAATTGCAGAAAAAAATAACATTACGATGTCCAGAAATCAGTTTCAATAGTACAATGGGTTTAATTTAACAACATAGAACTCATGTTTAACTCATGTTTCATCCTGCGATTGCTGCTGGCTGATCGATTGCTCCTGTCTGCCTCGCTGCTGAGTGTTTGCGTCTTTAACGTTAGCTCCGTACAGCTTTGCTTTTGAATCTCTGTTGGATATAATTCCTTGTTGTTTATACTGCTAAATATAACTTACTCATCACCATATATTGTCTAATATTGCCTATCACATTAAATCTGACATCCCTAGCTTTTAATCTAAATCACTATCATAACGCGGTAGCATTTCGCTAGCCTGCCATCCGTTCATCCGGGTCTCCTGTTTTTCTCTCGCGTGCCTTTTACGAGTCCATCAAACAATTCGGGTAAGTTGGATTAGTCAACAAATACGGTAAGCCATGTCATCTTCTCCTGTTATTGTCACTTGCACTGCCTGTTACATGTTTAGCATTACCTTCTCTGTCGGCGAAGAGGGCTTCATATGTGATAAATGCAGGGAGATAGTCAGGCTGACGGAGAAGATTTCAGAATTAGAGACACGCATCCAAACTTTTATTGAGAATAGTGAGAATGTAAGAGCTTTAGACACTGCTTTGGATTATTATTTACGTCGGCACTAATGATGTTCGACTTCGCCAGTCGGAGATCACCAAAATTAACATTAAAGAGGTGTGTGAACTCGCAAGTACGATGGCAGCTAAAGTTTTTTAGCTCTGGCCCCCTCCCTCCCTGTTAGGCGGAGTGATGAGATACTTAGCAGACTATCATCACTCAATGGCTGGTTGTCTAAGTGGTGTCCGCAGAATAACATAGGGTTCATAGACAATTGGAAAAGCTTTTGGGGCAGACCTGACCTGTTAAAAAGAGATGGTATTCATCCCTCCTGGAATGGTGCCGCTCTTCTCTCTAGTAATTTGGCACATAGTCTTAGAGTTGAACCTTAACTAACTGGGGCCCAGGTCAGGAAGCAGACGGACTGGCTTAACCGACTGTCTGCTAGCTGTCTCACATCACAGAAGTCAGATAAATCCCAACACATAGAGACTCTTTCACCTAGATATTATCACATAGAGACGGTGTCTGTTCCCCGAATTGGTAAATACAAAAAACTCTCAAACCCATTTAAGGGTAAAGATTTAATTGATGTTCAACAAACAAAAAACAGATATAATACAGATAAACAAATGATAAAGCTCGGGCTGCTGAATATTCGATCCCTTTCCTCAAAAGCTGTGTGCTGTGTTTGACAGAAACCTGGCTAAAACCTGACGATTACATTACTTTAAAGTCCACCCCCCAAGATTATTGTTATAAACACGAGCCGCGTCTGAAAGGCAAAGGGGGAGGTGTTGCTGTAATTTATAATAATATCTTAAGTATTACTCAGAAGTCTAGTTTCAAATATAATTCTTTTGAAGTTTTGGTGCTTTACGTAACGTTAGGTAGTGTAAATGACAAATCCCGTTTGACATTTGTGCTGACTACTGTATACAGGGCACCATACAGACTTTACCAAAGAATTTGCTGATTTTCTATCAGAGTTAGTACTGGCTGCAGACAAAGTCCTAATTGTTGGTGATTTTAATATCCATGTAGACAATGAAAAAGACACATTGGGATTAGCATTTAGAGACATTCTAAATTCTATTGGAGTTATGCAACACGTGTCAGGACCAACTAATCATACTTTAGACTTAATATTGTCACATGGAATACAAACCCGATTCCAAAAAAGTTGGGACACTGTACAAATTGTGAATAAAAACAGAATGCAATGATGTGGAAGTTTCAAATTTCAATATTTTATTCAGAATACAACATAGATGACATATCAAATGTTTAAACTGAGAAAATGTATCATTTTAAGGGAAAAATAAGTTGATTTTAAATTTCATGGCATCAACACATCTCAAAAAAGTTGGGACAAGGCCATGTTTACCACTGTGTGGCATCCCCTCTTCTTTTTATAACAGTCTGCAAACGTCTGGGGACTGAGGAGACAAGTTGCTCAAGTTTAGGAATAGGAATGTTGTCCCATTCTTGTCTAATACAGGCTTCTAGTTGCTCAACTGTCTTAGGTCTTCTTTGTCGCATCTTCCTCTTTATGATGCGCCAAATGTTTTCTATGGGTGAAAGATCTGGACTGCAGGCTGGTCATTTCAGTACCCGGATCCTTCTTCTACGCAGCCATGATGTTGTAATTGATGCAGTATGTGGTCTGGCATTGTCATGTTGGAAAATGCAAGGTCTTCCCTGAAAGAGACGACGTCTGGATGGGAGCATATGTTGTTCTAGAACTTGGATATACCTTTCAGCATTGATGGTGCCTTTCCAGATGTGTAAGCTGCCCATGCCACACGCACTCATGCAACCCCATACCATCAGAGATGCAGACTTCTGAACTGAGCGCTGATAACAACTTGGGTTGTCCTTGTCCTCTTTAGTCCGGATGACATGGCGTCCCAGTTTTCCAAAAAGAACTTCAAATTTTGATTCGTCTGACCACAGAACAGTTTTCCACTTTGCCACAGTCCATTTTAAATGAGCCTTGGCCCAGAGAAAACGCCTGCGCTTCTGGATCATGTTAAGATATGGCTTCTTTTTTGACCTATAGAGTTTTAGCCGGCAACGGTGAATGGCACGGTGGATTGTGTTCACCGACAATGTTTTCTGGAAGTATTCCTGAGCCCATGTTGTGATTTCCATTACAGTAGCATTCCTGTATGTGATGCAGTGCCGTCTAAGGGCCCGAAGAGCACGGGCATCCAGTATGGTTTTCCGGCCTTGACCCTTACGCACAGAGATTGTTCCAGATTCTCTGAATCTTTGGATGATATTATGCACTGTAGATGATGATAACTTCAAACTCTTTGCAATTTTTCTCTGAGAAACTCCTTTCTGATATTGCTCCACAATTTTTCGCTGCAGCATTGGGGGAATTGGTGATCCTCTGCCCATCTTGACTTCTGAGAGACACTGCCACTCTGAGAGGCTCTTTTTATACCCAGTCATGTTGCCAATTGACCTAATAAGTTGCAAATTGGTCCTCCAGCTGTTCCTTATATGTACATTTAACTTTTCCGGCCTCTTATTGCTACCTGTCCCAACTTTTTTGGAATGTGTAGCCCTCATGAAATCCAAAATGAGCCAATATTTGGCATGACATTTCAAAATGTCTCACTTTCAACATTTGATATGTTATCTATATTATATTGTGAATAAAATATAAGTTTATGAGATTTGTAAATTATTGCATTCCTTTTTTATTCACAATTTGTACAGTGTCCCAACTTTTTTGGAATCGGGTTTGTAAATGTTGATACTGTTGAAATTCTGCAGCAGAGCGATGACATCTCAGATCATTATCTAGTATCATGTATACTTAATTTAGCAAAGGCTGCAAAGCCGTCCCCTCGTTTCAAATATGGCAGGACTATCACCACTGCCACTAAAGATTGCTTTGTAAATAATCTTCCTCATCAGTTCCATCTCCTCAGCATCCCAGATAGCCTAGAGGAACTCGATGTTGCATTTCGTGGAAAGAGAGCATGATTGCATACAGAAAGGCCATAAAAACTGCTAGATCTGCTTATTTCTCGACTAACAACAAACAACAAAAACAAACACAACCCTAGGTATTTATTTGATATAGTGGCTAAATTAACAAGAAATAAAGCTTCAACTTCTGACGTTTGCAAACAGCACAGCAGTAATGACTTTATGAACTTCTTCACGTGCAAGATTGATAATATTAGGAAGAAAATTATAATTATGCAACCATCTACTACAGTATCGCATCAGACAGTGCATTGTAGTGTCACTGAGGAAAAATTCCACTCATTCACTGCTATAGGAGAGGAAGAATTGGCTAAACTCTTTAAATCATCTAAATCAACAACATGTATGCTCGACCCTATACCGTCTAAGCTACTGAAAGAGATGCTTCCAGAGGTCATAGATCCTCTTCTTAATATCATTAAATTATCTTTGTCATTAGGATATGTACCGAAAACTTTTAAGTTGGCTATTATTAAACCACTTATTAAAAAAACGCAACTTGATCCTACAGAATTAGTCAATTACAGGCCAATCTCAAATCTACCCTTTCTGTCAAAAATCCTAGAAAAGGCAGTGTCTTCACAACTATGCTCCTTTTTAGAAAGAAATTATATCTGTGAGGATTTCCAGTCAGGATTTATACTGTATCATAGTACTGAGACTGCTCTCATTAGAGTTACAAATGATTTACTCTTATCATCTGATCGTGGTTGTATCTCTCTATTAGTGTTACTCGATCTTAGCGCTGCATTCGATACTATCGACCACAACATTCTTCTGAATACACTCTCAAATTATGTTGGCATTAGTGGAATTGCATTGGCATGGTTTAAATCATACTTATCTGACCGCTATCAGTTTGTAGCAATAAATGAAGAGATGTCAACACCGATCACAAGTTCAGTATGGAGTACCGCAAGGCTCAGTGCTAGGACCGTTGCTTTTCACCCTGTACATGCTACCCTTGGGAGATATCATTAGGAAGCATGTCGTTAGTTTTCATTGTTATGCTGACGATACTCAGCTCTATATTTCTTCACGCCCTGACGAAACTTACCAATTCACAAGATTGACGGAATGCATAGCTGATATAAAACATTGGATGACTAGTAATTTCCTACAACTTAATTCTGAAAAAACAGAATTTCTAATTATTGGACAAAAAACCTCTGCACGTAGTTACCTAGAATACTGTCTAACACTTGATGGCTGCTCTGTCAAGTCCTCGTCGTCAGTTAGGAACCTGGGTGTGCTAATCAGATCAGATGGTGGACCTGCACCTAGACATGACCACAACGAATCCCTGAAGCGTCAGCAGAGACCGTGTCACCTAGACTCTCCCCTGTGAAGGCCTCCTTCACTTCCCATCCCCTCTATACAGATAAAAACACATATGCACACATACAGTGGGGAGAACAAGTATTTGATACACTGCCGATTTTGCAGGTTTGCCCACTTACAAAGCATGTAGAAGTCTGTAATTTTTATCATAGGTACTCTTCAACTGTGAGTGACAGAATCTAAAACAAAAATCCAGAAAAATCACATTGTATGATTTTTTAAGTAATTCATTTGCATTTTATTGCATGACAAGTATTTGATACATCAGAAAAGCAGAACTTAATATTTGGTACAGAAACCTTTGTTTGCAATTACAGAGATCATACGTTTCCTGTAGTTCTTGACCAGGTTTGCACACACTGCAGCAGGGATTTTGGCCCTCTCCTCCATACAGACCTTCTCCAGATCCTTCAGGTTTCGGGGCTGTCGCTGGGCAATACGGACTTGCAGCTCCCTCCAAAGGTTTTCTATTGGGTTCAGGTCTGGAGACTGGCTAGGCCACTCCAGGACCTTGAGATGCTTCTTACGGAGCCACTCCTTAGTTGTCCTGGCTGTATGTTTCGGGTTGTTGTCATGCTGGAAGACCCAGCCACGACCCATCTTCAATGCTCTTACTGAGGGAAGGAGGTTGTTGGCCAAGATCTCGCGATACATGGCCCCATCCATCCTCCCCTCAATACGGTGCAGTCGTCCTGTCCCCTTTGCAGAAAAGCATCCCCAAAGAATGATGTTTCCACCTCCATGCTTCACGGTTGGGATGGTGTTCTTGGGGTTGTACTCATCCTTCTTCTTCCTCCAAACACGGCGAGTGGAGTTTAGAACAAAAAGCTCTATTTTTGTCTCATCAGACCACATGACCTTCTCCCATTCCTCCTCTGGATCATCCAGATGGTCATTAGCCAACTTCAGACGGGCCTGGACATGCGCTGGTTTGAGCAGGGGGACCTTGCGTGCGCTGCAGGATTTTAATCTATGACGGCGTAGTGTGTTACTAATGGTTTTCTTTGAGACTGTGGTCCCAGCTCTCTTCAGGTCATTGACCAGATCCTGCCGTGTAGTTCTGGGCTGATCCCTCACCTTCCTCATGATCACTGATGCCCCACGAGGTGAGATCTTGCATGGTGCCCCAGGCCGAGGGAGATTGACCGTCATCTTGAACTTCTTCCATTTTCTAATAATTGCGCCAACAGTTGTTGCCTTCTCACCAAGCTGCTTGCCTATTGTCCTGTAGCCCATCCCAGCCTTGTGCAGGTCTACAATTTTATCCCTGATGTCCTTACCAGCTCTCTGTTCTTGGCCACTGTGGAGAGGTTGGAGTCTGTTTGATTGAGTGTGTGGACAGGTGTCTTTTATACAGGTAACGAGTTCAAACAGGTGCAGTTAATACAGGTAATGAGTGGAGAACAGGAGGGCTTCTTAAAGAAAAACTAACAGGTCTGTGAGAGCCGGAATTCTTACTGATTGGTAGGTAATCAAATACTTACATCATGCAATAAAATGCAAATTAATTATTTAAAAATCATACAATGTGATTTTCTGGATTTTTGTTTTAGATTCCGTCTCTCACAGTTGAAGTGTACCTATGGTAAAAATTACAGACCTTTACATGCTTTGTAAGTGGGCAAACCTGCAAAATAGGCAGTGTATCAAATACTTGTTCTCCCCACCGTACGTATTCAAACACGCTTGCCTATAGGCTAAACACGTAATGCTTGCGTACATGCCGTCACCGTTTTCATGGATTCGCCTTTTTAGGGGTTTCAAAACTATTTCAAACCTATTTCATGGTTTGCGTTCTCGGGCCACCAAATGCTGTTGCCGTGCGGATGGGGTCCGGAACGCATTGGGGGTTTTCTGTTTTAATTGAAGATGGTGTTGTTTAAATGGCACCAAATTAAATAACTGATCAGTTTTTACAACAGAAATTAATCAAAAACTTTTCATCAAAAACAAAATTAATTACTTATATTCACTGTACAGCTGCTTTGAAGCAATCTGTGTTGTAAAAAGCGCTATATAAATGAAGGTGACTTGACTTACATCTATTAATAATATACAGTTAGTGCCAAGATGTTTCACGTGAATAAATGCATAGATCTGCAACATTTACTTGCGTACTGTAATGGTCTAGAGGTAGAACGTTTGATAAGTCATGATTGTCAGAGGTTCTAGGTTCTAATACACCCTCGTATAGATTTTTTTTCTCATCAAAATCGAATATGTTCATCAGTGGTTTTATATCAAGAGCAGGGACACGTTTTAGTGACACGCATTTTGAAGCGCTTGTCTGTGTGTGCACGAGCCATCGTGCCACTGATATCAGCGGCAACAAGCACACAGCATGATTTCAAAAACAATACATTCCAGCGCCAGATTGCCTCTTATTTAACAAACAAACACAATTATTAATGCTCTGCTAGTTAACTGGAGATGTTTTATTTGTATTAGGTTGGTACATCCATGCCACGAGATGTTTCAAAAAGTGGTGGGGACAATATCAACCCTGGGAAAAATTGGTGGGGACATGTCCCATCTGTCCCACCCATAAATTACGCCTATGTTCACTATTAATCACATTTAATGTAAATGCACTGGATGGAGCTGATAAGAGCTTGCATTTATTGTTGATGAGACTCGCACACCAGCTCAGACCAGTAAGGAATGGAAAGGAACCAGAGTGCTTTACAATGAAGTCTAAAACAGTCTGTGTAAATATACCTAAAGTCAGCTTCTGTAAGAATTTGACATGACACATTTAAAAAGGTTAGAAAAAAAGCCCCTGGAAATCAATTTAAGGGTGAAATATCACCCCTTAATGGAAAAATTTGTTTCTGTCACTGTCAATTTTTTTTTTTTTTTTTTGAAGTTACTTTAAAAATGCTCAAAAATCTGAGGGGGCACGACAGGTGCTGGGCATGATGGTTCTGTGTATCTACAATGTATGGCGTGAGATGCGTGTTTCACTAACTGTGTTTACATGAGCACCTTTTGTTTGATTTAATCCAGATTCCAATCCAGATTCCAATTCCAATTGATGACCTGTGTTGTGATTAATCAGTATCTAAGAGCAGCATCTTTAAAACGCGTTATATTTTCAAGCATTTGAACGGTCACGTTGTGCATGCAAAATTAGGAAATGTGAATGTAAACTGAATTTGCAGTCGTGTTTCAAACGCATTGATCAATATGCTTGCATAGACTTAAGTGAAACGTGCACTGGTTTCTCTCTGCGTTCTGAGCTGGTGTGTGAGTCTCATCGACAATAAACACAAGCTCTTATCAGCCCTATCCAGCCCATTTACAGTGAATAATAGTGGATAATTTCACGCTTCCGTGTCGAAGTATCTGTTATCAGATTTGTTAAAGATGTGGTTTCTGTTCATGTGTGCCAAGACATTTTAGAACTCCAAACCGGACGATGTTTTACAGCCATGTCCAGGATAAAGTGTATGGTCACCCAATATACATACAGTTAGGGTGATATTAAATGACTTAATCCATGATGTAAGATTTTGGCCATATTGCCCATAACTCATTCATTCCCTGTGTGACTTGCAAAGGCTTGCATTTCGTTTGGTCACACCACAAGGTGGCCTCAAAGCTTCGGCATTGCCACGCTAAGCTCGATTGCTATGTCTGAGGTAAAACACATTACCATACGGACAAATAAATGTGAACATAAATAAATGTAGAAACAAATAAATGTGGAAATGAAATGTAGACATAAATACAAATATACATAAATAAATGTGGAAATAAATAAATGTATAAATAAATAAATGGAAAAATAAATGTGGAAAAAAATACAATTATACATAAATAAGGAAATAAAAGTGTAAATATTTATTTTTGCTTTTTTACATTTCTTTTTTATATTTATATTTATTTATTATGTCAGCTTTGGAATTCCATAGCTTTACAGCGATAACAGGAAAATGATGCATTTCGGCTGTTCGGTGTTGTGACCAAGGAACTCTAAAAAGGTTATGACATGATTTCTGTCCGCCAGTGCATACCCGACAAAGTGACTTCTGTTTACTCCATGTGGACTTTATATTTATAGCAAGTTTAATAGGTGTATACATGCATTGAGTTTGTACGTGAATATGTTTGTGTTTCATAATTGCTTATGCATTCTCAGACTTTATATGTATTTTTTATGTGTATATGCATGAGCCTAGTGTATGTGTATGTGAATGTTTTATAAGTGTATGCATGTGTTATGTAATGTGTTTTACATTATTTCTTATTGTTTGATCATTCGATAGTATACATGTATGTAATTTACATTTGTATATGCAAGTGCTTCATTTATGTGTATAAGTAAAGTTTGATTTAAACTATACAGCGCCTTATACAGGAACAGTTTCTCACCTTGCAAACTCGTGCCACTTCATACTGTAAGTCTGTGATAGTATGGTTTTTGGACTCCAAAACTTCCTAAACAAAAATAAAAGTCACAACTGTAGAGACACATTAACAAACATTTCTGTAACCCTGATTTCTTTATTACGAATTCAGTAATATATAACTGGCATTGTGGAAGTCCTTTGCATATACTTATATGTAACTATATACTTGGGCTGCCACCGACTAAAGATTTTTCAAGTCAACTAGTAGTAGATCATTTAAGAGAATATTCACCTAGTCACACGTTTATGATAGTAATTTAATTACTTGGAACAGGTGAATCCACAGACAATGATGTGTTTGACATTTCTTTTGATCAAAGATCCATCTTCTGTATTCACAAATTCAAATGAGCTGTCTGACGTTTAGCTCAGAAGGACATACCTAGCACTTTTGAACCTTAAGTCCAACTTTCCTTGCTCCATATTTGCGACGTAGACTACAGTACATCTCCTACTTTGAAGGAATGATCCTTTGCTCTCTTTGTTTTATCTGCATTTGTTTGATCTGTTTTATCATTTTCTCCTTATATGTCTCATGGATGTGTTTTGACTTTCTGTGTTCTCTTTCCACACTTTATTTTCACACTTACAAGCGCCTTTTTGAGTTATCGATGGAATCGTTCAATCTTCCCATTACTCTTAGTATTACTCATAATATGGCGAAGTGCCTATGTGCTTGATACCTCCATTCTTGAGAAATGTCAAACGCTCGACTGACAAACTGTCTGCCATGGTCAGTTACAACTTCCACAGTCATTTGGATTCTTGGCCTTGCACTTTTAGTCTCTTTACCTTCTGAGTCGATGGAGTAGATAAATTCCTCTGAATCATCCGAATCTGACTCATGTACAGTTCTTATGAGTTTCTCTTTAAATCCTGGCTTGTCTCTCTTTTTATCCATTTTCTGATCTGCACCTTTTTTTCTGCACGTCCTTGCAAAGTGTCAGATTTTCTTATAATACAGGAATTTTGCTGTCTTTGCTCTGCATTCATTAGAATTGTGCGTGGCCAACCCGCATCTGTGACATTTCTTATCTTTGTCTGCACGTGATTCATCTCTGTTTACTCTGTTCTTTTGCATGCGTTCACTGTGTGCGAGTGTGCTACTTAGTCAAGTCAAGTCAAGTCACCTTTATTTATATAGCGCTTTTTACAATGCTGATTGTTCAAAGCAGCTTCACAGTGTTAAACAGGAAAATAATGCAACAGAATTTGATTCGGCTGTACAGCCGCTCTGGAGAAAACGTTGATGTTATCCAGCTCATTTCAATTATCATATAGTGACCATGCAGGAAGATAAGTAATTTAGTTGAAAATTTATTTGAATATTTAGTTGAAAATTTTAGTGTCCCCAACTGAGCAAGCCAAGCCAAAGGCGACAGTGGCAAGGAACCAAAACTCCATCAGGTGGCATAATGGAGAAAAATAAACCGTGGGAGAAACCAGGCTCAGTCGGGGTGCCAGTTCTCCTCTGGCCATCATCCCGGTGTCGATAAGGCAATTTATTAGATAGGAATATTCGAAAGATCGGAGTCATCATGCCGGAGACGGGTTTATTGAGGATGCCGTTTCGGTGAGGCAATTATTAGATAGGAATATTCGGTCATACTTATATGGTCATACTAATATGGTCATACTTCCTGGTTCTAGTAAGAACTCGAGCTGCTGCATTTTGGACCAGCTGCAGTTTACATATTTATTAAGCGAGCAGGGCAACCACCCAGTAGAGCATTACAATAATCTAGCCTTGAGGTCATGAATGCATGAACTAACTGTTCAGCATTTTGCATTGAAAGCATGTGCTGTAATTTAGATATATTTTTAAGATGGTAGAATGCAGTTTTACAGATGCTAGAAACGTGGCTTTCAAATGAAAGATTGGTATCAAAGAGCACACCCAGGTTCCTAACTGACGACGAGGACTTGACAGAGCAGCCATCAAGTGTTAGACAGTATTCTAGGTTACTACTTGTGGAGTTTTTTTTGTCCAATGATTAAAAATTCAGTTTTTTCTGAATTAAGTTGCAGGAAATTACTAGTCATCCAATTTTTTATATCAGCTATGCATTCCATTAATCTTGTGAATTGGTAAGTCAGGGCGTGAAGAAATATAGAGCTGAGTATCGTCAGCATAACAATGAAAACTAACGCCATGCTTCCTAATGATAGCTCCCAGTGGTAGCATTATTGTCCATATTGTCACATGGAATAAATGTTGATACCGTTGAAATTCTGCAGCAGAGCGATGACATCTCAGATCATTATCTACTATCATGTATACTTAATTTAGCTAAGGCTGCAAAGCCGTCCCCTCGCTTCAAATATGGCAGGACTATCACTGCTGCCACTAAAGATTGCTTTGTAAATAATCGTCCTCATCAGTTTCATCTCCTCAGCATCCCAGATAGCCTAGAGGAACTCGATGTTGCAAGAGAAACTATTTACTCTCTCTTTTCCAGCACTTTAGACACAGTTGCTCCCCTGCGCTTAAAGAAGATTAAAGAAAATAGTCCAACGCCATGGTACAACGAGCACACTCGGGCCCTTAAAACAGCAGCCAGAAAAATGGAGCGCAGCTGAAAGAAAACAACGCATTTTGTGGAAAGAGAGCATGATTGCATACAGAAAGGCCGTAAAAACTGCTAGATCTGCTTATTTCTCGACTCTTAGAAGAAAACAAACATAACCCTAGGTATTTATTCGATACAGTGGCTAAATTAACCAAAGATAAAGCTTCAACTTCTGATGTTTGTAAACAGCACAGCAGTAATGACTTTATGAACTTCTTTACGTGTAAGATTGATAATATTAGGGAAAAAAAATCATAACCATGCAGCCATCTACTACAGTATCACATCAGACAGTGCATTGTAGTGTCACTGAGGAAAAATTACACATTCACTGCTATAGGAGAAGAAGAATTGGCTAAATTTGCTAAATCATCAAAATCAACAACATGTATGCTCGACCCTATACCGACTAGGCTATTAAAAGAGATGCTTCCAGAGGTCATAGATCCTCTTCTTAATATCATTAATTCATCCTTGTCATTAGGATATGTACCGAAAACTTTTAAGTTGGCTATTATTTAAAAAACGCAACTTGTTCCTACAGAATTAGTCAATTACAGGCCAATCTCAAATATACCCTTTCTGTCAAAAATACTAGAAAAGGCAGTGTCTTCACAACTGTGTCCTTTTTAGAAAGAAATAGTACCTGTGAGGATTTCCGGTTTTAGACCGTATCATAGTACTGAGACTGCTCTCATCAGAGTTACAAATGATTTACTCTTATCATCCGATCGTGGTTGTATCGCTCTATTAGTATTACTCGATCTTAGCGCTGCATTCGATACTATCGACCACAACATTCTTTTGAATAGACTTGAAAATTATGTTGGCATTAGTGGAATTGCATTGGCATGGTTTAAATCATACTTATCTGACCGTTATTAGTTTGTAGCAGTAAATGAAGAGATGTCACACCGATCACAGGTTCAGTATGGAGTACCGCAAGGCTCAGTGCTAGGACCGTTGCTTTTCACCCTGTACATGCTACCACTGGGAGATATCATTAGGAAGCATGGCGTTAGTTTTCATTGTTATGCTGACGATACTCAGTTCTATATTTCTTCACGCCCTGACGAAACTTACCAATTCACAAAATTAATGGAATGCATAGCTGGTATAAAAAATTGGATGACTAGTAATTTCCTGCAACTTAATTCAGAAAAAACTGAATTTTTAATTATTGGACAAAAAAACTCCACAAGTAGTAACCTAGAATACTGTCTAACACTTGATGGCTGCTCTGTCAAGTCCTCGCCGTCAGTTAGGAACCTGAGTGTGCTCTTTGATACCAATCTTTCATTTGAAAGCCACGTTTCTAGCACCTGTAAAACTGCATTCTACAATCTTAAAAATATATCTAAATTACGGCACATGCTTTCAATGCAAAATGCTGAACAGTTAGTTCATGCGTTCATGACCTCAAGGCTAGATTATTGTAATGCTCTACTGGGTGGTTGCCCTGCTCGCTTAATAAATAAACTGCAGGTGGTCCAAAACACAGCAGCTCAAGTTCTTACTAGAACCAGGAAGTATGACCATATTAGCCCGGTTCTGTTAACACTGCACTGGCTCCCTATTAAACATTGCATACATTTTAAAATCTTGCTTATTACTTACAAAGCACTAAATGGTTTAGCTCCCCAGTACCTGACCGAGCTCTTAACACATTATACTCCATCACGTCTATTGCGGTCTCAAAATTCTGGCCAGTTGATAATACCTAGAATATCAAAATCAACTGCAGGCAGTCGATCCTTTTCCTATTTAGCACCTAAACTCTGGAACAGTCTTCCTAGCATTGTTCGGGAAGCAGACACACTCTGTCAGTTTAAATCTAGACTAAAAACACATCTCTTTACTATGGCATACACAACACATTTTTAATTTATACTATTCAAATCAGTTAAATGATTTTTAGGCTGCATTAACTAGGTCAGCCGGAACCGGGAACACTTCCCATAACACCTGATGTACTCGTTACATCATAAAAAGAATGGCATCTATGCTAATGTTAGTCTCTCTGTTTATCCCGAGGTTTACTGCAGTCAGCCGGATCCGGGCCGTATCCAGATCAGATGGTGGACCTGCGCCCAGACATGACCAACGCATCCCTGAAGTGTCTGCAGAGTCAGAGTCAGTCAATTAGACTGAAATTGCCTCATCGACACGGCATCCTCAATAAACCCGTCCCCGGCGTGATGACTCCGATCTTTTCGAATATTCCTATCTAATAAATTGCCTTATCAACACGACATTCCAATATACCGTCTCCGGCGTAATGACTCCGATCTTTCGAATATTCCTATCTAATAATTGCCTCATCGACACAGCATCCTCAATAAACCCGTCTCTGGCGTGATGACTCCGATCTTTCGAATATTCCTATCTAATAATTGCCTCACCGAAACGGCATCCTCAATAAACCCGTCTCCAGCGTGATGATTCCGATCTTTCGAATATTCCTATCTAATAATTGCCTCACCGACACGGCATGATGGCCAGAAGAGAACTGGCACCCCGACTGAGCCTGGTTTCTCCCAAGGTTTATTTTTCTCCATTATGCCACCTGATGGAGTTTTGGTTCGTTGCCACTGTTGCCTTTGGCTTGGCTTGCTCAGTTGGGGACACTAAAATTTTAAACTAAATTTTCAACTAAATTACTGATCTGCCCGCATGGTCACTATATGATAATTTAAATGAGCTGGATAACATCAACGTTTTCTCCAGAACGGCTGTACAGCCGAATCAAATTCTGTTGCATTATTTACCTGTTAACACTGAAGCTGCTTTGAAACAATCAGCATTGTAAAAAGTGCTATATAAATAAAGGTGACTTGACTTATGTATTTTAATTTTTCTGGTAATCAATTGAAGGCATACAACATTTATCTTTTATTCCAATGAAAATGAAACAAACCCTTTAATTTTTGTACATTCAAAGTGCTACACAACAGAGGTTTAGGCCTACTGTTAAAATTATTACATTAAGACATACATTTACTGTCCAAAATTTTATTTTGACGGGTTGCCTTTTTCTGTATGTATATGTTATGATAATAGTTTCTCTCAAATGAAACAGTACAATGCTCGTGAAGTGTAGGGCCCTATGATTTCCGCGATGCAGAAAATGCGGACGGAATAGCGTAATCCAGTCATAAAAATGGAATTTACTGTTTAACGCGGAATGTCACGGAATTTGTCAAATTTTGGATGAATAAATCCAATGCAAGTCAGTACACTTCAATCAAATCGCAATATGGACTACTAGTGTATGTGAATATTAAACGGCAAAAATACTATTTAAATATGAATCCTGCATGTTTTGTGTTTCTGTGTGAATGAATTGTGCAGACGAGCACCACGAGCGTCGCATGTGCTTCAGTAGTAAACGAAACCGTGCATCTGCGCCATTAATTCCGTGACATTCCGTTTTTATGAATGGATTCCGTGATCCTGTACGCGTTTTCTGAATCGCGGAAATCATTGGGCCCTACACTTTCTACAAGAAGCACGTTCAATGCGGATGCGCAGGTGGTTGTCGTGGTAATGAACACCACAGCAACCGCTTGTGCGTCCGCGCTGAACTCGCATCTCGTATATAAAAAGCATTTTAGGGGGCCCTTGGCTTTCGGGGGCCCCAGGCGGTTGCCTACCTTTGCCTAATGGTTAAGTCCGCCTCTGCTTACATGTGTTTTATTGAACTAAATACATCTTCATCTGATAAAACGCATGAGCAGGTTACTTTTCTTGCGCATCCGAGTCCGTGTTGCTTTCACATTCACGTGAATCACGGCACAGCTCCAGCGCAAGTTGCGCAACCGAACTCAGACCAGCTACTTCAGGCAGTCTCGAATTCGATACCCCTGAGCTCAGCTGAGCTAGCATGACCACTTTCACATTACCAATTTTTCATGTGAACCGTGCCGCGTTTCAAACTAAACTGCCAGTGTGAAAACGCCCTCACATTTACATCATGATATACAGTAGGCTATAAGCAATATCACACGAGTTCTGATTTTCTGTCCAGAATAGCACGAGTGCAAATGCAAAACTGATCTTATACAACAGTTTAATAAAATAAATTCATATTCGTGTTGTTTTAGACAACATTGTGTTGTTTTTTTAGTCTGTTTTGCTCAGTTTTGCCAACGAAAATATAAAGACAAAGCAGAACTGTTCGTCTCCGAGCAATAAACAGCGTTTCATTTCTGAAACCGTGCTTCGAACGAATCGAACCATTTAGCCTACATTTACCATTTTCATAAAGAGAGCCATTTATTTCACTCCTGAATGAATGAATCGAATGAATTAATGACTCAATTAGACACCTACTGGCAGTTTCTTATTTAGAATATAATTTCATATTTCCATATTAATAAAAACAAACATTAAACACACACATACTGGTGTTATGGTTTAGTAAAAAATACTAAACCATAATACTGAGCCTTTAAAATATAAATTAAGTACTCAAGCGTATAACATTGGGAAATGTAATGATTATGAATATGTCGGAAAAAATCAGCAAGGAGAATTAAGGCCAACTCACACTAAACAGACAAATGCAAACAAACAAGTTGGCCGTTGGATTTAGAATTTAAAAAAAAAAAAAATGTCATGTTCACACTGCCCCAACAAACACAGACAAACTCGAGCACCCACGGAAATAGTCGAGCACCTTGTTCTTTCTCTAGAATTGTCTTCTGATTTGTCCAGAAACCTGCCATTTTCATTACAAGGATAATTTACTAGGCACGCCCAGCACTTACATGCAGTCTTTGCAAGGGACTTGCCTCATCGTCATGGCAACGGGTGTCCAGGTCAGATTACGTCAGAGTTGGTTGTCGTTTGTTGGAAAATCATACCACACTGCTCAGACACAACTGTTCCGCGACCCAACAAACGCCGATTGAACATGTTCAGTAAGATGAAAACGACCAACGGCAACAGATGCCGACGGGTAACACACTGATCCAGCAAACTCCGACAGACTTATTTGGCGTGTTTGTTGGCGTTTGTCTGTGTGATGAGAATTGGCCTTTACTGAACATTTTAATAATTAATTGGTAAACTAGTGTCTTCTGAGTCAGTGTCAGCTCCAAAGATGAAGTTGACGATGATGACTCGCCATCTCCGCAGTATAGTGGACACGCCAATAGAGAGAAATGCACGTTTCATACGGATTAAAGCTACAATATGTATTTTTTCGCCGCTAGGGGTCGCTAACCTCTTTAAAACAATAACAAAGGCGTAGATTGATGACGCAGTGAATGAGCGTGGAATCATGGAACTTGTCATCATACCGATGGATCTAATAATGTTTATGGATGAGTGAATGCATTCATGCTTTTTAACATGACTGTGGTATTACTAATTAGACTAACAGAAACTGATACTAATAAGAAACAGATATCAGCACCACACGCGCGAGTCCCGGGGGATATAAAGAAATAAGGACATTTCATTCTACCGAACTACCCGCAAGTGCTGAATTACTACTCGTTTCAGACAGGTCAGTTTATTTGACGAATTATAATTGTGAGGAAACGCAATGCTGTTTCACTTGGTCTACACTATCTAAACTGCATTTGAGTGTGTTGAAAGTTATGTTATTCTGTGTGTTAGTTTGTTGGCTGTATGAGACTAGCAGTAAGCTACATCAACATTAGAACATCATACTGATGATATTCTAATATTTCATCGTGTTGAGCTACATAACATTGATTTGTTTTTGTTTTTTTTGCTCACCTGTTTAATAAAGCACATGCAAGAACGGCATCTCTGTCAAGTCGAAGTTTGTTGCAAAGCTCTCGCCATCTCGAAAACGCCACGTCGATACTGGTCCTCTTTTGATTTCTCATTTTGTTCCAAAGTCTGCTTGCCATGGTCCATAATGTTTGAACGAAACTACAACAGCGTGCCACTAGACGTTACGCAGTTGTCCACGTCTGTTGCCATGGTTTCTACGGCAGTAAAAGCGGAAATCGAGGGTAACGCGGATCATGCCATTGACAGGCAACTCCCTCACACATCCCGGTTTCTTGGTTTAAATCACAATTCTCTCACAATTTACAAATAGTTGGAAACATTTGGGATATTGTAAGTACTCAACTGAACAAAATATATCTAGTGGTTTTTGGATATTTTACTGCAAAAATCCTACATATTGCACCTTTAAATCAAAAAATATTTGTTTTTGAATTGGTTCATTTAAAAGTAGACATTTCAAGCTTTCTATAGACAAATAGAATATGTCTGTGAGGGAAGTATATGTTTGTACGAGGCTACGTTTACAATAGAGAGTTTTTGTTTTAAAACGCATAAACTTTTGCTACGGTTACACCTGGCATCCACACTATTCAGGAGTTTTCGACCCTCGAAAACTGAGACTTTTGGAAACGCTGCAGACCCTGTTTTAGTTTGAAAACTCCAGGGTTGCGTTTCAGTGTAGATGGACCAAAACTGAGACTTTTGAAAATGAAAGCGTGGCTGCCCACAATCGCTTTCGATCAGGATTTTTAGAGCTAATCACCCATCACCGATACAGATCTATTTGAAGCCTTCATTTGATCATGTAGAATTATTTATAGGGATGCTCCAATCAGGATTTTTATTTCTTGTGGGGGGATTTTTTTTTCCATTTTGGGCATTTTTTATTTATTATACATATAAAAAAAATGTATAATTATCTCACCTAAATGTTTGATCATACAGTGCATTTGTTTTCACAATGGGGCAATTTTGTTGCACAATAGCTTACACACAGCACAAGCCTGATTTCAAATGTTGAATTGAATTAACAAAAAAGGACAGTAATAAAACAAGAAAAATAAACAATTTACAAGCAGTCGCACAAATAAATAAAATATATTAAAGATACAAATGAAATAAACAGTGCTTTAAGTTTTTTCAGGTAGGTCTAACAGTAGTATTGAGTAAGAAATGCTAAAGAAATTGAATAAGGAAATCAAATGTAAAACAGTACTGGATAGTCTTCCCTGAATATTTTAAATACAGATTAATCCTTACAATTAAAGTCACAAAAGTTGTTCATTCAAGAGCAGCAAGTGTTATTAATGTTAATCAAACAACAAAAGAGAGAAAATCAGAGACAGCAGCAAAATTATTAGGCTGCTGTCACCTAATATACTGTTACACATGCATTTTCTTTTGCAACTATTTACAGCGCATATTTAAAGTCATCATACCCTGTTGAAATCTCCACCTTGTGTCACATTACACCCTGGAAAAAAAAAAAAATTAAGTCTAACTTTTTGGAGCTGTATCTACACATCCTAACCCTCATCATCAAAGTGAAAATAACATTTTAAAACATTCTGGAGGATTATTAAAAATTGAAAAATTAGAATAACAGGGTTGGAAAAGTCATCAGTCCCCTGATTTAATTCTTCTTAGAGCCACCTTTTGCTTTAATTACAGCCATTAAACTTTTTGGATATGTCTTTACTAGCTTTGCACACCTAGATAGGGGAATATTTGCCCATTCTTACTTGCAGAATTGTTTAAGTTCAGTCAAATTTCGTGGTGAGCAGCAATAGACTGCTCTCTTCAAGTCCATCTTGTCAGGGTGTGGTACAATGAAAAGGGAGCGAGGACTCAAATGCAAGAGGAAGTATTTATTAAATAACATAAGACAAAAACAAAACCCACGAGGGGGAAAACCAAACAAAACTAAACATAATACCAGGGTCAGAAAACATGAAGCCGTTCAGGGAAACAGGAAACATCAAACAGGGAACAGAAGACGTCAGACAACGATCCAGCACAGGACTGAAGACACAAGGAGATTAAATAGGGGACAAACAAGGCAGGTAAAGGGGAAGAACAGGTGGGGCAAATTAACCAATAATCAGATAACAAGAGGGGTGGGGTCAAGACAATAGACAGGAGAGCACATGACACAAGGAACACGTGACGAGCCATGTGCTCACACCTAAATGACAAAACACAAGCACATGCACAGAAAATAACAAAAAACCCAACATGTGCTAAACAAGACAAGACAGACATGTGACACATCTACAAATTTAAGTCAGGGCTATTATTTTAATTTTTCAATTTTTAATAATCCTCCAGAATGTTTTAAAATGTTATTTTCACTTTGATTTTTATGATGTGTAGATACAGCTCAAAAAAATTTGACAATTTATTTTTATTTTATTTTCCAGGGTGTAATGTGACAAAAGGTGAAGATTTTAACAGGGTATGATGACTTTCTATAGGCACTGCATGTTTACTTAAGACAAAACCGACTGTGTTTACGTGCATACTCGCCAAGATGGCAATTTTGTACATACATTTATATATTTGACCATTTAACTATTTACTTGCAAGCTGTTTGTGAGGTGGCTTTACTGTATATGCACGCGCTTTGAGTCTCTAGGAGAGCGTGCGAGTTCTGAGTGGTTTAAACACTGGCAAGACTTAAAAAGAAATGCAAATTATAAACTTTAGTGATGATACGACACTCCCTCGATTGTGCAAGTGACAATTCCGTCAACTGTGCAGCATGCAGCTCGCTTATAGTGCAGAGACGTGATCTGCGCATTTTGAGATGGAAAGAGAGAGAACATGCGGTGATTCACTCACGCTGTTTGTGAAATTATGTCTCACAGAAAGTTTTCAAATTACTTTTTAAGTTATTTAATAAAGAAATATGAATTGTACCTCACTTTTAGCATTTTAATTATTTTACGCCAGACAGAGATTAAGACGACACCGCTGCATGTCATGCCATACTTCTCACGGCAGGCGCGCGTCGTCAGCATGAGATTGGTTTATGAGATTGGCAAATTGAGATATCCCCGATCCAATCATTAGAAGCGATTATCGGCCGATAGCGATCGGTTGCCAATCAAATAAAATCAAATCACCTTTATCTATATAGCGCTTTTTACAATGGCAATTGTTTCAAAGCAGCTTCACAGTGGTAACAGGAAAATAATGCAACGGAATTTGATTCGGCTGTACAGCCGCTCTGGTGAAAACGGTGATGTCATCCAGCTCATTTCAATTATCATGTAGTGTCAATGCGGGCAGATCAGTAATATAGTTGAAATTTAAGTGTCCCCAACTGAGCAAGCCAAAAGCCAAAGGCGACGGTGGCAAGGAACCAAAACTCCTTCAGGGCCACAATGGAGAAAAAAACCTTGGGAGAAACCAGGCTCAGTCGGGGTGCCAGTTCTCCTCTGGCCGACGAACAAATAGTGTATGATTATGATTCTGGCAACATTACAGGTCAGAAGTCATATTAGATCAATAGATATTCGTAGGATTATTCGAAAGATTGGAGTCGTCACGCCGGCGACGGGTTTAATGAAATCAATCAATTGGAGCACTCCTACTTCCTGTTTGGGTCTTCTGGATCATTGCGTATCCTTCTTCTATCATATGACCATTACCCTACCGGAATAACAGACCAGCCTCGACAACTATGTAAACAATAACATGGAGACGGAACTGCAAGCTTTGCTGACGTTGTTGTTCTTTATAGCAGCCATTGTGCAGCTAAACTCTGCATTTTATAATACAACAGCTGCTTACATGCGCAAGAGGCAAGCTTTTAGAGGAATCGGCGGCTGTTTACATTTGTACGCGCATGTCCAGTGTGCATGAATGGTCAATGTAACATGCATTTTTGGTCATGTAGTGTGAACAGAGATATTTTCTGAAATGCAGTGAAAACTATGGACGAGGATTGGTTTAATTTTAAAACCGCATGTTTAAACGAAAACGCACTAGTGTGGACATAGCCTGTATGAGTTTTGGTTCATTTTTATGACACATTTCAGAAAGAAGTTCACATGGATTCCAAGACGGCTGAAGCGCATCCTGTTTGTTTTCTTTATTTTACAAAAGCACAAGTTTTGTTGTTATTGTGATTGAACACAAATAAAAGTAGACCCTTTACCATTTCAAATGATGTATTAAAATGGAGTGTATTAGCTTATAGTATTTGCTGTTTTCAGGACAAAATGTGATCTCCGCATGAACACTTGGATATGCACCAAATAATAGCCCATTTATCTAGGTTAACATTAGAGCGAGCGGTCATGTAAAGTGGGTAATGTTAGGCTACTACTAAAATGTTTCAAATGATAAGCCATATTTGAGGTTAGTGAATAATAGGCGAACATTTGAATTTCCTGCCCGACATACTATAATTACCACATGGACCAGCCGTGTTAATGATCTGTCTATCACAGACTGTGTGACTTCATTTCCTGTGGAGTTTTTTTTTTTCTGCGACTAACCGACTATTTAAAATTTGGTCGGCTAAGCCTCTTCTCGTCGACTAACATTTAGTAGGCTATTAGGGGGCAGCCCTACTATATAAGCTCATAAATGTACCTCCAGTTTATGGGTGACCACACTGAGGGTGGTAGGGTCCAGGTTGGAAACAGACAGCACCTCACTGAGCTGGGCTTCCTTCTTCTCCAGTGTGTCATTGAGTGCGCTCAGTTTGCACTCCAGCAGCAGGTTTTTGAAGCCACTCTTCTGCTGAACCTCCAGGATGGCTTTACTGAACTTCATGTACAACTCGTCTCGCTCCAACTGGACCTGCACAACAATCAAACAATCTTTAGCTCTTACACATGAAGCAGTCCTAATGAATCACTATGAACAGATAAAAACTTTAAGAGATAACTGTTATCCAGTATAGTAATGTTGCAGAAAATACAATAAAAACAAAAAATACATTAATAATTATCTGGCTGGTATGTATTACAGTGTGTACATCAAACAGAGAGTTTTGTTATGGCATGGTAGACATGTTATCAAGATGAGGAGGAAACTTTTTTCCCCCCTTGTAAGTTGTCATAACACCATTAAGGCTGATCGTTCAGTATGTTTTTAAAGGTCTGACGCTGTTCCTCCAATCACCTTAGTAAATCTCTGCTCCAACACTTCATGCTCCCACTTAAGCTCCTTCAAATCTCTGTCAGATATTTTGAGACGAGCTCTTGTTCTCTGGCAATAGAACACAAAGTAAAAGATTTACATACATTACTAAAATGAATTAAAACTTTTTTTTATAATTGACATTTAACATTATGCCACAGTTCAGTGTCAGTACAATCCACTAGCAATCCTAAATACTACTGAGACTCTGAACATACAGTCAGAGCACTCTTGTCCTTCTCATAGTTGGCAAGCTGTTTTTGAAGCTCTGCGACTTCCTCTTTGGCCTTTTGTGGAGACTCTCTAAGCTCCTTATTCTGCTCAAGCACTTCCGCCATCGCTTTATTTCTTTTCTCCTCCTTCCTTTTCATGTCCTTTAACTCTTCCTGCACACATTCCACCAGAAAAGAAAATGAGTAAGAACTGAAATAATCACTTCCTGTACCTCAGCTGGTAGCATGGCACCAAGGAACAAACATAGAGTACATATATATACTATTATACTTATATATATCTTAATTGCCACATGCATAAACAAAGATTTAATAACTGTGAAGATGCAATGATGACTATGAATAAAGTTAGCAAAAACAGATCTATAAGAGACACTAGGTAATATCATTTATAATTAATACAGAGAAAACAAATGTGTATGCGTTCATGTGTGTTTTCACCTTGAGCGAAGTGATAAAGTCCAGATTTTTGTAGACTATGTCATTGAAGTAGTTTCTGATGTCTCTGAAAGCTTTCTCATGGTTCTTCATCAGCATGTTGATGTGGCTGTTTTTTCGCTCCTCAATCTCATGAATCTCCGTCTTGCGTCTCAGTTCTTCCTCCTGACGTAGCTTTTGCATCCTTTTCTGATATTTGGATCCAATTTCTGTGACAATATTTTCACTCCTACGTTAAATCATTAAGGCAAGCCTTCACTGCCTATAAAACTTTTCACATCCCATTCCCTTTTATTGTATGCCACATTATAGAGTGTTATAGAAGCAGTATGTATTTAACTGAGAATATCTGCTACTCATCAACAAAGTACTTCATAATGTCAGTGAAAAAAATCCAGAAATTGTATTAAATGAATAACAAAAAACAAAAACTAAACTAAAATAAAGATATGCAATGATATGTATTTCCTGGTAACTTTTTTACATCAAGCAACCCTGTTCTATCAACTATGAAGACCAAAGAACATTTCAATGAGATATGAGAAAGTTCTTCAAACAAATGAGCCAATGATGAAACTAACTTACTAACTTGCAGGGCACTGAATATTATCTACAGTAGAGAAAATCCTCCTGAAATTGAATTTACCTATGTGAAGCTACAAGCCAATTATCCTCCAAAATAGAGTGTTCAGGGACAAAAGTATTTGATATCTTAAAAAAAAAAAAAAAAAATTCACTGTATTAGGGATGCACCGATACCATTTTTTCAGAACCGATCCGATACCAAAAATTCTGAGTATCGGCCGATACCGATACTAATCCGATACCAGTGCAGTTTTGTTTAAAAATTCAATGGAGAATTTCTGTACCTCAGTCTTTTGTGTGTTAAACACAATCTACTAAATACAGACAAATTCATTATAAAGAAAAACAATTAAAAAAAATATATAATCACAATCTATGACAAAAATACTACTATAAATTAGATGGTGGATAAACTAGATTAGTGGATAATTCAGCAGCAAAAGTTACTCTAGAAAAATCATAAGATAGGGCAATTATAGATAGGGCAGAAGAAGAAAGGCTATTAATAATCTTTCATTGCGCAAAAGTATTATAATACGAAAGGCTCCAATACAGAGCGGCACAAAGCGCTTATGCGCATCCCGTGCGCATGATGATGCGCTTGAAGCAACATTGAGTCACAGCGCGCAGCGCTCCGTCTGCATTGAAAAGTTCTAGACACAAAGGGAAGATATATCGATGCGTAGTGTATCTATCTATGCAATATTTTATTGAGCCTTTTCTTTTAAGTTTAAAATTTCAGTTACATTCACGTGAACTCGAATATATAATATATAATATCTGTACCTCACATTAAACTATGGAATGGATTCAGAACACTTAATATAGTGCACAAAGCGTTGATGATGCTTTATAATGTTTCTGTGCCTTTTGTGGGGCACTGGGGCTTAACAATAACACAGAATATTATACGCACGGTATCGGATTTGGATCGGTCCTGTCTGACCGATGCCCGATCCGGCAAATAATGGCGGTATCGGAGCCGATACGGAGTATCGGATCGGCGCATCCCTACACTGTATAGACCTTATGCGTCAGAGAAACAAGCGTGCAGAAATTCTTTAGAATTTTGTGTTTGAACTTCTGAAGAGTAAAGCCCCATTTCCACCAAAATTACCCAGAACAATTTGTCCCAGGAACTTTTTTCCCCCAGTACCGTGAAGATTAGCCCGGTGATGTAGGACTGCACGCGACTTTCCAGAGCCCACTGGATTTCGTCTTCGGCAAATACACTTAATAAAGCCTGAACCTCGGCGTCGGTCCATCGGTCGTATTTTTTAAACTTCATTGTTGATTCGAATAGCAAACAACTCTTACTGCATGCACTGCAACTGACTTTTAGGTTGAAATAAAATGCTGGGTGAGTTCAACCAATCAGCATGTTCAGCGCCCAAGTCCCACCCCCAAAAGTTCCTGAACTTTGAAAAAGTACTACCTCGCAAGCAGGGCCGTTTTGCTAGGAAAATTTTTACCTGGAACTTAATTTAGACCCTGGTTCCTGCGGTCAAAACACACCGAGTACCACCCCAAAGTCCCTAGCTCCTGTGGAAAGTTCCTGCGGTGGAAACGTGGCTTAATTAGCTGGTGAAATAGATATACTTATTGCAGAGTTAACGTAAGTTATCATGAGCATTATGTTTGTCATAATAAATATCAGTAGACCGGGAAGATTTTAAAACAAGCGGTTCATTCATAAATCCTTAAGATCTTACCCCTTCATGCTTGTGGAAATACAAACTGGAAGACAGAACACAACAAGCGCAGCACTGTAAAGCGGTGGGGCTACATAAGGTCTAAAAGAGAATTCAGAGGAATTGTGTGACAAGCAGGATTTTTGTCCTAACTCATTTCTTCGCCAATGGTTACAGACTGCCATAAAACCTGGGTATTATGATGCATACAATGAATACTGCACTGTAATTATTTATTACCGCTGCATAATGCAAACTCACTTATGATTTGCACCGATCAGGCATAACATTATGACCTTGATTATCGCTTCGTCACGGCACCTGTTAGTGGGTGGGATATATTAGGCAGCAAGAGAACATTTTGTCCTCAAAGTTGATGTGTTAGAAGCAGGACAAATGGGCACGTGTAAGGATTTGAGCGAGTTTGACAAGGGCCAAATTGTGATGGCTAGACGAGTCAGAGCATCTCAAAAACTGCAGCTCTTGTTGGTTGTTCCCGTTCTGCAGTGGTCAGTATCTATCAAAAGTGGTCCAAGGAAGGAACAGTGGTGAACCGGCGACAGGGTCATGTCCGCACAAGGCTCCAAGGCTCATTGATGCACGTGGAGAGTGAAGGCTGGCCCGTGTGGTCCGATCAAACAGACACGATCAGCTCAAATTGCTCAAGAAGTTAATGCTGGTTCTGATAGAAAGGTGTCAGAATACACAGTGCATCGCAGTTTGTTGCGTATGGGGCTGCATAGCCACAGACCAGTCAGGCTGCCCATGGATGCACTATGGGAAAAAGGCAAGCTGGCAGAGGCAGTGTGATGCTTTGGGCAATGTTCTGCTGGGAAACCTTGGGTCCATCCATGTGGATGTTACTTTGACACGTACTACCTACCTAAGCATTGTTGCAGACCATATACACCCTTTCATGGAAACGGTCCCTGGTGGCTGTGGCCTCTTTTAGCAGGATAATGCGCCCTGCCACAAAGCAAAAATGGTTCAGGAATGGTTTGAGGAGCACATCAACGAGTTTGAGGTGTTGACTTGGCCTCCAAATCCCCCAGATCTCAGTCCAATCAAGCATCCGTGGGATGTGCTGAACAAACAAGTCCGATCCATGGAGGCCCCACCTCGCAACTTACAGGACCTAAAGGATCTGCTGCTAACATCTTGGTGCCAGATACCACAGTACACCTTCAGGGGTCTAGTGGAGTCCATGCCTTGGCGGGTCAGGGCTGTTTTGGCAGCAAAAGGGGGACCAACACAATATTAGGAATGGTCATAATGTTATGCCTGATCGGTGTATAGTTACATTTATAATATAAAATATAGGTAACACTTTACTTGAAGGGGTGTGCATAAGACTGACATGACACCTTCATAATCATGACAAGGAGTTTTTATGCATGTTTATGACAACTGTCATTAAGTGTCATTCGCTCAATTATGTCATTTTTAATGTCTTTGTTATGACAACTTGACATAAACCAATACATCATAACCTGTCAGTGTCTTTGTCATGACAACTTGACATTACCAAGACAACATAACCTGTCATAAACATGACATAGCAGATTAATTATCAAATTTAAAGGATTAGTTCACTTCAAAATGAAAATTTCGTGATATTTTACTCACCCCCATCTCATCCAAGATGTTCATGTCTTTCTTTCTTTCTTTAGTCAAATTAAGTTTTTTGAGGAAAACATTCCAGGATTTTTCGGCTCTGAGCGATCTCAGACGAGGAATAGGGTCCTCCCTGAAGCCCTTCGAAGGACTTTGAAACTGCATTGATTTGGACCTTCAACATTTTGGTTGCCATGGAAGTCTGTGATGGGGAGAAAAATCCTGGAATGTTTTCCTCAAAAAACGTAATTTCTTTTCAACTGAAGAAAGAAAGACATGAACATCTTGGATGAGATGGGGGTGAGTAAAATATCAGGAAATTTTCATTTTGAAGTGAACTAATCCTTTAAGAAACTACTTAGATTTATGGGTTAACATTACATTAAACTGTCATGTGGTTGGTTTTGATGTTGGCTGTCATGAGGCCATTATAATGTCATGATTTTTTTTTTATGACCACTTTTTTTCAGTGGCACAAGTTGAATTTGTCATTAAAATGTCATTAAGTGTTAATACTCTAGAGTCATGAATATTTTTCAGTTCATAATGTTTTTTTTATTTTTTTTTTAAGTTTCCTCCAACAGCTCCAACAGAAGGTCAGATAATAGACAATTTTTAAAATGTCTTAAAAAGATGAATAGGTGTTAGAGAAATAAAATCAATCATCCAATAATAATAATAATTAAAATGGATAAAATTATATTTTATTGCATTTGGAGAGCAAGTCACTGAAAACAGTACAATTGTGGGTTAAGCCATGCAGCGTTTGGTCCATATCACTGCAAAAACAGTTAATTACAGCATCCCACACATTTATATTTTCTTGAAATGCTTTTTTACATCATGGATAAGTCTACCTAAGACACACCTAAACAGTGGTGCCACTCTATCATTTTGAGGTGAGTTTTCAATGACTCAGGAGTACGATTTCCTCTATGACACCATAGTTTAGGTCAAGAAAAATATTTATGACACTGTTATAAAATAATTTGACAGAGTATTAACACTTAATGACATTTTAATGACAAATTCAACTTGTACCACTGAAAAAAGTGGCCATAAAAAAATTCATGACATTATAATGGCCTCATGACAGCCAACGTCAAAACCAACCACATGACAGTTTAATGTAATGTTAACCCATAAAGCTAAGTAATTTCTTAAGTTTGATAATTAATCTGCTATGTCATGTTTATGACAGGTTATGTTGTCTTGGTAATGTGAAGTTGTCATGACAAAGACACTGACAGGTTATGATGTATTGGTTTATGTCAAGTTGTCAAAGACATCTCAAACAATGTCATCTTTGCATTAAAAATGACATAATTGAGCGAATGACACTTAAATGACAGTTGTCATAAACATGCATAAAAACTCCTTCATATTCAAGATGTGTCATGTCATGATTATGAAGGTGTCATGTCAGTCTTATGCACACCCCTTCAAGTGTTATCAAAATATATTATAAAATATAAGAAATGCAAATGATTGCTGCTATATAGTATATATTAAATAAGTGATTTGAATAAACAAATCTATTATTAATTTATGACAGTTATGTTTCTGATCACTAGTCGCATTGCTTTTATTAAAAACTTAGAAAAAGGCTGTGCTCTGTCAATATCATTTATCAATATCATTTGTATATAGCCAATTGAGGCTCCTAACTCTGTTCCTAAAAGCATGTCTGAATGAATAGTGTTCATAAACAGTAGGGAAAAAATACTTTTGAAATTTTGAAGTACGCATCCATGGACACTATAAGAGGATTCATAAATGGCGGAGAAGCTATGTGACTGATGTTGTAGGTCACAAGATGAAGCCAACATGCTGGATGTAGTATGTCAGGATTATATTCATGCTACAAACATACATAATGTATAGAATGTACCTTTGTAATAGTCACAAAACAAATTCTTCATCAAATGTAGTACTGACATGATATGAGAGTCCAGATATGAGATTCTGGACTTAGCATATGTCTTCCTAATAAAATACACCTGATTCAACTCATCAGCTTGTTAGTAGAGACTTAGGGTATGTTTACACGACAATGATGAACTAAAAATAGATGACAACGTTGTCAAAATGATCCCCGTTCACACAAATCTGCGAAAATTACTAAATATTTTGGACATGAGTGTGCCAGAAGGGCTGTCATTTTGTCTGTGGGCCTGTCCCAATACCCACACTTACGGTCTTGGCCACTTAAGAGCACATGCATGCAACAGGAAGTAAGTGTGTAAGAGGTCTAATAAATGCCAAAGAGGTGGGGCCTCCATGGATCAGATTTGTTGGTCTAGCACATCTCATAATCCCTGTTTACACCTGGTATTAAGAAGCATTTGCGTCAATCCGATCACAAGAGGACGACGATAAATAAAGATGTAAACAGGGTCTAAAACATTTTGAGCTTGTCCACTTTTGTCCACTTCAAGAGGTAGTCGAAAATGCATTCGACCAGATTGTTTTTGTAGTGTAGTAGTGTGTGGGTGAATGCGTTCGAACAGCCACAAAAGACAGCCTACTGGCCTAATGCGTTTATGGAAAGCCCGCTAGCCAGATGGGATTTAAACTTTGTCAGCTGAAGACCTAAGTTTGGTTTGAAGACAAAAAAAATGCATCAAGCACAATGTTCTCTCACCATTCCTGATTTCTAACACGCACTCACAGCGTTTGCATAGTCTTGCGGCTATCAGAGCAGAAACGACAGCTCTTCGTATGTAAATTGCATGAGCTCTCCTCGAAGAAATCAGGACAGAAGTGGTCGAAAGTGGACAAAAGAGACGGATTGAGATTTGGAGGCCAAGGAAACACCTTGAACTCTTTGTCAAGATCCTCAAACCATTCCTGAACCATTTTTGCAGTGTGTCAGGGTACATTATCCTGCTGAAAGAGACCACTGCAATCAGGGAACACCATTGCCATGAAGGGGTGTGACTTGATCAATTGTGTTAGATTTTGCTGTATTTGGCTGAGCAGTTGTTCGGGTGGCTAGCCAATGTATTAGATTTCTCTACATAAAATAAGTAAGCTTGAACAGAGTTTATTGAAGGTAGTAGTATAGCAGTTTCTCAGCAGCAATGTTAGCATGTCAGTCTTCAAAGAATTTAAACCCTTCTAAGAATCTTAAGTTTTGTCTGTGGGACAGGACTTTATACCTGAAGACAAAAGGGCTACAAACAATAAATACTGTTAGGACATCCTACTGGAGATCCTACAATCTACAAGAAGTTCCTGAGGAATGCTGTTCCTTTGTTATTCTAATTGTTTGGACCAATTGGTTTACACCTTTACACGTTTCAGTTAAATTGCATCTGAGGCACAGTGACAATGTAAAGGCATCTCACTAAAAAAAACTGAAATACACATAATCTTTCACTTAGTATCTGCTATGGAGCTTATTTATTATTGACATTTTTATTTTACTAATTAATTTGTTTGATGCCTGATCCTGATCGATTGCTCCTGTCTGCCTCCTGTTTGTCCTGCTGACTGCTGTGCTCGCGTGTGCTTTGCTTGCTTTTGAATCTTTATTTGATATCATTCCCTGTTGTTTAAACTGCTAAATATAATTTACCCATCACCATATATTGTCTAATATTGCCTACCACATTAAATCTGACACCGCTAGCTTTTAATCTAAACCACTATCACGCGTTAGCATTTCGCTAGCCTGTTAGCTTGCCATCTCTGCACTCGGGTCTCTTGTTTTCTGAGTTCATTAAACAACTGTGGTAAATTGGATTATTCAACAAATATGGTAAGCCATGTCTTCTTCTCCTGTCATTGTCACTTGCACTGCATGTTTCATGTTTAGTATATCTTTCTCCGTTGGCGAACAGGGCTTCACATGTGATAAATGTAAGGAGATAGTCAGGCTGACGGAAAAGATTTCAGAATTAGAGACACGCATCCAGACTTTATTTGAGAGTAGTGAGAATGTAACAGCTTTAGACACTGTTTTGGATGCGAATAGCTTAGTGAACTCTGTACATTGTTCGGTTCCGGCTGTAGAGCCCGTGCAGCAGGGCAACTGGGTGACGGTGAGACGGCATAGTCGCGGATCAAAAAACCACTCTTCCGTTCCGATTAGAACATCAAACAGGTTCTCCCCACTCAGTGATGCACCCACTGAGAATCCTGTTGAAAGTGCCCTAGTTATTGGCGATTCTATTACACGGAACGTGAAAATAGAGACACCAGCCACCATAGTCACATGTTTACCGGGAGCCAGAGCGCCTGGCATCAAAGCAAATTTAAAAGTGCTGGCTAATGCTAATCGTAAATTTTCTAAGATTATTATTCACGTCGGCACAAATGATGTTCGACTTCGCCAGTCGGAGATCACCAAAATTAACATTAAAGAGGTGTGTAAACTCGCAAGTACGATGGCAGATGACGTTTTTTGCTCTGGTCCCCTCTCCGTTAAAAGGAGTGATGAGATACTTAGCAGACTATCATCACTCAATGGCTGGTTGTCTAAGTGGTGTCCGCAAAATAACATAGGGTTCATAGACAATTGGAAAAGCTATTGGGGCAGACCTGACCTGTTGAAAAAAGATGGTATTCATCCTTCCTGGGATGGTGCCGCTCTTCTCTCTAGTAATTTGGCACATAGTCTTAGAGCTAAACATTGACTAACTGGGGCCCAGGTCAGGAAGCAGACGGACTGGCTTACCCGACCGCCTGCTAGCTGTCTCACGTCACAGAAGTCAGATAAATCCCAGCACATAAATCCCAGAGACTCTTTTACCTAGATATTATCACATAGAGACTGTGTCTGTTCCACGAATTAGTAAATACAAAAAACCATCAAAACCATTCAACGGTAAAAATTTAATTGATGTCCAACAAATAAACAACAGGTATAATATAGATGATCAAATGATAAAGCTCGGGCTGCTGAATATTCGATCCCTTTCCTCAAAAGCGCTTATTGTTAATGATATGATTACAGATCATAACCTAGATGTGCTGTGTTTGACAGAAACCTGGCTAAAACCTGACGATTAGATTACTTTAAATGAGTCCACCCCCCAAGATTATTGTTATAAACACGAGCCGCGTCTGAAAGGTTAAGGGGGAGGTGTTGCTGTAATTTATAATAATATCTTCGGTATTACTCAGAAGTCTAGTTTCAAATATAATTCCTTTGAAGTTTTGGTGCTTTATGTAACGCTATGTAGTGAAATTGATAAATCCCGTTTGACATTTGTGCTGGCTACTGTATACAGGCCACCAGGGCACCATACAGACTTTACCAGAGAATTTGCTGATTTTCTATCAGAGTTAGTACTGGCTGCAGATAAAGTCCTAATTGTTGGTGATTTTAATATCCATGTAGACAATGAAAAAGACGCATTGGGATTGGCATTTAGAGACATTCTAAACTCTATTGGAGTAAGGCAACACGTGTCAGGACCCACTCATCGCCGTAATCATACGTTAGACCTAATACTGTCACATGGAATAAATGTTGATACCATTGAAATTCTGCAGCAGAGCGATGACATCTCAGATCATTACCTAGTATCATGTACACTTAATTTAGCAAAGGCTGCAAAGCCGTCCCCTCGCTTCAAATATGGCAGGACTATCACTGCTGCGACTAAAGATTTCTTTGTAAATAATCTTCCTCATCAGTTTCATCTCCTCAGCATCCCAGATAGCCTAGAGAAACTCGACGTTGCAACAGAAACTATTGACTCTCTCTTTTCCAGCACTTTAGACACAGTTGCTCCCCGGCGCTTAAAGAAGATTAAAGAAAATAGTCCAACGCCGTGGTGCAACGAGCACACCCGGGCCCTTAAAACAGCAGCCAGAAAAATGGAGCGCAGCTGGAAGAAAACAAAACTAGAAGTTTTTCGCATTTCGTGGAAAGAGAGCATGATTGCATACAGAAAGGCCCTAAAAACTGCTAGATCTGCTTATTTCTCGGCTCTCTTAGAAGAAAACAAACACAACCCTAGGTATTTATTCGATACAGTGGCTAAATTAACCAAAGATAAAGCTTCACCTTCTGATGTTTGTAAACAGCACAGCAGTAATGACTTTATGAACTTCTTTACTTGTAAGATTGATAATATTAGGAAAAAAATTATAACCATGCAGCCGTCTACTACAGTATCACATCAGACAGTGCATTGTAGTGTCACTGAGGAAAAATTACATTCATTCACTGCTATAGGAGAAGAAGAATTGGCTAAACTCATTAAATCATCAAAATCAACAACATGTATGCTCGACCCCATACCGACTAAACTACTAAAAGAGATGCTTCCAGAGGTCATAGATCCTCTTCTTAATATCATTAATTCATCCTTGACATTAGGATATGTACCAAAAACTTTTAAGTTGGCTATTATTAAACCACTTATTAAAAAACCGCAACTTGATCCTACAAAATTAGTCAATTACAGGCCAATCTCAAATCTACCCTTTCTGTCAAAAATACTAGAAAAGGCAGTGTCCTCACAATTATGCTCCTTTTTAGAAAGAAATGGTATCTGTGAGGATTTCCAGTCAGGATTTAGACCGTATCATAGTACTGAGACTGCTCTCATTAGAGTTACAAATGATTTACTCTTATCATCCGATCGTGGTTGTATCTCTCTGTTAGTGTTACTCGATCTTAGCGCTGCATTCGATATTATCGACCACAACATTCTTTTGAATAGACTCGAAAATTATGTTGGCATTAGTGGAATTTCATTGGCATGGTTTAAATCATATTTATCTGACCGTTATCAGTTTGAAGCAGTAAATGAAGAGATGTCACACCGGACACAAGTTCAGTATGGAGTACCGCAGGGCTCAGTGCTAGGACCGTTGCTTTTCACCCTGTACATGCTACCACTGGGAGATATTATTAGGAAGCATGGCGTTAATTTTCATTGTTATGCTGACGATGCTCTATATTTCTTCACGCCCTGACGAAACTTACCAATTCACAAGATTAACATAATGCATAGCTGATATAAAAAATTGGATGACTAGTAATTTCCTGCAACTTAATTCAGAAAAAACTGAATTTTTAATCATTGGACAAAAAAACTCCACAAGTAGTAACCTAGAATACTGTCTAACACTCGATGGCTGCTCTGTCAAGTCCTCGTCGTCAGTTAGGAACCTGGGTGTGCTCTTTGATACCAATCTCTCATTTGAAAGCCACGTTTCTAGCATTTGTAAAACTGCATTCTACCATCTTAAAAACATATCTAAATTATGGCACATGCTTTCAATGCAAAATGCTGAACAGTTAGTTCATGCATTCATGACCTCAAGGCTAGATTATTGTAATGCTCTACTGGGTGGTTTCCCTGCTCGCTTAATAAATAAACTGCAGCTTGTCCAAAACGCAGCAGCTAGAGTTCTTACTAGAACCAGGAAGTATGACCATATTAGCCCGGTTCCCTATTAAACATCGTATACATTTTAAAATCTTGCTGATTACTTACAAAGCACTAAATGGTTTAGCTCCCCAGTACTTGAGCGAGCTCTTAACGCATTATACTCCATCACGTCTATTGCGGTCTCAAAATTCTGTCCAGTTGATAATACCTAGAATATCAAAATCAACTGCAGGCGGTCGATCCTTTTCCTATTTAGCACCTAAACTCTGGAACAGTCTTCCTAGCATTATTCGGGAAGCAGACACACTCTGTCAGTTTAAATCTAGACTAAAAACACATCTCTTTACTATGGCATACACATAAAACATTTTTAATTTCTATTATTCAAATCAGTTAAATGATTGTTTTAGGCTGCATTAACTAGGTCAGCCGGAACCGGGAACACTTCCAATAACACCTGATGTACTCGTTACATCATAAGAAGAATGGCATCTACGCTAATGTTAGTCTCTCTGTTTATCCCGAGGTTTACTGCAGTCGGCCGGATCCGGGCCATATCCAGACCAGATGGTGGCCCTTAGCCTGGACATGACGACCATATCCCTGAAGTGTCTGTAGAGACCGTGTCAATTAAACTCCCCCCTGTAAATGCCGCATCAACATGACATCCTCATTAAACCCGTCCCCGGCGTGACGACTCCAATCTTTCGAATAATCCTACGAATATCTATTGATCTAATATGACTTCTGACCTGTAATGTGCCAGAATCATAATCATACACTATTTGTTCGTCGGCCAGAGGAGAACTGGCACCCCGACTGAGCCTGGTTTCTCCCAAGGTTTTTTTTCTCCATTCTGGCCCTGAAGGAGTTTTGGTTCCTTGCCACCGTCGCCTTTGGCTTTTGGCTTGCTCAGTTGGGGACACTTAAATTTCAACTATATTACTGATCTGCCCGCATTGACACTATATGATAACTGAAATGAGCTGGATGACATCACCGTTTTCACCAGAGCCGAATCAAATTCCGTTGCATTATTTTCCTGTTACCACTGTGAAGCTGCTTTGAAACAATTTTCATTGTAAAAAGCGCTATATAAATAAAGGTGATTTGATTTGATTTGATGCACAAACAAATTGCAGAAACAAATAAAATATCAATACAATAAACTATGACTTTAATAAACAGTCAACTTAAGGTAGCAACAAGTATTATGCAGTTAAATCTTAAAATAATTAATGTATCATACACTAGAGTTGTGTATAATCTATCCATCATGTAGTGTTGCACTATGGAGCTGCCTAAAGAATCTATGAGTTGATTTCGGTCAAAATTAAGGGGTCGAGGGCCTTCCCTCATTCACTTGACACTAGGGTTTTCGTCAGGGTTTGAAATTAACACCCGCCAACCTGCCAAATGCGGGTAAAAATCAACTGTGGCGGGTAACGCTGTCAAATCACTAGCCAATGTTTACTCGCTTTGCTGGGGAAATTTGCACAGATTTAGCGCAAATACTCAACTTGTGAGTCATGATATATTTAAATACAGCATATTATGCAGAATCTGCGCATATCTGGCTTAATTCAACATACACGTCACTACGCAACAAATAACGGCATGCTTGTTCATTTGCATTTAAGCAATAGCGAAGATTAAAAAAACATCATAATGTGGCGTTTGTTTTGTTCCACATGGTGTTTGATATTCTTTGTACTGTATTGATCTATCCACCTAAAATACATTTTGGTGAAAAGGATGGGAGAAGGAAGAGAATGGGCTCACACGCACTCCCAGGAGTAACTAGTATCTAGTAGCACAGAGTAACGGCCGAGCTCAGTATTTTGACTGAATAATACGCTTTTTTTCTCGTAAAGCCTTATAGTATGCCTCCTGAACACTTTCCATATATGGTGCGTGTCTCACTGTATCATTACATGATACTTTGTATCCTTTTTGAAAGTTTTAGCCTGGTCGCCATTCGGCCATACGGAGGAGCGCGTGCAGGACGTTTTTCAAAATTTCTCCTTTTGAGATAGAAGGACATAGAGCATTGGAACAACAGTAGGGTGAGTAAAGGATGACTTTATTTTCATTTCAGGGTGAACTATCCCTTTAAGACCCTTTCACACAGTATGCGGCAAGCGGTGGAATCACCACCTGGCTGCCACTTTAGGGGCTTTCGCACAAGAGGAACCTTTTCATAGTTCCTAGAACTACTGGCGGAAGTACCCAGATTTTGGCGTGTTTGCACCGCAGGAACTAAGAATGATTTTAGTTCTAGGAACTCCTTTTGGGGGAACTAATTTAGCTCCTACTTCAGCATAGGGTCTAAACCAGCACTATAGGAACTACCAGTGATGTAAGTGTATGCTGTTCGGCCGAACACATGCGAAAGACCAGCAACCGCCATTTTTAAAAAGCAGTGTAAACACAACAGTTTACACATTCACAGAACAGTTTACAGTACAAGATGGAAAACAGTGATAGACAGACTGACGCCGAAGTACAGGCGCTTCTAAACATTTATGCTACGGAGTACTTTAGAATAAAAATTTTGAAAAAAAGTTTGTGGTTTACTTGAGTTATTTGTGCAGATACTCATATCTACAACATTACAGTATACAGTATCTTGCCACAGAACATAATGGTGAAACAGCTGCTGTTTGCACTCTTTTATCTAAACAATAGGTTTGTACTGTTCTCACATTTGATAGTCTCCGAAATGGTAAAACAACTGCAGCAACCATCAAAAATGTATTCACCCATCATATAATCCCCCAAACGGTTATCGTGACAAAACATCTAATTAAATGTGTTAATGGGGGCTTGCAATTGAGTGGCTTCTTGTTCAGAGGAACAAATTATAACAACAAAATGTTATCAGACCTAATTGTTCATTGACCTAAAGTCATGAAAGAACAACAGAATGGAACAACTGAAATTATTTGAAAAGCTTTTATTGTCATCATCATCATCATGAAAATACTTCTAATTTTAAAACAATCATAAATTGTTTTTCTTGCGTAACAAAGCAAAATTAAATAACTTTTAATGTTATATTTGTTATGCTTTGTCTTCTTGTTGTGGTATTTTAGTTGGCACCCACATGGTTGAGATGCTGCATTAAGGCAGTACGCACTCTAACTCCTTCAGTCTCTGCAACAGGTGCCTGTTGTGGCACGTCTGGCTGGGGGTAAGGGACAGGAACGCCCAACTCCTCTCTAAACTCCTCGCCATGGCTCTCACAGAGGTTGTGAAGTACACAGCAGGTTAGCACCATGGACTTCACCCTTTCGAGACTGCAGTCATTGCGTTTCATCAGACATCTCCATCTTCCTTTCAGTCGACCAAATGCATTTTCAACCACAACTCTTGCCTTGCTTGTTTTATGGTTGAATACCTTTTGCTGCTGTGCAAGGAGACCATTGTCAGGAAAAGGCTTCATGAACCTGCTTGCCAGTGGATATGCTGCATCTCCAATTATGTAATGGCCAACTTCTTGTCCACTGACATTCCTGTATTATTGCTGTGAAAGCAACTTTCCTCTTTCAGCCAGCTCCCATAAGGCAGACAGACGTAGAACCCTGGCATTATGCAAACTTCCAGGTAGCCTGGCAAAAACATTCCAGAATAAACCTTTTCCATCAACAACTGCCTGCAAGACAATGGATTACCACCCCTTACTTTTTAAATATTCTGTGTGGTATTCCTGGGGAGCTAGAATAGGGATGTTGGAGCCATCAATAGCCCCCACACATTGAGGTAACCCCAATCTTTGCTCGAAGTAAAGGGACAGTTCTTTCAGCTTTTCTGCATTTGGCATCTGAATGACTTCAGGCAACATGATGATTTCAACAGAAGAGCAACACTTCTGTATTCGGCGTTGGTTGCGAGTTTCCATAACGTCACAGCAACTCTTTTTTGGAGACACAGACAGACGATAGTTTGTGTCCATTTCTTAAACGCTGGCTTCAGACGGTGACAGATGTACTGAAAAGTCTCTCTGGACATTCTGAAATTTTGGATCCACTGCTCATCTCTAAAACCAGGAACGACAGTTGTCCGGACACCAGTCATCAATTCTGTTCTGTACCCAAACTGATGATAAAGAGCATTGTGAGATGATCCGTAGAAATGTTTGAAACACATTAAATACATTTGTTGTAAGCTACATCATCCTCTTTAGAATTTCCAGTAACACTTTGATAATGGTACTCAAGTACATATAATTTAGTACATAATTAATATCTTGCAAGTACTATTGCCAATCAAGAAATTCTGATTAACTACTAAGGAGTACTATACAGAGGTGCATAATTGATGTGAAAAATAAATGTAGAACTCCCTTATGAAAACTGACCATAGTTTTACTATAAACATTTTTTTTTTGGTAACTACATGGTTGTTGTAGTTAAACCATGGTAAACACAAATTAATGTATGGTTAAACATATGGTAATCAATACGCTAAAAAACTTGGTTTTATTATAGTAAAACCATGTTTTTTGGCGTATTGATTACCATTTGTATAAATACACAAATACCTTAGGTAAACTATGGTTTTTGTAGCGAAACAATTTTTGTAATGTTCTAGTAATCACTAGAATATTAATATTGCATTACTCATTTGTTCCTGTGTAGTTATTCATTAAACACGAAACAGTGTTACAGAACATAAACATAAAGAAATTAATGTTAACAGCATTTACCTGTCGCCTTTGTCTGCGGCGTTGTGCTCTTTTCTCAGACTCGATCATATGTAGAAATGCAAGTTGTCGTAAGAGATTTCGTCTCTTAGCTCTCCGATATGCTCTTTCCATCGCATAACTTATGCGTGTACATTGTATTATCACGAAACCCACTATACACATCAAATACACAGCTCCGATCACAGCGTCCTCCATTCTCCTGTTGTTTACATTGTTGAATGCCGCGCTGAAATGACGTTGCTGTAGGCCGACTTACGCCACTTTAGAGTTCCTGTTGGCGGTCCGAAAGCAACCAGGAAAATGGCCTTGGGGGGAACCTTTAGTTCTCTGGGAACCACCCTGGTGGATAGTTCCTAGAACTACGCGGTGCGAAAGCCCCTTTTCTCTCAACATATTTATCCCAGGAAATGCAAAATCTTCTTATTTATGTGCTCATGCACAACAGAAGAAAAAAAAGAGAACAAAATGGGTATATCAAACACTTCTTAACCGGGAAGAGCAGGGAGACTGTCATCATTTGGTATAAGAACTTTACAACGATCCCCTCAGTTTCAAGACCATCAATTACCTGTTTGATGATTGGTTAAATCCGACGCGGCTGCCACTGCAGCTCACAAAATTTTTCTTTTTTTATCTTTGGCGGTGCCTGCCGCTGTTTTGCCGCTTTCCACACATCTCCTACTGAAAATATACTAGAAACTCACGACTGTCGCATCCTGTGTGAAAGGGCCTTTACACAAAATAGCTTCAAGCTGCTAAATTCTATTTGTATAAAAGTGGCAAATGAAATATAAATGTAAAATTTATGATAAATATATTAATATAAATGATAATTATAAAATTGCATATAGCATCTTGAAGCCTGAGACTGAAAACATAAGTAGTCATGTATTTACATGTGTTATAAACTACTCAAAAGTAGTTCTATGCAACAAAAAAACTTGTAAAAATCTAGCCCATTCAAATTTATAAAGACAGTGACTTCACCTCGTACTTGTCTGGCAAAGTCATTTCGCAGATCAGTAATTTCCTCATCGTGTTTCTGTTGAAAGACAATTTTATTTATTGCCACGTGACATCTAAATCAGAAGTGCAACTGTCATTGTCACTGTAATCATTATATACAGGGTGCGAATTGGGGGTGGGGGGGTATGATGGGGTGCCACCCCTGCAATGGTCAGTCATACCATGAACATTTCCTGAGCAGCTGACTTTAATAAGCTTAGAAAACAATGTTCATTGAGGGACATGCAGTATATATGTATATACGTATATATTAGGGCTGTCAAAATTAACGCGTTAACGCATGCAATTCATTTTTTCAGTTTAATGTGTTAAAAATATTTAACGTAACTAACGCAGCATCCGTTTTTCCTGTCATAATTTGGCTTATATGATCACACTCTTATTCACGCAAATGCTTTTAAACCATTCAAGCACCACTAGACAAACGAGAACACGCTGTCTGTGAATGTTGTGTCTGTGTGACACACACAAGACTCGTGTGCATAGAAAGACGGGCGCCAGTATCGCATTCTTTCACGCTTGAACAAACAATAACACAGAATTATGCCAAAATGCCCGTTTTGTCGAGTATCCTCGTAAGAGCAGTCTTAAATGAGTTAAACAACTTCTTAAATTAACTTAAAGAGTTATTGTGATAAAAATGAGATGCGCATTATGTTCGGCAGTGGCAGGTCTTAAAATGACAGCAGTCTAATAAAACAGTTGCTGTGATGTTTGTTCATAATGTTAATCAAAGAACAAAGGTAACAGAGAAAATTGTAGCTTTAATAAGGACTTATCAATATTTAATTTATAATTTATGCAGTGAAGAGTGTAAAGTGATAACTTTATACAATTTCTGTATATTTCCTACCAGTCTGGCCACAGGTAAATATGACATTTATTATAGGCTAATGGGTTTATGTGAAGATTGTTTTAAGCTCACTTAAATTAAGTTTTTAAAGTTTTTTTTTAAAGCTTAATAAATGTTGAAATTGATAGCTTTCAGTTATATTGTAATGTTAAATGTCTATAATTAATGTTTAAAAAAAGAAATTCATAGAGACATCATTCATAAAAAGATGCCATTAAACAAATATTTAAAATATACTGTCTTTTGTTTCTACATTAATTTGGAGAGTAACTATGAAATTATTACAATATAACAATATTAAAAACTCCAATGTTTTTAATTGTGATTAATTACAGAAAAAAATGTGTAATTAATTGGTTATTTTTTATTAATTGTTTGACAGAACGTCTCCTGAAGGAAGGGAACGGAGACGTTACGTCAGTTACTGACGAAATGGGGGTTTCGCTTAGAAGCCAATCGCCTTTGAGCTCTACAAAACGAGCCAATGGCATGAAGATGCCATGGGTCTGCGGAATTTGCATAACGCAACCCCGCCCCACCGCATGGGTATAAAGGCCGTTGCGTGGCAATCTCGCATTATGTTACCTGCTGAAGAGCCGAGGCATGAGCGTCCGGCCGTTCCAGTGGTACAGCTGAAGTGGCATGGGGACGTAACGTCTCCGTTCCCTTCCTTCAGGGAACGACAGTTACATACGTAACCGAGACGTTCCCTTTCAGTCAGTACACTACGAGTTACGTCAGTTACTAACGAAATGGGGGTCCCAATACAATCTCGCCACGACGGCTGTCTTCCAGCGTCCTGCGCTGACCAGGGCTCCCTGCCGTGAGTCTTAGCACGAACGAGGGGCTAGGCTCAACGTCGATACCAAGGTACACTGGGAAGCATATCCCACGTGGAGAAATGCAACACAATGCCTGCCCGAAGGGAGGACTTAAGAATACACATATGACCCCCGTAGGGACTGCATATGGAGCACTCTGGGGTATCCAGCCGCAGGTGGAAAATTTTTCAACCCCAGGTGTGGCAAGGGTGTCTTGCCAAAGGAAGACACGTGCTCAGAGAGACTTACTGTGGAATACACATGTGGGGGTTGCCCAACGGGGGAACCATGCACACGGAGGCACCTAGCCGAACACGAGGGCTGACCAAGCGGGCATGCACTCTGGTGTCGACATCAGCAGTGCTGGAGGAGCTCAGGGCTTACTGGGAAGCTCACCTGAGAGAAAATGCACACGCATCCAGTCCGTGGAGTGGAATGGCGCAGCAAGCGAAGACACCTGAGCCTGTCCAGTTACTGGCCACTTGGGGCGAGTACACGAGAGGACACAGGCTCCACTCGTAGATTATAAAATCTTGCGAATGAGTTGGGTGTCGCCCAGCCTGCAGCTCTACAAATGTCTGTCAGCGAGGCGCCACGCGCTAAAGCCCAAGAGGAAGCAACACTCCTAGTGGAGTGTGCTCTAACCCCAAGGGGGCATGGCATGCCCTGAACCTGATATGCCAGGACAATGGCGTCCACTATCCAGTGAGACAACCTCTGCTTGGAGAGAGCCTTCCTTTTCTGCTGCCCTCTGTAACAGACAAAGAGCTGGTCTGTGGTCCTGAAACACTGCGTCCGGTCTACGTAAGCGCGAAGGGCGCGTACTGGACAGAGCAGTGCCAAGGCTGGGTCTGCCTCCTCCACAGGCAGCGCTTGCAGGTTCACCACCTGATCCCTGAAGGGAGTGGTGGGAACCTTGGGCACGTATCCAGGCCGGGGTCTCAGGATCACGTGAGAATTGGCCGGCCCGAATTCCAGGCACGCTTCGTCAACCGAAAATGCCTGCAGGTCCCCTACCCTCTTGATGGAAGCCAGAGCAATCAAGAGCGCCACTTTCATTGAAAGGAACTTCAGCTCCACAGACTGCAGGGGCTCAAAGGGAGCTTTCTGCAGGGCAGATAAAACCACTGCAAGATCCCAAGAGGGTATTTGAGGAGGACGAGGAGGATTTAATCTCCTCGCTCCTCTAAGGAACCTGCTGACCAGGTCGTGCTGACCTACCGTTTTTGAATCCACCAGGTCATGGTGAGCCAAAATCGCGGCCACATAGACCTTCAGGGTGGAGGAAGACAGCCTTTGCTCCAACCCTTCCTGGAGGAAGGAAAGCACGGACCCGATTGAGCATTTCGTGGGGTCTTCTCAGCGAGAAGAGCACCAGGTGACGAAGAGGTTCCACTTCAACGCATAGGCCTGTCTCGTGGACAAGGCCCTAGCAGAAGTGATGGTAGCCGCCACCTGAGGTGGCAGGGTACTCAAACCTACCGCGTCCCGTCCAGGTCCCACACGTGTAGGTTCCAAAGGTCGGGACGTGGGTGCCATACGGTGCCCCGTCTCTGAGTAAGGAGGTCCTTCCTCAGAGGGATCGACCAGGGAGGGGCTGTCGCAAGGAGTATGAGTTCTGAGAACCAGGTCTGGCCGGGCCAATATGGGGCGACCAAAAGGACCTGATCCCTGATCTTGCACAGAACCTGTGCGAGAAGGCTCACTGGGGGAAACGCATACTTGCGTGGGCCCCGCGGCCAGCTGTGCGCTAGTGCATCCGTGCCGAGGGTCCCCTCGGTCAGGGAGTAATACCAGCGGCAATGGGAAGAGTCGTGGGAGGCAAACAGATCTATCTGTGCGTCGCCGAACTGTTCCCAAATCAGCTGAACCGTCTGGGGATGGAGTCTCCATTCCCCCGGAAGCGGCTGAAACCGTGACAGCTCGTCGGCTGCACGATTCAGTTCTCCTGGGATGTGAACGGCATGAAGCGACCTCAGATGCTTCTGACTCTATAGGAGGAGATGGCGGGCGAGTTGCGACCACCTTGTCGGTTGATGTACGCTACTGTCGCCGTGCTGTCTGAACGGACCAGTACGTGCTTGTCCTTGAGCAGGGCTCGGAAGCGGTGCAGGGCAAGACGTACGGCCAGCAACTCGAGGCAATTGACATGCCATAGGCGCTGGGGTCCTCTCCAGGAGCCCGCGGCAGCATGTCCATTGCACATGGCACCCCAGCCCGTGGCAGAGGCATCTGTTGATACAACAACATGCCTGGAAACTCGTTCTAGGGGAACACCTGCCCGTAGAAAACTGAGGTTCGCCCACGGGGTGAAGGTCTGACGGCAGGCCCGAGTCACTGGGACCCGGAGCGTGTCGTGTTGCCATGCCCATCTCAGGACTCGATCGCGAAGCCAGTGCTGAAGCGGTCTCATATGAAGCAAACCGAGCGGCGTTACCGCGCCTGCGGATGCCATATGCCCCAGGAGCCTCTGAAAATATTTCAGTGGAACCGTACTCTTGCCCTCGAACTGGCGAAGAAAAGTCAGCAGTGACTGCGCGCACGCGCGCTCGCTCGTAAGCTGTGCGTACATGGCGACCGAGTCGATTTCCATACCGAGAAAAGAGATCCTCTGCACTGGGGAGAGTTTGCTCTTTTCCCAGTTGACCCGAAGGCCCAGACGGGCGAGGTGCTGAAGCACCAGGTCCCTGTGTTCGCACACCTGATCCCGAGAGTGGCCTAGAATCAGCCAGTCGTCGAGATAGTTCAGGATGTGAACCCCATGTTGCCTGAGCGGCACAAGGGCTGCCTTGACAACCTTCATAAAGACGCGAGGGGACAGGGCTAGCCCGAATGGGAGAACCGTGTACTGATATGCCTGCCCCTCGAAGGCAAACCATAGAAACGGTCTGTGTCGAGGAAGAATGGAGACATGAAAGTACGCGTCCTTCAGGTCGATCGCTGCAAACCAATCCAATGGACGAACGCATTCGAAAATGCGCTTGGCTGTCAACATCCTGAATGGAAGCCTGTGAAGGGTTCGGTTCAAGATGCGCAGGTCCAGGATTGGCCGTAACCCACCGGTTTTCATGGGTACAATGAAGTAAGGGCTGTAGAAGCCGGACTCCATCTCGGCTGGAGGGACGATCTCGACCGCACCCTTCGCCAGTAGGGTGGCGACCTCTGCACGCATGACAGGGGCATTGCCACCCAACATGGTATAGCGGAGGAGACCGTGCGAACTGAATCGCATAGCCGAACCTGATGGTGCGAGCGAGCCAGCTGGACAGATTGGGAAGTGCTAGCCAGGCTCCCAGAAACTGTACCAGCGGGGTCATGCAAACCACAGGCGTACCCCCGATGGGGCAGCGAGGCGGAATGACCGGCCCAGACATGGGAGGCGTGGGAGCGTCCTGAGGTGTGGGCAGGGTCAAATTCCGCGCCCTGACAGAGGAGACCAGGGAAAGACCAGCGTTCCACGGGGGTCTCGTCTGCCAGGGGGCTGGCGACAGAGGGGGCCGAGAGTGCCGAGGCTGCTTGGCGTCGCACACTGCCAGCCACGCCCTCCACCGGGGCAAGGAGTGGCCCTGCTACCATCTCCTGGGAAAGAACCAAGTTCACCTCCTAGCCGCCCGTCTCAGGACCGCCGCTTAGACTGCCGTTTAGCAGGCTGGGGGGCTGGGATGGGCGGGGCTGCCTTCCTGCAGCGTCCTCCAGAATATGTTTGATCGCCTCAGTCTGTCTCTGAGCGGTCGAGAACTGTTGGGCGAAGTCCTGGACCGCCCCGCCGAATAGCTCATCCTGGGAAATGGGAGAACTGAGGAAACGGGTTCGCTCAGATTCTCCCACATCAACCAGGTTGAGCCATAAGTGGCGCTCCTGGACCACAGAAGTGGACATCACCTGACCGAGAGAGCGAGCGGTCACCTTCGTCGCTCGTAGAGCGAGGTCGGTGGCCGCCCGCAGCTCCTGCATTAATGCGGGGTCAGCATTGCCCTCGTGCATGTCTCTGAGCACCTTGGCCTGGTAGACCTGAAGGGTGGCCATCGCATGCAGGGCGGACGCGGCCTGGCCCGCAGCTCTGTAGGTCCTCGCCACCAAAGTAGGCGTAAACCTACAGGCCTTGGACGGGTGCTTTGGGTCACCACGCCATGTCGCAGCGCTCTTCGGACACAGTTGCATCACAACAGAGCGCTCAACAGGGGGAACCCCAGTGTACCCTTTCACCGCGCCGCCGTCGAGGGCAGTGAAGGCGGAAGTGGCTGCCGAACGATCGTGAAAAGTCAAGGGAGACTTCCACGACTTCGACACCTCTTCATGCACTTCCGGGAAGAAGGGCACTGGGGGCTGACGGGCGCCTTTGGCACGGGCCGCCCCCAGATACCAATCATCTAGCCGAGAGCGCTCGGGACATGGCGGAGGGTTCCACACAAGCCCAAGAGCCTCGGCCGCCCGGGAAAGCATGGCTGTGAGCCCTGGATCAGACTCGGGCAATGCTGGAACTCCCGAAGGAGGCAACACAGCCGAATCGTCATCTCCGGAGGAATCCAGCCCACCTTGTGATGCGGCGATCGACATAGTATCCTCCGCCGGTGCGCCAAATGAAACGCAGGGCCCAGGACGGGAAACACCTGCGCCCTCATCTGTCAACACCACAGGTTGCAGTGTGCTAGAAGGGGGTGTGGCCCGAGGAGGATTCGTCGGGTTGGCCCACACCATCACCCTCAAGTCACCCTGACCACCAGCCAAAGTATTCCTATTCTCGTGGAGGGAATAGATTGGGGTGTGGTAGAGGGGACCCTCCCTCCAGTACGGAGATCATGGAGTCTTGACCGCAACACTGCGATGGCCATGTTCCCGCAATGGGAACATGACTCATCCATGAACGTGCGCTCGGCGTGCACGAGGCCCAAGCACGCCAAACAGCGATCACGCCCGTCAAACGGAGGAACCAGCCGACCGCACCCAGAAACGGAGCACAGGCGAGACATCTTGAAAAAGACGTGCCACGTGCAGCTCTTTTAGAGAGGAGTCTTTGCTCTGCAGAAATGCTGAAACGCCTAGAGAGAACACACACGCTGTGCTAGATCACTGCACAGATCAGACAGGAATGCGGAACTCGCTAGAACTTGCCGTAACACCAACACTCTGGAGAGACACTCGTCTTGAAGAGAGAAAACGCTCAGGCAGTAACACTCGGCTCTGAAGCAGAAACATAATGCGAGATTGCCACGCAACGCCCTTTATACCTATGCGGTGGGGCGGGGTTGCGTTATGCAAATTCCGCAGACCCATGGCATTTTCATGCCATTGGCTCGTTTTGTAGAGCTCAAAGGCGATTGGCTTCTAAGCGAAACCCCCATTTCGTCAGTAACTGACGTAACCTCTAGTGTACTGACTGAAAGGGAACTAATATATATTGAGCAAAAACAGAAAATATAAACAATATTGTCTCTAAAATACAACACAATATTAACTTGTTTATTGAACTGTTGTATAAGATCAATTTCACATTTGCAATCGATTTTCAGGAAAAAAACAGTAGGGTCATTCCATGTCAACCAGAGCATGTGAGCGTGTGAACGGGTAAATCGTTGTTTGCTCAAATCCCACTCCGACATTACACATTTCTCTGTGCGTCTTTCTGTTTGTGATGAATTTCTTAAAATAAATGTCTCAATTACAGTAAGCCTATAGATAACAGCTATGGTATGGCTATGGTATGGCGGCTTTAAAGCAATATTTTATAAAGTAGTAGGCTATAAATATACGTGACGTGACTGGATAGTGCCGAATTGCAGAGCTTGTGCAAACATATCCATATGATCAGATGATTTCTTAACTGCGGTTTTCTCACCACTGTTATTTTTGTTCTGTTTATTTTGTTATTGAAAGCGCACAGCACATATTTAAGCAAAAAACAAAAAGAACGAAAAAGTATATCACAAAATAAATCTTTGCTAACTCAGTTTCTCCACACTCCCTTTCAATTACTTCTCCTTCTACGTTCTTAACTTTGATCTTTACTGTGCATTTAGGCTATGTATAAGGTAGGCTATGTATAAAGAAAGACAAACATAAATAGTGATGAAAGCCAAAATATCAAATGCCATGGATAAATATTTAACTGAGTAATCCACTAATTTGTAGAGTGGGGTCAAAATGATAATTTACACCTAAAATTCAAATCCAAATTACAGGGAGGAGAAAACGACTTTAGAAAGATGGCAACCATTTTAATTTTACACACAGAAAAGTAGGTCTATTAGTACATTCTGTTGTCATTAGCAATCCTTGTTTTTTTAAATACCAATGGTGACAGTTCAAAAATGGGGATAAGCATTTTTCATGTTTTTTTCCCCCCAAAGTCAGCATGCCTGTAACTCAAAAAGTAATACAGATATCGCAATATGTTTTTAGATTCTGGTTCTTAAATCAAAATAATTGTAAAGGACATACCTGTCTTGAGTACCAAAAATATTATTTTTCCAATGCTTGAGTGACCGTAACTCAAGTAGTGTTAAAGATATCTCAATATTCCTTTTAGATTCTGATTCTAAACAAACTTTTCTTTTGGTATGTTCGTTTTTAAGGCCCTATATGGTTTATTCCCAGAGATACTGAGCTCTCAAAATGGCTCTATGAGCAAATTGTTGAACTTTACCCATTTTCAATGGTTGAAAACCAAATGCAGGTGACTTTGCGTTCAGCTGATACTTATTGTATTGAAAGAGGAATGTCTGAAGAACAAATAATGTTAAAAGTAAAAATGTGCCTATATTTATTCACATAAAAACACGTCAATGTCTTGATTTTTGAGAGTCCAAACATACCGTTATATAGAAAACATGGCTATTTTGCTGGTTCAACACTTTTATTAGGGCCCGAACACCGAAGGTGCAAAAGCCCTATTGTTTTTTCACTATTATTTTTTCTTTTTCTCTTTTAGAGAATTCACCCGTTTTTGAGGGCTTTGCCATGCTCGAAAACCGATTAAATTTTGCAGACATCAGACCTGCGAAAAATTTAAAAGTTATGTAGTGCTTATGCTTGGGTGTGGTCAAGGGGCTCTATAGCTGCCCCAAATGAAGGCTGTGGGCAGGATGAAGTTTCTCCAATGTGCACAAAATTTTGCACACTCGTAGAAGCTTCGTAAAATGTAGCAATTCTTTGGCCATTTGTTTTGGGTGTGGCCAGTGGACTCCATAGCGATAAATACATTTGAAAATGTTAGGGGTAACATTTTCAAATGTATTTATCACTGTTGTTGCCACAGATTTTGTCTGATATTCACAAATTTTGGTAGGGACATTGTCCTCAACATGACAAACATGTTGATGGTAAATTGCACAGTGTTGCCATAGTGACGTGATAAAGAAACATCAAAAATGGGAAACAGGGAGTGTCTCACATCGTCTGCGTGCATCATGTGATTTACTTCAGATTGGACACATACACTATATTGCCAAAAGTATTGGGACACCCCTCCAAATCATTGAATTCAGGTGTTCCAATCACTTCCATGGCCAAAGGTGTATAAAATCAAGCACATGCATGCAGACTGCTTCTACAAACATTTGTGAAACAATGAGTCGCTCTCAGGAGCTCAGTGAATTCAAGCTGCAAAGTTTGGGCCAACTCCATATTAAACCCTACGGATTAAGAATGGGATGTCATTAAAGTTAATGTGCATGTAAAGGCAAATGTCCCAAAACTTTTGGCAATATAGTGTAGGTTTGGCTTTGTGGGTTGATCACATTGATGTGGCTAGTGTGGGTCACGTTTGTAGCGCCACCAACTGGCAGAAGGAAGTAGGGCATTTAAAAAAAAAGTTGAAATAGTCAAGTCACCTTCATTTATATAGTGCTTTTTACAGCACAGATTGCTTCAAAGCAGCTTTACAGTGATAATAGGAAATTAATTTTGCTTTAGAAGAAAAGCTTAAGTAGGTTTTTGATTGATTAATTTCTGTTGTAAAAACTGATTAGTTATTTAATTTGGTGCCACTTAAACAACACCATCCACAACTAAAATAGAAAACCCCCAATGCGTTCCGGACGCCCTTCCGCACGGCAACAGCACTTAGTGGCCGGAGAACGCAAACCATGAAATAGGTTTTGAAACTATACCATCATCCCCGGGCAAACCCCAAACAAGGCAAATCTGCGAAAACTGCGAAAGTTCCAAAGTTTAGGTGCTAAATAGGAAAAGGATCGACCGCCTGCAGTTGATTTTGATATTCTAGGTATTATCAACTGGCCAGAATTTTGAGACCGCAATAGACGTGATGGCGTATAATGCGTTAAAAGCTCGTTCAAGTACTGGGGAGCTAAGCCATTTAGTGCTTTGTAAGTAATAAGCAAGATTTTAAAATTTATACAATGTTTAATAGGGAGCCAGTGCAGTGTTGACAGAACCGGGCTAATATGGTCATACTTCCTGGTTCTAGTAAGAACTCTAGCTGCTACATTTTGGACCAGCTGCAGTTTATTTATTAAGCGAGCAGGGCAACCACCCAGTAGAGCTTTACAATAATCTAGTCTTGAGGTCATGAACGCATGAACTAACTGTTCAGCATTTTGCATTGAAAACATGTGCCATAATTTAGATATATTTTTAAGATGGAAGAATGCAGTTTTACAAATGCTAGAAACAAGGCTTTCAAATGAAAGATTGGTATCAAAGAGCACACCCAGGTTCCTAACTGACGACGAGGACTTGACAGAGCAGCCATCAAGTGTTAGACAGTATTCTAGGTTACTACGTGCAAAGGTTTTTTTGTCCAATAATTAGAAATTCTGTTTTTTCAGAATTAAGTTGTAGGAAATTACTAGTCATCCAATGTTTTATATCAGCTATGCATTCCGTCAATCTTGTGAATTGGTAAATTTCGTCATATATATTGGTAAGTTTCGAAATACCCCTTTTTCCTCTTTTATTAAATTGCTTCAGATGTTTTTATAAGAATGACAATAAAGTAAAGATTTCAAACATAGGTCATGCCAAGACACTTAAGACGCTAAATTGGAAAAGGATTTTTTAGGCTATATCTTGAAAGGTGTTGCTCTGGCAATGCGATAAAGTAACATTAGTGAACAGGAAGTGTCTCATATCTTCTACATACCAGTGGTTCAATGGATCAGTTTAAAAACAAACAGTGCACATCCTGGCCAGGGGTTACAACTGCTAAGTTACAACTTAGCCTAGTTTTGACGTAAATGGGCAATAAGTTACAACTTATGCACTACTAAATATTTTTGCGTGGCACCATTAGACTTAGGATCAGGAGTAACGGTTGGAATGAAATAGCAGACAGACTGAACTGCATAAATAAGCCTGTCTGTCACAATCTGACATTGCTAGCTTTAATCTAAATCGCTATCGCTAGCATCTCACTAACCTGTTAACCTGTCATCCATGCTTGCCGTCTTTTTCTCTCTCGCGCTCGTGCCTTTTACGAGTCCATCAAACAACTGTGATGAGTCGGATCAGTCAACAAACACTGTGAGTCATGTCATCTTCTCCTGTTATTGTCACTTGCACTGCCTGCCACATGTATAGCATAGCCTTCTCTGTCAGCGGCAAGGGCTTCCCATGTGATAAATGCAGGGAGATAGTCAGGCTGATGGAGAATATTTTAGAATTAGAGACATGCATCCAAACTTTAAATCGAGGATAGTAAGAATGCAAGGGCTTTAGATACTGCTTTGGATGTGACTAGCTTAGCGAACCCTGTACATTATTCAGTTCCGGCTGAAGAGCCTGTGAAGCAGGGCAACAGGGTGACTGTGAGACAGCATAGTCACAGGACAAAACACAGCTGTTCCGTTCCGATTAGAACATCAAACAGGTTCTCCCCACTCAGTGACACACCCACTGAGAATCCTGTTGAAAGTGCCCTAGTTATTGGCGATTCTATTACACAGAACGTGAAAATAGAGACACCAGCCACCATAGTCACATGTTTGCCGGGAGCCAGAGCGCCTGACATCAAATTAAATTTAAAAGTTCTGGCTAATGCTAATCGTAAAGTTGGCACTAATGAAGTCCGACTTCGCCAGTCGGAGATCACTAAAAATAACATTAAAGAGGTGTATGAACTCGCAAGTACAATGTCAGACACTGTAATATGATCTGGCCCACTTCCTGTTCGCCACAGTGATGAGATACTAAGCAGACTGTCCTCACTCAATGGCTGGCTGTCTAAGTGGCGTCCGCAGAATAATATAGGGTTCACAGACAATTGGAAAAGTTTTTGGGGCAGACCTGACTTAAAGAAAGAGATGGTACCCATCCCGGTAACACTTTATAATAACGTTCAGTTATAAGTCACTTATAAGTTATTAGTTAATGATGAACTAATCATTTACAAAACATGACTACACATTCATAAATGATTAATAAGTGATATGCTAACATTTTATGAATGTTTTGTTAATTCAGTTATAAGTCATTTATAAATTATTAGTTAATACATTAATAAATTATTAATAAGTGGTATGCTATACCGCCTATATCCGTATATATAAGTGATGAATAGTTTACACTTTAAATTAGGGGATGCAGAAAGTGTTGTAAATGACTTGTATACATTTACACGCAATGTAAAAAAGGTAAGAAAGATCTACAAATGATTTGTAACACATTTACATACAGATATCATAAGGAAGCATGGCATTAGCTTTCGCTGTTATTCTGATGATACTCAGCTCTATATTTCTTTGTGCCCCGACGAAACTTACCAATTCACAAAATTAAAGGAATGCATAGCTGATATAAAAAAATTGGATGACTAGTAATTTCCTACTACTTACTTAATAGTGAAACCTCCACACGTAATAACCTAGAATACTGTCTAACACTTGATGGATGTTCTGTCAAGTCTTCATCGTCAGTTAGCAACATAGGTGTGCTCTTTGATACCAATCTTTCATTTGAAAGCCACATTTCTAGCATCTGTAGAACCGCATTCTTCCATCTTAAAAAAAAAATTCTAAATTATGACAATGTATGCTCTCAATGACAAATGCGGAACAGTTAGTTCATGCGTTCATGACCTCAAGGCTAGATTATTGTAATGCTCTACTCTAATGCAGCCCTGAAGTGTCAGCAGAGACCGTGTCAACTAGTCTATACCCTGCCAAAGCCTCATCAACACAACGTTTTTTTTCATGTCCAAAGTTTTTTCCCCTGTACAGATGAAAACGTTATCAAAATGATTCCCGTTCACACTGATCTGCAGAAAAGACTAAAAACGCTGTTATGTATATGTTATTATGCATGCCAGACAAGTAATTTAGCGGTCACTTTGTAAAGAAAGACTACGCACACGTGCACATACGGATTCAAACGCACATGCCTATAGACTAAACGCGTAATATGCATGTGCATGTCACCGTTTTCACAGATTCAGGTTTTTGAAGTTTTCAAAAACTTGCACTTTGATGCCTATTTCAAAGTTTGCATTCTCAGGCCACCAAAACACAGTTGTCGTGTAAATGAACGGCCAGAAAGCATTAAAAGTTTTCTGTTTTCAGTTGAAACGGTGTAGTGTAAGCAGCCCCTAAGTTAATAACTAATGATTTTTACAGCGGAAATGAATAAATCAAAAACTTGCTTAAGCTGGACTAGAGCTGCTGTACAGCTGCTGTTTCCTATTATCACTGTAAAGCTGCTTTGAAACAATCTGTATTGTAAAAAGCGCTATATCCTCCTGAGACCCAGAAAAAAAAAGTTTTTTGAATTTAGTACATTGATTAGAGCATAAGATTTTTTTTTTTTTAAATTATATTTCATTCATATGTTAAGCTCTGTCCTCTGTAGTGGACTCCAGGTCTCAGTTGTTTAAAAAATAAAATGACAATGGGATTTTTTTTTATTCACCAATCAATTTTTAGGTTTTAGGATTTATTTTAACCTAACTTTGTACAAAGATGATTGTCAACTATGTTATGAAAGATATAATGGAATGAATTGATATACCATTTTACTTTATGCAATATTTGGGTAAAATGGCCATAAATGGGGTCTTCCCATTCAATGCAATGCATCTATACACTGTATCTAATTTGCATATTAATGTGTTCTTGGGGCAACATGTAATGAAAAAAGACGTGTAATAATGGGAGTAATAGTTGGCAACATTTTCATAACAATATCTAATATTTCATAGGAATATTAAAATATAATTTCTTTCCTTATTCACTTTTTGTGTCTCCTAGAATGCCTGATGAACATGATTTAAGTCCTGGTGTCCTCTACAGTGGTCATGTATGAAATCAATGCCCTGTTTTGTAACAGAAAGTCATATTTTGATTAGCAACCCATAACATTTTCCTGAGATGTTGATTTATGACAAACAATTTGAAAATTAGTCAGATTGAAATGATAATTACAAAATATTATCATGTTTCCATAAGAGTGCTCAATTTGATCATTCAGTCATTTTTAAAGACCAAGGAGAAGTTCTTGTCCTGGTGAAACATCCAAACATTTGGTATCTCTGAAAAGCCCTGAATGTGCTCTTTACAGCGCTTTAAAACTGTGACATGTATGGTGTCAGAGAAATTCACTAAAATATAATGTCCACTACAGAGGACAAAAGTCTATTCCTGGGTCCCAGGGGGATATAAATGAAGGTGACTTGACTTGGTGTTTGGTGCGGGCAGAGAGGCACTTCTGTTATTCTGTTCACAGTACTGGGAGTGATTGTAGCATACCAGCAGCTCTAATGTTAACTGCCGGTACTCATTCTGTAACTGCTAGACAGGCATTAAAACCGTTAATTCACTCGCTCTCTCGCACACACAGTTTTATAAGTAACGCACTTTCATGCAGTGGAAGTGCATGGAAAGTTGAAGAATTTGCCTGGAACCTGCACCTAAACAATGTTGGTGGAAAAGTGTTGTTGTATATGTTGATTCTCAATTTATCCAGAATCGTGCAGCTCTAAGGCATATACAATTGGCCAGAGGAGAACTGGCACCCCGACTGAGCCTGTTTTCTCCCAAGGTTTTTTTCTCCATTCTGGCCCTGAAGGAGTTTTGGTTCCTTGCCACCGTTGCCTTTGGCTTTTGGCTTGCTCAGTTGGGGACACTTAAATTTCAACTATATTACTGATCTGCCCGCATTGATATTATCATATATGATAATTGAAATGAGCTGGATGACATCACCGTTTTCACCAGAGCGGCTGTACAGCCGAATCAAATTCCGTTGCATTATTTTCCTGTTACCACTGTGAAGCTGCTTTGAAACAATTGCCATTGTAAAAAGCGCTATATAAATAAAGGTGATTTGATTTGATTTACAATCCACGACTGCAACTGTTTTAGCTGTAATTATTTTGATTTATACAACAGTTCTTTCTGGTTCTTGAATCTGACTGGCTGAGAGCCTTTTCCAGCCATTCAATAGTCACACAGTATCAGCACTCAAACCGTTTCACTGTTTGTATCACTCCGCTTGCAGCGACTGTCATGGCGGTCGAGCAAATCCACCATAAGTTTTAAAAATACTACTGTTGTTGTGTCACAAAATGAGAATGTAGTTATTTAGACCTCAAATATGTGACTCATATACAGTGGGGAGAACAAGTATTTGATACACTGCCGATTTTGCAGGTTTGCCCACTTACAAAGCATGTAGAAGTCTGTAATTTTCATAGGTACACTTCAACTGTGAGAGACGGAATCTAAAACAAAAATCCAGAAAATCACATTGTATGATTTTTAAATAATTAATTTGCATTTTATTGCTTGACATAAGTATTTGATCACCTACCAACCAGTAAGAATTCCGCTCTCACAGACCTGTTAGTTTTTCTTTAAGATGCCCTTCTGTTCTCCGCTCATTACCTGTATTAACTGCACCTGTTTGAACTCGTTACCTGTATAAAAGACACCTGTCCACACACTCAATCAAACAGACTCCAACCTCTCCACAATGGCCAAGACCAGAGAGCTATGTAAGGACATCAGGGATAAAATTGTAGACCTGCACAAGGCTGGGATGGGCTACAGGACAATAGGCAAGCAGCTTGGTGAGAAGGCAACAACTGTTGGCGCAATTATTAGAAAATGGAAGAAGTTCAAGATGACGGTCAATCTCCCTCGGTCTGGGGCACCATGCAAGATCTCACCTCGTGGGGCATCAATGATCATGAAGGTGAGGGATCATCCCAGAACTACACGGCAGGACCTGATCAATGACCTGAAGAGAGCTGGGACCACAGTCTCAAAGAAAACCCTTAGTAACACACTACGCCGTCATGGATTAAAATCCTGCAGCGCACGCAAGGTCCCCCTGCTCAAGCCAGCGCATGTCCAGGCCCGTCTGAAGTTTGCCAATGACCATCTGGATGATCCAGAGGAGGAATGGGAGAAGGTCATGTGGTCTGATGAGACAAAAATAGAGCTTTTTGGTCTAAACTCCACTTGCCGTGTTTAGAGGAAGAAGGATGAGTACAACCCCAAGAACACCATCCCAACCGTGAAGCATGGAGGTGGAAACATCATTCTTTGGGGATACTTTTCTGCAAAGGGGACAGAACGACTGCACCGTATTGAGGGGAGGATGGATGGGGCCATGTATCGCGAGATCTTGGCCAACAACCTCCTTCCCTCAGTAAGAGCATTGAAGATGGGTCGTGGCTGGGTCTTCCAGCATGACAACGACCCGAAACACACAGCCAGGGCAACTAAGGAGTGGCTCCGTAAGAAGCATCTCAAGGTCCTGGAGTGGCCTAGCCAGTCTCCAGACCTGAACCCAATAGAAAATCTTTGGAGGGAGCTGAAAGTCCGTATTGCCCAGCAACAGCCCCGAAACCTGAAGGATCTGGAGAAGGTCTGTATGGAGGAGTGGGCCAAAATCCCTGCTGCAGTGTGTGCAAACCTGGTCAAGAACTACAGGAAACGTATGATCTCTGTAATTGCAAACAAAGGTTTCTGTACCAAATATTAAGTTCTGCTTTTCTGATGTATCAAATACTTATGTCATGCAATAAAATGCAAATTAATTACTTAAAAATCATACAATGTGATTTTCTGGATTTTTGTTTTAGATTCCGTCACTCACAGTTGAAGAGTACCTATGATAAAAATTACAGACTTCTACATGCTTTGTAAGTGGGCAAACCTGCAAAATCGGCAGTGTATCAAATAATTCTCCCCACTGTATAAACATAGCGTCTGTTTTACAATGTGTTTAAAAGCTTTCGCAGATGCGAGCTCCAGGACGTCAGCGGCCGTTCAGCGCTCATGTACATGTCTTTGGAAATCTTTTAAAAGGACAAAGATATCACTTTCCTCAGCGGACATTCAAACTGATTTTTTATAATGGATATTATGGACATCGACCTGAAGAATGAATACTACATCAGATGCACGTAATACACTCGTTTAGTCGATCTCTCTCTCAATACCATAATACTCTGCTCTGCATAATACAATAAGCTTCAATGAAGCGATTTAACATTCCTTCGTTACTAGTTCTAAAGTGACGTTTTAGAATTAGTAACAGAGGCTTGGTCACAACTGTTTAACTGTCAACTTGAGATCTGAATCTGTGGCAGAAGGAAGTAGTTCTGCACAAAAGAGTGTTTTTAAAGACACTCCGTTGTTGTTTCTTGTTTATTTACTCCCTTGTGCCATCAAACTGTTGTATAAACGCAATATCACACTCGTAGCTGTGCAATATGGCTGTATATCAGCACGATTACCTACGGCCGAATCACAGCCGTGCTGATATACAGCCATATCGCACTGGTACTCGTGTGATATTGCTCATATCTTTTGAGACATAAGTGCGCTCTGACCCCAAATCTAAGAACCTCAGTCCTTTTTAAACATGAATTACATTTTAAAGCCGGGCACACACTGTGCGATTTTGGCCACAATTTGGCCGTCTGAGACAATTTTTGCAAATCCTAAAAGATTCCTCTGATCCTAGGCTAAAATATGAAGTCTTTGATCGTTAGTTTGACATGTTCACCGACAGCCGATTAATGACCATTGCGATCAAATTTTACCTTAGTCGAAATTCTGGCAGTGTCAGAAAATTTGGCACACAGTCCTGCAGTGTGACTTCTACGACGACCGTCAAATTGTCTTCATTTTTCAAGACAAACCATGAACAAAATGAGCGCTAGAAATTTCTTTGTAGCCACCATTTCAATCCTGCGTGTAATGCAGCTCACTGTCACCGAACGCGTGCGTCATTGATTGATTATATAAAACTCCGGACGAGTTTTCTTGCGTGTGTCCGTTTTTAACGCGCCTTGACTATCATACAGTCTGACATTAATGACAACTTATACCTTACAGTGTGACATGGCTTACAGCGGGGATCATTTAGAGATCGACCAATATATCGGTTTCCCGATATTTAAGCATTTTCACATAATCGGGTATCGGTTTTGTAATATCGGATTCACCGATAAATGGCGCCATCTTGTGGACGTTCTGAGAATCGCGTACAAGCCCGCCATTAAAGCTGAGGAGAAATGAGTCAACAACGGTGTTCTAAGGTAAAATAACTTGCATCCCTTAATTAATAAACTTTATTTAACATAACAGCCAGTAATGCACAAATGAGATATGCACAAATAAGCTATGTTATGTAGTTCAAACTTGGTGCTAAAAATAGATACGAACTCAGAGTCATGTACTTCGTCATGTCCCAATAAAGAGGTAACTTTACATGAATTAAATAAAACAGCCATGAATGAGTGCATGTTGGAAATAAAAGCGCTGAATTTATTTCTCTCTCTCTGTTGTCTATGCTCATCTCGTGAAGTCTCATTCATAGCCGTTCACTCACCGGGTTGTTGCTCCAGCATAGTCACCGTATGTAACTTTTAACAAGACCCACTCATTTAAAACTCCTTAAATTATATTAACGTCTGCTATATAACATTTATATAATAAACATCTAAATAATTACAGCTCTGTGGAAATGAATTATCAGGCCTATCTCCGCGAGAGACGTTCTGTGTAAACGCATAGATGAAAACAGCGCTCTGTCATCAGCAGGTATTTCATAATCTAGACAAACCGACAAAAACATTAATAATTCTGATAACGTGCCAGATGAGATGGACTAGCGATGTAGCCTATTGACTAGCGATGATGTATTCGCTCTGTTTTGTTTATTTTTCTGACAATGTTTGCATATTCCAGAGAATATTCCAGCGCGTTCCATTCTCTTCACTTTAGTCTATTAAACAACACAAACCTTTTAAAACTGTAGTTTAAAACGAATGCTTATATTTATGGGAAGTTGATAAGACTCACCTGTCATTTATTTATGTTCTCTATTTGAAAACATTAGACTTTGTAAATTTATTTTGCCTGTTGTTAATATGCTGTTGTTATAAATAAAAAGATGCAATAGCAATAATGTTAAAAAGACTTTACTTGCACTGTATTTTTTTTGCACTCTTTGAGACTCTATTTATTGATGTAGAAGTGTGTTTTGTTTTGTATGAAAAAATTACAGTGTTTAAAAAGTGTTAAATAAAACAGTTTGTTCAGTTCAGTGCTGTTGCTATAATTGTAAAAAAAAAACAGAAATAACACATTAAATAAATATCGGTTCTATATATTGGTTATCGGGCACACAAACATGCAAATAATCGGTATCGGTTATAAAAAAAAAATCAATATCGGTCGATCTCTAACCATGTTTGTACAGTCTGACAAGGAACAATCGTAAAGGACTATTATAAATCTCACAGTATGCACCCGGCTTTAGTCACATCAAATGTGCCTATGCTGTGCCTCAAAGGCACTGATGCCAAGCCCCCTTTTACCCAGTTGTGCAGTTAGCCCAGGCTATGGAATGGAATATAGTGTGAGGGCCTTTAATGTATTAATGTGCCTCAACTTAGCCATTTCAGTGTATTTTTGGTACTGAAATATTGTTAAAATTGGCATGTTCAATGCAGTTGTTTTGATAGAAGGATACGTTTCTAGTATTAACATCATTTGTTTTTCAGACATTTCTCTTTAAATACGAGAAGTATCAGCTGTTTGAAATGTCACCCACATTTGGTTTTTGACCATTGAAAATGGGTCAAGTTTAACAATTTGCACATGGAGCCACACTGAGATCCCCATATCTCTCGGAATTAACCATATAGGGCCTTAAAAATAAATATTCCAAAAGAAAGGTTTGTTAACTCTTTCCCCGTCAGTGTTTTTGAAAAAAGTTGCCAGCCACCGCCAGCATTTTTGATAATTTTCACAAAAGTTTTTAGGGACCTAAAATTTGTTGACCATACATTTGTTGTATAAATATCTGAACATACAATATGTCAAAAGAAAGAACTGCATTTTTTTGGGGGGCGCGTAAGTTTCATAAAAAAAGCTACTTTTTAGCAAAAAGCTGAGAAAAATCGCCTTTTTGTCAAAGATTACATCCTGGTCGGATTCAGAACAATTCAACACCCCCAAAGCTTGCACAGTCCAATACCTCGTCCTGGGTCGACATTTCATTCAGTAACATTAGGCAGTTTTGATGCATCTGCTTACATATTGATATAGTTTCTGTTTTCTTTTTCGCTTGTGTTTTGAACAAGAGATTCAGTACTCTTTCAGAAGATGTGTAATAGCGCCCACTACCGTGTAACAGTGAAGCGTTGTCTCACAAATCACTCGGTGTCGTGTTTTTAATGCGCTGTGTCATTAAAATCGTTATTTTGTCCTGTCTCAAAATGCAGCGGTCTTTCCCATTCATTTCTGCGCGGTCTTTTTTGCGCTCTCTCTAGAATGAATGCATCCGGTATCTGTGTGTGTTGTGCTGCCTCGCTAGTTCTAGCTTGAGTGAGCGCGTCATATACGTGTAAAAGATCGATCCTTGTCACTATTAGTAATATATATTATATTTAGCTAGCTACTGTTATGTTGTAATGGTTAATATTTGAAACAACCCAATAAATTCATTAAACATCTTACATTTGAGTATTTAAGATAGGTTGGAGTTTATCCTAACTTTAAGAAGTTATTTACGATGATTTTTAAGAACATTCTTTTCAGGAATATGAATACTTCTTAAATGTTTTCTTAAGAGCAATCTTAAGAAAAAAGATAAGAACATTCTTAAGAAAAATTTTTGAGAATACAAAATATTCTTATCTTTTTTCTTAAGTTATAAAATAAGAAGAAATTGGCAGTTAAGAAGAATTTAATTCTTAAGAATGTTTCGTGAATCCGGCCCCAGAATCTAAAAGGATATTTTTAATAATTCTTGAGTTTCAGACAGGGCCTAAAATTAAGACTCAAATTCCCCAAATTTGAGGAGTTGGCAAGTATATGAAACGGTGTCAATCACCAGTTGAAACATTGTGAAAACGATATGACAGTTTTTAAATAGAGGTCAGACCTTTGCCGTTTCTATTTTTTTCTGACACAAGTAAATCAAATTATCTTTTTTGGTATCTGCTCCAAACACACGATCGTCAACCATCTTTTAGTTAATCGCTGTTCTGGACTTGCACACAAACTGAATTGCAATAATTTCCCAAAATGTCATTTGTGTGGAAATATTACAAAGGCTATAAACAGGACATTAACACAGGTACAAGCTGAATACAGACACAAAGAAGAGAACACAGACGCGCCAGCAGAGAAAATACTGTACCAGGAACAGCAGCTCACTGTTCGCAATGCTTGAAATATAGGAAGAAAAACATAATTATTGAATTGGGGGTTGGGGTTTATATGAATGTATCTCTGAAGGGAACTGACTGTCTTCAGAGTAGTTTTGATGCATTTTCTTTCCTCTGTATAATGCATATTAAAGTAGTGTATAAGTGCAGGGCTGCTTTCTGTACAGCGGTAACCAAGGAAACGCTATATCATTGCTACATAAGCGGCACCTACTGTCAGAGAGTGGATTTACATTTTCATTCAGTCCGTCTGTTGTGTTCTGTGCAGGTGTCTTATGTAGCATCATTTTACAAAGCTAAAGTCATACCATTCTGTTTTTACTTTAAATCTTGAAATTATACAATATAATTTAAATAAAAAACAACTGCTCTTTGTTTGGATCATGATTAAAATTCAGTGGTTGCCTCTAATTTCAAATGGCTACTGTTAACGGATATTGTTTATTCAAGGCCAGTTTGGCCTGTTATAGAGCAAATAAACAACAAATAAATTTGCTTAAACAAATCGGCAACCGGTATCCAGTTATTAGATCAATAAATCTGTTTGTTGTTGTTTTATTTTTTTCTTAAAAGTAAAGCTAGGACAATTTAAAAACATAGTAAACATGTTTAGTTGTAGTAGTAGTAGTAACTGCCTGTTTTTGAAAAAAAAAGTTTCATGGCCGGTAAAAATATTTATGGCTGGTAGAATTTCTCAATTCACCGGCCATTGGCAGGTGTAGCAAAAAGTTAGTTTTAGGCCCTGATTACAGGAATGCAAACTTTGGAAAAACATTTTTTTTGGCTCCAAATCTGTAAATTGTCATTTTGACCCCAATCTACAAAAATACTGGATTACTCAATAAATATTCATCCATGACATTTATTAATTTTGCTTTAATCATTATTTATGTTTGTCTTTTTTCACAAGATATTAAAACGTGACAATATTTCTCGTCAAGGTGAAAAGCTGTCTCGCAATATCAGCATGAATGAGTTGAGTTTGTGGCAAAACCTTTCACCGTGCTTGCATTGTTTAGTTGTCTTTTACTGCATATGATAATTCATACTCGGAAAGTAGAACTGAAGTGACATTAATCGCAAGATGATTAGTATAGGGCTGTCACGATTCTTCGATTAAATTTAGGTTAAATTAAATACCAGAAGTGGCGCATTCCACCACCGAGAATCCATGAACCGCATTATTAGACGCAAAATAATTGACCAATAATTCGATTACCAAAATAATCATTAGTGACAGCCATAGATTAGTTAAATGATAAGTAAAATACACCTGCATTGCTCTGCATTTTGTGATATTCAGCCGAATAAAAGTCGAATATTTTTTCCAGTCATTTTTGTCACTGAATATTTCTTAAATATAGTGTTTCTAAGTTAAAAATATTGTTTCGTTGTCATGAACCCAATATTGTGTATCGTCATGTGAGCTAAGTGTATGTATGTGTATATATATATATATATATATATAAGCCTAAACTTAAGTTATATAAGCCTAAATTGCATTGTAAGGTAGTCAGTCACCTCATCACCCCCCTTTTAACCCCATGAAGGCCACTGTGTAATTCGCACCCTAATTATATCATAATATAATCATGCACATACCAGATGAATGCTCTTGAGCACATTCTCACTGGACAGCTCCTGCTCTTTTAAGTCAATTTTCAAGTTGCGCATGTCCTTCTGCAGATGATTCTCGAGAACAGCGTGCTCCTTCTGCAGCTGTTTGGTGCTGACGACACTTTCAGACTTCAGCTCAGACAGCATGTTCTGCTGTTCATACAGCAAGTGCTTCACCTTCTGCTTATAAACCTGAACAACAACAGATTCATGTCACACAAAGTGTTCATTATGAGCCCACATGCAATTAATTGAGAGGAAAATTACTTGGACATCACCACAGGACTCTTCTTAACACCTTAATTTCCACTTGGTGGCGCTCCTCAGCCTCCTCCAGTTCACGCTCTCGGTTTCTCAGCTCACACTTATTCTCTTCCAGATGTCTTCTGGTGATTTCCCAAAATGTGTGGATTTTGTCCCTCTCTAGCTGGAAATAGTTGCGTTCCTCTCGTTCTCTGTCCAGCTCCTCTCGCAGACGCACAATGTGCTCCTCCAACTACAAAACACTCATGAGTTTTGTTGATTGGAGTTTCAGGCAGATTGGTAAAAATGAAATAAAAAATAGTGGCTGACATCAACAAAGTGTGCTTGATTTCATTATTTCTTTTATTGTTGTTATTACTTTCATTAAGGTGAATGGGCCGACTAGGACATTATTATTACCGTTATTATTATTATTATTATTATATTTTTTGCAGACAATATCAACTCAAATTTCAAGAAAATCACACCTGCTCTTTGGACATCTCCTCTGTGGATAAGCCATCCACTACTGTTGGAGTTTTGCCCTTTGGGGACTTGTTGGAAGATTTTCTCTTTGGCGGCTGGAATATGAACAGACAAACAGGTAAATTTCAACAAAGGTGAGGTCTCTTGTATTGGATATTGTAAATTTCTATCGTGCGCGGCACAATACATTTCCACGTTTTATAAACATATTTATATACAATTAAAGTAATGGATTGACGTCTCAAAATCAAAATATTGCAGGCTATACATTTCAATTTGCCGAAATGCCATTTGCACTAAACACATTTGATCAGACTTTGGCTTCTGTATTAGCCGATGAGCTAGCGTCTCACCCTTTACCAACAAAAACAGCAATAGTGGGCCTTTATTTATTTATCTCCGGTTAAATTTCTTCTGACAATAAATAAACGATTTTATAAATCCAATTTCATTATTATTTAATACTTACTTACCATTATTTGTGAACGCGTTATCACCACCTCATATAAAAATAAAGTGACTTGTTGCTTTACATGCTGCTACTAAATCAACAACGGTTTCCTAGCAACATGTCTTCTTCTTTTGGGGCTGGTTTGGCGTTTTCCGCAGCATAGGCACATACCGCCACCTGCTGTTTCCTTATGGAAATGTTTTTTTTACAAACAAGATTAGTAGTTTTTTTTTTTTTTTTACTTTCTTAAATCATTTCAAATATCAAATCGGCATTAACATATTATCATTGTTAAACACATTAACAATAAGACCATGCAGCATATCGTAAACAACATAAATAAATAAATAATTAAAAAAAAAAAAAGATATTCGTTACATATATGTCATTAATTGTTTTGAATACTTCTTTCATTTTAGGTAACAAAAGATCCTTGGAGATACAACTTTTCTTTTAACAGGAAGAGTAAAATATCTCAAAACCTTGTTATAACATTTATCATCCAAGAAATTATACTTGTTAATAAACAAATCCTGGTGCAGGTATTACAGAAGAGTATTGTAAAATACCTTTAATTTGATATCTCAAAGCTACAGGAATAACTTTGACAACTAAATAATATTGTCTATATGAACAATCCAAATTAAAATTTGATCTTAAAATTACCATAACTATTACCATCTTCATCCATTAAATGCATTACAGCCCAAATTCCTATTTCTATCCAGTCTTTATAAAATAAAGATTTCCTCTTATGAAAAATACACCTGTTATTCCAAATTATAGCCTTATGTGGAGTAAAATTATGCTTGTACAGCATTTTCCAATATAGTAACACCTGCATACTTAAAAGGCAGTTTTGGGTCAAAAACACATCTTAAAAGAAAAGAAATTTCTCCTACCTTTTGAAAAACATGAAAAGGAAGACTAAACCATAAAGATTGTTAATCTTTTACAAATGTTTGTAACCATCTTGACTTACTAACTCCATTCATTGCCCCAAAATCAATATCATCCCTCCTTCTGCTAATTTTACCATATCACCTTTTTGAATCAAATGTTGCTTATTATTCCAAAAATAAATGATAATGAATTCGGTTTATTTCCTTAATGCAACTTTCTGGTACCGCTAATGAATATGCTGCAAATTAATCTTGATATCCCTTACATCTCTGTTAATAAAATTCTTCCAAAAATAGAAATATTTCTGTAACAGTTATGTTCTGTAACAGTTATGTTCTGTTAGTATCTGTTTTCATGGACTTTCAGTTTGTTTTCATTTGTCACCTTTGTTTAGTTTTCCCGCTCCTCGTTTGTGTAACTGGTTTTCAGCTGTGTGTAATTAATTAGTCTCGTTTGTGTTTGCTATAGGGCTGCAACTAACGATTATTTTGATAATCGATTAGTTGGCCGATTCTTTTTTCGATTAATCGGATTTAAAAAAAAAAACTTTTTTTTACTGACAAAACACACTATTCCCCATCCTGCCCAATGCTGTCCTTCAAACAAAGGTGTCAGCTGAACATACATAGTGAATATATCTACCCTTACAAAAATTAACCATGGTTTTACAACAAATAAAACAAACAAACAAAAAAAATAATAATAATAAATAAAACAGGGTTATTGTAGTTATTCCAATGGTAACCACAAATTAACTATAGTTTAACTATGGTATTTGTGTGGTTATACAAATGGTAATCAATACGCCAAAAAACATGGTTTTACTATCTAATAGAACCATGGATAATTTTCGTAAGGGTATATCTGTGCTATAGCATGTGCAAAATAAGTTGCTACGCAAAAGGACAGTTTAAATCCCTACATTAAAAAATTAAACAAAAACACAAAAAACACAAATTCAGTGTTAACAGATAGCAGATAACAGTCTGCAGGAACACACACACATTCGCTATGGACAAAGTAACCTGTTACTGTAATTTCTTTATCCTGTAGAAGTGTCTTACATTTATATTCAATTACATGCAGTTATCCCTTTATAGTTACTACTCTCATAAAATACGTGAATTACATGTTGACTTTTAAAACTAAATTTAGCGCCCTAAAGCAGATATTTCAGCTAAATTAATGTTTTTGCGCTGAATATTAACTGTCTCCCTGTCGACTGCGTTCTGTCTGTTTGACGCGCATGCGCTCGTCTCGCCCGGCGCTCCTTCAGTTAAGTTTGAAGCCGTCAAGACGCGCTTTCATGCAAAATGGAAATACTCGCGTGAATTAGTAACATTTACAGATAAGGATATAACCACTGTTCTCTATATATATCAGTGGATATAACCTGTAAAATGAACGTTTTGCGCTGAGGACGCACACGCATCAAAGCGCATGACAGGGTATGTTAAACACTAATGCATTCACTTGAAGCTTAAAATACAGAATTCTCATGTTTTGGGCGCTTAAATCATGTACCTTTCCCGCAGCAGCTCGCTCTCTGTTTCCACTCCACTATTTTTAGATGCATTTTGTCCACAGAAGTGCTGTAATTTGGCGCGACAGACCCGACTAATCGATAATGAGAATCGTTGTCGATGATTTTCATTATCGATTATTATCGATTTTATCGACTAGTTGTTGCAGCCCTAGTTTGCTATTTAAGTTCTACCCTCACATTCATTCTGTTTGGTCACGTTCACGTAAGGTTGTGTTGCTAATGCTTGTTTACCTGCCTTTGCATCTACTTGACATTAAACTTAATTGAGACCTTTATTAGCACTGTGTGACAACCAGCTATTCAATATTTTGTTCTTTTTTTGCTTGAATTATTATCATTATTTTCTTCCCTGTCCCTGGAATTGTTTGTAATAGTTATTCCCAAGTATGTGATCTCGTTTTTAACTGGAATATTATAAATAAAATGTTGTGTATTCTCATGAATAGTCGAGATCTCACATTTTTTCAAGTTTAAATATAACCCTGAAGTATCTGGAAAAAAAGATATAGCTTTTAAGGCATTAGGTATTTGATCAGAATCATTTAAAAATAAGGTAGTATCATCCGTGTAAATGATTTACCCAAAACACTCAAAGTTCTCTTTCTAACATTCGTTCGGTATCTCACTATATGGGAACGCCCCATACATACTCCGCGTGGCGATAGCTGGAAAATCGGACCCATGCCTCTCTGCTCAGCCCAGTGAGGAACCCATGGATTGTCCGCAGGAAGCCAGCTCGTGGGGAGAGATGATGGAGAGAGTGCCACCTGTCCTTCCCCCGCTGTTTGAAGATCCATTAGTGGGAGAGGAAGATGACGATGACCAGGTATTGTCGACCATCCTCGAGGACGAGGATGACAACGATGAAGATGCTATTCTTCCCCCGAATCAGTCCCGTCTGCCGAATGCACAGGATGAGAGTTCACCCTCCCCTGTACAGATGGACACGGATCTACTCGAGGTCTGTCGGAGGGCCACGGCTAGACTGTCTATCGACTGGCCATCCCAACCGGCAGGAAAAGGGGCTGAAAGAGACCTGTATGATGGAAAAAGACTTCTGTCACGTCTCCCTCCAGCGAGGCAGGTTATTCCAGCCGTCCCGGCCTGTGTAGCTGAAATGAAGAGGTTTTGGGACAAGCCTTTTTCCCACCGAGTACCCGTCAAGGGCTTCTCGAGGCTGGATGTGCAGGGTATGGATGATCTAGGGATGGCAGATCCTCCCCCTGTGGAAACATCAGTGGTGAATCACTTGCACCCAGGGCAGCGCTCTCTTCAACCGGAGCCTCGCTGCCAGGGAAAACAGAGCGCTTCACCGCCTCTGTTTTCCAAAAGATCTATAAATTATCTGCACTGGCCGTTCGTGCTTTGAACGCGACGTCCCTCCTTACCGCTTATCAGGTGGAGTTATTAGAGGAGATGGGTCGTCAGCTGGACTCCGGATCTCCCAACCCAGTGCTCTGGGAGGAGATATGCGTCATCGCAGATTTAAACCTGTGCACGTCCCGCGGAGCAGTTCAAAGTTGCGGGCGGAGTATGGGCTTAGCAGTTGTGGGTGAGAGGTCGCTGTGGCTGGGTTTGTCAGGACTCTCTGACAAAGAGAAGGTAGAGTTCTGGATGCCCCTATCGATCCAAAGGTCATGTTCGGCGCGATGGTAACAGTGATGCGTCAGCAATGTGACTTGCGGAAAAAAGAGGGAGAGGCATTTGAGGTTTGCCTCCCCAGAAAGCCGGCAGCTCGGCCTTATCACCTGAGCCGACCGAATTTCAGACCCTCAGGGAGAGGAGGACATTCGGACTATCAGCCTTCCCGTCCTACTCCACCACAACAGCCAGGAAACGCGGCCCCACAGTCTCAGCCCGGTTTCGTGAAACCGAAACAGTCTTTCGCGGCCACAGCAGCGAAACACCGATCCGCGGCCCTGCAGGGGAGCAAGAAGAGGCGGTCGACCTGAAACATCACTTTGGCATCAGGAAGGGTTTGGAGACAGCACTCTGGATTTCTCTGTCCCATCCCTTCAGAACGATTCCTCTCTCCCTCTTGTGGGGAAAAGGAGAAGGAAGTTTCAGGTGAAATGTGTTCGTGTGGACAGTTCAGAGTCCAATGTTTGCGGGAATATGGCCCATGTTCTCCAGGTGCCCCCCAAAGTATTGTCTCCCCTTCCACCTACGAGGTTTGTTATAAGGAAGGAAAGACAAATGTTCACAAGCATCCCTGCAAAAATAAAGTTTTCTCTGACGCATCCAGGCCAGGGGCAGAGGGCGCAGAGTATGATAAAGAGGGAAAAACTATCACAAATAAAGATGAATATAACTCCTTCACTGGAGCGGTATTCCCCCCCTTCGCCACTAGAGTGTGCTGCAGCTCCGCTAGTGAGCTAAGAGGGGAAGGGCCCTCTCGCTGCTCAGGCAGTGAACTGGCGCGCATGCGCAGTTAATCCCTGGGTTTTAACCACTATAGACAGAGGATACAGACTTTAATTCGCTGTAAATCCTCCTGTGATAAATGGAGTGGTAATTTCAGTGGCCCAAGGAGAATCAGCTCAGGTTTCAGAGGAAGAAATATCCTCTTTAATGAGAAAAGGAGTGATAAGCGTGATTCCAACGGAAGAAAGCCACAGGGATTTTTACTCCCGTTATTTTGTAATTCCCAAGAGAGGGGGAGGTCTCCGTCCCATTTTGGATTTACAGGTCCTCAACAAACACCTCAGAAAATACAAATTCAAAATGCTGTCTCTCAGAACTTTGTGTCAAAATATTCGTCAGGGAGATTGGTTCACCTCGGTAGGATGCATCTTTTCACATAGATATTTTTCCTGCGCACAGGAAATATCTGAGGTTCGCTTATCAGGGCATAGCATACAAGAACACGAAAATCCCCTTTGGCCTCGCTCTAGCTCCAAGGGTATTTTGCAAATGCGTGGAGGGAGCTCTGACCCCGTTAAGGAATGCAGGAGTCAGAGTTTGATCTTATCTGGACGATCTGCTTAATCTGCGTGCCGAGCCCGCGGCAGGCAGAGAGCGATACGTACACACTAGTGACACATCTGGAGAGATTAGGTTTCAAAATAAACCAGACGAAGTGTTGTCTAATTCCTTCACAGGAAATAGTCTACTTGGGTCTCAGATTGAATTCAGTGATGTTTTGAGCCTTCCTATAAGAGGATCGTATCAAGACATTTCACAGCTGCCTCTCCCTTTTTCAACGAGGGAGCTCGGTCTCTTTCAGGATGTGTCTTCAACTATTAGGTCTGATGGCCTCCACAGTGTCAGTGGTTCCCCTGGGACTGCTGCGAATGAGGGGTTTTCAGAACTGGACAGCGTCACAGGGCATTCACCCCAAGAGCCGTCTCAGTCGCAGAATGCATGTCTCACCAGAATGCATGAGTGCTCTACGGCACTGGAGAGCCCCGTCTTTTCTCAGGACAGGGTGCCCTCTGGGCCCTATAGTATTGAGGAAAGTGGTAATGACAGACGCATCTCTCACAGGCTGGGGGGCGGTGTTCGAGGGTAGAACAGTGAGAGGAGTTTGGTCTCCTGCACTGAGAGAGGAGCACATACATTTTCTAGAGCTACTAACAGTGTCCCTGCCTCTAAGACATTTTGTGCATTTTCTCAAGAATCATCATGTATTGGTCAGGACAGACAATACAATGGTGATAGCCTACATAAACCGGCAGGGAGGAGTACGTTCTCACAAGCTTCACGTGTTAGCGAAAAAACTGATTATGTGGAGCAGCAGGACCCTCCTGTCATTACGCGCGACGCATGTTCCAGGAATAATGAACAGGGGAGCAGATCTATTGTCCAGAGGGAATCCTTTGTACGGGGAGTGGAGACTCCATTCCCAAGTGATCCTCATGGTGTGGCAGAGATTCGGCCGGGCTGCTGTAGATCTCTTCTTATTGTGCGAAGATGCGCAATGTCCCCTGTTCTTCTCTCTGGCGGGCGACGATGCACTGTTGGGTGTGGATGCTCTAGCCCATGAGTGGCCAGACGTGTTACTTTACGTGTTCCTTCTGATGAGCCTGATCGAGCCAACACTACGGAGAGTTCGGAAATGCAGACATGTAATGATTCTGATCACGCCATACTGGCCGGGGAGACTGTGGGTGGTGGAGATTGCGCAACTGCTCTATGACCAGCCATGGCCGTTACCAGTGCGCAGAGATCTCCTCTCACAAGCACGGGGGGAAATATTCCACCCCTCCCCTCAGAAACTAGCTCCCTGGGCCTGGCCCGTGAGAGGTTGAATCTGAATGCAGCCGGGTTACCTCCGAAGGTTGAGACAATTCAGAGGGCTGCCTCGATATGTTCTTTATACAATCTCAAATGGAGGGTATTTGAGGGATGGTGCGCAGATAGGAACATCGTTCCGTTCTAGTGTTCAGTTTCGGACGTGCTGTGTTTCCTACAGGACCTTCTGGATAAGGGCAGAGCCTTTTCTACGGTTAAGGTTTATCTGTCTGCTATTTCGGCATGTCATATTGGTCTGGACTCAGGTACTGTGGGCCAACACCCGCTCGTATGTCGATTTATGAGAGGCGCACGAAGGCTACACCCAGTATCGAAGCCATTGGTGGACCTGTCTGTGGTCCTGAACATGCTCTCTAGAGCTCCTTTCGAGCCCATTGATAACATTGCCTTAAAGCTGCTCGCTTGAAAGACGGCTTTGTTACTTGCTCTCACTACAGCAAAAAGGGCGAGTGAACTACATGCTTTATCAGTTCACTCCTCTTGTATGATGTTCGCACCGGGTGGTCAAAAAGTAACTTTTAGAACTAACCCGGCGTTTGTGTCTAAAGTGTTTGATCAGGCAGGCGCAGTTCAATCAGTTGACCTGCTTGCTTTTCATCCACCGCCCTTTTCATATCCAGAGGAGGAGAGGTTACATTTTGGGGTTCCGGTTCTGGTTAGAGCGTACGCTGGCGTGTCTGACTGCCGCTGCTCTCCCGGCTTGATCCTTTTAAATTTTTAAACTGTTGTTCAGTTTTACGTGCACCTATATTATATTTTGGAGCTATCCTATTTGGATTCAAGGGAGCGCCTGTTCTACCTGACTGCCAGACTCCAAACTCCAGCTTACCTCTGATGAGGATTGGCACTCGCTGGCTTGTGTTTGGATGGATTTTCGGCGGTTTGGGATCGGCTGCTCTCGGCTGGATGATCAGCTGTTAGGCGCGGGGATCGCCTGAACTACCTGCCTACACTTCATCCACTTCAACATCAACATCGCCTTTGCCGCGGAAGAGACTCTGCACTCACTGGCTTGTGAGTGCAATATTGGATCGGCCGTTTGGCTGGATGATCAGCTGTTAATCGCGGGATCACCTAAACAACCTGCCTACACTTCTTCCACTTCAACATCGGCTTTGCCGCGGAAGAGACTCTGCACTCACGGGCTTGTGAGTGCAATATTGGATCGGCCATCTCGGCTGGATGATCAGCTATTAATCGCGGGTTCGCCTAAACGACCTGCCTACACTTCTTCCACTTCAACATCGGCTTTGTGGAAGAGACGCTGCACTCACTGGCTTGTGCTTGGACGGTCCTGCTACGGCCTGGGATCGAATGCTTTCGGTTGGAGGATCAGCTGATAGTCGTGGGCATCGCTTGAATTACCTGCCTGCCATCTACTACAACATCGGCTTCGCCTCGCGGGAGACTCGTCATTCACCGGCGTGTGTTCGGACATAGACCTGGTTATGGTGGTGCTACAGAGGATACTGTCCTTTCTGCTCACTGCTCTGTATGTTACAGCTGTTTTAATGTACTTAGTCCTTTCTACCCTGCAATTTCTGTAAGGACGCACAGTTCACTTCTTTGGTTAGCGACGTCATTCCAGTAATTTCATCCTGTCTGTCTTCTTCAAAGTCGGGTGCAGTTACGGTCAGTAAACCCGCTAAATCTCTGTTCAATCAAGATTTCATCTCCAACTGATGAAAAAGCTCAGTCGCCGATGCTGAGGATGGCCTTGATAAACGCACGGTCATTACCTAATAAATCGTTCATTTTAAATGACTTTTTCATTACAAACTCACTGGACTTTTTATTTGTGACTGAAACATGGCTGAAACTGGATGAATTTTCATCTCTTGTGCCTTTTTTAGCACTCCAAGACTCTCTGGTCAGGCTGGGGGTGTCGCTACTGTTTTTAAAAAACATTTTAAAAACAAACAACTACAAACGGATGTGTATTCCAGTTTTGAGGTACAGTTAATGAGAGTCAGCATAGGGGGTCCTGTATTATGTGCATTGATTTACAGGCCTCCGAAATTTAACAAGGACTTCATTCAACAGTTCTCTGAGTTCCTCTCGAATATTTTATCTCCTTGTGATAGAGTGCTGATTCTAGGAGACTTTAATATTCATCTTTGCTGTCCATCAAAACCTTTGGTGAAAGAGTTTGTATGTCTTATTGAATCTTTTAATCTGTCACAATCAGTCGTTAGCCCTTCTCATAATTTGGGGCACACTTTGGATTTGGTGTTGTCACATGGTTTTCCCTTAACAAATCAGAGTAGTTGATGCTGCTATTTCAGACCATTTGCCAATTGTGTTTGAATCTGTCTGTGTTTTTCCTACCTCTACTTGCTCTCAGTCTGTGAGTTACTCTCGTTTCATCCAACCTTCCACTGCCAGTTTATTTTCAGAGTACTATCAAGCCAACCTTGCGGATGCTGTCCTCTTCGACAAATTAAACACTGAAAAGATGGTAGAGGTTTTTACTAAATCCTGCTCCATTTCTTTAGACTCTGTTGCTCCCCTTAAGCCCAGGAAAGCTAAGGGAAAGGGCGCCGCTCAGCCTTGGTTAAATGATTTTACTCACTCTTTTAGACAAGAGTGTCGTAAGGCAGAGCGGAAGTGGAAAAGAGATAAACTCCAAGTCTCTTATGAATGTTTAACTGCATGCTTAACCAGTTACCAAAAGTCAGTGAAAGGCTAAATCTAAATTCCTCTCAAAACTCATCACTGAAAATGCAAATCGTCCAAGAATGCTGTTTAAGACAATTGATTCAGTGCTAAAACCCTTACCAGCTTCCTTCTCTTACCAGCTCCTTCTCTTCCCTGTGAGAACTTTTAAAACATTTTTGATGATAAAGTTTTGGCGATCAAGGCTTCCATTAAGCCAGCAATATATAATCCACCTTCAATCTGTTCACCAACCGATTCACTAACTTGCTTTCATCCAGTTACCTCTGCTCAGCTAGTTGATATTGTTTCTAAGGCTAAATGTTCCAGCTGTGAGTCTGATGTCATCTCAACTCGTCTTTTTAAGGAAGTGTTTGAAACTTTGAGCCCAGCTGTAACAGTTACTATTAACAGTTCTCTAGCAAATGGAATTGTCCCTGCTAGTTTTAAACATGCTGTAGTTCACCCTCTGCTTAAGAAACCCCATCTTGACCTATCTACCCTCAACAATTTTAGACCTATCTCCAAGTTGCCTCTTATTTCTAAGCTCTTAGAGTCGTGCATTGTAAGTTGAAAACCTATATCAGTATATCCAATATTTCTGATACTTTTCAGTCTGGTTTTAGATCAATGCACAGTACGGAAACTGCTTTGTTGAAGGTCAGCAATGACCTTTTGCAAATCCTCGATACATGCTGCCATTGGGTGCCATTTTTAAGAAATATAGGATCTCCTACCACTGCTATGCTGATGATACACAGTTTTATCTACCAGCAAAAACTGACAGTTCTTATCCCTTGGACGTACTGTGTGACTGTTTTGAGGAGATCAAATGTTGGATGGCTAATAATTTTTTGCAATTAAATGAAAGCAAAAGCGAAATTTTGATTTTAGGCCCATCCAGGTCTTTATCTCCTTTTAATTTAGGTTTTATCTCCGCCAGTGTTCAATCAAATGTAAGGAATCTTGGGATTACATTTGATTCGTCACTAAATTTTGAGAAACAAATCAGTTCAGTGGTAAAGGGCAGTTTCTTTCATTTCAGATCAATTGCGAAATTAAAACAGTTTTTGTCTCCAAAAGATTTAGAGACCGTAATCCACGCCTTCATAACATAACGTCTGGACTACTGTAATTCCCTGTACTGTGGCCTGCCTCAAACTACAATCTCTCGCCTGCAAATTGTCCAAAATGCTGCAGCAAGACTTCTTACCGGAACAAAAAAGAGAGATCACATTTCTCGCTAAAATGGGACTTTACATCGGCTTCCTGTTAAATTCAGAATCGATTTTAAAGTTGCCGTTTTTTTGTACAAGGCTCTATCTGGTGTTGCACCAAAATACATAAGTGACCTTCTGATTCCTTACACTCCCCAAAGAACTCTTAGGTCTTGTAATCAGCTTCTTTTAACTGTCCCACATTTTCGCTGTAAAACTGTGGTTGGGCCTTCTCTGCTGCAGCACCTAAACTCTGGAATAGTCTGCCCTTCAATGTAAGGTCTGCTCCTTCATTAGCCAGCTTCAAATCGGCTCTTAAATCTCATCTGTTCTCTCTGGCTTTTGATTAGATCGATATTGGTAGATTTTTATATTTATTTATTATTTGGATTGTATCGGGTCTAATGTGTTTATATTTTGTATCTGCGTTGTTTCTTTTTATGCTTTCTTTTTATATGCACATTTTCTTACTGTGCATCACTTTGGCGTAACTCTGTTGCTTTTAAATGTGCTATAGAAATAAAATTTGACTTGACATTGTTTATGTCCGGTTCGTACTCTGCATATACGTACATACAGAGAACCCGCACACTCCGTAAGAGCAACCAGCTGTTTGTCTCGTGGGCGGACTCTTACAAGGGAAAACCTATCTCCCGTCAGCGCCTATCTCCCGTCATCTCTGACGTAACCCCGGTTCTCTGATAACATGAAGTGAGGTATCTCACAACATTGCCCTCCTTGCCTGTCCTGCACGGAGAAGAGATATGCAGAAAATGACGAAATGGCAGGTAGCTGCGGTTTATATACAGGGAGGCGGGACTCCCTGATCGCTGCAGCGATTGGTCTGCCAGGTTTTGGCAGACGTGGTGTCATTGGTGCTTCCGCGGTCGGTCACGCCTGGGGAACACACACTCCATGTCTCCCGGCATATTGCGCATCTTATGATGTGTCCTATCTCATGCTGTTCACTTTTCATAATCAACATAGATGACATTAAAAAAAACAAAAAACATTATGGCCTAGTTTCACAGACATGGCTTAGATTAAGCCAGGATTAGGCCTTAGTTCAATTAGGACATTTAAGTAGTTTTTATAAACATGCCTTAGAAAAAAAACATTACTAGTGTGCATCTTGAGACAAAACAATGACACTGACATATTTTAAGATATGCCAGAGCCAGTTGCTTTCAGTTAAAACAGCTCAAACATGCATTTTAGTCTGGGAATAGCTTAAGCCTGGTCTGTGAAACCAGGGATATAATATTTAAACATAAATATGAAACTAAATACCTTGGCTACAACAAGTATAGTAGCCTACAGTACAGAGAAATTTCATGTCGGAGCGGGATTTTAGCGAACGTAGTTTTACCAGTGAGCGTGCAAGGTTCATGAGTGGAGCGTTTAGCCGGATTTTGCCGGAAATGCAGAAATAAGCCATAATTTTGTTTTATTTGTAACTCTTTGGTAGATTATACATTTATAATTTCTATTACATTACTACTAGTACTGTTACTACTAATAAAACCGATCTCTGGGGGGCCCCAAAAGTGCGTGGGCCCTTAGAATCGTCCTAACTTCCCCCCCTTAGCGGCGCCCCTAGTGATTAGTAGTAGGAGCGGCAGAAATTTTAGCTTGTGAAAAATATTTTAAGAGTTCGTGTTATCAACCAAAAATCTGTTTCAGTCAGGACCACTTAAGTCAAAAACACTATAGACAAACTTTTAGTCAACTTTTTTATTGGCATATTTTGCAAAAGTTACATTTGGCGATATCTCTGCTCTAAATTCCCCATCCTTTTCATGAGCTCCATGAAAAGCCAAGACAGGGAACAGCAGCAACTTCTGGGGACAACCTCCCATTTTTGGGAGAGCAACGTAAATCCCCCAAACAGACCATACTAGGCAATCCTCCCTGGCTCTTCCTGCTAATTGAAGAGCCAACAGAGGATCCAAAAGAGTGTTTCAGGAAGCCAATCTAACTGAATTTAATTGTAAAGAGCCAATCGATCTATGTGAAGCTAGAATGAGGAATGTAGCTAGAGCTAATGATAGAAGTAAATAAATAAATTGGCGATAGAACAGGGCCATTAATTCCCCGTCCTTATCATGAGCTCCATGAAAAGCTAAGACAGGGAACAGCAGCAGCTTCTGGGAACGATCCTCCCATTTTATAAACTGGAGAGCAGCGTAAATCCCCCAAACAGACCATACCAGGCAATCCTCCCTGGCTCTTCCTGCTAAATTGAAGAGCCAACAGACGATCCAAAAGAGCGTTTTAGGAAGCTAATCTAACTGAATTTAATTGTAAAGAGCCAATCGATCTACGTGAAGCTATATGTGGAATATAAGTAATTTATATTTAAGTAAACAGGCCCAACAGCTACAATATTAATTTTTTCAAGCCACAGATCCAGGAGCAGCACTCATAGCTTTTCTTAAGGATGGCTCGAGCATCGGGCCGGAGGTAACGTTCTTAAAGGATTAGTTCACTTCAAAATGAAAATTTCCTGATATTTTATTCACCCCCATCTCATCCAAGGTGTTCGTGTCTTTCTTTCTTCTGTGGAAAAGAAATGAATTTTTTTGAGGAAAACATTCCAGGATTTTTCTCCACATAATGGACTTTGATGGCAACCAACAGGTTGAGGGTCCAAATCAATGTAGTTTTAAAGGGCTTTGAAGGGTTTCAGAGAGCTCTGCATGATCCCAGCCGAGGACTAGGGTCTTATCTAGCGAAACCATTGGTCATTTTCTAAAAAAAAAAAAAAAAAAAACATTTATTTACTTTTTAACCTAAATTGCTCATCTTGCACTGCTCTGCGGTGCGCCAGGGATTGCGTAATCACGTTGGCAAAGGTCACGCTAGACGTAGGCGGAAGTACCGCCCCAAGTGAACGTGCGAAGACTAATACAAATGCCCTTTACCAAAAAAAAAAAACTCCATCTCCAACTTCAAAATCGTCCAACATCGTTGTTTTACCGTTTTTTGCTAAAGGATGTTTGTATTAGTCTTCGCACATGTGCTTTGTAAACACGGGGGGGCAGTACTTCTGCCTACGTCTACTGTGACCTTTCCGACGTGATTACGTAATCCGTGGTACGCCGCAGAGCAGCGCAAGATGAGCAATTTAGGTTAAAAAGTATATCAATTTTACATTTTTTTTTTAAAATGACCGATGGTTTGGCTAGATAAGAGCAGATGGGAGTTTTACTTACTCAAAAATGTTCTGAGGGCAGAAAGGAAAATGATTGGTTTACAGATTCAATCAATGAAATTGAAGCAGAGGCGGGCCAAGAGGTTTGTACATGTGGAGGGAATGCCTCAGACTGAGCCCGAGCGTTATCACCGTTCTTGAGAGAATGCATTTATTGCAAGGTAAGTGTATTTACTTTATATTTTGTTAAAATTCAACATCCTCCAACGTTTACTAAGATAATTAGCGAACATTAGAAATGCACAGAACTAATAATCATCGTCTAAATGTTCTATCACATGCATTTTAATTCGACTGCTTCATCACTCGACCACATCAAAGCTGATTATGGTGTCACTGCGGTAAAACATGCTTTTCCAAAACTGCCCGCTGACTGTGGAGCTGATATATGCGAAAATTCAGGTGATATCATGTCTTCGCGACATTTCATCCTTCAAAATAATACATCTCCCGCCCTAGAGCTGCTCAAGGCAGAAGTACTCAATAGGTTCATATCGCTGTGTTATTTTTAGTGTTTAACGTGCTGCCCTCAAGGCAGGAGTACTCAATAGGTTCATATCGCTGTGTTATTTTTAGTGTTTAACGTGCTGCCCTCAAGGCAGGAGTACTCAATAGGTTCGTATCTCTGTGTTGTTTTTAGTGTTTAACATGCTGCCCTCAGAACAGAAGTACTCAATAGGTTCGTATCGCTGTGTTGTTTTTAGTGTTTAACGCGCTGCCCTCAGAGCAGAAGTATTCAAGTTCGTATCGCTGTGTTATTTTTAGTGTTTAACGCGCTGCCCTCAGAGCAGAAGTACTCAATAGGTTTGTATCAGAGTGTTATTTTATATACTTGGTGCGATCAAACGATTTTACTGTACACATGAAATCAGATCAAATCTATGTGTACACACTTTTTATAAATGTGGAGGGTCAGGGCAAAAACCCATAGTTTTGTCAATGTAAGAATGAGTTTTTCCATGTTTCTTCTATGTTGATTATAAATTAGATGTAGTATTTTTTGGTAAATATATAGAGCGTAGTGTCTATTGCAATACAGTGCACAGTGTTTACCAAAAACTGAAATGTATATTTATTATCCTATCCATTATGCAGTGGTAACTACAAACAGACTAGGTATTGATTTTCTGTATATATTGTCAATGCTTGTTTATAGTCCTGGACAAATGACTAGCGCACTGTGTGCACTGTATGCTGCATTGTAGATTCTCTAAGACACTGTATTTTTTTTTCTTTTTTCCCCCCCCATTTTCACATGATGTTCTAATAATGACAATAGACCTGTCATTGACTGTTTCATGTAGTTTTTTTTCCTCTTTGCAGAATAACATTTTTGAAAAAGCAGAAGCTGTCATTGGTCCATACTTGGAGAGAGGGAATCGCTGGACTTTCTTTGTAAGTTTCTCTAGTTCTAGTTGATATACAAAGTGCCCATATTATGTTTTTTTCAAACATTACCTTTCATGCAGTGTGAAATATAGCTGTTTGTGAATGTAAAAGGTCTGCAAAGTTTTAAAGATCAAAGTGTGTGAAATAAAGGTATTGTCTCCAAAAAGAAAGAATCAATTATGAACTGCCAAAATGAGTCGTCAGCAATTCTAGTCTTACTTCCTGTTACAAACCTATGTAGGTTTGTACGTAGGTAAATTCGAATACTAACTATCATCCTGCCATCACTTATTTTCTTTTGTTTTAAAAATACTTAATATTGATCTATTTCAGGTCATGATTAGGAGACGATGAGCACACATGACGATGAGTGCTGCTTATATTTATCAAGCAGTAAAAACGCCTCTTCCCATGCCTGAAATTTCAATCAGTTTGGGCATTTTTATTCAGACTGAGGTATTTACATGGAGCATTTTCATTCAGATTAGACTTTTAAACTGACTGTAATCGGAATACAATGCTCCGGATAAATGCACCCAATGTAAGCCAATGGTCTTCACTGGGTGCCCGCAAACATCTTCTTCTACAACTACATCACTGTAGTTGTAGCTTTGTTCTAATTTAATATTACAGATATCTGGTCTCTACAAGTGAATTGCAGAGGAGATGCTCACCTCCTGAGTGTTAATCCAGCAATGTTGTGGTTGCTTATTTACGAAAAGAAAAGGCACAGAAAACAAAAATACAGGAAAAGCTGGCTGACACAGGTGCACATCACAACATTTGTGATGTGCATGGTCCCTGTTAAATAAACTAAATTAAACTAAACGTGTATACAGTTAGACTATAAAACTAGTAAAAAAAAAAGCGATACGAACCTATTGAGTACTCCTGCCTTGAGGGCAGCACGTTAAACACTAAAAATAACACAGCGATACGAACCTATTGAGTACTCCTGCCTTGAGGGCAGCACGTTAAACACTAAAAATAACACAGCGATACGAACCTATTGAGTACTTCTGCCTTGAGGGCAGCACGTTAAACACTAAAAATAACAGAGATACGAACCTATTGAGTACTCCTGCCTTGAGGGCAGCACGTTAAACACTAAAAATGACACAGCGATACGAACCTATTGAGTACTCCTGCCTTGAGGGTGTTATGCCTGAGAATACACAGGGAGAATAATCACAAGAGATGATGAGTGATGTTTTCTCAGTGATGGCATTTACTCATACGATTTTAATGTTAAACACACACATCTCATATTCACATACAGGTTGGTCACAGTAATTATATATATATATATATATATATATATATATATACACACACATATTTCCTTTTTGTTGCGAATATTAACTTATAACCATACGCAAAAAATTCTCTAAACATTTCTCATTCTTTTCACCATTCAAGTGAATAAAACATGAATACAGTTGCATATACTCTTACAAAACTCGTAAACAGTTACAAAAATAAACAGTATGAAACATAATACAAAATATATAAACGCCTTTTAGCTTTTCCACATGGCGAAAAGAAAACCATATTAACGTTACTCGTTACATTAGGCCTGGCTACCATGTGCTCTGCTCGTGTAGACGCACTAACATACTTAAAATAAAACTTCCACTCTCTTTCAACTAATACATACACATGCCATCAACATTTAAACTCGTTTTCTAAATGCACTATAATCACTTTAGTGATCCGTTACCTGAGAATACACAGGGAGAATAATCACAAGAGATGATGAGTGATGTTTTCTCAGTGATGGCATTTACTTGTATGAGGCGCCTCTCGCGATCTCACTGTAGAACGTTCACCCGGTATGGAGAAACTCTCGCGATACAGTCTGAGAAAGCGAGACATGAGCAATGGATCTCAGACTCTCAAACGGATCTACTGCAAGCATTACTATCAAAGAACTTGGCTGAATCCAAAATCGCCCACTAAACCCTCATTCACTATTCCCTACGTTAGTCCACTAATATAGTTCACTTGGAAGGAGTGAATGAAAACGAGTGCGTAAAGTCGGACAGCCGTTAAGTGTACATCAGCTGTACACTCGTTATTGCGGTGCAATGTGGGATTGAATGAGTGCACTCAATAATGTCCACTATGGTTTCGGACACCACTACAAATGGCTGTCCCTTCAAATAATGCCCTATTTGAGGGTATAAGGGGCGATTTCGGATTCAGCCCTTGTGTTACTATAGAGAATCGATCTATAATCGATCCTAGACTAACAGATCTATTATAAAGATTTTAACCATTACTATAAACATGACAAAATAAAACAAGGAAACAAATTAATTGACTATTTCCCCATTCCATTTTCATCTCTTTTAACCACAAAGTTAAAACTAAAGTTACTTTATATATTGAACAACACTATGACTGTATTAACTCTCAATATTAATGTCTGCTAATGTGTGATTAAACTATGGATACTACCCATTACATACTCCCCTTCAAAATAGATGTTGTCCCTAACATCCCAATATTTGACTCTTAGTGCAGAATTTATGCTATGTATCATTAATGAAGATTTCAACCTTATAAAATTTCAGACACTTATGCAACATTTGTCTTATAGTTACAAACTGGAACTCTTTTCATACATTCTTTTTCACGTGGAATCCAGTGTACTAGCACTGGATAATACTCATCATCGTCATCTTCTTCCTCTGGTTGTTCCAGTTCCTCATTTTTTGTCTAACTGCTTTCCTTCGTACATGTCTGCACTGGCATTTCTGCAGGTAGGTGGTCACATGGGAGGAGGAGATTGCGATGTAAGATTCTTGATCTCTTTTTCCCTTTCTCAGGTCTGAGTTCGTAGACAGGAATATCTTTACTTACTTGACGCACAACTGTGTGAATAGTATCCTCCCAGTGGTTTCTCAGTTTTCCTGGGCCGCCACAAGGTGTCAAGTTTCTGATTAAAATGCGATCACCCGGCTGTAGTACTGAACTTTTCACCTTACTGTCGCAATGACGCTTGCTTTTCAATGCAGCTTTCTGAGTGTTTCCTCTCGTGATCTCATATGCTTCTTCCATGCCTTGCTTCCACTTTTCCATGTAGGTATGATGATTACTGTCTCCCAGCTCAGTACTACTGAACAACATATCAACTGGCAGTCGTGGAGAGCGTCCATACAACAGGTAAAAGGGTGAGAAACCGGTTACTTCACTTCGAGATCAGTTTGTTTAATGAGTCTTTCCAGCTAGTTTTTTGTCTCTCTGGGTCCTTGATCCCGCAACTCCACAGTATGCTTTCAGTTGTTTGAACAGTTGGTTTTCAAATTCACCACCCTGATCATGATGTATTCTGGTTGGTAATCCAAATCTCAAATCCAAATCAAATCACCTTTATTTATATAGCGCTTTTTTACAATGGCAATTGTTTCAAAGCAGCTTCACAGTGGTAACAGGAAAATAATGCAACGGAATTTGATTCGGCTGTACAGCCGCTCTGGTGAAAACGGTGATGTCATCCAGCTCATTTCAATTATCATATAGTGTCAATGCGGGCAGATCAGTAATATAGTTGAAATTTAGGTGTCCCCAACTGAGCAAGCCAAAAGCCAAAGGCGACGGTGGCAAGGAACCAAAACTCCTTCAGGGCCAGAATGGAGAAAAAAACCTTGGGAGAAACCAGGCTCAGTCGGGGTGCCAGTTCTCCTCTGGCCGACGAACAAATAGTGTATGATTATGATTCTGGCAACATTACAGGTCAGAAGTCATATTAGATCAATAGATATTCGTAGGATTATTCGAAAGATTGGAGTTGTCACGCCGGGGACGGGTTTAATGAGGATGTCGTGTCGATGCGGCATTTACAGGGGGGAGTTTAATTGACACTATTGTCTCTATAGACACTTCAGGGATATGGTCGTCATGTCCAGGCTAAGGTCCACCATCTGGTCTGGATACGGCCCGGATCCGGCCGACTGCAGTAAACCTCGGGATAAACATGCCATTCTTCTTATGATGTAACGAGTACATCAGGTGTTATTGGAAGTGTTCCCGGTTCCGGCTGACCTAGTTAATGCAGCCTAAAACAATAATTTAACGGATTTGAATAATAGAAATTAAAAATGTTTTATGTGTATGCCATAGTAAAGAGATGTGTTTTTAGTCTAGATTTAAACTGACAGAGTGTGTCTGCTTCCCGAACAATGCTAGGAAGACTGTTCCAGAGTTTAGGTGCTAAATAGGAAAAGGATCGACTGCCTGCAGTTGATTTTGATATTCTAGGTATTATCAACTGGCCAGAATTTTGAGACCGCAATAGACGTGATGGAGTATAATGCGTTAAGAGCTCGCTCAAGTACTGGGGCGCTAAACCATTTAGTGCTTTGTAAGTAATCAGCAAGATTTTAAAATGTATACAATGTTTAATAGGGAGCCAATGCAGTGTTGCCAGAACCGGGCTAATATGGTCATACTTCCTGGTTCTAGTAAGAACTCTAGCTGCTGCGTTTTGGACCAGCTGCAGTTTATTTATTAAGCGAGCAGGGCAACCACCCAGTAGAGCATTACAATAATCTAGCCTTGAGGTCATGAACGCATGAACTAACTGTTCAGTATTTTGCATTGAAAGCATGTGCCGTAATTTAGATATATTTTTAAGATGGTAGAATGCAGTTTTACAGATGCTAGAAACGTGGCTTTCAAATGAGAGATTGGTATCAAAGAGCACACCCAGGTTCCTAACTGACGACGAGGACTTGAAAGAGCAGCCATCGAGTGTTGTACAGTATTCTAGGTTACTACTTGTGGAGTTTTTTTGTCCAATGATTAAAAATTCAGTTTTTTCTGAATTAAGTTGCAGGAAATTACTAGTCATCCAATTTTTTATATCAGCTATGCATTCTGTTAATCTTGTGAATTGGTAAATTTCGTCAGGGCGTGAAGAAATATAGAGCTGAGTATCGTCAGCATAACAATGAAAATTAACGCCATGCTTCCTAATAATATCTCCCAGTGGTAGCATGTACAGGGTGAAAAGCAACGGTCCTAGCACTGAGCCCTGCGGTACTCCATACTGAACTTGTGTTCGGTGTGACATCTCTTCATTTACTGCTACAAACTGATAACGGTCAGATAAGTATGATTTAAACCATGCCAATGAAGTTCCACTAATGCCAACATAATTTTCGAGTCTATTCAAAAGAATGTTGTGGTCGATAGTATCGAATGCAGCGAGTAACTAAGATCGAGTAACACTAATAGAGATATACAACCACGATCGGATGATAAGAGTAAATCATTTGTAACTCTAATGAGAGCAGTCTCAGTACTATGATACGGTCTAAATCCTGACTGGAAATCCTCACAGATACCATTTCTTTCTAAAAAGGAGCATAATTGTGAGGACACTGCCTTTTCTAGTATTTTTGACAGAAATGGTAGATTTGAGATTGGCCTGTAATTTACTAATTTTGTAGGATCAAGTTGCGTTTTTTTAATAAGTGGTTTAATAATAGCCAACTTAAAAGTTTTCGGTACATATCCTAATGTGAAGGATGAATTAATGATATTAAGGAGAGGATCTATGACCTCTGGAAGCATCTCTTTTAGTAGTTTAGTCGGTATGGGGTCGAGCATACATGTTGTTGATTTTGATGATTTAACGAGTTTAGCCAATTCTTCTTCTCCTATAGCAGTAAATGAATGTAATTTTTCCTCAGTGACACTACAATGCACTGTCTGATGTGATACTGTAGTAGACGGCTGCATGGTTATAATTTTTTTCCTAATATTATCAATCTTACAAGTAAAGAAGTTCATAAAGTCATTACTGCTGTGCTGTTTACAAACATCAGAAGGTGAAGCTTTATCTTTGGTTAATTTAGCCACTGTATCGAATAAATACCTAGGGTTGTGTTTGTTTTCTTCTAAGAGAGTTGAGAAATAAGCAGATCTAGCAGTTTTTAGGGCCTTTCTGTATGCAATCATGCTCTCTTTCCACGAAATGCGAAAAACTTCTAGTTTTGTTTTCTTCCAGCTGCGCTCCATTTTTCTGGCTGCTGTTTTAAGGGCCCGGGTGTGCTCGTTGTACCACGGCGTTGGACTATTTTCTTTAATCTTCTTTAAGCGCCGGGGAGCAACTGTGTCTAAAGTGCTGGAAAAGAGAGAGTCAGTAGTTTCTGTTGCAACATCGAGTTCCTCTAGGCTATCTGGGATGCTGAGGAGATGAAACTGATGAGGAAGATTATTTACAAAGAAATCTTTAGTCGCAGCAGTGATAGTCCTGCCATATTTGAAGCGAGGGGACGGCTTTGCAGCCTTTGCTAAATTAAGTGTACATGATACTAGGTAATGATCTGAGATGTCATCGCTCTTCTGCAGAATTTCAATGGTATCAACATTTATTCCATGTGACAGTATTAGGTCTAACGTATGATTACGGCGATGAGTGGGTCCTGACACGTGTTGCCTTACTCCAATAGAGTTTAGAATGTCTCTAAATGCCAATCCCAATGCGTCTTTTTCATTGTCTACATGGATATTAAAATCACCAACAATTAGGACTTTATCTGCAGCCAGTACTAACTCTGATAGAAAATCAGCAAATTCTCTGGTAAAGTCTGTATGGTGCCCTGGTGGCCTATATACAGTAGCCAGCACAAATGTCAAACGGGATTTATCAATTTCACTACATAACGTTACATAAAGCACCAAAACTTCAAAGGAATTATATTTGAAACTAGACTTGTGAGTAATACCGAAGATAATATTATAAATTACAGCAACACCTCCCCCTTTACCTTTCAGACGCGGCTCGTGTTTATAACAATAATCTTGGTGAAAGAGTCTCTATGTGCTGGGATTTATCTGACTTCTGTGACGTGAGACAGCTAGCAGGCGGTCGGGTAAGCCAGTCCGTCTGCTTCCTGACCTGGGCCCCAGTTAGTCAAGGTTTAGCTCTAAGACTATGTGCCAAATTACTAGAGAGAAGAGCGGCACCATCCCAGGAAGGATGAATACCATCTTTTTTCAACAGGTCAGGTCTGCCCCAAAAGCTTTTCCAATTGTCTATGAACCCTATGTTATTTTGCGGACACCACTTAGACAACCAGCCATTGAGTGATGATAGTCTGCTAAGTATCTCATCACTCCTTTTAACGGGGAGGGGACCAGAGCAAAAAACGTCATCTGCCATCGTACTTGCGAGTTTACACACCTCTTTAATGTTAATTTTGGTGATCTCCGACTGGCGAAGTCGAACATCATTTGTGCCGACATGAATAATAATCTTAGAGAATTTACGATTAGCATTAGCCAGCACTTTTAAATTTGCTTTGATGTCAGGCGCTCTGGCTCCCGGTAAACATGTGACTATGGTGGCTGGTGTCTCTATTTTCACGTTCCGTGTAATAGAATCGCCAATAACTAGGGCACTTTCAACAGGATTCTCAGTGGGTGCATCACTGAGTGGGGAGAACCTGTTTGATGTTCTAATCGGAACGGAAGAGTGGTTTTTTTGATCCGCGACTATGCCGTCTCACCGTCACCCAGTTGCCCTGCTGCACGGGCTCTACAGCCGGAACCGAACAATGTACAGAGTTCACTAAGCTATTCGCATCCAGAGCAGTGTCTATAGCTGTTACATTCTCACTACTCTCAAATAAAGTCTGGATGCGTGTCTCTAATTCTGAAATCTTCTCCGTCAGCCTGACTATCTCCTTACATTTATCACGTGTGAAGCCCTGTTCGCCAACGGAGAAAGATATACTAAACATGAAACATGCAGTGCAAGTGACGATGACAGGAGAAGAAGACATGGCTTACCGTATTTGTTGATTAATCCAACTTACCACAGTTGTTTGATGGAGTCTATTTACTAATCCAACTTACCACAGTTGTTTAATGAACTCAGAAAACAAGAGACCCGAGTGCAGAGATGGCAAGCTAACAGGCTAGCGAAATGCTAACGCGTGATAGTGATTTAGATTAAAAGCTAGCGGTGTCAGATTTAATGTGGTAGGCAATATTAGACAATATATGGTGATGGGTAAATTATATTTAGCAGTTTAAACAACAGGGAATGATATCAAATAAAGATTCAAAAGCAAGCAGAGCACACGCGAGCACAGCAGTCAGAAGGACAAACAGGAGGCAGACAGGAGCAATCGATCGTCAGTGCCCCAGACTCAGTGCATAGTCATTGAAAATCTTTTCTGCAACAGTTTTGCCCGATTTGGACGTTGTGGCATAAGCTTGTGCAAAACGTGTAAAATGGTCAATTACTACCAGAATATACTCGTAGCCACCTCTACATTTATCAAGATGCAGGAAATCGATCGACACCAGTTCAAACGGTTGTGTGGTAACAATGTTCGTTAGTGGGGCTCTTGTTTAAGTTTAAGGCATACACATCTCCTCATGACATAATCCTCAATCTCTTTTAGCATATAAGGCCAGTAAAATCGGTCCCGTATCAGTGATGTGGTCCTGTCTACACCTTGATGGCCCATTTCATCATGGAGTTCTTTTAACACTGTACTTATATGCTGCCCTGGAAGAACCAGTTGTTTTCTGCTCGCCGTTTTCCTGTACAGAATTCCTCTCTCATCAATTTCCAGCTTGTCCCACTCTCTGAGGAGACATGTCACCTGTGGACTGAGTTAAATTGCGGACCTGAGGGTTTTTCTCCTGTCAGCTTGCACCGAATAACTGGTCCCACAGTAGGGTCATTCCTTTGGTCATGTTTGATTTGTTCTGTTGTTAATGGAATGATAGATGTCTCTGGAGATATTGCTGCGGATGTGGCTGACACACCCATGGACCATGACACACTGGATTTATTCTGGTTTTCCACTGCTTATGTAGCTGCCCCAATCACATCATATGCCATCTCCTCTGAACACTCTTTCATGAATGTGTCTATATCTAGAGGCATTCTGGACTGACTGTCCGTGTCAATATTTTCCCTTCCAGGGCGGTATTTGACCGTAAAGTGAAAGTCTGCCAGCTCTGCTACCCACCAGCACCCTGTTGCGTTCAATTTGGCAGTGGAGAGTATATAGGTAAGTGGGTTATTGTCACTATATACTGTGAAGAATGTGGCATAGTACAAATAAACCCTGAATTTTTCTGTAATTGCCCATTTGAGGGCTAGGAACTCCAATTTGCCTGAATGCAAATTATAATTTCTTTTCTTTGCTGCAGTCAGAGTACGGGAGCAATAGGCGATCACGTGGAGCTTTCCATCCTGCTTCTGGTATAATACAGCGCCTAGTCCCTGATTAGAAGCATCAGTATGAAGGATAAATGGTTGTGAATACTCTGGGAAGCCAAGGACAGGAGGCTGAACTAGGCAGTCAAACAACTGTTCCAGGGTTGACTGGTGGGTGTCAGTCCAGTCAATGGGTGTGTTGGACGGAACTCCTCCACCCTTTTGTTTTGTTTGCCCTTTCCTCTTTTGGTTTGTCACTACTTCTGTTCCCCTGGGCGTTTTAAGCAAATCATATAGGGAACTGGCTATCTATGAAAAATCCTTAACATACTGCCGATAATAGCTCAAAAGTCACAAAATTGCTCTCAACTCACCAACATTGCCTGGCTTTTTGTGTTTCAGTGTCCTTACTGCAGCTGTATCAGCAGGGTCCATCCTGTTTCCTTCCACTGACACTATCCGTCCAAGGTACCGAACTTCAGCTCTGAACAGGTCACATTTTTTTGGTTTCAGTTTTATCCCATGCTCCCTCAGCCGCTGCAACACCTTTCTGACATGGTTAACATGGTCCTCAAACGTCCTACTAAACACAAGAACATTATCCAGGTACGGCACACATATTTCATCCCTTAAGCCCTCTAAGCATTCTTCCATGCAGCGCTGAAATGCTGCCGGCGATCAGGATGAGTCTTCCTATTGAGCTCTCTGTAGTCGATGCATAAATGTAGGGTACTGTCCTTTTTCCACACGCAGACGATTGGAGAGGAATAAGAAGACATAGATTTTTCAACCCACCCTTGTGCTATCAAGTCCTGCAAATAGTCTTTCATTTCTTTATACAAAGGCTTTGGCACAGAAATATATGTTTTTGTTACTGGTTCATCATCTTTTAGTGAAATGTTCATTTGCAAAATTGGTACACAACCAATATCATCATCAGTCCTGGAGAATGATCCTGATTCCTCTCTTAACATCTGAGTGACCATTTGTCTCTGTTGCTCGTTTAGGTGTGTTAGATCAATAGGAGGGTCCCATTGTTCGTGCGCAGGGGTGCTGCCACTGGATGCTTGAGCTTGGATGTGATGGATAGATGGAGCAGGTAGGTGATGTGTGTTAAATATGTTAACTGGATACTCTGAATTCACTGACTGTACAGATCCAATAACAGTCCTTCCTGGAAGTATAATTTCGTGATTTGTGGGATTCTGCACACTGATACAGATTTTTGGGGCCATTCCTGCCTTCACTGAGACCAAAGTATCGCAAAATTCCAGTCCTTCAGGCCACTGCGGGTTCTCGTGGGGCTCAAAAACCAGAGTCGTGTTCTCTGTGAAGGGTGGGGCCTGTACTTGACCCTCAATTTGAATGGAGCTACGTTTAGGCACACTGATTCGCTCATTTACTGTTCTCACTCTATGCTCACGGGCTTGTTCTAGGCTCACTGCATTAATGAAGGTTTTTGCTTTGTTTCTTCTATGGTGAGGGAATGCCATTCTTACTGCCTTGACCAACTCCTCTTTGTCTCTGTGCTCTACCTGATCCCCTCAGCTGTCTAGCACAATGTCTTCAATAACGTTAAATCCAATAATAGGGCATTGTTGCTGTTTGCCTTTTAGCATTAGCACAGGTATTAGCCACTCATTATCACTAGCAGTCAGTTGAAAGAGTACTTCCACCCACCCAACATATGGCATTTCTGTTCCATTGGCTGCTTCAAGTTGTAAGGGGTAATGTGGGTCAATTAGCTCTGTGTTACAAGCACGCCAGGCTCCACCCTATCCCAATCACAGCGCACGCCCTCTCCTGAATACTGATCACACGCACCTGCATCCCATCATCACTGCAATCACTGCCAGCATTTAAGCACCACGCTCACATTCAGTCACTGTCCGGTCTCGTTTGCACATAGGCACGCTTATGCTTACCTCAAGGACTCTCCTTCGACACTTACCTGTTTTCCATCGTGTCTCCAGTCTCCAGCGTCTCCTTCGATCCAGCATTCCAATCTCCAACACCATCTGAAACCAAGAAGTATAGTATTATCCAGTCATCTTCATTATTCACCTGACTCTCTCACCATCCACTCACCTACCCCGCTCAGGAACTGGTATCTCAATAAACTCTGTCATTTTACCATCACCTGTTCTCCGTGTCTGCCTGTTTGTAACAGAAGACCGGACCACACCGCAGAGCACCAGGATGAGCACCCCGGATCCCTTCCAAGAGCTTGTTGACGCTGTCTGTCGAGCTCTCACCACCAACCCGCCTGCACCTTCATCAGCGTGCACTTCCGGAAACAACACCACCGCTTCTTCACCACCGGTATACGCCAGTCCCATGGCCAAACCGGCGCCCTTCTCTGGTTCGGCGGAGGATTGCAACGGATTTCTCCTACAATGCTCGCTGGTCCTGGAGATGCAACCGCACCTGTACCCGGATGACCGCGCTAAGGTAGCTTTCATTATCTCTCAGTTAACTGGCAAAGCGCTTCGTTGGGCAGAAACTCTCTGGTCCCAGAGCAATCCGATCACCCGATCTCTCTCCAGTTTCACCTCCCATTTCAAAGAAGTTTTTGGAAAGCCATCCTGGGATTCAGCGATTGGTGAGCAACTTTATCATTTAAAACAAGGATCAATGTCTGTTAATGAGTATGCCCTCCAGTTTAGAACACTCGCTGCTGCCAGTGGATGGAACGAACAATCCCTGTTGACGACCTAACGACAGGGTTTGGATCCTCGGGTGCGGTTGCATCTCGCTGCATACGAGGATACCATTGGGCTAGAACGTTTCATCCAACTTTCCATCTGCTTCGCCACTCGTATGCAGTCGCGTATTGAAGAACACCAGGGCCAGCCGTTGTTTTCACCAACCCTCCGCCGACCAGAATCTGTCAGCCCTCCAGAACCAGCCCACGAACCTATGCAAGTAGAGAATTCCTGTTTATCCATGGCTGAACGGCAGAGGCGGCTGACCCAGAATCTGTGTTTGTACTGTGGATCCCCTGGGCATTTCATCACTGAATGCCCCGTTCGTCCACCTCGTCCAATGATGAGTGCCATCATCCCTTCTCTTAATAAGATGCAACCACTCACCACGATTGTAAACCTTACTGCTGCCGGTGTGTCTCTTCCAGTTACCGCTCTCCTCGACTCTGGGTCAGCCGGCAACTTCATCTCGGGCACCCTCTGCCGTCAGCTCAAGCTCCGGACGACAGCCACCCCGTCCATCTACCAAATCCACTCGATAACGGGAAAACCTCTCAGTCGACGACGAGTCTGCTCCTTCGTGGGTCCGATACGAATTCAAGTGGGTCTTCTTCACGTGGAACATCAACAATTTCTGGTTCTGGAGGAATCCACCGCTGACATCATCTTAGGGCGCCCATGGTTGGAGCAGCACAATCCCGTCATCTCTTGGAAGACAGGAGAATTCCTGAAGTGGGGTGACAGCTGCTTCCCGAACTGTTTCTCTGCACTTCCAGTCCTCCCTCCTCCGTGTTCTCAAGACCTGCCTGTCTGCGCCACGTCCATCGAGAGTCCAGTAGAGAAACGTTCAGTGGACGTCCCTCCTTGTTACGCCCCCTTCAGCGACGTCTTCTGCCCCAAACGAGCCTCCAAGCTGCCTCCACACCGGCCATGGGACTGCGCCATCGATCTGCTGCCGGGTGAGTAAGTGCCCCGTGAGAAGATTTACCCCCTGTCACTTCCGGAGGAGAAGGCCATGGAGGAATACATCAAAGAGGCACTGGAGCAAGGTTACATCCGCCCGTCTACTTCCCCTGCTGCCTCGAGCTTCTTCTTCGTGGCAAAAAAGGACGGAGGCTTGAGGCCCTGCATAGACTATCGTGCCCTCAACAAAATTACAGTCAAGTTCCGTTATCCTCTTCCTCTTGTCCTGGCTGCACTGGAACATCTCCGTGGTGCCACTGTGTTCACCAAGTTGGACCTCCGCAGCACGTACAACCTCATCCGGACACGTGAGGGGGATGAGTGGAAGACCGCCTTTGTGACGAACATCGCCACCACGTTGCGGAGGTCCTGCAACGCCTGAGGAGCTTCCACCTGTTCCTGAAAGCCGAAAAGTGTTCGTCCCACCAGCCCTCAGTGCAGTTCCTTGGATACTCCATCGACCGCAGTGGCATCTGGATGGACGAGGGGAAGGTGGAAGCCATCCGGTCCTGGCCCATTCCCACCACCATAAAAGAACTCCAAAGATTCCTCGGGTTTGCCAACTTCTATCGTCGCTTCATTCAAGATTACAGTTCCATCTCCAGTCCACTCACCAACCTCCTCCGCAATAAGCCCAAGTCTCTGTCCTGGACACCATCTGCCACTGAAGCTTTCGAGGCTCTCAAGACCGCCTTCACCACCGCTCCCCTCCTCGTCCATCCCAATCCGGATCTTCCCTTCGTCGTGGAGGTGGACGCCTCGACCACCGGAGTGGGAGCGGTCTTGTCCCAACAGCAGGGGAACCCCAGTAGACTCCACCCATGTGCCGCCTTCTCCCGCAAGCTCAACCCGGCGGAGGTAAACTACGACATCGGCAACAGGGAACTCCTAGCCATCAAGCTGGCCCTCGAGGAGTGGAGGCACTGGTTGGAGGACGCTCAACACCCCTTCCTCGTCTTGACAGACCATAAGAACCTGGAATATCTCCGAGACGCCAAGCGACTGAATCCCTGCCAGGCACGATGGGCATTATTCTTAACCCGGTTTAACTTCAAGATTTCCTATCGACCTGGGCCCAAGAATGTCAAGGCGGACGCCCTATCCCGCATCCACAGTCCCGAGGAGAAGACCGAGGAATCCGAGCCCATCCTGCCTGGTCAGTTATTTGTCAACCCCATTGTCTGGTCTGAAGAGACTCTGCCCTCCTCCAATGCCTCCACTACTCAGGCAGTGGGACCTGGCGTGATTGCGCGGATTACAGCGTCAATGATATCAGGTTCTGGATAGCCTTTGCTAAGCCCACTTTCAATCTGTCTGGCCAGGCTAGAGAAAATTAGCTTATCCTTCTGTCCTGGTTCACCTATTTGGCCTGCTATTTTGAAATCCTTGTGTCACATGGAACCATCTGGTGGCGCTAGAGTCATATTCTTTTCAGGAGTACTGACACTTGAAGAGGAGTTCTTGTTTTTGTTTATTACGTCCCATGTTGCATTCTCTTTCTCTTCTAATGACAGCCTCAACCTCTTTCTGCAGTTTTTCCTGTTCATCAGTTTGATTTGGAATTTCATTTTGTAATTTATCTATTATGTCCTGAACATTGAGATGTTCTGACATGCCCTTATCCTCTAGCTCAGTTAGTTCTTCCTGTTCAGGGTGCTTTATGATCAGTGTTGGGAGTAATGCGCTACAAAGTAACGCGTTATTGTAATTCCACTACTTTTAGTGGTAACGCGCATGTAACAAAATATTTTTTTTAATCAAGTAACGCAATTACAATGACTGAAATTTAAACGAGTTCATTACTCGCGTTATTCTCTTTTGAATAACACTGTTCCAGAACAGTACAACCCAAATATTCAACTGTGTGCTGCGCATTTTTCGGAGGACTGTTTCTAGCACCTGGGAGAGCACAGACCATTTCTACGTCTTTGTCGTTTCTACGATAACAAATGCAGACTTACCAATCTGATACTTTCTGGTCCAGTCGCGCTGGCGACGTTGATCGATCATCTTGGTCATCTGTATCATCTGCATCAGATTTGGGCTCGAATTAATAAGGTAGAACCGACATTATCATCTGTCAATATTGCTTTGCTTTGGGAGCTGATGTTCCGACTTACCATAGTAAGAAGCGTGACATTTCCGTCAGACGCATTAGGTATTCGGGCCAATCACAATGCACTGGATCGCTGGCCAATCAGAGCACACCACGATGAGCTTTGAGAGATGAGACTTGTTAGCCCATTTTAACGTTTGTTGAGAATCTCATCTCTTATCTCTATTTAGCTTTGCCTTATGAGGCATGTTAGTTAAACCATTTTGTTAAGCTTTTGTTAAATCACATATTCAATTTTATGCAGCACCTCAAGGCACCGCGTTTAATTAGTGTTAATACTGTAGGCCAATCACTTTTATTTCATTTGGCCTAATGTGGTAAAAAAAAAAACACTGTTAAATGACTGAGACAGTTGTTATTTCGTTTCAAGTATTAAAAGGGACTTTTGTACTACTGCTTGATTTGAAGGCCTGTTGCCTTGTTGATTACAATAAATAGGTCTAAAAATTATGTTTATTGTGTTTGACTGTTCAGTACTGTTCATATTTACATTTAAAAAGCAGACATAAAAGTAACTTAACAGTTACTTTCCCTAGTAACTAATTACTTTTGATATACAGTAATTGGTAAAGTAATTCAATTACTTTTAAAAGAAGTAACTAGTAACTGTAACTAATTACTAATTTTCAGTAACTTGCCCAACACTGTTTATGATATGGGAAATCAGCTGACTCCGACTTTTACCAGTCACATGTTTCAGGCCCTGAGATCTGAAGTGCATTGCATAATCTAATTAATTGTCCTACAGTCAGTCTGTATCGCTCCTTTAATTTCCAGCTGAAGCTGCTCCAATTCAGACTCCATTTCATCAGAAGCAGTGAAAGTAGTAGTAAGTAGCAGGAAGCGAAGATTTATCTGACTTAACTGGCTTTTGCTGCCCTTAGTGGTCACTTAGCTCACTTCAGGATACAGATTACCAGCAGCTGTCTGAAAACCACCGTGTCCACTTTGCTGCCGCTGAACTTCCTCTGATGCCTGAGTAATTTTGGGGGATGATCGACACAAGGGCTCCACCTACAAGCTGGGGGCAGTCCTCAAGTCAAACATCCCAGCGGTGCCTCCAAATGTTACGCCTGAGAATACACAGGGAGAATAATCACAAGAGATGATGAGTGATGGCATTTACTCATATGATTTTCATGTTAAACACACACACACGTCATATTCACATACAGGTTGGTCACAGTAATATATATATATTTAATATATATTTCCTTTTTGTTGCGAATATTAACTTATAACCATACGCAAAAAATTCTCTAAACATTTTTTCATTCTTTTCACCATCAGTGAATAAAACATGAATACAGTTGCGTATACTCTTACAGAACTCGTAAACAGTTACAAAAATAAACAGTATGAAACATAATACAAAATATATAAACGCCTTTTAGCTTTTCCACATGGCGAAAACCATATTAACGTTACTCGTTATGTTAGGCCCGGCTACCATGTGCTCCGCTCGTGTACACGCACTAACATACTTAAAATAAAACTTTCACTCTCTTTCAACTAATACATACACATGCCATCAACATTTAAACTCGTTTTCTAAATGCACTATAATCACTTTAGTGATCCGTTACCTGAGAATACACAGGGAGAATAATCACAAGAGCAGCACGATAAACACTAAAAATAACACAGCGATACGAACCTATTGAGTACTCCTGCCTTGAGGGCAGCACGTTAAACACTAAAAATAACCCAGCGACACGAACCTATTGAGTACTTCTGCTCTGAGGGCAGCACGTTAAACACTAAAAATAACAGCGATACGAACCTATTGAGTACTCCTGCCTTGAGGGCAGCACGTTAAACACTAAAAATAACAGCAATACAAACCTATCGAGTTCTCCTGCCTTGAGGGCAGCACGTTAAATACTAAAAATAACACAGCGATACAAACCTATTGAGTACTTCTGCCTTGAGGGCAGCAAATTAAACACTAAAAATAACACAGCGATACGAACCTATTGAGTACTTCTGCCTTGAGAACAGCACGTTAAACACTATACGAACCTATTGAGTACTTCTGCCTTGAGGGCAGCACGTTAAACACTAAAAATAACACAGCGATACGAACCTATTGAGTACTTCTGCCTTGAGGGCAGCACGTTAAATACTAAAAATAACAGCCATACGAACCTATTAAGTACTCCTGCCTTGAGGGCAGCATGTTAAACACTAAAAATAACAGCGATACGAATCTATTGAGTACTTCTGCCTTGAGAACAGCACGTTAAACACGATACGAACCTATTGAGTACTTCTGCCTTGAGGGCAGCACGTTAAACACTAAAAATAACACCGCGATACGAACCTATTGAGTACCTTGAGAGCAGCACGTTAAACACTAAAAATAACAGCGATACGAACCTATTGAGTACTCCTGCCTTGAGGGCAGCACGTTAAACACTAAAAATAACAGCAATACAAACCTATCGAGTTCTCCTGCCTTGAGGGCAGCACGTTAAATACTAAAAATAACACAGCGATACAAACCTATTGAGTACTTCTGCCTTGAGGGCAGCAAATTAAACACTAAAAATAACACAGCGATACGAACCTATTGAGTACTTCTGCCTTGAGGGCAGCAAATTAAACACTAAAAATAACACAGCGATACGAACCTATTGAGTACTTCTGCCTTGAGAACAGCACGTTAAACACTATACGAACCTATTGAGTACTTCTGCCTTGAGGGCAGCACGTTAAACACTAAAAATAACACAGCCATACGAACCTATTAAGTACTCCTGCCTTGAGGGCAGCATGTTAAACACTAAAAATAACAGCGATACGAATCTATTGAGTACTTCTGCCTTGAGAACAGCACGTTAAACACGATACGAACCTATTGAGTACTTCTGCCTTGAGGGCAGCACGTTAAACACTAAAAATAACACCGCGATACGAACCTATTGAGTACCTTGAGAGCAGCACGTTAAACACTAAAAATAACACAGCCATACGAACCTATTGAATACTCCTGCCTTGAAGGCAGCACAATAAACACTAAAATTAACACAGTGATACAAACCTATTGAGTATTCCTGCCTTGAGGGCAGCGGGTTAAACACTAAAAATAACAGCGATATGAACCTATTGAGTACTCCTGGAATAAGGCTGTAATGTAATAAAATGTGGAAAAAGTGAAGCGCTGTGAATAAAAAAGTGTTTTCTCCCTCAAAAAACTTAATTTCTTTTCGACTGAAGAAAGAAAGACATGAACATCTTGGATGAGATGGGGGTGAGTAAATTATCAGGAAATTTTCATTTTGAAGTGAACTAATCCTTTAAGCGGCTGAAGACCATCGCCTCATGGCCTTCAATGTAGAGACAGGAGTGGAGGAAGCTGCATTTGTAGCAGCCCCTATGTACAGAGAATGAGCCAGAGCACCCCGTGTATTAACCAAAGTGGCTCTCTGTTGGGCAGAAAGACCAGATCGGGGAATAGCAGAAGGGACTTCACCTCTTTCGAGGTACTTGAGTCTCAATCTCAGCTTCGCGATGGTCATCTTCCCGCAGCGGGTACATGACTCATCTACGAATGCTACCTCAGCATGCTTACGGCCCAGACACGTGAGGCAGTGATCGTGGCTGTCAGACGAGTCCAGGAAATGACAGCATCCAGAAATGCTGGAATGACATATTTAAAAAGATGCAACGTCACACCCGTGTTTTGCTCTTTCAGGGAAAATGCTCTTTTTAACCCCTTACTGCACTTTGGCAAGTGGGGCATAAATGACGTACCCCCAAAAAAAGGTTGCTGCTCATAAGTCATTCTAAATAGACAAATAACCAATATTTAGAAAGCCAACACTTCAGAGTTTACAGTTCAAGACGCAGAATTACTCAGACTGTTATTAATATGAAGATATATAAGCTCAAACATAAACACAAAAACAAAAATATTAAGAATATTCTGAAAATATTAAGAAACTCCATTCTGGCCCTGAAGGAGTTTTTGGTTCCTTGCCACCGTCGCCTTTGGCTTTTGGCTTGCTCAGTTGGGGACACTTAAATTTCAACTATATTACTGATCTGCCCGCATTGACACTATATGATAATTGAAATGAGCTAGATGACATCATCGTTTTCACCAGAGCGGCTGTACAGCCGAATCAAATTCTGTTGCATTATTTTCCTGTTACCACTGTCAAGCTGCTTAGAAACAATTGGCATTGTAAAAAGCGCTATATAAATAAAGGTGATTTGATTTGATTTGAAGAATATATTTTTTAAATGTATAAAAATATTATGTGTATGTGGTATAACAACTTATAACCACAATTAAAGTGAAGTCACAAGTCTCATGCTTCATTTCAAATCTGAGGATTATTTTATGAAGCATTTCCTAAGACCATGTCATGTGAGCTTTTAGAGAAGGCTGATAAGGTGCTAATAAAATATTTTATTGCCCTGTAAACACCTACTTGCAGTCTGTAGTCTGGCGAGGTGAACTGCTCCATTCATGTTCTATTATTCTCACTCGACGAACCTTTCACACCTCTGCCGGTATGAGACTTAATCTTCATTATTCTTTTATTGTTATTCTTTTGTTTATATTCAGCCATTATTAGCCTTTATTCTGGCATTACATGGCTTGCCCATCTACACCACTTTCATCCCACTATACATTAATCCACCCAATTATCTGAAGTCTTTCTAGAAAACAAAACAAAAAAAGTATGCTTGAGACCTTATGTGATTTCTTTTAACAAATTTGATAATGGAATAAAACAGCTCCTGGTGCGACAGGTGCATTAGAGCTACAATTAGCATCAAGCTACATAATACAATTTAAAAGATAAATATTACACTTTTACTCAAAACTCACTTTAAACCACCATCAAATGTTTGTGTTAACTTCCGATCGCGATCTAATGTGGATTTTAGTCATATAATGATGTTGAAATATGTTATATTTAACATTTTATATGCAGCTAATCGCTACACCTGCTTAGCATGTATAATGTAAACATTCTTCATTCATATGAATATACTATATTCATATGAATATATATAATCGCATGAAAATCACACACAAACCCTACTGTCATAATTGTGTTTATTAGCTTCTTGTTTCACGTGTAGAAATGTTTCTTTGGGTTTGTTTTTCACTGAGCTCAGAACGAGGAAGCATAAAGGACAGCGTCATCCAGAAAGGCTGGAGTTGTGCCACGTAAGATGATTGACAGCTCTAGACCTCTAATGAGCTCTAATGAGTCATAACTGACGCAAACCCAGAAAAGGAGAGACAGAGCTCGCTCTGAATGCTCTTTCAGGTCTTCAGATCGCATAACGGTATTCTGAAATGGCATTCTGTATGATTAATTATTTTGCAAACGTGAGAATAAATATTTCGGTAACACTTTATAATAACTGCACGCTATGAAGCATTAGTAAATAGTTAATTCATTTATAAAGCATTAATAGACATTAATAAGCAGTTTATAAATACAGCTATAAATGCTTTATTCTTGATTTATAAGCATATCTATAATGTGTTTAATAATTGTATTTTCATACTTTATAAATGATCAATTTATCATTTCTAAATTAAGTATTACATTATTTACAAACGTTAATTAGAATTTGTCAGTGGTTCATAAGATCATTTAGAAAAAGTAAAGGATTAATAAACTATTTAAATGTACGTTTATACATATTTAGACATATAGTAATAGTTACTAAGTGTGTTAATAAATGCTTTATTAACATGTATTCCTACTGTAATTCATGATTAATTCAGGTAGTTATAAAACATTTAGTAGTTGTCAGTTAACTATTTTTGTGAGCTCATCTAAACTGAGGACTATTTATGATTTGTAAAGCTTTTACAAAGGAGATTTAAAGGCTCAGTTCTCTTCTAAACAGAAAAAGGAAACAAACACAACACAGTGATACAGAACATAGAAATATTTATTTCAAAATACAAAAAATGAAACTGTACAACATTGATATAAAAATAAACCTCTTCAATATCATAGAAAAAATGTAATTCCTGTACACCTCCAGAAAACATAATTGTGCAGTAAAATGAAACTAAGCCTCTGCAATCTGATATAAAAATACATTTCTGTAAAGTGTAAACATTGCTGAATAAACATTTACCAGTGGATTACACTGGATTACAGGAGTGCCAAAATACAACAAATAAAATTTGTATAAAACAATAATAATATAATAAAATATTTTGCTATTTTACAGTACTAACTTTAAAACATTAGAGAACAGCAGTGCAGAAGATAACTGAGCCTTTAAATCTTTTTTGTAAAAGCTTTACGAGGCATAAATAGTCCTCACTTTAGATGAGCTCACAAAAATAGTTAACTGATAACTACTAAATGTTTTATAATTACCTGAATTAATCATGAATTACAGTAGGAATACGTTAATAAAGCATTTATTAACACTGAGTAACTATTTCTATATCTAAATAATAAGATGAATTTTAAATAGTTATCATTTACTTACACTTTCTAAATGATCTTATGAACCACTGACAACTTCTAATTAACTGGTTTGTAAATAATGTATTACATGATTTAGAAATGATAAATTGATCATTAATAAAGTATGAAAATACAATTATTAAACATTATAGATATGCTTATAAATCAAGAATAAAGCATTTATAGCTGTATTTATAAACTGCTTATTAATGTTTATTAATGCTTTATAAATGATGAATTAACTATTTACTAATACTTAACTAATTACTATTAATACTAATGCTTAATAGTGTGCAGTTATTATAAAGTGTTACCAATATTTCTTTTGGACTAAGAGCCCTAACGGACGCTGTTCAGTGAAGCTATGTGAACACAAATAAACCAGTTACCTGAACTACTCTTCATTAAGGGGCCAACTATATCCATACCTATCCGATCACAAGGGGTACCAATGATAGGCAAAGGCTGCAGATATGCCTTGAAAAACTTTTACAAAGGAGATTTAAAGGCTCAGTTATCAACTGATGCAGAACATAGAAATATTTATTTTCAAGATGAAAAAATTAAACCGTACAACTGGTAACTTGATATAAAATAAAAAATAAATCTCTTCAATGTCATAGAAAAAAAAAAAAATCCTGTACACCTCCAGAAAACATAACTGCAGTAAAATGAAACTAAGCCTCTGCAATCTGATATAAAAATAGATTTCTGTAAAGTGTAAACATTGCTGGATAAAAATTTACCATTGCCAACACTGGATTACAGGAGTGCCAAAATACAACAAATATATATATATTTTTTTTTTTATAAAACAACAATAATATAATAAATTATTTCATAGTGTCAAAACTACCTCAGTACTAACTTTAAACATTAGAGAACAGCAGTGCAAAAGATAACTGAGACTTTAAATCTCCTAATCTCCTACTATTTAGGCATAAATAGTCCTCACTTTTAATGAGCTCACAAAATAGTTAACTAAAAACTACTAAATGTTTTATAACTCCCTGAATTAATCATGAATTACAGTAGGAATACGGGTTAAAGCATTTAACACACTGAGTAACTATTACTGTCTAAATAATAAGATGTATAAATGTACATTTAAATAGTTTATTAATCATTTACTTACACTTTCTAAATGATCTTATAAACCACTGACAACTCCTAAATAACTGGTTTGTAAATGTAATTTAGAAATGATAAATTGATCATTAATAAAGTATGAATATACAATTATTAAACACATTATAGATGAATTTTATGAATCAAGAATAAAGCATTTATAGCTGTATTTATAAAATGCTTATTAATGTCTATTAATGCTTTATAAATGATAATTAACTATTTATTAACGCTTAACTTTTGATTCATAGCATGCAGTTATTAGTGTTACCCAAATAGGGTATAAACATATACAAAACTTAAATAAGGACTGGTGAGCTAACTAATCTAAACTACAACTCAGAGGGAAAAAAAAACGTCCCTAACTCCTGAGAAAAATAAGCTTTGCCTTTGTTCTAATATACAGTGGGGAGAACAAGTATTTGATACACTGCCGATTTTGCAGGTTTGCCCACTTACAAAGCATGTAGAAGTCTGTAATTTTTATCATAGGTACTCTTCAACTGTGAGTGACGGAATCTAAAACAAAAATCCAGAAAATCACATTGTATGATTTTTAAGTAATTAATTTGCATTTTATTGCATGACATAAGTATTTGATACATCAGAAAAGCAGAACTTAATATTTGGTACAGAAACCTTTGTTTGCAATTACAGAGGTCATACGTTTCCTGTAGTTCTTGACCAGGTTTGCACACACTGCAGCAAGGATTTTGGCCCACTCCTCCATACAGACCTTCTCCAGATCCTTGAGGTTTCGGGGCTGTCACTGGGCAATACGGACTTTCAGCTCCCTCCAAAGATTTTCTATTGGGTTCAGGTCCGGAGACTGGCTAGGCCACTCCAGGACCTTGAGATGCTTCTTACGGAGCCACTCCTTAGTTGCCCTGGCTGTGTGTTTCGGGTCGTTGTTATGCTGGAAGACCCAGCCACGACCCATCTTCAATGCACTTACTGAGGGAAGGAGGTTGTTGGCCAAGATCTCGCGATACATGGCCCCATCCATCCTCCCCTCAATACAGTGCAGTCGTCCTGTCTCCTTTGCAGAAAAGCATCCCCAAAGAATGATGTTTCCACCTCCATGCATCACGGTTGGGATGGTGTTCTTGGGGTTGTACTCATCCTTCTTCTTCCTCCAAACATGGCGAGTGGAGTTTAGACCAAAAAGCTCTATTTTTGTCTCATCAGACCACATGACCTTCTCCCATTCCTCCTCTGGATCATCCAGATGGTCATTGGCAAACTTCAGACGGGCCTGGACATGCGCTGGCTTGAGCAGGGGGACCTTGCGTGCACTGCAGGATTTTAATCCATGACGGCGTAGTGTGTTACTAATGGTTTTCTTTGAAACTGTGGTGCCAGCTCTCTTCAGGTCATTGACGAGGTCCTGCCGTGTAGTTCTGGGCTGATCCCTCACCTTCCTCATGATCGTTGATGCCCCACAAGGTGAGATCTTGCATGGTGCCCTAGACCGAGGGAGATTGACCGTCATCTTGAACTTCTTCCATTTTCTAATAATTGCGCCAACAGTTGTTGCCTTCTCACCAAGCTGCTTGCCTATTGTCCTGTAGCCCATCCCAGCCTTGTGCAGGTCTACAATTTTATCCCAGATGTCCTTACACAGCTCTCTGTTCTTGGCCATTGTGGAGAGATTGGAGTCTGTTTGATTGAGTGTGTGGACAGGTGTCTTTTATACAGGTAATGAGTTCAAACAGGTGCAGTTAATACAGGTAATGAGTGGAGAACAGGAGGGCTTCTTAAAGAAAAACTAACAGGTCTGTGAGAGCCGGAATTCTTACTGGTTGGTAGGTGATCAAATACTTATGACATGCAATAAAATGTAAATTAATTATTTAAAAATCATACAATGTGATTTTCTGGATTTTTGTTTTAGATTCCGTCTCTCACAGTTGAAGAGTACCTATGATAAAAATTACAGAGCTCTACATGCTTTGTAAGTAGGAAAACCTGCAAAATCACAGTGTATCAAATACTTGTTCTCCCCACTGTAACTAAACAAACAAAACTCACCATCCTGTACAAAAGAAAAGAAAATCAAACTCCAAAACCATCAACGACTGGTTTCCTGAAATAGGCCAAGGTGAAGTGCCACCAGCAGCTCTTAAATAGGCAGAGGCCTCAGGTATTAGGAATAATCAGGCTGCGCCCCCATCCAATTGGAAACTATACTCAGAAAAAAGAGAAAAGGGAAAACAAGGAAAAGAGCATGGCCTCATAACATTCAATTTCTTAATTTCCTCAGGGAATGATCCATCAGGAGCTGTATTATTTGGAACACAAGTACAACAGTTAGCTTCAAATATTACACAATGCATTCCTTATCCGCGAACAACCAATTTAATGTTTGTCTGTTTTGCCATATCATTTTGCTTATGGGTCCCCAACTGTTCTCCCAAAGCTCTCAATGCGTCTTCAGTGTGGTAAATGAGCTTCTGTTGATCACAATAAATGTAATTTATTCATTCTGCATTTTTATCACAAGTTATCCATACAAATATACTCAAATCCTGATTTTACTGATCTTTATCCCTAAATTCATTTGGTATTCCCAAATGGTATTCCCTTGGTTGACCAATCAAATCTATACACACATCTAATCACTTTCTAATCTTCTAATCACTTCCCCCCTTGCGCAATGGTCAAAACCATGAGCATCTAAAATTAAAATAGTAAAAAGTATTGCTGGGGTTATCATATGTCCTTTTATATCTTATTTGTCCAACAATCTGAGGTTGAGGTATTTTGCTTTTTGCCTTCTAATTGACATCAATATGGCCTTATTTTTATATTATCCATCCTAAATATCAAGGTGCAAATACCACTAAATCTAAATTAACACAACTCTGATGACAAAAGCTACTGATGACAAAAGCAATGTGGCATTCCATTTATGACGGTGTCTAAATATTTAAAATAATACAGCTGGCCGATATCAGTTGCCATGTGGTTGTGTTAAACACCACTGTCTTAATACCCCAACATTTTTTAATATCTAATACAAACCCGATTCCAAAAAAGTTGGGACACTGTACAAATTGTGAATAAAAACAGAATGCAATGATGTGGAAGTTTCAAATTTCAATATTTTATTCAGAATACAACATATATTATGTTATACAACATGTTTAAACTGAGAAAATTTATCATTTTAAGGGAAAAATAAGTTGATTTTAAATTTCATGGCATCAACACATCTCAAAAAAGTTGGGACAAGGACATGTTTACCACTGTGTGGCATCCCCTCTTCTTTTTATAAGAGTCTGCAAACGTCTGGGGACTGAGGAGACAAGTTGCTCAAGTTTAGGAACAGGAATGTTGTCCCATTCTTGTCTAATACAGGCTTCTAGTTGCTCAACTGTCTTAGGTCTTCTTTGTCGCATCTTCCTCCTATGGGTGAAAGATCTGGACTGCAGGCTGGCCATTTCAGTACCCGGATCCTTCTTCTATGCAGCCATGATGTTGTAATTGATGCAGTGTGTGGTCTGGCATTGTCATGTTGGAAAATGCAAGGTCTTCCCTGAAAGAGAAGACGTCTGGATGGGAGCATATGTTGTTCTAGAACTTGGATATACCTTTCAGCATTGATGGTGCCTTTCCAGATATGTAAGCTGCCCATGCCACACGCACTCATGCAACCCCATACCATCAGAGATGCAGGCTTCTGAACTGAGCGCTGATAACAACTTGGGTTGTCCTTGTCCTCTTTAGTCCGGATGACATGGCGTCCCAGTTTTCCAAAAAGAACTTCAAATTTTGATTCGTCTGACCACAGAACAGTTTTCCACTTTGCCACAGTCCATTTTAAATGAGCCTTGGCCCAGAGAAAACACCTGCGCTTCTGGATCATGTTTAGATATGGCTTCTTTTTTGACCTATAGAGTTTTAGCCGGCAACGGCGAATGGCACGGTGGATTGTGTTCACCGACAATGTTTTCTGGAAGTATTCCTGAGCCCATGTTGTGATTTCCATTACAGTAGCATTCCTGTATGTGATGCAGTGCCGTCTAAGGGCCCGAAGATCACGGGCATCCAGTATGGTTTTCCGGCCTTGACCCTTACGCACAGAGATTGTTCCAGATTCTCTGAATCTTTGGATGATATTATGCACTGTAGATGATGATAACTTCAAACTCTTTGCAATTTTTCTCTGAGAAACTCCTTTCTGATATTGCTCCACTATTTTTCGCCGCAGCATTGGGGGAATTGGTGATCCTCTGCCCATCTTGACTTCTGAGAGACACTGCCACTCTGAGAGACTCTTTTTATACCCAATCATGTTGCCAATTGACCTAATAAGTTGCAAATTGGTCCTCCAGCTGTTCCTTATATGTACATTTAACTTTTCCGGCCTCTTATTGCTACCTGTCCCAACTTTTTTGGAATGTGTAGCTCTCATGAAATCCAAAATGAGCCAATATTTGGCATAACATTTTAAAATGTCTCACTTTCAACATTTGATATGTTATCTATATTCTATTGTGAATAAAATATAAGTTTATGAGATTTGTAAATTATTGCATTCCTTTTTTATTCACAATTTGTACAGTGTCCCAAATTTTTTGGAATCGGGTTTGTAAATCAAATGGTCTGGACATGCCGTAGTTTGAAAGAACCAATTTAAATTTCTTAAATCTAATTAGTCATTCATCTGTTAATTTAATTTCTCTTCATAATCATTTTTTTCTGTTGCTTATGAGCTACTCTTTTAAATGACTGGAGATCTCAGCATTGTCACGGTTGAAGTTCTGTTCATGTGTTCTTCTAGTTTAGTTTTCATATTGTTCGATTTATGTTTGCCTGTGTCTGATTGTACTATCCCTGTGTCTTGTTAATTAGTCTCGTCAGCTGTGTCACGTTTCTTTGATTGGTTTGTTGCTGTGTATTTAAGCCTGTGTTCTGTCTTGTCTTGTTGTCTGTTATCGGTTGTTGTTGTTGTTAAGTGGTTGTTCTGCCTGTGTCCTTGTATCCTGAGTTCTGTTGCAATAAACCCTGAAATCTTCTGCAATTGGATCCTCTCTCTACTTCCCTTGCAACCACCGTGTGACAGAATAACGGACCAAAAGTATGGATCTAGCAGCAGTGGAGCTTCTCCTCCTCTCCCAGGCGGATCTGTCCCTTGAGGCCCACACACGGAGGTATTTGGATCTGGTTACCTTCGTCCACTATGATGACACCAACCTCTGTGTGTTTTTCCGGGCAGGTCTCAACGCAGAGACCAGAGCACGCCTACCTGGAGACGGGCCTCGGGGGAGCTTCCAGGATTATGTGGAGTGGGTGCTTGTCCACAGTGGATCCCCCTTCACCATCGTGGAGAGTGAGAAGAAAGACTGGGAGCTCTCATCCAAGATGGCTGCCACACCTGGGCCCTCAGCCAACATGGCCACCACGCCTGAGCCCTCAGCCAAGATGGCCGCCACGCCTGAGTCTTCAGCCAAGATGGCCGCCACGCCTGAGCCAGAGTCTGTAGCCAAGATGGCCGCTGCCGCCACGCTTGAGTCTCTGGCCAAGAAGACCGGACCTGGGAATCAGTCCTCTCCCGAACCAGCAGTGCACCACTGGCTCATCGACTTTTGGTCAGAACCAATTCCAGACCCTGTCCCGAGTCAGAGAGGACTACCGTCCCTGTCCCGAGTATAGAGAGGACTTCTGTCCCTGTCCAGAGTCCAGAGTGGACTTCCGTCCCTGTCCAGAGTCCAGAAAAGACCCTGTCTCCCGTCCAGAGTCCAGAAAGGACCCTGTCTCCCGTCTAGAGTCCAGAAAGGACCCTATCTCCTGTCCAGAGTCCAGAGATGGCTCCGGTCCCCGTCCAGAGTTCACTAATTTACCCTAGTGAAAAAATAGTATACTTAAGCACAATTTATTCGTATGTACTTTAGTATAACTAAGTGTATTTGTGCACACTATAAATTGGTATACTTAAAGTCTGTTAAATTGGAACAACTAATTTTGTACTAAATGCATTTTAGTTGTCAAAAAGCAGTGCTGAAGTTTAACTAAAGTTGTATTAAATATACTTGTTTGTGCTAAAGTGGAACTATTCCAAGTATACTTAAGTACATTTTAAATATATTCTTGTATTTAAGTTTTGAAGTACAGAATTCACTCAGCATAAACTTCAAATGTATTTAGGTGACATTACAATTGCAAGTGTTGAACATACATTAATATTATACTGATAAACTTTTAGTGATTTTAAAACACATTGCAATAGCATTCCAAGTAAACTTGAAATGTGCTAATGGCATCATTATAGTGTGCTTCAAATAGGCTACAATAAAGTAATCTTTATAAATAATGGCACAGCTTAAGAAACGTACTTATCCGGTGAACATCAGTGAGACAATGGGAACAGATATATGTATATTGAATGTAGGAACCAGTACAGACTGGAATCGAACCAGGGTCGCTGCCACACAAGCGCACTCCGTTTACCAGTTGCGCCACCACGCAGATATTCACCACGCAAAGCTGGGGTTACTTTGTGTTCTTTCTATACTGGATTGCTCCTGTCTGCCTCCTGTTTCTCCTGCTGCCTGCTGTGCTCACGTGTGCTTTGCTTGCTTTTGAATCTTTATTTGATATCATTCCCTGTTGTTTAAACTGCTAAATATAATTTACCCATCACCATATATTGTCTAATATTGCCTACCACATTAAATCTGACATCGCTAGCTTTTAATCTAAATCACTATCACGCGTTAGCATTTCGCTAGCCTGTTAGCTTGCCATCTCTGCACTCGGGTCTCTTGTTTTCTGAGTTGATTAAACAACTGTGGTGAGTTGGATTAGTAAATAGACTCCATCAAACAACTGTGGTAAATTGGATTAATCAACAAATACGGTAAGCCATGTATTCTTCTCCTGTCATTGTCACTTGCACTGCATGTTTCATGTTTAGTATATCTTTCTCCGTTGGCGAACAGGGCTTCACATGTGATAAATATAAGGAGATAGTCAGGCTGACGGAAAAGATTTCAGAATTAGAGACACGCATCCAGACTTTATTTGACAGTAGTGAGAATGTAACAGCTTTAGACACTGCTTTGGACGCAAATAGCTTAGTGAACTCTGTACATTGGTTCCGGCTGTAGAGCCCGTGCAGCAGGGCAACTGGGTGACGGTGAGACGGCATAGTCGCGGATCAAAAAAACACTCTTCCATTCCAATTAGAACATTAAACAGGTTCTCCCCACTCAGTGATGCACCCACTGAGAATCCTGTTGAAAGTGCCCTAGTTATTGGCGATTCTATTACACGGAACGTGAAAATAGAGACACCAGCCACCATAGTCACATGTTTACCGGGAGCCAGAGCGCCTGACATCAAAGCAAATTTAAAATTGCTGGCTAATGCTAATCGTAAATTCTCTAAGATTATTATTCACGTCGGCACTAATGACGTTCGACTTCGCCAGTCGGAGATCACCAAAATTAACATTAAAGAGGTGTGTAAACTCGCAAGTACGATGGCAGATGACGTTTTTTGCTCTGGTCCCCTCCCCGTTAATAGGAGTGATGAGATACTTAGCAGACTGTCATCACTCAATGTCTGGTTGTCTAAGTGGTGTCCGCAAAATAACATAGGGTTCATAGACAATTGGAAAAGCTTTTGGGGCAGACCTGACCTGTTGAAAAAAGATGGCATCCATCCTTCCTGGGATGGTGCCGCTCTTCTCTCTAGTAATTTGGCACATAGTCTTAGAGCTAAACCTTGACTAACTGGGGCCCAGGTCAGGAAGCAGACGGACTGGCTTATCCGACCGCCTGCTAGCTGTCTCACGTCACAGAAGTCAGATAAATCCCAGCACATAGAGACTCTTTCACCTAGATATTATCACATAGAGACTGTGTCTGTTCCACGAATTAGTAAATACAAAAAACCATCAAAACCATTCAATGGTAAAAATTTAATTGATGTCAAACAAATAAACAACAGATATAATACAGATGATCAAATGATAAAGCTCGGGCTGCTGAATATTCGATCCCTTTCCTCAAAAGCGCTTATTGTTAATAATATGATTACAGATCATAACCTAGATGTGCTGTGTTTGACAGAAACCTGGCTAAAACCTGACGATTACATTACTTTAAATGAGTCCACCCCCCAAAATTATTGTTATAAACACGAGCCGCGTCTGAAAGGTAAAGGGGGAGGTGTTACTGTAATTTATAATAATATCTTCGGTATTACTCAGAAGTCTAGTTTCAAATATAATTCCTTTGAAGTTTTGGTGCTTTATGTAACGTTATGTAGTGAAATTGATAAATCCCGTTTGACATTTGTGTTGGCTACTGTATACAGGGCACCATACAGACTTTACCAGAGAATTTGCTGATTTTCTATCAGAGTTAGTACTGGCTGCAGATAAAGTCCTAATTGTTGGTGATTTTAATATCCATGTAGACAATAAAAAGACGCATTGGGATTGGCATTTAGAGACATTCTAAACTCTATTGGAGTAAAGCAACACGTGTCAGGACCCACTCATCGCCGTAATCATACTTTAGACCTAATACTGTCACATGGAATAAATGTTGATACCATTGAAATTCTGCAGCAGAGCGATGACATCTCAGATCATTACCTAGTATCATATACACTTAATTTAGCAAAGGCTGCAAAGCCGTCCCCTCGCTTCAAATATGGTAGGACTATCACTGCTGCGACTAAAGATTGCTTTGTAAATAATCTTCCTCATCAGTTTCATCTCCTCAGCATCCCAGATAGCCTAGAAGAACTCGATGTTGCAACAGAAACTATTGACTCTCTCTTTTCCAGCACTTTAGACACAGTTGCTCCCCGGCGCTTAAAGAAGATTAAAGAAAATAGTCCAACGCCGTGGTACAATGAGCACACCCGGGCCCTTAAAACAGCAGCCAGAAAAATGGAGTGCAGCTGGAAGAAAACAAAACTAGAAGTTTTTCGCATTTCGTGGAAAGAGAGCATGATTGCATACAGAAAGGCCGTAAAAACTGCTAGATCTGCTTATTTCTCGACTCTCTTAGAAGAAAACAAACACAACCCTAGGTATTTATTCGATACAGTGGCTAAATTAACCAAAGATAAAGCTTCAACTTCTGATGTTTGTAAACAGCACAGCAGTAATGACTTTATGAACTTCTTTACTTGTAAGATTGATAATATTAGGAAAAAAATTATAACCATGCAGCCGTCTACTACAGTATCACATCAGACAGTGCACTGTAGTATCACTGAGGAAAAATTACATTCATTCACTGCTATAGAAGAAGAAGAATTGGCTAAACTCGTTAAATCATCAAAATCAACAACATGTATGCTCGACCCTATACCGACTAAACTACTAAAAGAGATGCTTCCAGAGGTCATAGATCCTCTTCTTAATATCATTAATTCATCCTTGACATTAGGATATGTACCGAAAACTTTTAAGTTGGCTATTATTAAACCACTTATTAAAAAAACGCAACTTGATCCTAGAGAATTAGTCAATTACAGGCCAATCTCAAATCTACCCTTTCTGTCAAAAATGCTAGAAAAGGTAGTGTCCTCACAATTATGCTCCTTTTTAGAAAGAAATGGTATCTGTGAGGATTTCCAGTCAGGATTTAGACCGTATCATAGTACTGAGACTGCTCTCATTAGAGTTACAAATGATTTACTCTTATCATCCGATCGTGGTTGTATCTCTCTGTTAGTGTTACTCGATCTTAGCGCTGCATTCGATACTATCGACCACAACATTCTTTTGAATAGACTCGAAAATTATGTTGGCATTAGTGGAATTTCATTGGCATGGTTTAAATCATATTTATCTGACCGTTATCAGTTTGTAGCAGTAAATGAAGAGATGTCACACCGATTACAAGTTCAGTGTGGAGTACCGCAGGGCTCAGTGCTAGGACCGTTGCTTTTCACCCTGTACATGCTACCACTGGGAGATATTATTAGGAAGCATGGCGTTAGTTTTCATTGTTATGCTTACAATACTCAGCTCTATATTTCTTCACGCCCTGACGAAACTTACCAATTCACAAGATTAATGGAATGCATAGCTGATATAAAAAATTGGATGACTAGTAATTTCCTGCAACTTAATTCAGAAAAAAATGAATTTTTAATCATTGGACAAAAAAACTCCACAAGTAGTAACCTAGAATACTGTCTAACACTCGATGGCTGCTCTGTCAAGTCCTCGTCGTCAGTTAGGAACCTGGGTGTGCTCTTTGATACCAATCTCTCATTTGAAAGCCACGTTTCTAGCATCTGTAAAACTGCATTCTACCATCTTAAAAATATATCTAAATTACGGCACATGCTTTCAATGCAAAATGCTGAACAGTTAGTTCATGCGTTCATGACCTCAAGGCTAGATTATTGTAATGCTCTACTGGGTGGTTGCCCTGCTCGCTTAATAAATAAACTGCAGCTTGTCCAAAACGCAGCTTGTCCAAAACGCAGCAGCTAGAGTTCTTACTAGAACCAGGAAGTATGACCATATTAGCCCAGTTCTGGCAACACTCCATTGGCTCCCTATTAAACATCATATATATTTTAAAATCTTGCTGATTACTTACAAAGCACTAAATGGTTTAGCTCCCCAGTACTTGAGCGAGCTCTTAACGCATTATACTCCATCACGTCTATTGCGGTCTCAAAATTCTGGCCAGTTGATAATACCTAGAATATCAAAATCAACTGCAGGCGGTCGATCCTTTTCCTATTTAGCACCTAAACTCTGGAACAGTCTTCCTAGCATTGTTCGGGAAGCAGACACACTCTGTCAGTTTAAATCTAGACTAAAAACACATCTCTTTACTATGGCATACACATAAAACATTTTTAATTTCTATTATTCAAATCAGTTAAATGATTGTTTTAGGCTGCATTAACTAGGTCAGCCGGAACCGGGAACACTTCCCATAACACCTGATGTACTCGTTACATCATAAGAAGAATGGCATCTATGCTAATGTTAGTCTCTCTGTTTATCCCGAGGTTTACTGCAGTCGGCCGGATCCGGGCCGGATCCAGACCAGATGGTGGACCTTTGCCTGGTTTCTCCCAAGGTTTTTTTCTCCATTCTGGCCCTGAAGGAGTTTTGGTTCCTTGCCACCGTCGCCTTTGGCTTTTGGCTTGCTCAGTCGGGGACACTTAAATTTCAACTATATTACTGATCTGCCCGCATTGACACTATATGATAATTGAAATGAGCTAGATGACATCGCCGTTTTCACCAGAGCGGCTGTACAGCCGAATCAAATTCTGTTGCATTATTTTCCTGTTACCACTGTGAAGCTGCTTTGAAACAATTGGCATTGTAAAAAGCGCTATATAAATAAAGGTGATTTGATTTGATACTGCAGTGTTAATTTCGTTGATGAATAATTTGTCAATTTTCGTCAACGACCTTTTTTCACTGACGAAAACGAGACAATAACTAAATAAAAACTAGTGTTGGATGACAAAAACTATGACCAAAATCTACTGTCATTTTCGTCAACTAATAAAAACGAGACGAAAATGTTAGGGAGGGACGATTAGGGAAGAGACCTAGTCAGAAGCGATATCCTGTGTAAAAGATGTGCACATTTGAATTGTAACGTGCTGATCTAACCGCTGGAAAACACGGCGCTGTTGCGCATTCTACAGGCTCACACAACAGCGCTTCAGGCGGTTCATAATCAATGAATGGCGCACATTTATGCCAGGCAATTGTTTATGAACTAATGCTGATGAAAACTTATTTGAAGCTTTAGCTTAACCTGATATGGCCTACTAACTAAAACAGAAATACAAAGTTATAAAAACTATATAGATGTTTTTAAAAAAAAAAAAAAAAAAAGTGAATTGAGCTCTCTTTTGTGTATTTTTAAATGTCAAAAACACGATGTAAAAATGTCAGTTCAAGTAACAGTCGGTTATGTAATGCTTAAATGCTCAATTAATGCATTACAATTTAACTAAACTCATTCGATTTTTAGTTGACTAAATCTACTGTAGATTTAGTCGACTAAAATCTTATGATATAAATAGTATAGACTAAATATAGATAACATATAGATAACATATAGATAAATATATATAATATAGACTAAAACTAAAAACAATTCAGGTGACTAACATATAAAAAACTAAATGGCATTTTAGTCAAAAGACTATGACTAAAACAATCAAAATTTGCTGTCAAAATTAACACTGCTATACTGTTATACAAGTAGCCTAATGCTATAAGCAAACAGATTTTTCCAACAAAAATGGACAGCACAAATTATATGGATTTAAAGACTGCGAATCGTCAAGAAGAATATACATAGAACTATACAGAACACGAAAGTGCATTAAACTTGAAGCTGTTGAAGAAATAAAGCCAGCAGACACAACATTAAATATCAGCTGCAGAATGTTTTGCTTCCCTTTTAACTGACATGATCTGTCATTAACGCTGCAGGAAGCAACTGCATAAACCGGCATAACATTAGTTTTATTCTTGTACACACACTAAAACACGGACAGTTCCGTTCGTTGATGGAAGAATGTGAGCGTGCATAACTGCTTGTGTTTTAGTACGTGCGAATGGAATAAAACCATCTGTAACATTTCTCCGCTGATTGTCTCTGCGCGCTTCAACTCTCAATGTAGCTTACTGCACAACTGCTCCTGATTTAAAACACAATGAAATGATTTGGAGGTCTCGCGTTATGCTGCGGATTGAAATGTGATGCTTGAATTAAAATGATTTACTTTTCATGCAGTTAATGTTTCTGAATTTAATTGAAATTTCAACTTTTTAAGTAATTTTTGAGGACTGGTCAGGATAATTTTAATAATTTGTTTAATAATTTTATAATATTTTGACAGCCCAAAGGGCTGCAGTCCACATTTTAAAGTGCAACAGGCCATTAAAGAACCATTAATGGGAAAAGTGTATTACAGTAGGTGCATTGGAGTGCATAAGGGATACACTAAAGTAATAAAACTTCTGATCAGGTACATGGATTTCTTTCACTACTTCAAACTGACTATATGTTGTTTCTATACACTCACCTAAAGGATTCTTAGGAACACCATACTAATACTGTGTTTGACCCCCTTTCGCCTTCAGAACTGCCTTAATTCTACGTGGCATTGATTCAACAAGGTGCTGAAAGCATTCTTTAGAAATGTTGGCCCATATTGATAGGATAGCATCTTGCAGTTGATGGAGATTTGTGGGATGCACATCCAGGGCACGAAGCTCCCGTTCCACCACATCCCAAAGATGCTCTATTGGGTTGAGATCTGGTGACTGTGGGGGCCATTTTAGTACAGTGAACTCATTGTCATGTTCAAGAAACCAATTTGAAATGATTCGAGCTTTGTGACATGGTGCATTATCCTGCTGGAAGTAGCCATCAGAGGATGGGTACATGGTGGTCATAAAGGGATGGACATGGTCAGAAACAATGCTCAGGTAGGCCGTGGCATTTAAACGATGCCCAATTGGCACTAAGGGGCCTAAAGTGTGCCAAGAAAACATCCCCCACACCATTACACCACCACCACCAGCCTGCACAGTGGTAACAAGGCATGATGGATCCATGTTCTCATTCTGTTTACGCCAAATTCTGACTCTACCATCTGAATGTCTCAACAGAAATCGAGACTCATCAGACCAGGCAACATTTTTCCAGTCTTCAACTGTCCAATTTTGGTGAGCTCGTGCAAATTGTAGCCTCTTTTTCCTATTTGTAGTGGAGATGAGTGGTACCCGGTGGGGTCTTCTGCTGTTGTAGCCCATCCGCCTCAAGGTTGTGCGTGTTGTGGCTTCACAAATGCTTTGCTGCATACCTCGGTTGTAACGAGTGGTTATTTCAGTCAAAGTTGCTCTTCTATCAGCTTGAATCAGTCGGCCCATTCTCCTCTGACCTCTAGCATCAACAAGGCATTTTCGCCCACAGGACTGCCGCATACTGGATGTTTTTCCCTTTTCACACCATTCTTTGTAAACTCTAGAAATGGTTGTGCGTGAAAATCCCAGTAACTGAGCAGATTGTGAAATACTCAGACCGGCCCGTCTGGCACCAACAACCATGCCACGCTCAAAATTGCTTAAATCACCTTTCTTTCCCATTCTGACATTCAGTTTGGAGTTCAGGAGATTGTCTTGACCAGGACCACACCCCTAAATGCATTGAAGCAACTGCCATGTGATTGGTTGATTAGATAATTGCATTAATGAGAAATTGAACAGGTGTTCCTAATAATCCTTTAGGTGAGTGTATGTATGTAAAGCTGCTTTGCAACCATGCAAAATTGTGAAAAGTGCTATAGAAATAAATTTGAATTGAATTAAACAATAGCCTATCTGATATTCAAAGTGTGGGCAAATTATTGAAAAGGTAAAGGTCATAATTATAAAACTTACTTCATGATTATTTATTTTGCAACTCAAAACATTTCCTGTAAACTTTTATCTAGGCCTATGCTATTTTTATACTCAACAAGTAGAACTCAAACACAGTTAATTGAATTGTACATTTAATCATAACAGGTCAACAGAGGATTCAACAAAAACAAAAAAAAAAAAATACTGAAGTAGTACTTAAATATTTAAATTCATTTTATCAAATCATTTTATTTGAAAATTGCTCGTTACGTTTGCACTGTAGGCAAAAGTCTGCAGAGTGTGCCCTTACAGCACCTGTTAGCAAAAACAAACTAGATGTTTCAGTTCATACCTTCAATTTCCTTTGGTTTGCACAATAAGAAAGTCTCATCTAAAAAAATTACATAGCATCATCTAAAAATAATTTCATCATTCTCAGATTTGAAATACATGGTGAGACTTGTGTCTTTAGCTGCAATGAGTTTCTAGACTCTAAAGGTTTCCTTCTGACAAATGTGCCAAATCTGCAACACAGATTCCCAATAGTGTGCACTCTAGCGAGTTCGGTTGTTTAGCAAAAGTACAGCAAAACCAATGGTTGGCGAGTGTGATGGCATTGGCTTTATTGGCAATTATGAGTTTTAAGAGTTTCCGAGTTAGGTGGGTAAGGGTGAGAAAACATGTCAGAGGCAATGGATGCAGAGTCTGCCCTAGTGAAAAAAAACCAATGTCAATATGTATTTAAATTAGCCTACATTTATTTCATAACTGTTTGATAACTATACTACAAACCCATTAATATATTTACTGACATTTGCTTGAGACTTACTAATATAAATACTATAATTAAACTTTATTTGGAGTTCTTCTTTATTGCACAATGCATATTTCTTAATATTAAGCCTAAAATGTGTTTAATATCACTATTAGTAAGGATAGTATGATCACTGTATAATTTAAATGCAAGATATTTAGTGCACCTAAAGTATACTTGCAATATTTCCACTTTAGCACAATCAAATATACTTAATTATATCTTTAGTTGGACCTCAGCACTATTTCCGGATAGCTAAAGTACATTAAATACAAAATTACTTGTTCCAATTTAGCAGACTTTAAGTATACCAATTTAGTATACTAAAAGAACAATTGCAGGGTATTTATATTAAGTACATAAATATGTAAATGTATTTGTAGTATACTTAGCATAAAATAAATGTATTTCAAATACATTTTAGTATATTTATTCACTAGGTTAAATAGAAATATTTGTAGTGGATGCGCTGCTTTTGAACAGTTTTCCTGTGGCATGCTGTGTTTTGATGTTTTTGCATGATAATTCTGCTTTAAATTGTGTTCTAAATAGCAGAACTTCTGTGCGAATAATGATCAATGATGCGCACTTGACTCTGTCTAAGCAGATGGCTTAGTAACATATACATAATGGCATAATGACAGACACTGAAAGACTCGCTCTGTAATCGAACAGTCCACTGGACAGTTTGAATAAGTCAGATGACACAGTACCAGTGTTGGGAAGGTTACTTTGGAAATGTAATAGGTTACAGATTACAAGTTACCCTATTTAAAATGTAATAAGTAATGTATCTAGTTCAATTACTTAAGCAAAACACATGAATTAGACGTCTAAAACGAGAATTTTTAAAGAGAAATGGCGGAGGATTCCGATATAAGAGAAGAGGGGCTTGAGTTTGTTGCCCAGGCCTATCCGCGAGAGGCGTCAAAGCTTGTGATGCTCCTGTACATCGCGTCAGGGGTTACTCTTTCGCCGTAAGTCGACTTGCGTACCGCTGACCGCCGGAAGCTAGTTATTTTAGTCTATAAAGTTTTAAATATGGATATTTTTCTTACACAAACGCTCCACTTCGCTTCAGAAGGCCTTTATTAACCCCCCGGAGCCGTGTGGAGCAGTTATACGATGGATAGATGCACTTTTATGGACTTCAAAAACAAAACAACCATTCACTGCCATTATAAAGCTTGGAAGAGACAGGACTTTTTTAATATAACTATGTCTGAAAGAAGAATGTCATATACACCTAGGATGACTTGAGGGTGAGTAAATCATGGGCTAATTTTCATTTTTGGATGAACTAACCCTTTAAACCAGGCAGGGTTAACCTGCAAATTCAAAAAATAGCACTGCAAATTCAAACAAGAGAACCAATCAAAAGCATCAGAATAGCATCACTTTACTAAAATGGCCTTTAAATGGCAGGAGGCATTGTGCACATCAAAAACAGGCAAACAAATTAATATTATTCAACATAACATTGAATATACATAACAATTACAGAAAATATTCAGATGTAGCCCCCTTTGTAATCGTTAACATTTTCATAAGTAACTAATTTAACTACACATTTTTTCTCAGTAACTGTAATGGATTACAGTTGCATTTATTTTGTAATTAAATTACTTAACGCTGTTACATGTAACTAGTTACTCTCCAACACTGCACAGTATACTGTAAAACCTCTGCTGCACACAGGTGTGCTGTTGATGTCATGCATAGACAAATGCATAGACAGATAGTATTATGAATAATACCATTGTATTTGAAGGATAGAATTAGAAGGAAACAGTAAGATATGCACGTTTTATTTTCAAAAAGTTTTGCCAGTTTTGTAATTTACACTGCAAAAAAATAAGGCCTATCTGTTTCCATTAAAAATATATAATCATCCTAAAAATATGTCTAGCCTACCTTATAGGCAAAACTGCATAAATTTGATTTGTTTAAATAAGAGAATAACTCTTCTCTGAAATGTATTTTATACAAATTTGATTTATTTATTCTAAGACAAGGCAAGGATACGTAATGATTTTTAGCAATGTAATGTGACGGTAAAGCGAACAATGTAAAGCGAACTAAACTGTCTTAAAGCTGAACTCGATAGCATCATAAACCAAAAAACACAGTTCTTTATCCAACAACTCAAATGCAAACAATACCAATATTGTAACAAAATGGGCAAATGTTTAGCAAATCAACTAAAGCGTAAACAAGAAAAATCAATTATTCCATCCATATTCAATGAAGCAGGCAGAATAACCCAGAACCCACAAGAAATTAATAATGTATTCCGAACGTTTTACCAAAAATTATACTCTTCTTATCACAATCCAGATAAAACAGAAATAGATATTTTTTCTAAAATAACTAAAACTACCAACGTAAAAAAAAAGAACAGGCAAATGCATTAGATGCACCCCTCACTCATGATGAACTCCATAAAGCACTATAAAATGCCAAATGACAAATCACCCAGACCTGATGGACTACCAGCTGAATTCTATAGACACTTTTGGCCAATTCTATCTCCGTTATTCCTCAGAGTAATCACAGAAATGAAAACTACATCCACAATACCGACACATATGAATACGGCGGTTATGACACTTTTGCTAAAACCGAACAAGGACCCAATGCACCCTTCCAGTTACCATCCTCTCTCATTAATAAACAGATTTAAAAATCATTACCAAAGCGTTAGCTACTAGAATAGAAACAGTTATCCTGATGTTAATTTCACCATGATCAAACAGGTTTTATTAAACACAGGAATGCTTCAGATAATATCCTTACCAGTCACCCCCACTTTTGGCAAGGGGAGTGCAAAATGACATACCCAAAATAAAATTGTTGCTGCTAATGAGTCCTTCTGACTACACACAAACCCAAGGTATCATTTGAAAGCTAAAACTTGACAGTTTACTATGAAAGATTTAGAATTACTCTAGAAATTACTAATAGAGAGATAAATAAGCTCAAACACAATGGACAATTTAAAAAAAAAAAAAAGATAACTGTTTATGAAAAAGAAAAATGCACAAGGCAGAAATATATACGGACCTGGAAACACAAGCAAACTAAAGCCACCTTTCCAAAAAGGCCACTTAGAGACTCCAAAGGGACACTTGGTAACCACCTTTTACCACGAGGTATAACAAGTTTGTTTGATCATTTCCATATATTTTCTCATTACAATATGACAAAGCACAATTTATATACTTTCTCTGGTATATTTTTCACTCCTAAATGTTTATAAAAATGCATGTATGTGCATTTTTTCGAAAGGGCTCCAAAAGGACACCAAAGTGATACTTGGTAACTTATAAGAAGTTTAACAAAGTCTTTGTTCACTTCCATTCATTTAAAGGTTTAGAATGACAAACATTATTTAGGAAATAAAAAGTTTTATTTATATATTGTATATAGCTACAAACAACTGTTCCTTAGTTATTAGCATTCAACACAGTAATAAAAATTTCCCCCCAAAAAAACAAGTGTACTATTTACAAAGTATTGCACAGAGTTTGGCAGTGCCATTATATTCAAAGATGTAAAATGTACCATTTACAAAGTATTGCAGTGTTTGGCAGTGCTGTTCAAGTCAGGAGAGCTTTACTGTCATTCTGCTATATGTAGAGACATACAGTGGAATGAAATGTTGTGCCATGTAGGACCACTGAGCTATACATTTAAACAAATTAACAGCAGAAGTATAAACATGTAAACAAGTATAAACTTACACATAGCTACATTATGTCTACATTACAATTTGGAGTGATCTGTTATCAAGAGGTGACTGTCCAAGTAACGTTTCAAACTATTTCAGAAATGTACATTACAAGTTGTGAACATAATGATTACAATATAAAGAAAATTTAGTATAGGTGCATGTTGATTTAGAGTTGGCATCATCTGAAGTCCTCGCAGGAGTTGGTGCGTCTCTTCACTGGTGTTGGGACATCTGAAGTCCTAGCAGGAGTTGGCACGTCTCTTCACTGGTGTTGGGGCATCTGAAGTCCTCGCAGGAGTTGGCGCATCTCTTCACTGGTGTTGGGGAATCTGAAGTCATCGTAAGAGGCTGGATCCAAACTGGAGCTGATGTACTCACTAGTTACCTCAGGATGGGCATCCCGAGATAAAACAGAAAAGCAAATGGAAAATAATTAGCGTAGATGCTGTTCATAACATTAAGCAAAGATAATCGTGATAATCATAATCAGATCTGATATAACTGGAGTTATGTGATGCATTATGTGAACACACACACACACACACACACATACATACAAAAAATAAAAAATATATATACACTATACATTTACGTTACATATTGAATGCAGTGGCACAAAAAGACAGAAAGGGACATTCAGGGCAAACAGAGCAACTTGGAGACAGTGCAAGAGGAGTTCTTAGTGTATGAAAATGTAAACATGCATTACCGTGGTAATCTGGGACTCATCTAGACTCATCTGGGTAGGCGTGTGAATGGTGAAGCCTCCAGTGCACATAGAGAACAGAGTACTACCACAGGTACGGACGGTTTTTACAAGCCCACTCGTCCACCTGAACATATACTCTCACAATCCCTATTGCACAAAATAGTTATTTTGCATTGGACTACTTATGTAGTCATACTAGGAGGTTGTTCTGTGAATGATACTCCATAAAGCAGTTCCTTTTAGGCAGGTAGCAGAAAGCTACATCACAGTTGTGGCACTTCACCGGAGAATTCCGGCAGCACACCTTGCATTTGCGTGGTGACACTGCAATGCAATGTCGACAATGTGATAAAAGAATGTCCGATACCACTTTTTGGTCTTGTGAAGGACATTGTAGTATCCAGTAAGTGCATCAGAGTGATCCACTCCACCCATGTACCTAGAAAAAGAAGCAAAAAGTATAAATTTAGAAAACCAAATAATATAATATAATATAATATAATAAATATAATAAATATAATATAATAAATATAATATAATAAATATAATACTAACCTATTGTAGTCTTTCACAGCAGCTGGAATGGGGACATCCACGAGTGACCAAGAACCGTCACTTCCTTTTGACCCTTCTTTTCAGTGTCACCAGCGAAGGCTTTGTGGAAGGTGGAGGCGACCAACACTTCCCTTGTGTCCTTCCACTCCACAAACAACAGACTGTCGTCCCTTATCCAGCATATGGTGCCACGAGGTGCTTTCTTGGGCATCTTGTTCAAAGTTGTTTTGGGAAAGCCTTTTCTGTTAGGTCTGATGGTGCCACAAGCATAAATCTTTTTGCTCAGGAGGTCTTTGAAGAGGGTTGGACTGGTAAAAAAGTTACCAACATATAACTTGTAACCAGTTCCCAGCACCTTCTCATTTACCAGTGCCATGACTGCATCATAACTCAGTCCATTCTCTGTGACTTTATTAGCTGCAGACTTGCCCTTATACACAAAGAAGTCCCAAGTATAGCCGGTAAGTGAATCAGCCAGTACAAACAGTTTATATCTCCACCTGGTGGGTTTACTTTTCATGTACTGTTTGAGTCCAGATCTGGCTTTGGATGCCACCATCCTTTCGTCAACAGACGATATGATATCATATGAAGTGCCACCACTATTGAATAACAAACAGGAACAGAAATTTAGATATATACATATTTTATATTCAAATTCAAAGGATCATTCACATACGGCAATATACCTTCATTCCCACTCTATTGTTGCCCTGATGACACATTTACACCGTCAGCTTACAGATTTTCTATTCAAAGGATCTTTCACATACAGTGATCTACCTCCATACCCACTCTATTGTTTCCCTTATTGAACATTTACACTACCAGCTAACTTTTTCCTCACACAGTAATTTTTATTTTGGGTGAAATATACATACAAATTGTCACTATCCACGATACACATTGTTGCATTTTTGTATCGCGATACATTGTTACACCACGTATCGCGATACATTGTTACACCACTAGCTTCTAACTCAGCACTTGAATAAAAAGGGAATTTCACGGTACTTCAATGTACTCATAAGCCGTAATAGTGGAGAAACTCAAAACTAGAAAACAAAGCAACAAAAACTCCCTAAATGTTTAGACACTTACCGATCAAAAACAGGATCGAGACCTTCCAAAAACATATCCTCTTCTTCAGAGTCGACGCTGGATACTATGGAAGACCGTTTCTGCCACAATTGGGTAAAAAATATATAATTCTTTAAGTCATAATAATGAGAAACTTTCTCATAATAATGACTTAATATCTCGTAATAATGAGATACTTTCTCGTAATAATGACTAATAATGAGAAACTTTCTCGTAATAATGAGAAACTTTCTCGTAATTATGACTTAATCCACGCATGCGCAATTTGCACATGCGGGCAGCAACTTCCAGCACATCAAGCGAGGCAGGCAGCAAGCATTATATGTGCTATCTTATTAATTTATTTTTATTATTTATTTTTTATTTTACTATCTGTGTACTGTTGTCTCTGTGTAGCTTCCTCTGTCACCAAAACAAATTCCTTGTGTGTGCAAACATAGCCTACTTAGCAATAAAGCTCCTTTTGATTCTGATACTGATTAAATAGGCTACTCTGGTTGAATTTGTCACGTGCGCCATTTATTGAAACATGCAATATCATTTTTACAGGAGTATAAGCTATATTTACTGTTGAATGAAAACTGCTGCCCGATCACAACAGAACTCACTGTTTCCCTGTCGGTTACAACACCATCCAACCAACATGTGTGTGTGTGTGTGTGTGTGTGTGTGTGTGTGTGTGTGTGTGTGTGTGTGTGTGTGTGTGTGTGTGTGTGTGTGTGTGTGTGTGTGTGTGTGTGTGTGTGTGTGTGTGTGTGTGTGTGTGTGTGTATCAATAATCATGACATTGGCCAGAGGTTTGAAGTTGTTCAATGAATGTTGCCACCTCATGCAGCCACCTCTGTTCTGTTCTTTCTGCGCCAAAGCTTGTTCTTGCTTAAAATCCTCTCAAGAGCGCGTTTGCTCAGAGATAGGCTATTCAATGCCATTCAGATAAGATAATAAGGCAATAATTTAATCATTAGTAGCTAAAACCACAGTTAAAATACTCCTTAATGTGTTCACAATTCATCCTGTGTCGGGTCGCGGCAGATCAATGAGCAGCAAGTCATAATTTCGAGTTAGTTATGTCATAATTTCGATTTTGAAATTATGATTTAAGTATGTTTTTCTTATGTGCCGGAAATGGGCTTCCATAGGAAATGGGCTTCGACGGAGGCCCACTGTTTGCATGAATCAGCATCAGCAACACCGGCGCCTCAGTAGATAGTGTGGCGCAAGCGCACAATGCGTCGTAATGACAGTTTCTCATTATTATGAGATGTTAAGTCATTATTATGAGAACGTTTCTCATTATTATGAGATGTTAAGTCATTATTACGAGAAAGTTTCTCATTATTATGAGGTTAAGTCATTATTATGAGAAAGTTTCTCATTATTACGAGATGTTAAGTCATTATTATGAGAAAGTTTCTCATTATTATGACTTAAAGAATTATATCTTTTTACTCAATTGTGGCGGAAACAGGCTTCCATAGGATACAGCACTCTCTTCTGAATATTCCACATTTTCTTCATTACTGATTCGCAGAAGTTCTTCCAATGCACCAGCAGGAGAAAATAACTTCTGTCCCCGACGTGGATCCATTGCAGGCGAATGCTAACAGAGCGAGCGCTAGTGAGCAGGTGTAGCAGGAAAACCTCTGTGCGTCACGAGGGGCGTGCATGCGTAATTTTCCAGGAAGCAAATGGTTACGCAAACAAAAATACATTGTAATACACACGAGATTATGCAAATCCACACATGGGCGTATTCGTTATTGCATAGGCTACATGTTAGATGACAACAAGACTTTCCCATTGCTGTTGGGTTTTTTTTTTTTTTTTTACCACACATATTTGCCTGTGCATAATCATGCGTCACAAAAGTGCCTGTCATCTTTCAATCTTTTCTAAAATTGCGTGGCCAGTTTTCATCAGACATTTTCTGGGCTGTTCTCATTCAATTCCAGACACTCTACTAAATACATTGATAAGTTATATTTCACTGAATAATGTGCTAGATGCGGACAGTTCATCAAATAAACAGGACAACGCCCTCGTGATTAGCAAATTTCAGGATGTAAACAATAGAAGTTCTATAGCTTTTTTTACCAGTTTGCATGTTTTTGGACAAATATTTACTATGGACATCGTATACTCTTCCCATGGAAAAAAGGTCGATGTCACTATTATTCTGCCAAATATTACATTTCCACAGCACAAAAAGGTAAGGACCCCTCCCCTCTTTGTTGTCATATCACATTGTTTACGTTCATACAGAATAACAAAAAAACTGTTGCAAAGTTAGCTTGATTGTATAATGCTTATACATTGACGCATCTGCAGTCTCGTATCTTTCAAACAATGCACTGGCTGACCTTATTACTTGACAAAACGATATTGTAAACAAGCGATCAATGTAAACAATATCAAATGCGGGGCCGTCGGCGATCTCTGAAAGCAAAGGGGATATACGTAGATTATTCAACCTCATTAGCCTTGTCCAGCAAAAACAAACCAAAACTATAATTGTATCACTTGATCCCGAAAAAGCATTTGACAAAGTTTTTTTGACTTTTTTTTTCAGCACTCTACACAGATTCGGCTTTGGAGAGTCATTCATCCATTGGATAAAAATATTATATACTTCACCCAGGGCCACAATAATCACAAATGGGATCACATCACAAAATTTTACTTTACAGAGGGACCAGACAAGGATGCCCACTCTCTCCTCCTTTATTTGCCATACAAGGGATACAAGACATCAACACACAACATAAGATTTGTCTTTATGCAGATGACTTATTATGTTTACAAAACCCCTACAAGTCACTAGAAGAAACCTTTAAAATTATTATTAATTTTTCAAAAAATTCAGATTATACTTTCCGAGGATGCCTGGGATTCTACAGCTCACAACTCTTTTCTTTCACTCCACAGCGGCAACATTACATACTTGGGTATTAACATTTCCCCCAGACTGTCAGAGTTGTTTAATCTCAACTGTATCCCACTTTTAAAAAAGATTGGAGATGATTTAAAAAGCTGGACTAACCTACCAATATCACTTGTCAGCTGCATTGCTACAGTTAAAATGAAAACTTTACCACAAGTCAACTATCTGTTCTCAATGCTTCCAACAACACCCACCGATAAATGGTTCAAATCACTCAATTCATTAACCTCTCACTTCTATTGGAAGAACAAAACACCTAAAATATCTCTGGAAAAATTACAAAAGACAAAGTCACAAGGCGGCCTAGAAGCTCCAAATTTTCAATATTACTTTTTAGCAAACCAGCTACAATATTTATATAAATGGATTCACAAAAACAATCATAATAATTTATGGATAGAATTGGAACAAAATAAGTGCAAAAATACTTTAGTTTCAGACATCGCCTTCCTACCAAAATCAATTAAGAAAATGCACTATTACAAGAACATTACAATTGCATCAAATCTGACAGCCTGGTGGAAAGTAAACAAAATTAATAATTCACCACTAACACCATGTAGACACACCCCCATCTGGTTCAACCCTGATTTCCAACTATACAACAAACCTGTCAATTTTCCATCATGGCAACAAAAAGGAATTACTCACCTCCATCACTTATTTCAAAATAACCAATTTGCATAATTTAAAACACTAGCCCAGAGGTACGGTCTTGGGGGAGAACAGTTTCTCCAATATCAACAAATAAAACCCATAGTTAAATCCAAGATCAACATAATCAATAACCCACTTCATCCCTCTCAGTTAATGGGAGACATAATGAAAATCACTAACTCCAACCAATTAATATCCAAACTACATAAACTTATATCAAATAATGATGCAACAATTATAATACCCATGACCAAATGGGAAAAAGATTTAGCCTTCTCCCTCAACACTGACCTCTGGAAGGAAATCTGTAACAATACATTTCAATGACTAACAATACAAACCTCCAACTCATACAGTTCAAGATTATTCACAGGACTCACATCACCGAAAGAAAGAAGTTTATAATGGGCTTTGTTCACAGTGCACATTGGGGAGCACAGATGACTACTTTCATGCCACATGGGCCTGTTAACCAGCTCACTTATTTTGGATATCAGTGAACACAAAACTCTCCATTATCATGGGCTGTAGAATCCTTCCATCTCAATCACTCTGTTTACTCAGTAACAGCATAGAAGTCGATAATCTCCCAGTCAAATATAAAAACAGTATTGGATAGTGGTATTGATATTATAAAACTATTTGTCTTACTTCCCTCTGTTCTTCTATATAAATAACATTTCATAAAACATTACATATAAATATTTATAATTTGTATACTTTATTTTATAAAATATAAATGGTCTGGGTCGGGTGGCTGTTCTAGGTGCTGTTGGTGGATGCGACTGGCACGTCCTGTTGGCATGGTCATTCCAGGTGGATTGGAGGGAGGTGTCTATGTCGGGAGATTCTGTTGGTTGTGCTCACTGGCAGTTGTGGAGCGGCTCCCAGGCCTAGAGAATAGAATATATCTACAATAATTTTATGCTACCACTACTCCTACTATTATCATCATGAATATTGTTGTTATTACTACTACTACTACTACTACTACTGTCTTAAATTGCCTCTATCTATATCAATATCACTAAAATATCCCATTGCTTAAACTTACCAATGTACCTGCATACACTAATATATCGATATTTATATTTAGCTGTTTTCTTTCTTTGTTTTTGTTTTTTTTCTCTCTTCTTTATGTGTATGTGTGTCATTGATCTCTTACCTTGTATAAGCTATTGTTTTGTTAATTTGCAATTTTGCTCAAAAAAAAAACAAAAAAAAAAAGTGTAATGTGACAGCACATGTCTGTATCTCATTTCCTAATGTCTTGTACCGTTAAAAATGGTATCACATGGATGGGAATATGCATGGAAATGATATGCAGATGACCTTATGCATAGTAAAACTAGGTGTTGTAAGCTCCATATATGGTTATTTCGGGGAGGAGACGGGGTGGAGATGCATGTACGCACAATCTTCCACTGACTGGGTTTTATAAAAGGAATTGTGCAGGTTCTGGCCTACGCATGGTTTTATAAATCTGAAATCTTTTGTGTGCAAAATAGAGCCTTTGTGCGGATGCACACTATTAGGATGAAATCTACGTGAAGTTTTATACGTGAGACTTCAGAAGGCCTTTGTTAACCCCCCGGAGCCGTGTGGATATCTTTTATGATGGATAGATGTACTTTTATGGACTTCAAAACAGAATCAGCCATTCACTGCCATTATAACGCTTGGAAGAGCCAGAACATTTTTTTAAAATGTAACATTTTTTAAAATTAACTCAGATTGTATTCATCTGAAAGAAGAATGTCATATACACCTAGGATGACTTGAGGGTGAGTAAATCATGGTCTAATTTTCATTTTTGGGTGAACTAACCCTTTAAGACTATCCCACCATAACTGTTTGCTCAAATTAAGTATCCAGCTATGCAATCTTCCTTCAATGCTCATAGGAAGTAACAACTCAAATAGTCAGAAAAGATCCTCCAAAGAAAGGTTTATCAGATATAATTTAATTATTTTTTAGTGATGAATGCATAAAACCAGCACACTATGTGCATATATTTACAAAGAAACTATTACTATTGTCACAATATGCAGATGCTGTGATAATAAAAATCAACAGGCCTGATCAAAAATGTTTTTATTAAACTCCTACTTCTTGTGTCTCTGTGTTGTTAATGTATTACTGTGTACAATTAACTCAGTCTATGAAATACCACAATTTCACGAGTAACAATTTTGTTTTAGCAAATTGTGCACTTTATACTCTTTTAATTCTACTCCTTGTTTAAACTAATAAAATAATATTGACATGTAAAACAATTGTGACAACCCCATCAACTCACCAGCAATGTATCCTTACCAATACATGTTTAAAAACATGTATTTCAACAAACCAATGTATAAATGAACAAACCAATTATAATTGAGGAAACCAATACATAGTTGAGCTAATTGATGCATCTAAACCAATATATACTCAAACATCAAACTAGTGTTAATTTTGTCAGCTATTTTTTAATTTATTCTTAGTATTGTGTCAAATGTATTTAAGTTATCATCATATTTAGTCAGCCTTGTCCTGTTTTTGTTTAGTTTAGTCAAGTTTTAGTCGACTAACCCCCTATTTCACAGACAAGGCTTAAGCCTAGCCCCAGACTAAAATGCATGTTTGAGCTGTTTTGAACTGAAAGCAACTTGCACTGACATACACTATATTGCCAAAAGTATTGAGACACCCCTCCAAATCATTGAATTCAGGTGTTCCAATCACTTTCATGGCCACAGGTGTATAAAATCAAGCACCTAGGGCATGCAGACTGCTTCTACAAACATTTGTGAAAGAATGGGTCACTCTCAGGAGCTCAGTGAATTCAAGCGTGGTACCGTGATATTGCACAGGTGGCAAGTCCATTCATGAAATTTCCTCACTACTAAATATTCCACGGTCAATTGTTAGTAGTATTATAACAAAGTGGAAGCATTTGGGAACAACAGCAACTCAGCCACGAGGTGGTAGGCCACGTAAAAATCACAGAACGGGGACAGTGCATGCTGAGGCGCACAGTGCCAATAGCTACAGACCTCCAAACTTCGTGTGGCCTTCAGATTAGCTCAAGAACAGTGCGTAGAGAGCTTCATGGAATGGGTTTCTATGGCCAAGCAGCTGCATCCAAGCCTTACATCATGTGTTGTACTATACTCACACACTGACACAAACACACACTCTTGAATATGCAGTTCACACCGACTCGCCATAGGCGTAATGATTTTTATACTGTACAAACCATATCTTCTATCCCCTTACCCTACCCCTAAACCTACCCATCACACAAAACTTTCTGCATTTTTTTCAATGTCAGAGTAGGGGTGTAAACCCGGCATCCTGGCCAAATTTGCCCATTGGCCTCTGCCCATCATGGCCTCCTATATGCTGATTGGCTTCATCACTCGGTCTCCTCAATAAGCTGATGTGTGGTGGGCATTCTGGCGCAATACGGCTGCCGTCACATCATCCAGGTGGATGCTGCACATTTGGTGGTGGTTGAAAAGATTCCCCCCTTCTATATGTAAAGCGATTTGAGTTCCCAGAAAAGCGTTATATAAATGTAACAAATTATAATTATTATTAATGTTGCATTTTACAGGTAGTTTAGGACTGGCTTTAGATTTTTAAAAATGTACTGTAAGGGAATACTAATTTTTTTTGTGTTTTAAAAGCTATTACAATAATGAAAATATGACATGTTTTTGGTGGGTTGATAATGTAATTTTCTCATAATGTAAAAATTGTTATTACATTATGAGCTCAAGATTATTACATTTAGAGAATATTATTACATTATGAACATTTTATTACAATAATAATTTAATACTTATTACATTATGTGTAGTTTTTACATTATGTGTAGTTGCTACATTATGGGTTGCTACACACATTTATAAAAGCTACTTAAATGTCCTAATTAAACTAAGGTCTAATCCTGGCTTAATCTAAACCCTGTCTGTGAAACCAGGCTTAAATGTCTGAGCATTTTAGTCTAGTTTTAGTCAAACTTTTCGTCATGCTGCATGGTTAAACTGATAATCCTGATTATTTTGCTCAAAATTATAGTCAATTATAATAAATAGAAATTTATTTTTTAAATTTCATTAGAATTATTGCACTTTTACCTATAAGCACAAAGCAAGAGAATGTCAACTCCCGAAGGATTTCAGCACTTCATGAGCAGACAGCGATTCTAGCACTCAAAGCTTGTACACGCAGTATCATGTTAAATGCATTTTTGGGAAATTCAAAATCCATTTGATTTGTAATATTATGAACACTATCAATACAATTAAGTATACACTAGACATACCTTATAGAAGAGCTGGTATCGTTGACACTGTTTAACTGAACAATAAATACATAAGAATAGACACGTTTAACATAACACTATCATTTTTATTGAAAATATATTTCAGGCGAACTCACATTTTCATTACCCGTTTTTCAAGATTCTTAGATTCCCTGTGTGAGTTAAGATTTACTTAACCAGTTGCAAGCATACACTAGAACATAATTACAAAAACTTGATTTTCATTTAGAAAGGTGTACAAGTCAGAATGCTGGATTAAACACACTGCCTTCTCTAGGAGCCTAGTGTCCTTTACCAGCCTGTTTTGTATCCTGCCAGGGCATAATTGCCTCTGACATTCAGCTTGTAGGATGTGGCCATAAATGGAGTTTTTTTTATAATGGTGAGAGCATGATCTGCGCCAGTGTCATCGGAATACAGCAGGAATGCCCTGTGCTTTGCCCCCTGCCAAATGATTCTCAGAGGAACAGCTTCCTGTTCTCTAAGCAAGCTCTTCAATTTACTCACACGTAATCCAGCGGGAATGTCACTCAGGTATACAGTGGTGACAGGACTTTTAGGGAATTTGTACTCGAATGCAGCACACTTGTCACCTTCAGAAGCTAAACATTCACATGGAAGCTCAGCTTTGAGATAACAATCAGGTTGCCATTTTAGCTCTTTGGATTTCTTAGTTTCATCCTCTCGAGCAGGTGTTGTCTTTAAAGCAACATCTTTCCCAGCTTCCTGCTCCAGTGTTCGTAGTGTCTTCAGAATTGGTATTTTCTTCAGTACTTCTGTGTGTAACTGAAAGCATTAGTAAAATTGTAATTGTTTAGTTAATCTGAAGGGACCATCTGAATAGATCTTTTTTTCTTGTTAGATAAGGTAGTTAAGGTATTTCTCAGGAATTTCATGATTTCAGATCACATTGAAAAACTCAACACAAAATCATCTTGGTTACACATATGTAACCTTGGGACCAAAACTGAAATGAAAATTTACAAATTTACTCAGTTACAACATACCATTTTAATATGCAATGGATTATCAAAATTAAAACAAACACAAAGTTGTACAGGACAATGATGTAGAATTTAGAAATAAATTAAGAAAATAATTTATTTCATTTGCATATCTTAAGTGAGTAAAAATATATAAATCCAGAAGTTTCGTAGACAAGAGTGTAAATATTTTGTTCTGTGTAAAAACAACAATAGTTTATTGTATCAAAAGTTTATTTTGTTTGTCAGATTACAAAACTACCACAGGTTGGCATTAGTTAAGGTGTCTGTTTAGCTCCTTATGCAAAACCAATAATTAATGTAAATGAATTAATTGACTCACATTATTCCAAATGAGTTAAAAAAAAGAAGAAAAAAAAAAAAAGAAGATGTATTACTCATCACTAATTGAAAATAAGTCTTTAGCATTTTAGCATGAAAAGGGTTTATCTATGGCGCACACTTGAAATGCTTGGACAATAAAATATTTTTAAAAAATATAATAAAACACATCTAGCCTACTATTTTAAACACTATTATTTTTTTAGACTATATAGCTGTGCAGAAAAGTTCACTTTAAAAGATGATAATTTGCCATTTCCACTCCCTGATATAGTTCTTTTCACGTTTTGCTTTTTTCATGCCTGTAACTCTAAAAGTATTCAATATATCTTAATATCCTTCTAGATTCTCATTCTTAGTTAACTTTTCTTTTGAAATCTTCATTTTCAAGGCCCTATATAGTTCAGTCCCATAGATATGGAGATCTCAAACGGCTCCATGTTCATATTGTTGAATTTTACCCATTTTCAATGGTCAAGACCCAAATGTAGGTAACTTTTTAAACAGCTGATAGTTATTGTGTTTAAAGAAGAATGTCTGAAGAACAAATAATACTGAAAATAGAAAATGTACAATTGCATGAAACATAACTCTATGAGTACCAAAAATACACAGAAAATGGTTACGTTGAGGCACATTAACTTGCTCTCAAACATGTATTTATAAGAATCTATATTTGAATCAGTTTCAGGGATATTTGGAAGAAGAGATTTTGTTCATTTACACAGCTTCTGAAGCTACCAAGAGTTCAAATACACAGTATTGTAACCGCACTGACACCCCTATTTGAGACTGAACCATATAGGGCCATAAAAATGAAGATTCCAAAAGAAAAAGAGTTTCATAAAAACAAGAATCTAAAATGACATCAAGATATCTTTAACACTTCTTGAATTAAAGACATGTAAAAAAAAAAAAAAAATAGTTTTTGGCACTCAGAGAGGTGCAATTCTTTTGATAGAGGGAAATATGATACATTTCTATTTTCAGTATTATTTGTTCTTCAGACATTCTTTTTTTAAACAATAAAAAGTGTCAATGCGGGCAGATCAGTAATATAGTTAAAATTTTAGTGTCCCAAACTTAGCAAGCCAAAAGCCAAAAGGCGACAGTGGCAAGGAACCAAAACTCCTTCAGGGGCCAGATTGGAGAAAAAAAAACCTTGGGAGAAACCAGGCTCCAGTTCTCCTCTGGCCGACGAACAAAGAGTGTATGATTATGATTCTGGCAACATTACAGAAGTCATATTAGATCGAAAGATATTCGTAAGATTATTCGAAAGATTGGAGTCATCACGCCGGAGACGGGTTTAATGAGGATGTCGTGTCGATGCGGCATTTACAGGGGGGATATTAATTAACACGGTCTCTGCAGACATTTTAGGGATGCGTTTGTCATGTCTAGGCGCAGGTCCACCATCTGATCTGGATACGGCCCGGATCCGGCTGACTGCAGTAAACCTCGGGATAAACAGAGAGCCTAACATTAGCGTAGATGCCATTCTTCTTATGATGTAACGAGTACATCAGGTGTTATTGGAAGTGTTCCCGGTTCCGGCTGACCTAGTTAATGCAGCCTAACAATCATTTAACTGATTTGAATAATATAAATTGATAATGTTCTATGTGTATGCCATAGTAAAGAGATGTGTTTTTAGTCTAGATTTAAACTGACAGAGTGTGTCTGCTTCCCGAACAATGCTAGGAAGACTGTTCCAGAGTTTAGGTGCTAAATAGGAAAAGGATCGACCGCCTGCTACTAAAAGAAAAGTTTGTTAAGAACCAGAATCTAAAAGAATATGTGCCACAAGATGTGCTTTTTCCCATTTTTGAACTGTCACCATTGGCATATAAATGGAACAAAGATTTTACTAACAGACCTACCAATCTGTGTAAAAATAAAATAATGATGCTGCAATCTTTCTAAAGTCATTTTTATCCCCCTGTAAGTTGGCTCCAAATCTCAGGTGAAAATTGTCATTTTGACCTCTACAAAATAGTGGATTACAAAGATGTAAATATACATCTGTGACATTTAATATGTTGGCTTTCATAACTATTTATGTTTGACTTTCTACAGAAAAAAATATTAACAAAATCAAAAATTTGAGCCAGGGACCTCTGGTTAAGTTGACATGGAATGACCCTTTTGGAATTTTTATAAAATGAGAATTATAACAAATTTGAGCACTTTTATTGTACTGAAGTATAGTGTAGGAAAAGTAAAAAAGTCACATGCCCTAACAGCCTTGAAGGGTTATTTAACTATTTTTAAATAGTTAACTACTTGAAACACTTTCCTTTTTTTTTTTTAACTTTAACTGCAGAAGCTGCTAAACATAGATATTTTCCTTATTATTGTCTGCTGCTGTTACAGGTCTATTCGTCTGCATTTACTGTACAACACAATGCTGGAGCTGCACGATTATGGATACATTGAGAATCACAATTTTTTTTTTGTTTAAAAATAGAAGTCACGATTCTGAACAGACAACTTAAAATAACGTAATTTACTAGAGGTTCTGACAAAAAAAAAAAAAAAAAAAAAAAAAAAAAAAAAAAAATGTAATTGCTGCAATCTATTTAAAAGTAATTTAATTAATTTGAATTAATTTAAAAACAGTTTGAATGAATGATTCAATTACTCATCATAAAGACTTCACTTATTTCATTACTGGATGAATCAGTGTTTTTGAACAAATCTCTTGAATGAATGAATGATTCATGAATGATTCAAATACATTTTTAACAGTCACTTGTCGCCACCTACTGGTGTAACCATGTAATTGATATAATCTAGTGTCCAGTTTCTTACAGAAAGTGATTAAGGTTACTCTATTTTGATAGTGACTATACACTAGTGTTTATAGGCCTATCTATAGCTATATTGCATTTTAATTTAGCTGTTGCTATTTTAGAATAACAGCCGTGTTTTGCTGCGCTCGTTGTAGTTGTTATTGCTCGCTATTGCACTAGTGCTGTGCTATTCAGCAGTAGTTTTGATTTCATTTCAGCCATTCATGGGCTATTGGCTTTTAGTGTGCTAATTGTAAGGGCGTGCTCAGCTTATTTCACTCAAGTGGTGAAAGGCATTATATTTATTTAGTGTGTTTGGAAGCGTTCAGCCTCTTCGTGTGAAGAACGACTCAGGTAAAGACCTGCGACTCTACCTGTGCAACTCCACCGAGCAAGGATACCAGTAAGGCACCTAAGTATCTTTTTATTTTCCTGCTCCAACTTTCTTTCCCACTTCCTTTCCTCTCACTCATCATGTGCTTTCAGTACATTTCTGTTGTCTCTCTACAACGCTCTACTATTACACGCAGAAGGCAGTGCAATACTGCTAATCTGCGTCCTATTTCCTCCTCCGCTAATGCACCTCTCTCTTTTTCTGTGGATCTATGTAATTGTCAGTCAGCTGTCAACAAAGCGGACTTCATTCCAGCCTTTGCAACTCAATCTACTCTTTACATCTTGGGCTTGACTGAGACCTGGCTTCGTCCAGAAGACTCAGCAACCCCTGCTGCTCTCTCTAACAACTTCTCTTTCTCTCACACCCCATCATGCTATTACAGTTACAACTCCTGTTAAGATCCATATTGTAGTCATTTACCTCACAAGTAGGTCTTTCAGGGTTGCCTGGAGAAGGGAGGTATCCAAAGCACATCAATTGACGACTGGGGTTCCTCAGGGTTCAGTTCTTGGACCCCTCCTCTTCTCCATATACACTACATCACTGGGTCCTATCATACAGGCACATGGCTTTTCCCATTGCTATGCTGATGACACACAGCTCTACCTTTCATTTCAACCAGATGATCTCACAGTAGCTACATGAATCGCAAGCTGTCTGGCGGACATCTCGGCATGGATGAAAGAACATCACCTGCAGCTCAACCTGGCAAAGACCGAGCTTCTCGTCTTCCCTGCCAATCCGACTCTACAGCATGATTTCACCATCCAACTAGGTTAATCTTTGATTACCCCATCAAGGTCGGTCAGAAATCTTGGAGTAACCTTTGATGTCCAGCTGTCCTTCAAAGACTACATTTCAAAGACAGCTTGTTCATGCAGGTTTGCGCTGCACAACATCAAGCCATTCCTAACAGAGCATGCAACACAGCTTCTCGTCCAGGCCCTGGTCGTTTCTAGGCTTGACTACTACAATGTGCTTCTAGCTGGACTTCCATTGTGTGCAATCAAAACGCTTCAGATGATTCAGAACGCTGCGGCATGTCTTGTCTTCAACGAGCCCAAAAGGGCCCACGTCACACCTCTCTTCATCTCTCTGCATTGGCTACCACTCGCGCATCAAATTTAAGGCATTGACATTTGCTTACAGATCTATCACAGGCTCAGCATCCGCATACTTTCACTCGCTCTTACGAGTCTACATCCCTACCAGAAGCCTACGCTCGGCATACTCTAAGCTTATGCTACTCTAAGCAATATCTGAAATTTCGTATTTTCAGCACTTTTTGTGTTTATTCGCCTCTTCATGACGAATCGCTTCCAGTATTCCTCATTTGTAAGTCGTTTTGGATAAACGCATCTGCAAAATGAATAAATGTAAAAATGTAAATTTAAACCTTTATCTCAGTACTTCTGTAATAATGTGAATTACTGTAAGACAGAAATAATGATAATGTGTAGTTGAAAAGAATGTTTGAGAAGCTGTTTCATACCTATACATAACTACTCTCTCTAGGTCAGAACGCAGATCTGATTCGAATCACTGTCATTTAGGAATAAGATCGCGTTGGTGTTTGAATTGAGATCGCGATCTTTTAAAGATTAATCACGCAGCTCTATTTTGACAAAGTCAGTTGCTACGGTAATCACTGTCAATCATAGCAATTTCATCACCAAACAATTTAGAGGATTCACTCCTGTAATGCGTTTGTCACTTCTGAAACTTTACAGTATATGTAGACACTGGTCCTCTTAGAAGCATGACAAATTGTGAATGGATTATATAGGGAGACAGAGCAAAGAGAGCTCCCTTTATAGCGCGAATAACTGAAATAATTAAATGAACCTAACTACATTGCTCAGTCAATCGTTGAATCCCGTGTCTACGATTTGTGTGTTATATTGTAAGGATTTGCGAGGGTGTAGTACTCAGCATTTTGAATTCAAAACGGCGAATTTCGCCAAGAGGTGACGAGATTGCCTGTGAGAGAGCATCGTGCCTAGACGTCGTCATCATTCAGTTTCAAAACAAGCTGCGCTTTTATAGATTCATTTATACGAGCGACCACAGTAAATTTGAATTTTCAGCTGGGTGCAAAAGAGTCCAAAATAAAGCATTAGTTCAAGGGGGACATTTTGAAAAATTGCCCCCGGGAATTGCGGCACTGCTAAGACCGTTACCTTTCGTAGGTTCACTCGACATGGAGTCGGTAGCTGACGCTATAAGAACCCAATCAAACTATTCAACATTAACACTGACTAACACTAAATATGAAAGACCACTGCTCAAAAAGATGAAACCTGGGTAAATTTAAACCATGCACCTCATAGGCTAGATAAATCACATCCATTACCCAATGCAATATCCTTTGTTTCATAGCCACAAACATCAAAACACAGAAACAACGTATCTGATTTACGCCACTGGCTTGAGTGAGTGACAAATTTTATGGTGTACTCACACTAGGCACGGTTGCCTTGTACCGTGCCCGAGCGCGATTCCAAGCAGGCCAGGGCCGGCTAAACGAACCGCGCCCGGGCACGGAACGGAGCACTCACACTGCTCAGAGTGGCACGGTTCAGAGCGCCTAGTGTGAGTACACCCTTAGTCTCAGCTTCAGACGTCACACCCACGGACCGTTGGATGAACAGCTGATGCATAAGGCACACAAAATGGGAAACACTTTGGGAGTTTCAAAGTAGTAATCTGATTGAATTCTGTCTGAAGGTCTGGCTAAACAAGACTAAATACACAGATCAGGCATAACATTATGACAGGTGAAGTGAATAACACTGATTATCTCTTCATCATGTCACCTGTTATGGGAAGGGATATATTAGGCAGCAAGTGAACATTTTGTCCTCAAAGTTGATGTGTTAGAAGCAGGAAAAATGGGCAATGATAAGGATTATCCTTGCGCAATCCAAGCGTAAGGATTTGAGTGAGTTTGACAAGGGCCAAATTGTGATGGCTAGACGACTGGGTCAGAGCATCTCCAAAACTGACTCCACGGTCTGAAGTGATCAGTATCTATCGAAAGTGGTCCAAGGAAGGAACAACAGTGAACCGGAGACAGGCTCATGGGCGGCCAAGGCTCATTGATGCACGTAGGGAGCAAAGGCTGGTCCATGTTGTCCGATCAAACAGACGAGCTACTGTAGCTCAAAAAAGCCGAAAGCGCCAACAGTGGCCACGTGAGCATCAGAACTGGACCACGGAGCAATGGAAGAAGGTGGCCTGGTCTGATGAATCATGTTTTCTTTTACATCACGTGGATGGCCGGGGGGACAAATGGCACCAGAATGCACTATGGGAAGAAGGCAAGTCGGCAGAGGCAGTGTAATGCTTTGGACAATGTTCTGCTGGGAAACCTTGGGTCCTGCCATCCATGTGGATGTTACTTTGACACGTACCACCTACATAAGCATTGTAGCAGAGCATTGTAGCAGACCATGTACACCCTTTCATGGAAACGGTATTCCCTGGTGGCTGTGGCCTCTTTCAGCAGGATAATGCGCCCTGCCACAAAGTAAAAATGGTTCAGGAATGGTTTGAGGAGCACAACGAGTTTGAGGTGTTGACTTGGCCTCCAAATTCCCCAGATCTCAATCCAATCGAGCATCTGTGGGATGTGCTGAACAAACAAGTCCGATCCATTGAGGCCCCACCTCGCAACGTACAGGACTTAAAGGATCTACTGCTAACATCTTGGTGCCAGATACCACAGCACACCTTCAGGGGTCTAGTGGAGTCCAGGCCTCGACGGGTCAGGGCTGTTTTGGCAGCAAAAAGGGGACCAACACAATATTAGGAAGGTGGTCATAATGTTATACCTGATCAGTGTATGTTACCTTGCTAATAAATAGAGTTTTCACTATAGTTTGGATATTTATATCCGCTACAGAGTTGATAGTTACGGCCCGTTCAAATGAACGCTGGACGAGTCATTTGCTCGCCTTTTGAGCTAAATTGACCAGTTTCCCTTACACACGTCTTACAACAGGCTTCAGACATATCGCTGCTTAAACCACAAGTTGACATCAGACTGCCCAGAATTGCACTGAAAGCACCATAGTCACAGTGTCTACACAGTTTGGGTAAATCAACCTTCAAATGGCTTACTTATAATTGTCTCTGGAGTAGTGATCAGCATTTTGACAAATTAATTTACTCTCTTGGTCTCAAATACCTCCAGAAAGAGTTCAATTTTAAAGTTGAAGCTTATTAAAACAGGCTAAGGAATTCAGTGAAGATAACCCCAGCACCAGCTTGATTTCAAAGATATAATTGACTTTGCATTACTTCACTTTCACTTTTCAATTATGAAGCATTAAGAAAGTTACAGCACACACAAAAGACTTAAGACACTGTAGATATAAATACCTTTGACCAAATTATGCCTTGTGGTTTGGGGTGTTTACATTCAGTTTTGATGATTCTTCTTGGAGTTAGAATGAAGTCAACTGTGAGGTCATGACTTTCAATGAGTTCCTCTGGAATGTCCATGACCTAAACACAGAAATCAGGTCAAAACAAATAATAATCAATGCAATAGATTGCAGAAATTATCATGCAAATCAGATCTTAGAATCGCATGAACGAAAGTGCAGATTTGAATTTGACATTTCTGATAACCAGCTGTTGTATGTTTTGGTTTGTGATAGATGGGGGTCAATATCAAAAGTCAGTAAGTATCTGGTGTGGCCACCAGCGGCTTTAAGTACTACTGTGCATCTCATCCTCATGGACTGCACCAGATTTGCCAGTTCTTGCTTTTCTCTGATGTACTTGTTAGCATTGAGCCACTTTATTGCGACTGCTGTTGTATGCCATCAATCCCCCCAAAAACCTCTAATCTTTGCTGTAATGTACTCCATATTTGCCACTTCTGAGACAGGACACATTTCATTCTCATGTACAAAAACAGGATGCTCTGTACCAATTTCATTTTGACAACTTTCAAAAAGTTGATTACGGTTTGCAAGTGACTTGTGACCACTTCTTGAAAAAAAAAAAACTTTGTTTTGACTCAAATCTCATGCACATATGCCTTATCAAAGGGTGGCATGGTGTCCCGTCAAAGCAAGAAGGTCCCTGAATCGAGCCCCGGCAGAGCCAGGAGACCTTTCTGTATGAAGTTCGCATGTTCTCCCCGTGTCAGCGTGGGTTTTCTCCAGGTGCTCCGGTTTCCCCAACACAGTCCAAAAACATGCAGGGTAGGTGGATTGGACATGTCAAATTGGCCATAGGAGTGTGTAGGAGTGTGTGTGTGTGTGTGTGTGTGTGTGTGTGTGTGTGTGTGTGTGTGTGTGTGTGTGTGTGTGTGGGGCATTTAAAAAAAAAAAAAAAAAAAAAAAATTATGGTGTGGTGTTGTTTTTCAGGGGTTGGGCTTGGCCCCTTGGTCCCAGTGAAAGGAACTCAAAGTCCTCCTGAAATCAAAATGTAAGTTTTTTTAGCTTTTAGTATGAATGTGTTAGGTTATGAATAAGCTGGTGTGTTCCAAAACAATGACAAAATTTGCATTTAGGAGATACAAGCATTCGAAACTTACAGTCTCTCACTTCCGCTAAAATGGATCACGGATTTTGATGACATCCCCGCGCACTTCAGCTTCTCATCACATCTTCTGTCAAATCAAATGCTCTCTAGAATCTGAAGCGTCCCGTCCCCTAAATAGACGCTAAAGCTGCGGCTGAAATTTGATAACACATTTACTATTTTCTACATGGTTATGGCACATAGTGCACTATATAGGGGATATGGAACGATTCAGACAGTGTAAATATGCTTTCAGTTGAGGTGAATGAAGTCTGGTTTCACGTTAGTTTCAAGAGAACCGCCGCAGCGCACACACAGTCTGCTCCGGTCCAGAGACACGAGCACAGAGCGGATCATATGCGCGAGTCGGTGCAGACAACAAAACATATCGGACCCATTTGAATTCTGCACAGAATGCTGTATTTCAAAGTGATACGGACGAGATTATGATGAGAAACGGTTAGAGATGAGGAGGAAACTGTGGCTTTACCGAGCTGAAAGGCTCTAGTCAAACTGTGATATAATTGAAACGGGGGAGGAAAAAAAAAGGGGAGGAGCTGTTCGATATGTCCTGCCCTGTCTTCCTGTTTCAGGGGAAATTACGTCAACACATTGAATAATGCTGCGCGTTACAAGGCACTTTAGTGGTATGCTTCAGCATACCAAGACATTTTGGACAATTTCATGCTCCCAACTTTGTGGGAACAGTTTGGGGAAGGCCCCTTCTTGTTCCAACATGACTGCGCACCAGTGCACAGAGCAAGGTCCATAAAAACATAGATCAATCATCAGTGCCTGATCTCACAAATGCGCTTCTAGAAGAATAATAAATTCACATAAACACACTCCTAAGCATTGTGGAAAACCTTCCCAGAAGAGTTGAAGCTGTTATAGCTGCAAAGGTTAGGCCAACTCCATATTAAACCGTACAGATTAAGAATGGGATGTCATTAAAGTTCATGTGCATGTAAAGGCAGGCGTCCCAAAACTTTTGGCAATATAGTGTACCTGTCATTTCATTTCATGTAGAAGATTGCTGATGTTGGTACAGCGTTCTCTGAGAAAAACAGTTTAAAGAGACTTGTGTGAAAGTTTGAGTCAGCAGGACTCATCAGTGGCATCAGGGGCCTGTTTCAATAAGGAGGTTCAACCAACTCTGAGTTAAAACTTGAACTCTGAGTTGACTTACCCTGAGATGGGAAACTCTGAGTTTTCGGTTTCAGAACAGCTGAATTGAGTTAGTTCAATCAACTCTGAGTAGTCTCACTCTGAATTAAGCGCGTGCACCACAACTATAAAAAGCCATAATTAATGGAGCTCCGAAATTACGATTCACCATGGCAACAGCAGCTGACAAAAAGATGTCGGCATACTTCCGGTTCAAACGTAAGTTTAATTCTTAATCACTGTTATAATATCAGAGGTGAAAACTGGCAGAACAGTAAGTTATTGAACTAATATTCATTTTCATGGTATCCCACGGGCAAAAAAAAAAAAAAAAAAAAAAAAAAAATTATAATTATAATTATTATAATAATAATATAATATATATATATATATATATATAATATAATATAATATATATATATATATATAATATAATATAATATATATATATATATATAATATAATATATATATATATATATATATATATATATATATTATATTATATATATCACATTTACCATTAGTCACATTAATTACCATTAGGGTAATTAAATTAACATTTAACTTCTACCCAGCCAACAGCAAGGCGGCAGAGGTTCGCAAAATCTGCACCACCACCACCACCACCAGATGAAGAGGAGATGGAGGAAGAATATTAAAATCCAACAGGAAAAAGAATAACTTCTCCAACAGAGAAATGCTGGAGCTCTGTCAGAGTGACCATCGGGTTCTTGGTCACCTCCTTGACTAAAGCCCTTCTCCCCCAATTGCTCAGTTTGGCTGGGCGGCCAGCTCTAGGAAGAGTCCTAGTGGTTCCAAACGTCTTCCATTTACTGATGATGGAGGCCACTGTGCTTATTGGGACCTTCAATGCTGCAGAAATTTTTCTGTACCCTTCCCCAGATCTGTGCCTCGATACAATCCTGTCTCGGAGGCCTACAGACAATTCCTTGGACTTCATGGCTTGGTTTGTGCTCTGACATGCACTGTTAACTGTGGGACCTTATATAGACAGGTGTGTGCCTTTCCAAATCATGTCCAATCAACTGAATTTACCACAGGTGGACTCCAATCAAGTTGTAGAAACATCAAGGATGATCAGTGGAAACAGGATGCACCTGAGCTCAATTTTGAGTGTCATGGCAAAGGCTGTGAATACTTATGTACATGTGATTTTTTCGTTTTTTATTTTTGGAAGGTTTCAAACAAACTTCTTTCACATTGTCATTATGGGGTATTGTTTGTAGAATTGAAGAAAAAAATAATGAATTTAATCCATTTTGAAATAAGGCTGTAAACATAACAAAATGTGGAAAAAGTTAAGCGCTGTGAATACTTTCCGGATGCACTGTATAACATTCTAGTATATCCCTAATACAACTGTAGGATTTGAGGGCGCACCAGACACAAATGAATCTCCCAGATGATTCGTTCAAACATAATTCCACACAAAACCCAACTCAACACTCTAGACCCCAAATCAACAAGAGTGGGCTCCATTCTGTCTGCACCAACTAACAAACCCCCAGCTAAGTATTTTATGGCCTTGCAAACTTTGGGCCACACCAAGATAACGGCAGAGGTTGTTTGATCCCCAAGACAAAGACACAAAACAGATCCCCTTCTTCTCAACGACCTTTAAATGAACTCTGAGTGACACGGTTAAAATCCACAGGAAAACCCACAGAGACTGTTGTTACATATAAACTGCATCAAATCATTCAAAAAGGGATGATAGCCTGACTTGCATTCAAACAGCCTTCTACTGCATAATTCTATATCATGTCTATAACCAATACACGTGACCATTATGCATATATATCACTCACAATTCATGTAATTGTTATAACTATTGAATAGTTGATTGAAAGTGTGCCTTGCTTGGTATCAGTATGATTGTATGCACATAATTCAGAAGATGGCTTGATTGAAATCTGTGTAGAATGTATTGTGTTCTTATAATAAGAAATCATGTCTAAATGCACTCTCTGCTTAGAGCGGGAAGTTAGGAGACAACAGATAACAGATAATTTATGGGAGGGGTGGGGAAGCAGTCACCTTGGAACCAAGGATGATACCTAATTGGTCAGAACCCATCCAGGAGGATGGGCAGACATTGGAGTTTAAAATCTCAGAACACGAACAAAGAATCAGACAAAGAAGACTAAAAACAGAGACAATGAAATGACGAATAGATGATCGGACGAAGACGATCAAGGCAGACCAAGATCCGAGAAAATGGGTTAACAATTTCATTCAAGCCATCTAAATACTCTTGTCTCACTTTCCTTTCTTTTACTTAGTTTCTTTTCTTTCCGTTGAGTTTTGTGTTCTAAGTTAAGTTTTGCCGCAAAGTTTCAATCAATGATTCTACAGCAAAGCGTGCTTCAACTTCAAACAACATCCACGAGACTTTCCATCCATCCGCCAACACGCCACGTGATTGGCTTCCCAAGACGTCGATCAAAGACACGACAAGGCCGTCAGCGAATCAAAGAACCTGGGGAACCCCTCTGCAGCCAGGACCAAGAAGGAGGGAATCCCCATTCAAAGAAGATACGAGACACAAACGCAAGTAACCTCCAGATTCTAACTGAACTGGTGCATTGATATCAAATTTAATAACCCCGCCTAAGAAACGATAGAAGGGTTAAAGTAATGATCGATGGTTCGTTCAGGTCATGTGTTATAAATGCATATATTGCTAGAAACTTAGGATTTCATCCTTTCACTCTCTTAAAACTCATTTCTTTCCTCACTTTCTTTCTTTCTGCAACTCGTGTGAATGTGTGTGCGTGTGTTTGTGTTAGATATTAGTTTTATGTTAGAGTAACAAAGTTTTGTTTGTATTTAAAGATAAGTGTTCTTACGAATTTAATGTCTTAAACTGCTGATCTATGTTACCTGGCTATTAAATAGTGTTTCGCTATTGTTTGGATAGTAATATCCGCTGCAGAGTTGATAGTTACGGCCTGTTCAAATAAACACCAGACGAGTCATTTGCTCGGCCGTAAAATCAGTGACTCTTTCAAAATTCCCTATGAATGAATAATTTCCTTTGAGCTAAATAGACCTGTTTCCCTTATACACGTCCTACATATTATTGGTGGAGAATGCGGGCAGTTTAACCTAAATTGTAAGCATATACCAAGTTATTTATCTTTGACTTGTGCATATCAGAGATCAGAACCGCTAGACGCGTCTGTGTGTGTGTGTGTGTGTGTGTGTGTGTGTGTGTGTGTGTGTGTGTGTGTGTGTGTGTGTGTGTGTGACGTATGCAGTGCGCGTCGCGTGGCCTGTTTGAATGAGTGCCGAATTATATCTATAGGCCTACTGTAAATAAGACATATATTCAAGAAATGTATTAAAAACAGAAAGACGCTATAGTTTCAGCCTTACTCAAAGACCACAGAAACAGGCCACTGGATGGCGATCTCTTATTCAAAGAACCCACAGAAATAAATTATATTTTAAAGTATATTAAAATTTGAAATCATTATTTTAAATTGTAGTAATACTATTTCACAATATTACTTTTTTTTTTACTTTTTTTTTTTTTAATCAAATAAATGCAGGCTTGATGAGCATGAGACTTTTTAAAAACATTAAAAATAGTAATGTGTCGAATCGTTTGACCAGTACTGTATATAATGTAAAATATAATAGGCCTATACAAAATTTTGTTCACATGCTGTGCAATAATACATGCATGAGATCACAAAAATCATGTTTCTGTTAAGAGTGGACATTGTATTAAGGTTAATATAATGGTTGCTATGATCCTGTTATCGGCATGCTCACAGATGCTTTTTGTTTCTTTTATTTTACAGATTTGAGAATCACAGTGAACTGATACTGGCACGAATATGACCTGAATATGGTGAAGGTGAGCTCACTGACTTGAAGAAAGAAAGGTTTTTTTTCTTCTCAGTGCATAGAAACACCAAACACCTTGCCAGTTATGTGATGTTCATTTATATCTTTGAACAGGATTTATTTCCAGGTATAACTGTGTACTCAAAATGTGTTTTTGGCTCTCATTTATACAAGCCCGATACCAAAAAAGTTGGGACACTGTACAAATTGTGAATAAAAACAGAATGCAGAACTTGGATATACCTTTTACCAGGATATACCTGTGTAAGCTGCCCATGCCACACGCACTCATGCAACCCCATACCATCAGAGATGCAGGCTTCTGAACTGAGCGCTGATAACAACTTGGGTTGTCCTTGTCCTCTTTAGTCCGGATGACATGGCGTCCCAGTTTTCCAAAAAGAACCTCAAATTTTGATTCGTCTGACCACAGAACAGTTTTCCACTTTGCCACAGTCCATTTTAAATGAGCCTTGGCCCAGAGAAAACGCCTGCGCTTCTGGATCATGTTTAGATATGGCTTCTTTTTTGACCTATAGAGTTTTAGCCGGCAACGGCGAATGGCACGGTGGATTGTGTTCACCAACAATGTTTTCTGGAAGTATTCCTGAGCCCATGTTGTGATTTCCATTACAGTAGCACTCCTGTATGTAATGCAGTGCCGTCTAAGGGCCCGAAGATCACGGGCATCCAGTATGGTTTTCCGGCCTTGACCCTTACGCACAGAGATTGTTCCAGACTCTCTGAATCTTTGGATGATATGCACTGTAGATGATAACTTCAAACTCTTTGCAATTTTTCTCTGAGAAACTCCTTTCTGATATTGCTCCACTATTTTTCGCCGCAGCATTGGGGGAATTGGTGATCCTCTACCCATCTTGACTTCTGAGAGACACTGCCACTCTGAGAGGCTCTTTTTATACCCAATCATGTTGCCAATTGACCTAATAAGTTGCAAATTGGTCCTCCAGCTGTTCCTTATATGTACATTTAACTTTTCCGGCCTCTTATTGCTACCTGTTGCAACTTTTTTGGAATGTGTAGCTCTCATGAAATCCAAAATGAGCCAATATTTGGCATAACATTTCAAAATGTCTCACTTTCAACATTTGATATGTTATCTATATTCTATTGTGAATAAAATATGTTTATGAGATTTGTAAATTATTGCATTCCTTTTTTATTCACAATTCGTACAGTGTCCCAACTTTTTTGGAATCGGGTTTGTATTAACTATATTCTAAATAAACTACATAAAAATATATATTTCTTTTGTCTTGTAGTTGCCTCACATACCTGACTGAAAGGTTCATTCATTATACGGCTCATTATGTGGTTCTTTGTCTTCTCAGGTGTGAATCACAGCATTATTCATAATGATTCACTTATTTCAGTGATTTTTTTTTTTCAATAACCACGCATTAACGTTATTCTCTCAAAAATACAAACATATACATACATGTTGCTCACATATTATGGTAGCCCAGTTCGTGCTGAATACAGTGTAATGACACTTTTTCCATTAATATGTTTATAAGCAAATGAAAAAAGCACAAATATCAGGGCATGTCAAAACTTCTAAAGGGCCCCAAAACTGCCTCAGACCCTAGAGGGTTAAGGTCTCCGCCTTCCTAATTAAGATTTAAGGCTGAGCGCGCCGCATCTAATTCTTTCCGCAAAACACGTGAGGGGTTGTTAATAAAATGTATTCTATATTCTATTCTTTATCATATCCTCAAACCTGAAATTTAGCTTCATATGAATTAAGATTTCTACTCCACTGTGAGAATTGAACGAAGAGCTGAAAATCTGACCCACCCATCCTCGTCTGAGCTTTAAGTGTTCTGTTTCAGTCAGATGGGTTTCCTGTAGAATAGCAATCTGAGCCTGTTCCTTTTGAAGGTAAGAGAATTTCTCTTAATTAAATGGTTGACCCCTTTAACATTTAATGAGACGATTTTAATATCACTCATAACCTACCACCAATAAATAATATGAGTAGATTGAAGAGACAACTGAAATTTGTCTTCAGAGAGGGCATGATAGGCACTGAAAAAGCAAAATATAATTTCACCAAATTTAAAAAAATAAACAAAAAAAGGACCACAAGATCTGTGGAATAACAACGTAAAGCAGCGACATAAAAAAAAAAAAAAAAATAAAAAAAAAATCTTTATAGAAACAACAAGCTGCCAACTGGCAGTCAAACAACCAGAAAAAAAAAAAAAAAAAAAAAAAAAGACAGGATATTTCTGGGCCAATGACCACTAAGAGGTGTAACGGCCATGCCCAAAAAGATGACCAGTAAAAAACATCTTTAAACAACCCACTCCCGCAATCACAACTTCGATAAAAAGACCTTCTGTCCATCCACCTCCAGGTAGCGATTGACCTTTATAGCAGACATTGTGTTGCTTGTCAGCAAAATTGTGGAGTTTAATCAGCACTGGTCTCTGTCTGTCACCCCTCTGTGGACCCATGCTTCTGTGTGCGCTGTCGAAGTGGCCAGCTCAAGCACTTTTGGTAACCATGACGCGAAGAATACAGTGGGCTGAGAACATTAGAACCCCTCTTTCAGCCCTAGAATTCTTATATTTTCTCGCCTTGACCTGTTCTCCAAATCGTCTATCTTTTCAGCCAACACCCACATTAACTTTTCCATTTCTCTTAATTCGTTTTCTATCAATGTCGCGTTGTCTTCTATGTCAGAGACTCTGTGCTCGAAATGGCACCCAAGACTTTGCTAACGCACTCCGTGACTTTGCGTGTAAGACTTTAGCAATCTTTGTTGCATTATATGCCAACAGTGACAGTTAAAAAAAATGGGTAAAAACACTTGTTTTTTTTTGCCCCAAGTTTGCATGCCTGTAACTCAAGATGTATTAAAGATATCTTAATATCCTTTTAGATTCTGGTTCTTAACGAACATTTATTTTGTTATTAACTCTGGGGTCAGCCGTCACGCCGGCGCAACCACCTCGCTTTTTTCTTATCAGTGCGAAAGAGACTCAAAATACTCTTTTTGGTCATACAGATAAGTGTTATACAGTTATGATATTTGTGGCTGCACCGGGGTCCGTCATTACTTGGTTAAAGTTACGCCACTGAGGCTAATCATGAGCGGCTCATGGCCCCAAAAAGTTACAAAAAGCTACATCAATAAATTACAACAATTTCGTGCTATGGGCACTGCCACTGATACAGGCAGCGGAAGCCTATTTTACGCTGAGCTTTACGCTCTGCTTTTCAAACATGGAAGTGTGACAAAGGCACATAGGCTATATACATTCTCTGATGTGGATAAAGGCTTATTTTGTACACGTCGCTATACAACATATGTCCTTATTAGGAGAAAATATGTCGTTTTAACGAGAAAAAATTTGTTTTAACGACATAAGATCTCGTTATTACAAGAAAATAGCTATGTCGTTATTACGACATAATTGAGTGGAAAAAATATGTAGGCCCTATGTGGCAGCAATGCGTCACCGTACCAGGTGACCTGTAAATGCAAAAAAAACTGAAATGTCCTTTTTCGAATTGCCTGAAAAACCACCTCATGCGAGCGTAAAAACTTTTTTGTGATATATAGGAGTTTTTGCGAAATTGACGCGTTTCCATTGGGCGTATTTTCAATTTGCAATTTCAATTTGCGCAATTTGAAGGGTAATGGAATGAGACACAGATGGCAGAAAGTGTATCATGTTTGTTTTCTTTATTTTACGAAGTATTGTGAGTATTCACAAATAAACAGTTTTGAATGATGTATAACACATACAGTGGGGAGAACAAGTATTTGATACACTGCCTGATTTTGCAGGTTTGCCCACTTACAAAGCATGTACAAACCCAATTCCAAAAAAGTTGGGACACTGTACAAATTGTGAATAAAAAAGGAATGCAATAATTTACAAATCTCATAAACGTATATTTTATTCACAATAGAATATAGATAACATATCAAATGTTGAAAGTGAGACATTTTGAAATGTCAAATATTGGCTCATTTTGGATTTCATGAGAGCTACACATTCCAAAAAAGTTGGGACAGGTAGCAATAAGAGGCCGGAAAAGTTAAATGTACATATAAGGAACAGCTGGAGGACCAATTTGCAACTTATTAGGTCAATTGGCAACATGATTGGGTATAAAAAGAGCCTCTCAGAGTGGCAGTGTCTCTCAGAAGTCAAGATGGGTAGAGGATCACCAATTCCCCCAATGCTGCGGTGAAAAATAGTGGATCAATATAAGAAAGGAGTTTCTCAGAGAAAAATTGCAAAGAGTTTGAAGTTATCATCATCATCTACAGTGCATAATATCATCCAAAGATTCAGAGAATCTGGAACAATCTCTGTGCGTAAGGGTCAAGGCCGGAAAACCATACTGGATGCCCGTGATCTTCGGGCCCTTAGACGGCACTGCATCACATACAGGAATGCTACTGTAATGGAAATCACAACATGGGCTCAGGAATACTTCCAGAAAACATTGTCGGTGAACACAATCCACCGTGCCATTCGCCGTTGCCGGCTAAAACTCCATAGGTCAAAAAAGAAGCCATATCTAAACATGATCCAGAAGCGCAGGCGTTTTCTCTGGGCCAAGGCTCATTTAAAATGGACTGTGGCAAAGTGGAAAACTGTTCTGTGGTCAGACGAATCAAAATTTGAAGTTCTTTTTGGAAAACTGGGACGCCATGTCATCCGGACTAAAGAGGACAAGGACAACCCAAGTTGTTATCAGCACTCAGTTCAGAAGCCTGCATCTCTGATGGTATGGGGTTGCATGAGTGCGTGTGGCATGGGCAGCTTACACATCTGGAAAGGCACCATCAATGCTGAAAGGTATATCCAAGTTCTAGAACAACATATGCTCCCATCCAGACGTCGTCTCTTTCAGGGAAGACCTTGCGTTTTCCAACATGCCAGACAATGCCAGACCACATACTGCATCAATTACAACATCATGGCTGCGTAGAAGGATCCAGGTACTGAAATGGCCAGCCTGGAGTCCAGATCTTTCACCCATAGAAAGCATTTGGCGCATCATAAAGAGGAAGATGCAGTTGACAGTTGAGCAACTAGAAGCCTGTATTAGACAAGAATGGGACAACATTCCTATTCCTAAACTTGAGCAACTTGTCTCCTCAGTCCCCAGACGTTTACAGACTGTTATAAAAAGAAGAGGGGATGCCACACAGTGGTAAACATGGCCTTGTCCCAACTTTTTTGAGATGTGTTGATGCCATGAAATTTAAAATCAACTTATTTTTCCCTTAAAATTATACATTTTCTCAGTTTAAGCATTTGATATGTCATCTATGTTGTATTCTGAATAAAATATTGAAATTTGAAACTTCCACATCATTGCATTCTGTTTTTATTCACAATTTGTACAGTGTCCCAACTTTTTTGGAATCGGGTTTGTAGAAGTCTAATTTTTATCATAGGTACTCTTCAACTGTGAGTGACGGAATCTAAAACAAAAATCCAGGAAATCACATTGTATGATTTTTAAGTAATTAATTTGCATTTTATTGCATTTATTGGAGGAACATAGTATTTGATACATCAGAAAAGCAGAACTTAATATTTGGTACAGAAACCTTTGTTTGCAATTACAGAGATCATATGTTTCCTGTAGTTCTTGACTAGGTTTGCACACACTGCAGCAGGGATTTTGGCCCACTCCTCCATACAAACCTTCTCCAGATCCTTCAGGTTTCGGGGCTGTCGCTGGGCAATACGGACTTTCAGCTCCCTCCAAAGATTTTCTATTGGGTTCAGGTCTGGAGACCTCCAGGACCTTGAGATGCTTCTTACGGAGCCACTCCTTAGCTGCCCTGGCTGTGTGTTTCAGGTCGTTGTCATGCTGGAAGACCCAGCCACAACCCATCTTCAATGCTCTTACTGAGGGAAAGGAGGTTGTTGGCCAAGATCTCACGATACATGGCCCCATCCATCCTCCCCTCAATACGGTGCAGTCGTCCTGTCCCCTTTGCAGAAAAGCATTCCCAAAGAATGATGTTTCCACCTCCATACTTCACGGTTGGGATGGTGTTCTTGGGGTTGTACTCATCCTTCTTCCTCCAAACACGGCGAGTGGAGTTTAGACCAAAAAGCTCTATTTTTGTCTCATCAGACCACATGACCTTCTCCCATTCCTCCTCTGGATCATCCAGATGGTCATTGGCAAACTTCAGACGGGCCTGGACATGCGCTGGCTTGAGCAGGGGGACCTTGCGTGCGCTGCAGGATTTTAATCCATGACGGCGTAGTGTGTTACTAATGGTTTTCTTTGAGACTGTGGTCCCAGCTCTCTTCAGGTCATTGACCAGGTCCTGCTGTGTAGTTCTGGGCTGAGATCTTGCATGGTGCCCCAGACCGAGGGAGATTGACCGTCATCTTGAACTTCTTCCATTTTCTAATAATTGCGCCAACAGTTGTTGCCTTCTCATCAAGCTGCTTGCCTATTGTCCTGTAGCCCATTCCAGCCTTGTGCAGGTCTACAATTTTATCCCTGATGTCCTTACACAGCTCTTGGCCATTGTGGAGAGGTTGGAGTCTGTTTGATTGAGTGTGTGGACAGGTGTCTTTTATACAGGTAACAGGTTCAAACAGGTGCAGTTAATACAGGTAATGAGTGGAGAACAGGAGGGCTTCTTAAAAGAAAAACTAACAGGTCTGTGAGAGCCAGAATTCTTATTGGTTGGTAGGTGATCAAATACTTATGTCATGCAATAAAATGCAAATTAATTATTTAAAAATCATACAATGTGTTGATTTGGATTTTTGTTTTAGATTCCGTCACTCTCAGTTGAAGAGTACCTATGATAAAAATGACAGACTTCTACATGCTTTGTAAGTGGGCAAACCTGCAAAATCGGCAGTGTATCAAATATTTGTTCTCCCCACTGTATAAGCAAGTCTAAAAAAGTGAGTTTTAAGAAGGGATTTAAAAACACTAAAGGATTCTGCATGTCTAATCTCATACGGAAGAGAGTTCCAGAGTTTGAGCAAGGGAAGAAAAAGCCCGGTCACCCATCGAGCATAAAGCGAGCTAAGGGAACAGTCAGAAGGCCAGAGTCAGAGGACCGGAGATCATGCCTTGTAGTGTAAACAGTTAAAAGTTCAGATGAATAATCTGGAGACCATGCAAGGCCTTATAAGCAAGCATTAAAATTTTAAAATCTATACGAAACCTGACAGGGAGCCAGTGTAGAGATTCCAAAATAGGAGTGATGCGCTCTCTAGACCTGTCAGGATGGACATTGAAATTTATTTAGGGTAGTTTCCGAGACCCCTGCAAACAAAACATTGCAATAATCAATACGAGAGAAGACAAATGTATTTATCAATTTTTCTGCCACAGAAAATGACAACATGGGGCGCAATCTTGCAATATTTCTGAGATTAAAAATCACCCCCAAGTTTTTTAATTTTGTTTGGAACTCCAAGACAGAGCCGTCTTTACGCACCTGATGGGTTGAACCAATAAGCCTCTGTCTTATCACTGTTAAGGCAAAGAAAATTGACCTCTGTCTTATCACTGTTAAGGCAAAGAAAATTGGGAGACATCCATATTTTTATCTCGGAAATGCAGTGTTCCAGAAAAGCAACAGCCGCATGGTCATCGGGTTTTGAGTGAATGTAAATCTGGGTGTCATCTGCATACAAATGAAACTTGAGTCCAAGAGTTTTAAGGAGCTGACCAAGAGGGAAAATATACATACTAAAGAGTAAAGGACTCAGAGTAGATCCCTGGGAAACACCAAATGTGACTGAGCCAATTTTGGACTTGTGTCCACCCATGGCAACAAACTGCCTACGGTCTGATAAGACAGACTTAAACCAGTTTAATGCAGTCTCCGTGATGCCAAACACAGATTCCATACGAGAGAGTAAAAGGGAATGATCGACAGTGTCAAAAGAAAAGAAAAGAAAACTGAGGTCAAGAAGAATCAAAATTGACAGGCAGCCAGAATCCGCAGAAATTAACAGATCATTAGTAACCTTCACTAATGCGGTTTCGGTGCTATGATGCTACGGTGCTAAGGGGCTCAAACTAATTGTTTAATGTATGATGAGTAACCAATTGCGATGCCACAGTTCGCTCAAGAATTTTAGCTAAGAAGGGGAGATTAGAAATGGGACAGTAATTATTGAAATTGTCCAAATCAACATTAGTCTTTTTAGGTACAGGTGTAACAGCAGCAATTTTGAAAGCTGCTGGCACCACACCAGAGCACAGCGAGTCAAACAGCACTCAATACTCAAAACAGCAGAGCTAACCGCGGCAAAGCATGCTTTAAACAAACAAGTTGGTACAGGATCAACTATGGAGGTGGCAGCCTTCATTAGTGAAACTTCTTTGCCCAAAGAGATCAAATCCACTGTGGAGAAATTAGAAAAAAATAGTGCCAGAAAAATGAGGTACTGTGAGCATAATGAGCTGGGATGGTAGAAATACCCATACAACTACGTGCCTTATCAATCTTAGAGCTAAAAAAAAAAAAATCCAGAAACCCATCACAGAGATTAGCTGCAATGGGTTTATTGGAGGAACTGTTACCTTTAAGCAGTCTGTTAATGACTTGAAACAACTGTCCGGGATTACTTTGATTAACAATTATCTGCGAGAAGTACTGGGACCTAACAGATGCAATCTCTGCCTTATATTCATTTAAGTGGTCCTTCCAAGCTTGGTGATGTACATTCAGACCAGAAAGACGCCACCTTCGCTCCAACTTACGACCAGCTGCCTTCTTAGTGTGCAGCTCATCGTTATACCATGGAGCAGAGCATTCATAGGACACAGATCGTGATTTCATTGGCGCAAACGAGTCCAAACCAAACAGGAGAACAGAATTTAATAAAGAAACTCTGATGAGTCCAGAGGGTCAGATGGAGAAAAACAACCTAAAGTGGACTCAAAGGCAGAGAAATCCAGGGCCTCAATTGATTTCCATTTCTGATAATTTATCGTACGAGCAAACGAGCCTTTTTGAAGTGGCAATTCCATATTAAAAAAGATAGCTAAATGGTCAGACAACCCTAGGTCTGCAGAGGAGGGCTGTCATGAATGAACCACTGGCAATAACTAGATCTAAAGTGTGACCCTTGTTATGAGTAGGGAAGTCCACAAGCTGTTTCAGATCAAAACAGTCCAATAAAGACAGGAAGAAGTCCTTTGTCATTATAGAGTCTTTTTTGTCAACATGGATGTTAAAGTCTCTAAGAATAAGAGTTCTCTCAAACTTAAGGCACAACATGGACAGCAAATTCAGATAAAAAGACATTGTTTGTCTTAGGAGGCCTGTAGACTGTAGCAATGACAGTAGTGACGGGTGCAGTGACACAGAACTAGACACTCAAAAGAATAAAACGGGAATAAAACAGAGGAGCGTGTAAACCCGCGTCTTGACGTACGATGTATGTAGCGTGGAGGACGCAGAATTCCGACATTACGGCAAAGTTAATATGTGCCGTTAGGTAGATAATTCCTCTTTAAATTCAGCAATTTAGAAGCAGTGTACCTTAGAGCCATGACGAGAGAATCTCCAGCGGCAGAAATCTTACTACCATCTGTGTCCTGGTCCAAACGGTAGAAGGGATGATCCCGGCAGATAAAACTCAGCGATAAAAACAATAGTCCAAATATTATAACGCAGTTCTGCATTACGCCAATGAGGGGAACTTCCAAAGCTCCAAGAGCCGCAACCGCGACTCACCGGACGCTGATAAACAGTAACACAATAAAAACCGGATAAAAATCAGAGAAAGGAGAAGCAGCCAAACTCGCCGGCGTCCCCTTTCAGCAACCGGATCTGAATAACCAGGGAACCTCCTGGTTTTTAGGAATTTTGTCAGGACACTCAATCCACGCTACAGGATTCCAAGTAGGAAAAATTTAATGAAAGGGAAAATGCCAGCACTGTATGAAGAGTGCCGCTCAAGAGTGAAAAAAATAAATAAATAAATAATAATCTCTAGATGGTGCAAACAGTGTCGTACTCACAACAGACATGGACATCAAGAGCCACAGAGGCTTACTTAACTGTCTCATGCCACATTATTGATGAGAACTGGCAAATGCAACCATATGTCCTAGAAACCAGTAGTTTTTCAGGACAACAGCACTGACAACATTTGCTCATAATTAAAGAGAGTCACCAGACAAAGTTCAGGCTGTAAATCACAGATAATGGTGCCAATATAGTTGTTGCTGTGCGCAAAGCAGGTTGGGCGGATTATCCATGTTTTGCACACACCCTAAATTTAGTAGTAAAAGACTCCATTAAGGCTCTCCCTGAACTTCTTCACATCCAGCAGAGATGCGGTGCTGTTGTAACTTTCTTTCACCACAGCACAAGAGCAGCAGAGAAGCTCAAGGAATTTCAGAAAAAAAACAGAAGTTTCCAGAACACAAACTGATACAATCAGTTGAAACAAGGTGGAACTCTGTGTTCTATATGTTGGAGAGACTATTTGAGCAGAAGGAAGCTGTTACCACAGTCCTCTATCTTCTTGGAAAGACCTCACTTGTGCTTAAGTGAGGAAGATTGGTCCACGGTCAGTTTCTCCATTGATCAGGGGTGAAAAAGGTGACAAAAACACGACATAAGAACACAGATAACAGATGCTTACCTTAATAGAGGTGGCCAATATGACCAAAATCTTATATCACAATAAACAATAATGATAGGCTATTTATCATGATATAGTTATTTTTGCTTTAAATAAAGGATTTTATGATAAATCAACATTTTTGATACCATATACATTTCACAATTCTTGTCACCAATGTCAATATCACAAAAAACTACAAACCTAAATAAACAAAACTCAAGCTCACTGAAGACAAGTAAAGAAAGTAATTACAATAGGACAAAAAAAAAAAATACAGTAGAACAAATAAATAATAAATGCTATATGCATTGTATAAATTAATCATATGTATAAAAACACTGCATAGTCTTCATTGTGTAAATGAAATATATATTTACTCTAATTAAATTTACAAAAGTGGATTAGTCAAGAGCAGTGAGAGATTTTCTCTTTTGTTGTTTGACTAATATGAATGACAAACAGCAGGAAAATTAGACACTGCTGCTTTAAGCGCTGCCCGCTATGGCTCTTATACGGTCTGTAACACTTGCCTTTTCTTTATCAATTTACTTGTTTACTTTCATTTAAGACATAAATGACTGTTTAAGAGGATACTTGCAAAGATGGACATTTTGATAAATACGTATGTACAGTGGGGAGAACAAGTATTTCATACACTGCCGATTTTGCAGGTTTGCCCACTAACAAAGCATGTAGAGGTCTGTAATTTTTATCATAGGTACACTTCAACTGTGAGAGACGGAACCTAAAACAAAAATCCAGAAAATCACACTGTATGATTTTTAAATAATTAATTTGCATTTTATTGCATGACATAAGTATTTGATCACCTACCAACCAGTAAGAATTCCGACTCTCACAGACCTGTTAGTTTTTCTTTAAGAAGCCCTCCTGTTCTCCACTCATTACCTGTATTAACTGCACCTGTTTGAACTCGTTACCTGTATAAAAGACACCGGTCCACACACTCAAAGACTCCAACCTCTCCACAATGGCCAAGACCAGAGAGCTATGTAAGGACATCAGGGATAAAATTGTAGACCTGCACAAGGCTGGGATGGGCTACAGGACAATAGGCAAGCAGCTTGGTGAGAAGGCAACAACTGTTGGCGCAATTATTAAAAATTGGAAGAAGTTCAAGATGACGGTCAATCTCCCTCGGTCTGGGGCACCATGCAAGATCTCACCTCGTGGGGCATCAATGATCATGAGGAAGGTGAGGGATCAGCCCAAAACTACACGGCAGGGCCTGGTCAATGACCTGAAGAGAGCTGGGACCACAGTCTCAAAGAAAACCATTAGTAACACACTACGCCGTCATGGATTAAAATCCTGCAGCGCACGCAAGGTCCCCCTGCTCAAGCCAGCGCATGTCCAGGCCCGTCTGAAGTTTGCCAATGACCATCTGGATGATCCAGAGGAGGAATGGAGAAGGTCATGTGGTCTGATGAGACAAAAATAGAGCTTTTTGCTCTAAACTCCACTCGCCGTGTTTGGAGGAAGAAGGATGAGTACAACCCCAAGAACACCATCCCAACCGTGAAGCATGGAGGTGGAAACATCATTCTTTGGGGATGCTTTTCTGCAAAGGGGACAGGACGACTGCACCGTATTGAGGGGAGGATGGATGGGGCCATGTATCGCGAGATCTTGGCCAACAACCTCCTTCCCTCAGTAAGAGCATTGAAGAAGGGTCATGGCTGGGTCTTCCAGCATGACAACGACCCGAAACAAACAGCCAGTGCAACTAAGGAGTGGCTCCGTAAGAAGCATCTCAAGGTCCTGGAGTGGCCTAGCCAGTCTCCAGACCTGAACCCAATAGAAAATCTTTGGAGGGAGCTGAAAGTCCATATTGCCCAGCGACAGCCCCGAAACCTGAAGGATCTGGAGAAGGTCTGTATGGAGGAGTGGGCCAAAATCCCTGCTGCAGTGTGTGCAAACCTGGTCAAGAACTACAGGAAACGTATGATCTCTGTAATTGCAAACAAAGGTTTCTGTACCAAATATTAAGTTCTGCTTTTCTGATGTATCAAATACTTATGTCATGCAATAAAATGCAAATTAATTACTTAAAAATCATACAATGTGATTTCCTGGATTTTTGTTTTAGATTCCGTCACTCACAGTTGAAGAGTACCTATGATAAAAATTACAGACTTCTACATGCTTTGTAAGTGGGCAAACCTGCAAAATCAGCAGTGTATCAAATACTTGTTCTCCCCACTGTATATTTAACCGTTCAAGGCCAATAAAGCGCCAAATATAAACTCCGTTCAAAACTCACAGGCTCTGTGAGAATCGGATGTGTCTGTGTCTATCAGACAGCGGTCAGAAACAGTCTCTCGCGCAAACGGAGAAATGAGTCGTCTTTCGCTGCTGACTGCGATTCAAAGGCATAAAATTACTTGTTTTTACACCGCAATGCTAACAAATGTATGCAAATGAAGTTTTCGTGACCACGCAGCACAGCAACCTCACGTGAATGAGTAATTTCAGAAGGCGCGTGTGTTGATATTCACCGTGACTCTTCCTGATTTGCGTCAGATATGAGTCATTGCGCGCTCATTTGACCTCTGGAGCTGTCAATCATCTTACGTGACTCAATACTGCCCTCCTGCATGACGCTGTCCTCTGTTCACTTCCTCGTCCTGTGCTCTGTGAAGAACGAACCAATTCTACATTTTTACACGTGAAATAAGACGCTAATAAACACACGATAACTATGGCATAATGTTTTTGTGTGATTTTCATGTGATTTCGGCTATTTTTATATCAATAATGGATGTTTACATTATAAATGCTAAGCAGGTGTAGCGATGAGCTCCATATAAAATGCTAAATATAACATGTTTTAACATCATATGAATGAAATCCCCATTAGATCATGAAAGGAAGGTAATTCAAACACTCAATGTTCGTTAAAAGTGAGTTTTGAGTGAAAGTGTAATTTTAATCTTTTAAATTGTGTTATGTAGCTTGATGCTAACTGTAGCTATAATGCATCTGTTGCGCCAGGAGCTAATCTATTTCACGATCTGTTTTGTTACAATAATTCACATAAGGTTCCAAGGATATGCTTTTAGTTTGTTTTCTAGAAAGACTATAGATAACGTGTGGATTATTGTAAAGTGCTGTTAATGGGCAAGCCATCATGCCAGAATAAAGGCTATAATGGCTGAATAGAAACAAAAGAATAACGATAAAAGAATAATGAAGATTAATCTGAGGTATAAAAAGTTCACTGACTGATAACAGAGCATGAATTGAGCTGTTCTCCTCGCCAGACATTAGACAAAAGACTGCAAATGGGTGTTTAACGGGCAATAACATATTGCATTAGCATCTTTATCAGCCCTCTGTAAAAACTCCTGACAAGGTCTTACAATATTCCTCGTAGAATGCATAATTTTAGAGATATCATCTTCAGATTTGAAATGAAGCATGACCACACATGTGGCTTCACTCTAGTTGTGGTTATAAGTTGTTATACTACATTCACATAATATTTTTATACATTTAAATTTAAAAAAAAAAGTTTTTATGTTTGAGCCTATATATCTCCATATTAATAACAGTGAGTAATTCTGAGTCTTCAGCTGTAAACTCAAGTGTTGGCTTTCTAAATATATGTTGGTTATGTGTCTATTCAGAATGACTTATGAGCAGCAGCCCTTTTATTTTGGGTATGTCAAAATGCCCCACTTGCCAAAATGGGGAGGTGACAGGCAAGGGGTTAAAAGTGATTCCCCTGGTGTCACTACCTCTGAGATCAACTGCATCTTATGAGTGCCAAGGTAGCAAGCTAGCTGCTGAGCTGTCAGCACAATGCCAACGTCATTTCAGAGGTATCGAAACCTTTTATGGTCCTGCTGTCAAGTACCTACCTGGATTCAAGATTTAAAAACCTTGGGTTCCGTGACATGGCAAATGTTGAATCTCTGAAATGACGACTCACTGAAATTCAGTTAATGAACCAGACCTCAGCCTCTTTAATGTCAACTCCTCAATCAAGCTCATGCTCAGCCACCAGCTCTGCCTCAGCAATGGCTACTGCAAGTAGCTCCCCTGCAGAGGCAGCTGCTTGCCCACCTGTAGCAAAAGGTGGGATATGGACAGAGTTTGACTCCCAAGTCCTTGCATCCCAGCAGCATTGCACGACTGGCAAGGATGCCTTCATTGAAATGTGCTGGCACTCAGAAGAGAAGCCTATTCCACGGGATCAAAACCCACTACTTTGGTGGAAAATGAATGAGTCAAATCAAATCACCTTTATTTATATAGCGCTTTTTACAATGGCAATTGTTTCAAAGCAGCTTCACAGTGGTAACAGGGAAATAATGCAACGGAATTTGCCAGAACCGGGCTAATATGGTCATACTTCCTGGTTCTAGTAAGAACTCAGCTGCTGCGTTTTGGACAAGCTGCAGTTTATTTATTAAGCGAGCAGGGCAACCACCCAGTAGAGCATTACAATAATCTAGCCTTGAGGTCATGAACGCATGAACTAACTGTTCAGCATTTTGCATTGAAAGCATGTGCCGTAATTTAGATATATTTTTAAGATGGTAGAATGCAGTTTTACAGATGCTAGAAACGTGGCTTTCAAATGAGAGATTGGTATCAAAGAGCACACCCAGGTTCCTAACTGACGACGAGGACTTGACAGAGCAGCCATCGAGTGTTAGACAGTATTCTAGGTTACTACTTGTGGAGGTTTGTCCAATGATTAAAAATTCAGTTTTTTCTGAATTAAGTTGCAGGAGATTACTAGTCATCCAATTTTTTATATCAGCTATGCATTGTTAATCTTGTGAATTGGTAAATTTCGTCAGGGCGTGAAGAAATATAGAGCTGAGTATCGTCAGCATAACAATGAAAATTAACGCCATGCTTCCTAATAATATCTCCCCGTGGTAGCATGTACAGGGTGAAAAGCAACGGTCCTAGCACTGAGCCCTGCGGTACTCCATACTGAACTTGTGATCGGTGTGACATCTCTTCATTTACTGCTACAAACTGATAACGGTCAGATAAGTATGATTTAAACCATGCCAATGAAATTCCACTAATGCCAACATAATTTTCGAGTCTATTCAAAAGAATGTTGTGGTCGATAGTATCGAATGCAGCGCTAAGATTGAGTAACACTAACAGAGAGATACAACCATGATCGGATGATAAGAGTAAATCATTTGTAACTCTTATGAGAGCAGTCTCAGTACTATGATACGGTCTAAATCCTGACTGGAAATCCTCACAGATACCATTTCTTTCTAAAAAGGAGCATAATTGTGAGGACACTGCCTTTTCTAGTATTTTTGACAGAAAGGGTAGATTTGAGATTGGCCTGTAATTGACTAATTTTGTAGGATCAAGTTGCGGTTTTTTAATAAGTGGTTTAATAATAGCCAACTTAAAAGTGTTCGGTACATATCCTAATGTCAAGGATGAATTAATGATATTAAGAAGAGGATCTATGACCTCTGGAAGCATCTCTTTTAGTAGTTTAGTCGGTATGGGGTCGAGCATACATGTTGTTGATTTTGATGATTTAACGAGTTTAGCCAATTCTTCTTCTCCTATAGCAGTGAATGAATGTAATTTTTCCTCAGTGACACTACAATGCACTGTCTGATGTGATACTGTAGTAGACAATCTTACAAGTAAAGAAGTTCATAAAGTCATTACTGCTGTGCTGTTTACAAACATCAGAAGGTGAAGCTTTATCTTTGGTTAATTTAGCCACTGTATCGAATAAATACCTAGGGTTGTGTTTGTTTTCTTCTAAGAGAGTCGAGAAATAAGCAGATCTAGCAGTTTTTAGGGCCTTTCTGTATGCAATCATGCTCTCTTTCCACGAAATGCGAAAAACTTCTAGTTTTGTTTTCTTCCAGCTGCGCTCCATTTTTCTGGCTGCTGTTTTAAGGGCCCGGGTGTGCTCGTTGTACCACGGCGTTGGACTATTTTCTTTAATCTTCTTTAAGCGCCGGGGAGCAACTGTGTCTAAAGTGCTGGAAAAGAGAGAGTCAATAGTTTCTGTTGCAACATCGAGTTCCTCTAGGCTATCTGGGATGCTGAGGAGATGAAACTGATGAGGAAGATTATTTACAAAGAAATCTTTAGTCGCAGCAGTGATAGTCCTGCCATATTTGAAGCGAGGGGATGGCTTTGCAGCCTTTGCTAAAATTAAGTGTACATGATACTAGGTAATGATCTGAGATGTCATCGCTCTGCTGCAGAATTTCAATGGTATCAACATTTATTCCATGTGACAGTATTAGGTCTAACGTATAATTATGGCGATGAGTGGGTCCTGACACGTGTTGCCTAACTCCAATAGAGTTTAGAATGTCTCTAAATGCCAATCCCAATGAGTCTTTTTCATTGTCTACATGGATATTAAAAATCACCAACAATTAGGACTTTATCTGCAGCCAGTACTAACTCTACCAGAGAATTTGCTGATTTTCTATCAGAGTCTGTATGGTGCCCTGGAGGCCTGTATACAGTAGCCAGCACAAATGTCAAACGGGATTTATCAATTTCACTACATCTCGTTACATAAAGCACCAAAACTTCAAAGGAATTATATTTGAAACTAGACTTCTGAGTAATACCGAAGATGTTATTATAAATTACAGCAACACCTCCCCCTTTACCTTTAAGACGCGGCTCGTGTTTATAACAATAATCTTGGGGGGTGGACTCATTTAAAGTAACGTAATCGTCAGGTTTTAGCCAGGTTTCTGTCAAACACAGCACATCTAGGTTATGATCTGTAATCATATAATTAACAATAAGCGCTTTTGAGGAAAGGGATCGAATATTCAGCAGCCCGAGCTTTATCATTTGATCATCTGTATTATATCTGTTGTTTATTTGTTGGACATCAATTACATTTTTACCGTTGATTGGTTTTGATGGTTTTTTTGTATTTACTAATTCGTGGAACAGACAGTCTCTATGTGATAATATCTAGGTGAAAGAGTCTCTATGTGCTGGGATTTATCTGACTTCTGTGACGTGAGACAGCTAGCAGGTGGTCTGCTTCCTGACCTGGGCCCCAGTTAGTCAAGGTTTAGCTCTAAGACTATGTGCCAAATTACTAGAGAGAAGAGCGGCACCATCCCAGGAAGAATGGATGCCATCTTTTTTCAACAGGTCAGGTCTGCCCCAAAAGCTTTTCCAATTGTCTATGAACCCTATGTTATTTTGCGGACACCACTTAGACAACCAGCCATTGAGTGATGATAGTCTGCTAAGTATCTCATCACTCCTTTTAACGGGGAGGGGACCAGAGCAAAAAACGTCATCTGCCATCGTACTTGCGAGTTTAAACACCTCTTTAAATGTTAATTTTGGTGATCTCCGACTGGCGAAGTCGAACATCATTTGTGCCGACGTGAATAATAATCTTAGAGAATTTACGGTTAGCATTAGCCAGCACTTTTAAATTTGCTTTGATGTCAGGCGCTCTGGCTCCCGGTAAACATGTGACTATGGAAAAAACATGTGACAGATTTATCATGATGCATTCACCTGATAAATCATGACACACTTCATCTACAGGAAAAGTAAATGTAAGTTCAAGTGTAGGGCTCGAAATTTACTTTACTTGGTAGCACAGCAAAAATGTAGGACCACCAACTGAAAATTAAGGGAGCACCACAACTACAATTTATATGTATTAAAAGATTTCTTTTATTTAAAAACGCGTATTGTAGAGAAATGAAAACCATCTTAAAATGATGCGCCCATCCAATTTTTTTTTTTTTTACAAGCAAATTGGCCAATTCCGGTACCAGCTGCTGATTTTTTTTTCTTTAAGCAAATTTATTTGTTGTTTATTTGCTCTATAACATATGGATATTGAAGCTCGTTTCAGTCACGGAATAAACAATTTAAAAGATAATTGCGACTTTTTCATCTCACAATTCTGACTTTTTTTACTCGCAATTGTGATTTTACATCTTGCAATTCTGAGAAAAAAGTCAGAATTGCGAGATGTAAACTTGCAATTGTGAGGAAAAAAAGTCAGAATTGTGAGAAGTCGCAATTACCAATTTTTATTCTGTGGCGGAAACAAGCTTCCATAATATGAGGCCAAACTGGCCTTAAAAAATAAAAAAAAACAACAATTGTAGCCATTTGAAATTAGAGGCAACCACTGCATTAATCACTAGCCTATCGAAACAAATATGCTACACACGTTTAATTTAATTTTTAATTTAAATTAGATTGTATTATTTCAAGAATTAGAGCAAATACAGAATGGGCTGACTTTAGCTTTCTGAAATTATGTTACATAAGTCATACCTGAACAAATCAAAAACAGACACTAAACAGACACATTTCTTTAGGTACCACTGTAAACAAAGTATCTGCGCTTATAAACACTATATACGAAGGTAAGAGGAAAAGAAAATGCCATCGGAACTATTCTTAAGATAATCAGTTTACGTCAGAGATACATTCATATAAACGCCCTGCCCAATTTAATATTTATATTTTTCTTCCTATATTTTGAGCATCGCAAGCAGTGATCTTGCTGTGCTGTATTCGCTCTGCTGCACGTCTGCACTGTCCTCTTTGCGTCGGTCTTCAGCGCGTTCCGTCTCTGGCCTGTGTTAACGTTGTTAACAGACTTAATTTTTATTTTTTTCACACAAATGACATTTTGGGAAATGATTGCAATGGAGTGTGTGTGCATGTCTGGAATAGAGATCAGCCAAAATTAAATTAAAAACCAATTTATGGCCGGTCGACCGGTGCATCTCTATAAATCTCAACCAAAATGGTCGCAATTTCGAGTCTTGCATGCTTTTAAAAGTAAAACGTATCGGTATCGGCGATACTGGCCCTTAGGGATGCGGTTCTCTGTACGAATTTCGGTACCACAGCAAAATTTTTTATTTTATTTTATTTTATTTAACTATTTGAAAAAAAAAAAAAAAAAAGTAATTAAATTCAATGAATTTATTATTTATGATGATAATCATTATAAGTAAATACTACAAATAAACATTTAAAGGCTGTTAAACATGCTGTTTAAAAGTAAACTGTTTATAAAAAAGATCAAGTGAAAAATAAGCAACCATCTAGGCATAGTTATTATTAGTAGTAGTATTATTATTACATATGGACGTAGCTAAATCTACTGTACAACAGTAGCCTAATGTTTGTCAATTTCTTCAAGTTAAAACGAACTTATTTTGACGGGTTGCCGTGAAGACCTTTGAGTGTCTGTGTTCATGATATGACAGTTCTCTCAAATGGAACGTTGTAAATGCTCATGAAGTGACGCTTACATAAACACAGAAGCAACTGAACGCAGCTGCGGGTACCAAATATACTCTGTACTACAGAAATGCTGGTATCGTCACATTTTTAAAATTTCAGTACCGACTTGGTACCGAAGTACCGGTACTTGTGACATCCCTACTGGCCCTGTATTTACTTGGTATCGGATCGATACCAAATTGTACAGTATCGCCCACCTCTAGTGTTTGCCACTTCCTTAGATGCAGAAAAGGCGTTTGACCGCATAGAATGGGGGTACATGTTTGAAGTACTGGGCAAATTTAATTTATGTACAGTCTTTGTTAATTGGATTCAGACCCTTTATTATTCACCTACTGCTTGTGTGATTACCAATGGCTTTCGCTCCTTGCCTTTCCCCATTGGGATAAGGGACAAGGCCTTAATTCTGGAACCCCTTGCAGACACTATTAGAACTCACATTGATATCCATGGTGTTGAGATTGGCCAGTCAGTTCATAAAATTGCGCTATATGCGGACGATATACGCGTTAGCATTTCGCTAGCCTGTTAGCCTGCCATCCGGGTCTCCTGTTTCTCTCTTGCGCGCCTATTTGAGTCCATCAAACAACTGTGGTGAGTTGGATTAGTCAACAAACACGGTAAGCCATGTCATCTTCTCCTGTTATTGTCACTTGCACTGCCTGTTACATGATTAGCATAGCCTTCTCTGTTGGCAAAGAGGACTTCATATGTGATAAATGCAGGGAGATAGTCAGGCTGACAGAGAAGATTTCAGAATTAGAGACACGCATCCAGACTTTATCTGAGAATAGTGAGAATGTAACAGCTTTACACACTGATTTGGATGCGACTATCTTAGTGAACTCTGTACATTGTTCGGTTCCGGCTGTAGAGCCCGTGCAGCAGGGCAACTGGGTGACTGAGACGTCACAGAAGTCAGATAAATCCCAGCACATAGAGACTCTTTCACCTAGATATTATCACATAGAGACTGTGTCTGTTCCCAGAATTAGTAAATACAAAAAAACTCTTGAACCCACTTAAGGGAAAAAATTTAATTGATGTTTAACAAATAAAAAACAGATATAATACAGATTATCAAATGACAAAGCTCGGGTTGATGAATATCCCTTTGCTCAAAAGCGCTTATTGTTAATGATATGATTACAGATCATAACCTAGATGTGCTGTGTTTGACAGAAATCTGGCTAAAACCTGACGATTACATTACTTTAAATGGAGTCCACTCCTCAAGATTATGGTTATAAACACGAGCCGCATCTTAAAGGCAAAGGGGGAGGGGTTGCTGTAATTTATAATAATATCTTCAGTATTACTCAAGTCTAGTTTCAAATATAATTCCTTTGAAGTTTTGGTGCTTTACGTAACGTTATGTAGTATAAATGATAAATCTCGTTTGACATTTGTGCTGGCTACTATATACAGGCCACCAGGGCACCATACAGACTTTACCAAAGAATTTGCTGATTTCCTGTCAGAGTTAGTACTGGCTACATATAAAGTCCTAATTGTTGGTGATTTTAATATCCATGTAGATAATGAAAAAGACGCATTGGGATTGGCATTTAGAGACATTCTAAACTCTATTGGAGTTAGGCAACACGTGACAGGACCCACTCGTTACATCATAAGAAGAATTGCATCTACGCTAATGTTAGTCTCTGTTTATCCCGAGGTTTACTGCAGTCAGCCGGATCCAGGCCGTATCCAGATGGTGGACCTGAGCCTAGACATGACCAACGCATCCCTGAAATGTCTGCAGAGATCGTGTCAATTAAACTCCACCCTGTAAATGCCGAATCGACACGACATCCTCATTAAACCCGTCTCCAGCGTGACGACTCCAATCTTTCGAATAATCCTACGAATATCTATTGATCTAATATGACTTCTGACCTGTAATGTTGCCAGAATCATAAATCATACACTATTTGTTCGTCGGCCAGAGGAGAACTGGCAGCCCGACTGAGCCTGGTTTCTCCCAAGGTTTTTTTTTCTCCGTTCTGGCCACTGAAGGAGTTTTGGTTCCTTTCCACTGTCGCCTTTGTCTTTTGGCTTGCTCAGTTGGGGACACTAAAATTTCAACTATATAACTGATCTGCCCGCATTGACACTATGATAATTGAAATTAGCTGGATGACATCACCGTTTTCTCCAGAGCGGCTGTACAGCTGAATCAAATTCTGTTGCATTATTTTCCTGTTAACACTGTGAAGCTGCTTTGATACAATAGGCATTGTAAAAAGCGCTATATAAATAAAGGTGACTTAATTATTTTAGCTCAATATCAAGATATACGATAAATGATAAATCAGAAGTCATGCCCCTAGGGGGAGATATCTCTACTAGCTCTCTGTCAAATTGTCCTTTTAAATGGTCTAGAACAGGCCTCACATATCTTGGAATTCGTCTTTCACCTGATCTATCAGAGCTTTGGAAACTTCAAACTTAACCCCTCTTATTAAAAGTATAAAAGATGATTTGGACCGTTGGTTTAACCTCCCTATATCTTGGATGGGAAGAATTAATCTCAATAAAATGAACATCCTTCCCAGAATATTATATATCTAATGCGAGTGTTACCACTTTGGTTTTCCATAAAGAATATTTTAGATATGGAAAGAAGTTTTTCAAATTTAATTTGGCAAGGGAAGAAACCTAGAGTAAGAATGAAGATCTTACAATTGCCGGTAGATAGGGGTGGGCAGGCAGCACCTAACTTTAACTTTAAAAGGTTTTACAATTGGGCTTGCCATACCTGTACAATTTGGAATTGGCTGCAGTTTCATTTAGAATCCTTGCCCTGTGTGGATGAGTGGGCTGTGATGCCATACTCGTTGCTAAGTCTGCTTACAAGCAGTAAGGGTCTTAGGCCTTTGCCTGAAATTAAAAATAATCCTATCCTTTTCAACACGGTTCAAGTTTGGCAGGATATTATGACATTTACAGGGAGAAGGGGCTTTTTGTCAGGCGTGACTCCATTAATTGGCAATAGAGATTTTCTCCATGGCATTCAAAAATCTCTGTTTCATAGATGGCATGGAAAGGGGATACGAGTGGTTGGGGATTTATACCTAGATAACACCTTAATGACAGGTTTCAATTCGATCTTGAAAGTGATAGTTTTTGGGGATAACTCCAGATTCTGCATTTTAAATCACCTTAGGTAACCTCAAGCCTCCTGGGGACATGCCAGTATATGGCGATATTGATCTTTTTTTGTTGAAATTGACTGATATGCAACCCCTTATTGAAAAAGTTTACTTCTTTATTTTTTAATGTAACATTTGATAAGGACCCTAGGTTTTTCTTACTTGGTCTGCCAGCAAAAAGCATTGCTTTATCTGCTTCTACTCTGTGGTTTCTACTCTGTGATAAGCTTCTGTTACTCGCTAGAAAATGCATTCCAATTGAGTGGATTCACACTAGACCCCTTCACTCTCACTCTGGTATCGAGAGATCTTCAGAACTTTGCCTATGGAGAGACTAACCGCGGTGGTGAGGGGAAATAGTACCATGTTTGAACGGACATGGGGGCCAGTTATAGAGTATCTACCAACCAAGAGATCACATTTAACGGAAGATTTATATTCTAATAAACATTTCTTTTCACTGAATATTTGGTTTACCTATACTGTTTGAGGCAGAGCTGATTGAGGGGCAAGCAGTTGCATGAAGAGGAACATGTTAGGCTGAAACAGTTTTTGGTTTTTTGCCGTTTATGGTTACCTTAAAAGTGAATCGCAGTCTACTGAACCTCTGTAGAGGTAAAGTTTGGCTCAGGGTTGTTTGATTTAATATTATTATTATTTATTTTTTTCATGATTATTGTTATTGGACTTTATTTTTAATTTTGGTATATATCATATTTGGTATGTATTATTGTGTTTCTGTTTAAGTGAAAATAATAATTTAAAAAAAAGAAAAAAAAAAGATCAAACACTGATCCTGACACTGAGAGGCTGACATAACATAAAACTTGCTTGGGAGTCTTTCATTACTACAGTCAAAGGAAACATGGTCACAGACATGACACCTCCTCCTGATTCTGAAGGAAGTAGAAGGAAGTAGACAGATAGCCAGGAAGCAAAGCCATAAAAAAAAAAAAAAGCCATGGCTAGTTGAGATGACCCCTCATAAATAAAACCATAAATCTAACCATAAAACAGCCATTGACACCAAATTACCAGACAATCTGGTGACAGTGAGTTATACATCTGACCATAAACAGTCATTGACAGCAGCTGGCCTGCCAATATGAGTGACAAGTGATTATAAATTAAACTCATAAATTAGGTAATAAATTATCATTTTGAGACATGGTATAGACTACAACTACTCTGGTGTTCTTCCATGGCCTGTATCTGATTCTTTGCAACCTCAGCTGCCCTGCATATTTCAATGGCTTTGTCTAACATAAAGCCAGTTTCCCTCAGAAGCCACTCTTTCATCCTAAGATCTGGTACACTGAATTTTTTTTTGTCTCTGATTATATCATTTTCAGTCACTCCAAATTCACAGTGTTTACACTTCTGGCACATTTGTGTTACAAATCTGTCAAGTCCAACTGATTCTGACATGCTATGCATCCAGAATTAATGGCACTCAAAAACAAAATTTTTCTTGGGGTACAACACTCTGTGAATGCATGAATAATCTCGGTCATTGCTGGATATTCTCCATCTGCAAATGTTACTTTGACATTCTCCTCTTTGTCATCCGACTGATGTTTACTACAGATTTAACAGTAAAATATTTAGAATTTAAACAGTTTATCTTCCATCTCAAATTATATATCTGAAACCTTTGTAGTGTGATAAAGGTTTATTCAAATACATATACACAAAGACTCCCTTTTTATCCTACAATCCATAAATCTTATTCTTTTGTGGTTTGAGCATCTTTTAGGAGTTTTTTTTTCTTTCAGTTTTTATTTCAAGGCTTTCATTTGATTTTCCACGAGTTAAACCTGACAGTTGTTACAGGCTACATTACTAACCTGGCAATCATGAACAATCGTGACGACCGTAGTGGATTCACCCACGGCTCCCATACATGCCATCAGAGCATATTCCATGTCCGCAAAGCCTTCACCTTTTCCAATTCTGTAGCCTAATGGCATTGCGTATTGTCAGTTTGTTGTATTATGAGAAGAAAATACAAGATACTCAAGTCATCCTAGGTGCAGAGTTTTACCTTTTTCAGATACAGCCACAGATCCAACTACGACAAAATCAACTTGAACTTGGTCATCTAAGCCAATCGGGACACTGAAATCTTTAATACCCTTTAGCAAAGAATTTTTCAATTGAAACATGTGAGGGAGGGCAACAATGCAACAATACATAACTTCAGAATATGTATGTCACCTGAGAAGTAGAGCAAACATGCAGTTCTTGTTTGGTTGCACCTTTTGGTGGAATGATCCTGTTAAATAATCCAGTTCTTAGCCGAGGTGTTGGAACAAGCAATGTTTTTCTTGCCTTTTTCAAAAACAAAATGGGACATGAATTATGTCATTAAATTCAATGTGTTAAATGATAATATTTACAACCCAGAATACCACACAGGTTGATAATGGTACCAGAAATCTAAATAATATACCTGCAGAGCAGCTAGTCGAACCCCCTCCAGTGGTTTATCAGGACCCACCTTGACTACAGCAGATTTGGTGAAGACCTCTAAGAGTGACACCTTACCACATGCCTCCAGTGCGCCCTGAAAATGGGGTTAGGACTGGATTAGATTTCACTACAGTGGAACTTACTTCTAAAATAAAATGAAGCATGTGTGTTCCTGAGGTCTGTCTGAATTCACTTTGATCACTGGATCTAACATTACAGGCATGAGCTGCTTCCTGAACAAATAGTCCACAGAATCCTTATATTATAGAGAGGTTTACTATTTATTGATGTTGTTGCTCTATTTTGTGTTTCATAACATTTTTGCTGAAAAGCCAAAAAAATAGGCTACAGTATATCTAAAAATGGTGTAGAGGGTGCCTTTTTTAATTTTAGAAAGCATTTTGTACTTCAAATCGGAGTCAATAAACAGTAGGTCCTAATAGTGTTAATTTTGTCAGTTATAGTTTAATTTAGAATTAGTTGTTTGTCAAATGTGCTCATTAGTTATCATATTTAGCCAACCTTGTCCTGTTTTTGTTTAGTCAAGTTGTAGTTCACTAAATGTAAGTGCATTTATTCAGCGACCACAATCAGAAACAATAGTCGAAATCCATGTTTGGATTTATTACAATTCATCACTAAGAAGGTTTGATCACAGATTTAGTTGCAGCAAACCTTTTTCAAAAGTAATTAAAAGTACCCCCCTCACAATATTTATCAACAATATTGTGCTCAATAAAATGCATTTAAATTATAATTAATATGCAAAACAGTAACGAATATGAATGCCGTTAAATAGTTTGGCAAGTCATTGTACGTCACGTAACGTTGCCGTAAAGCATTACGGCTGTTTCACAATGCAAGCATGAGCTTCGCGTCAGCATAACTACACCATCACTGCAGCTGCGCGAGAGTATTCACACTGGAAGCGTCACAGCAGCAGCTCCAAAGCTACATATAAGTGGGCATTTCTTTACAAAGACAACATTTCTTTTTAGAAGTTGGTCATTTATAAACTTAATAGTCTTGACAGTTTGTTAACATGGGGTGTGTACAACACACAAAAATCAAGAAAACAGCTTTCATCATGTCGTTTCAGTCATACTTCGATATGTTTACAAGACAGCAAATTGGCAAGACCGCAAACTGCAGGTAAAAAAAAAAAAAAAACCTGCACACTCGGGTTTGATTTGGGTAGTGCTAGACCATATATATATATATATATATATATATATATATATATATATATATATATATATATATATATATATATATATATATATATATATATAAACTAAAATACATTTTATATATCATATTTTCTGACTGTTTAGTTTAATAACACGCCATACTTTCACCCAAACTGAATAAAAAACAAGTTTAAATGGGTAAATCTTCTAAAAAATTGATTCTTCATTTTCTTTTCTGAAATACTCAACTTCTTGCTAAAACACACTAGACATGCTTATTCTGTGCATTTTGAGCACTTTTTGTGTAAAATCATACTTTTGATGTTTGGATGTCACGATACCAAAATTCTAGTAGTCGGTACCAATACCATAAAAAAATGTATGGTTCTCGGTACCAATTTTGGTACCACAGCTAATTTTATTACAATTTTATTTAACCATTTAAAAAAAAAAAAAAAAAAAATTCCAATAAAATTTAGAGTTTATTATTTATGATGATAATCATAAGTAAATACATGTAAACATTTAAAGGCGACATGCTGTTTTAAAAGTAAACAGTTTATAAAAAAAGATCAAGTGAAAAATAGGCAACCCTCTATGCACACCTAATAATAATAATAATAATAATAATAATAATAATAATAATAATAACAACAACAACAACAACAACAACTATTAAAGCTGCAAGCAGCGATGAAAGGGCCATCGCACACAGGAGCACCGCCACCCGGTGGCCTCAGGAAAACAGCGAATAGTGGGCGACATGCATTTAAGCCGATAAATATAAGAGAAATATTGCAAAGTCACTACAATGTGCCACATTTCCTGCTGCCAGCAGGTGGCGCTTTGACTGTAACCAAATATTGGCATGTAGACGTCTTCAGGCCAGGACTATTATCAAACATGTGAAGTTTGGGGCAGAGCGGACATTGTATGCCTGAGTTACAACAACTTCCTGTTTCATGGCGAAACATCGAAATTTGTCAGGCTGCCATGGACACGCCCTCCAGGGAAAACTTAATCTTCACAATTTAACATCACAAAGGTCTTTAGATTAGACTGTGCAAATATGATGTTGATCTGGTTAAATCACTAGGAGGAGTTCGTTAAAGTACAGCGTCTGGAAATGGCAAAATTTGCAACAATTTTGCAAAGAAAATTCAAAATATCTCACTTCCTGTTGGTTTTCAGATTTCATACCAGGAGACTTTTTTGTAGGTATTGGGCTGTTACATGTGTCTACCGAATTTCATACCTGTACGTGAAACGTAGTGGGAGGGGCACTTCGTTGAAATTTTGTAGGTGGCGCTATCGAGCCATTTTGCCACGCCAAATTCTGAATCCTATAACAGATGTAAATTTTCGCCACTTCTGACGCGTGTGCAAAGTTTCGTGAGTTTGACCGTGTTTAGGCCCCCAAAAAAGCGATTATTTGGGAGAATAATAATAATAATAATAATAATAATAATAATAATAATAATAATTAAAGCTGCGAGCAGCGATGACGGACCCAAGCCGGCTTCAGGGCAACTGTGCACGACAGGCAATATGCATTTAAACAGGAGAATGTTTTAAAATCGCTCGAATATGCCACATTTACCGCAGGAGCTGGTGCCACTATGACCACAAGCCACACCCATGATGTCATTTAAATATAGATGATTTTTAATGTCATAGGATATAATAGGTCACTTTCAAATATGTGCAAAGTTATCTTTTGCAGCTCAAAATGTTGTAAGTCCAGAAGGCCAGTATTTAATTCAAGGTATTTGTATAGGTTTTTTTTTTTAACTTATTTTTCACACTAAAGTTATAGTTATTTGTGATAGCCTATGATATGAAAGGGTTAAATTATCACCATCAAGAGAGAAAGTGACACACACACACACAGAGTGAGAGAGATTTAATTTAAATCAAAACAATGATTTTACAAGATATGAGTAAAATTTCTGTTTCCCTTTTTGTCCTTATCTGATCCCTCGCCATAGCAGCACCGTTTGAGATATCCTATAATCGTTTCGCAATATAGCATGTTCAATGTCTTTGTTCCATGTTGACCGAGTTTGGTGTCGAGCCTGTTTATTCAAAAATTCCACATTCAAACCAAAATATCTGACTTCCTGTTGGTCGGAGGTAATGACTGTAAAATATATTATATATATATATATCACACATATATACACACACACACAAAGTTTGGTGACTGTAGGTAAAACTAATCTGTAAAAGCGTTCTCAAGGACATATCCAACCTGGTTCATAAATAAGGCTATACTCCCACCTTCTGGTTATTCTATGTATCACATTGGCTCTCATTTTTTTGTCCTCAAACAAAAAGCATTAATCTGCTTATTTTTTAATTACACATACTTCATTGTTTGAAAAAAGAAACTCAAATGTGTTTTTTTTCTATTGTTAGTATTATTTTATAAATTATGAAATAAAATTATTTTAATTCAGAGTTTAATTCAGAGAATATTTTTTAGTGTCAAGAATTAATCTCCAAATACAAAATGTTAAAGAAAATCAATATACTGATCTAAAATATAGTACATTCATTTTAAAATTCATTCATGGTCAATAACACACACACACAAAAATATTTTAAATAAATAAATATATTGATCTGGAAAATAGTACATTCATTTTAAATTCATCCAGGTTGAATTACTGAACATACAATCTTAATTTAATTTAAATCAAACAATGATTTTACAACATTCTGCATTTTTAAATTAATAAAACATTGTTTAGTATGTTTTTAAAGCTATTTGGTTTACGGGGACACAGGAACTGTCCTCATAAACCACGTTTATGTTGTAATACCAGTGTAATACCCATGTCATTATACAAATTTGTGTCCTCATAAATCATATAAACAAGCACACACACACACACACACACACACACACACACACACAGAGGCAGTGAGAGCTAGAGAGACAGGTTTTATTTAAAAAATAAAACAATACTGCCCCCTATTGGGGATTGAAGGGGAGGGCAGACAGACAGACAGAGAGAGATTCAGGTTAAATATATTAAATAAAATAAATATATTGATCTGAAAAATAGTACATTAATTTTAAACTCATCCAGGTTCAATTACCGAACATACATTCTTAATTTAATTTAAATCAAACAATGATTTTACAAGATATGAGACAGTTTCTGTTTCCCTTTTTTGTCCTTATTTAATTCCTCGCCATGGCAACACCGTTTGAGATATCCTATAATCATTCCCAATATAGCATCTTCAGTGTCTTTGTTTCATGTTGACCGAGTTTGGTGTTGATTCCATGCATCTCCTACGAGAAGTTTATAAAAACTCAGAGCCTGATTATTCAAAACTTCCACGTTCAAACCAAAATATCTTTGGCCGTATCTACTGGATGGCATCTCTGATGTGTGTGTTGAGTTTCATGCAATTTGAAGCATTCTAAGAGTCTCAAAAGCATCGAAAAAGATTATTAAACTTTGACATGTTGCCATGGCAACAGTATTTAACATATCAAGAAGTGCTTACCAGGTTTACATCTGCTGTTTTGACATCATACTGATGAAGTTTGAAGCAAATTGGGTAAAAATAAGATGGTGATTTCAAAGCATTTTTGAAAGTGACACATCCTGCCGCCAGTTGGTGGCGCTATAACTTTGACTCACAATAGTCACATCCATGTGATCGGCCTCTTACAACGAACACAAAGCTGAAGTTTCATCAAAATTAATTAATGTAATGTACGCAGAAGTTATAACACACTTCCTGTTTCCCTTTTCTCGCCATAAATTAATTTCCTTGCCACAGCCAAACCGTTCGAGATATCAAAAATCTGCTCGCAATTTAGCATCCTCCATGTCTTGACTTCATGCTGACCGAGTTTGGCACTGATCGGAATAATGGCCTAGGAGGAGTATATCAAATTCCAGAGCATGCGTTTTCAAACAACCCATAATTGCTGACTTCCTGTTGGGCTGACGTACAACTATGAGCACGAAAGTTGTTCGGCCCGATGAGCTCTATATGTGTACCGAGTTTCATACTAATACATGCAAGCGTTTTTGATTTATGGACCAAGTTTCAGATCGCATTCAAGGGGGCGCAGTCGAGCCCCCCTGCCACACCCAGGTACCATCTTCATCCCGGCCGTAATGGCCGCGCATTCCGACACGTGTGCAAAGTTTCAAGAGTTTGAGCACGTTAAGGCGCCCAAAAGTGCCAAAAACCTTGAAAGAAAAATATTATTATTATTATTATTATTATTAATAATAATAATATTATTATTAATAATAATAATAATAATAATAATAATAAAAAACAGAGCAATTCCAATAGGGTCCTCACACCATCAGTGCTTGGGCCCTAATAATAATAATAATAATAATAATAATTAAAGCTGCAAGCAGCATTTATCGGGGTTCAAGCATTTAAGGTTATTTAAAAGGCACACATGCATAAAAAGTTATTAAGGTTTATTTAGCAAGCATGTAACAAATTAAGTCATATAACGACTCCACCATTTCAAAGACTGTTATAGGCTTTTGTGTGCAGTTATATGATAGACTAGATAAAAAAAAGTTTGTTGAGACAAACTTTAAGTTGGCTTGAGAAAAGCCGGACCAGAAAGTTTGAAAAAGTATTAAAAGCTTAAAGTTTGAAGATTTTCGGTTTGAAGTAGTTTGAAGTTTGACGGCTTTGAAGTCAATACAGTCTCTCAGAAGATAGATAGGTAAGATGCTAACACAAATAGCATGATGCTAGCATGATGGTAACACAATTAGCATGTTTGATATCATCATGCTAACACACTTAGCATGTTGCTAGTACGATGCTAACACGATTAACATGTTGTTAGTATGATTAACATTTTGCTAACATGATGTTAACACGATTTACCACGTTGCTAGCATGGTTTACCATGTTCTAGTATGATTTACCACAATCTAGTATGATTTATCATGATTCTAGCATTATTTACCATAGTTTACCATGATTTACCACATTCTAGCATGATTTACCATGATTCTAGCATGATTTACCATAGTTTACCAGGATTTACCATAGTTTGCCATGATTTACCATAGTTTACCATGATTTACCAATTTATCACGATTTACCACGTTCTAGTACGATTTACCATGTTTTACCATAGCTTAACATGATTTACCATAGTTTCCCATGATTTACCATAGTTAACCATGATTTACCAATTTACCACGATTTACCACGTTCTAGTATGATTTACCATGATACTAGCATGATTTACCATAGTTTACCATGAGTTACCACATTTTAATATGATTTACCATGATTTACAACATTGTAGTATGGTTTACCATGATTCTAGCATGATTTACCATAGTTTACCATGATTTACCACGAGTTACCACATTCTAATATGATTTACTATGATTTACCACGTTGTAGTATGATTTACCATGATTCTAGCATGATTTACCATAGTTTACCACGAGTTACCACAATCTAATATGATTTACCATGTTTCTAGTATGATTTACCATGATTTACCAATTGCTAACAAAACCAAAATACCATTTGTTTTAGGTCTCACTGTACTTATATTGTGATTTAATTTAATATGATCTATAATGTAATATACTCTGTTTTCATTTGCACCATAGTTATCTGTGGTGATAACATCTGTAGTAACAATCATCTAAAAGAAGAAATAAAGAAAAAAAAAATACAAACAATATTCTAAGACATGAGTTGCAATAACATGACTTGCAATAAGAATAATATCAATAACATATGCACAATACACACAGATTAGACAATCATGTCTGTATCTTAACATAAATATCATTATACTCAATGCAAACTGCAATAATACAGTGATACAATGAAATGAACGTAAAATAAACTCACGTGGCCCAGTATGATAATACTCCCGTGGCTAATGTTAATTAGCGCATTTCTAATGGAAAATTACAGCCGCGATTAAACCTTCAGAACTTGCCAATGTAAACAATAAGCATCAACAAAATATACCAGATGAATATAGACACATGTGGACTTACATCGACGCATAAACGCAGTACACAGAGCATTCATGAAGATGCACAGAAGAACATTTGCCATCCTGTCTTCCTGTGTGCAACAACGTATATGGAAAACAACTTTGGTTCCTATGACAGACTTTCTGACAACAGAGTTGAACTTACCTGTATGATGAACTGTTTAATGTGCATTCCCCCGAAAAAATATTAAGAATTTAGGTGATATAAACAATCCTAACTTGTATATACACATTTAATTTTAACAGCTGGAAACACAAGCAAGTACATTTCTAATCCTGCAGCCCCCTCTATAGGACAACATTAGTATTACAGCCAACACAAGTGGCATTGATAAACATTGACAAAATGTGATATTAAATGTTAAGATGATTTTACAATGCCTAAATATTAATTTAAAAGCAGAACTATTGCCAAATGTCATGTCATATGTCACATGTGCTTATTTGAATAAAGTCTGAGCATTTCATGAGTAGATATTGGCCACACACACTTCTGTTTTACATATAGATATCTGAAATAAATTATTAGAAACAAAATGCTTATTACTCCTAGTCTCATGGTCATTTTCACACATTAATCATACCATCATTTTTTGGCACAGTTGTCAATACCAATGCTTAAGTAGAAATGAATTGATCAAATTTGACAAAATGTGATTGTAAATGTTATAATAGTAATTTTATAATGTCTAAATATGAATTATAGAGCAATACTAGTGAGTAGTATGACAAAATGACTATTTTAACCAGCAGGTGGCAGCAGAGAACCACTCATGGGCTCATTTTCATTTTAAATGTCTGTTTTTGTTTAATGGCACATTTTACAAGTGAATGCCTTCAAACGTGCTAACTCGCATACACATTTTGTTGCAGATATAGATATTTGAAATAAATGATATGTAATAAATTGCTTATTCCAGGTCTTGGAATTCGCTATATTTTCAGGTCTTGTATGTTTTTGCAATAATATTGCATTACACTTACATCAAATTAGCAAATGAATTGGTAAACCTTGACAAAAATGTCATTTGCAATGTTATTTTAATGATTTTATAAAGTTTATATATGGTTAGTGAGCAAAATGAACCAATGAGTGGTCTTCTGCTGCCCTCTGGTGGCATTATGGCAATTTTAGGTAATAGCCATTATAAAAGCATTGGCACATTGTTGGTTATCACCTTTTTAACTGTTATAGAGGTATCTATTGCCCGATCTCCATGAAATTTTGCATGCTTGTTTAGAGTCACATGCTGCACCTATTTTCGTGAAGTTTTGGTTCAGGATTAATAGGCTTTTGAGCATGTTTTGCCAGACCCATTCTCTAAATGACCCTGTTATAGCTACCCAAAGGGTAACGTTAAATTTTTTTTTGATAACTATTGATCAGGAGAGTCCAGAGAATCATACTGCAGTGGTTTGGTTCCGATCGGGCAAAAAACCTAGGACTAGTTCGCAAAAGTAGGTTTTTAACATAATCGCGAATATTTAATGAACGATTTGATTGACAGCAGTGGTTCTTGAGGCAAAGTTGTTTAGCATGAGGAGATCTATCAAATGATATGCATATTGTGTGGATATGTCAAACACCACGTGATTACAGAGCTGTAAAACTTGTTAGCGCCAACTAGTGGCCGATTTCTTTCGAGTCGAACATGCCCACCGAGTTTCGTTCTAATCGGCCTCCATTAACCTTGTCTAATAGGTGCTGAAACTTCATTGGCCGATGGCGGCCATGTTTTTTGAGATACGCCAATGTCCTCATAGACATACATGGTACCTTGGGCCAAGACACTGCATACCAATTTTCAAGTCAATCGGACTAACGGTCAGGTGGTCATAGCCCTTTTCATGTTTTTTTCATGTTATAGTGCCACCGATTTTTTTATCGTGACCAAAGACTGAGCCAATACACATGTGTACCAAGTTTGGTGAAGATATATTATTTCATTCTTGAGTTATAGCCTTTTTTAGTAAAATTGGCTCCGTCCTGAATGTACATTTTTACGCCCCTTAGCTTCCGTGAATCGAAATTTCGACTTTTTTTTGATAATTATTGATATTCAGACTCCAGAGACCTGCGCTGGTTCGGTTCCGATCGGGCGAAAAACCTAGGACTAGTTCGCAAAAGTAGGTTTTCGACAAAATTCAAAATGCCGGAAAAATTTGCATACCGGAAATAAAATCGGAGATATACATTTTGTTCGTCATGAGCTCAGCTTTTTGATATAAGACACCTGAGTGTGGGCCAAACGGTTTAGGAGTTATGAGCCATTTCGCGCTTTTGATCGCTGTAGCGCCACCTATTGGCCAATCGGGGTCATACTCTGTCAACCTCTCCTTGATTTTTGTACTACCATCTGACAAAGTTTCAAGTCTCTAGCATTTACGGTTTGGGCTGCACGATGCGTTTTAGGGGAGAATAATAATAATAATAATAATAATAATAATAATAATAATAATAATCCTTACAATTACAATAGGGTTTCAGCCCTTACGGGCTTGAACCCCTAATAATAAAAATCCTTACAATTACAATAGGGTTTCAGCCCTTACGGGCTTGAACCCCTAATAAAAATCCTTACAATTACAATAGGGTTTCAGCCCTTACGGGCTTGAACCCCTAATAATAATAATAATAATAACAATAACAATAACAATAACAATAACAATAACAACAACAACAACAACAACAATTACAATAGGGTTTCAGCCCTTACGGGCTTGAACCCCTAATAAAAATCCTTACAATTACAATAGGGTTTCAGCCCTTACGGGCTTGAACCCCTAATAATAATAATAATAATAATAATAATAATAATAATAATAATAATAATAATAATAATAATAATAATAATAATAATAACAACAACAACAACAACAACAACAACAACAACAACAATTACAATAGGGTTTCAGCCCTATGGGCTTGAACCCCTAAAATTCCTTACAATTACAACAGGGTTTCAGCCCTACGGGCTTGAACCCCTAATAAACGGAGCAATTCCAATAGGGTCCTCACACCATCGGTGCTCGGGCCATAATAATAATAATAATAATAATAATAATAATAATTATAATAATTATTATTATTAAAGCTGCGAGCAGCGTTGACGGGCCCAAGCCAGTGGAACCGCCACCCCAGTGGCTTCAGGGCAACTGTGCATGACAGGCAATATGCATTTAAACAGGAGAATATTTTAAAATCGCTCAAATATGCCACATTTACTGCAGCAGCTGGTGCCACTATGACCACAAGCCACACCCATGATGTCATTTAAATATAGATGATTTTTAAATGTCATAGGATATAATAGGTCACTTTCAAATATGTGCAAAGTTATCTTTTGCAGCTCAAAATGTTGTAAGTCCAGAAGGCCAGTATTTAATTCAAGGTATTTGTATAGGTTTTGTTTTTTACTTATTTTTCATACTAAAATTATAATTATTTGTGATAGCCTTTGATATGAAAGGGTTAAATTATCACCATCAAGAGAGAAATTGACACACACACACACACACACTCTGAGAGAGAGACCATTCTATTTTTTGTAGAAATAAATTATGTATAATCAGAGAATATTTTTTAGTGTCAAGAATTAATCTCCAAATACAAAATGTTAAAGAAAACCAATATATTAATCTAAAATATAGTACATTCATTTTACTGTGTGAGATATCCTATAATCGTTCTCAATATAGCATCTTCAGTGTCTTTGTTTCATGTTGACTGAGTTTGGTGTCGATTCCATGCATCTCCTACGAGGAGTTTATAAAAACTCAGAGCCTGATTATTCAAAATATGACTACCTGACGCTGTGACTAACTGAATATTGGCATGTAGATGTCTTCAGGCCAGGACTCTTATCAAACGTGAGGTTTGGGGCAGATCGGACATTGTATGACTAAGTTACAACAACTTCCTCTTTCATGACGAAACAGATTTTGTCAGGCCGTCACTGACACGCCCTTCATGGAAAACTCAAGATCTTCACAATTTAACATCGCAAAGGCCTTTATATTAGACTGACCAAATATGATGTTGATCTGATTAAATCTCCAGGAGGAGTTTGTTAAAGTACAACGTCTGGAAATGGCAAAATTTGCAACAATTTTGAAAAGAAAATTCTAAATATCTGACTTACTGTTGGGTTTTCAGATTTGGCACCCAGGGACTTTTTTGTAGGTATTGGGCTGTTAAATGCATACTCATATTGGGATGTTAAATTCATACTCATACATGAAAAGTAGCGTGAATGGGGCTTAATTGAAATTTTGTAGGTGGCGCTATCGAACCATTTTGCCCCGCCTAATTCTGAAACCCATATCAGACGTAAATTTTCACCACTTCTGATGCGTGTGCAAAGTCTCATGAGTTTGAGCATGTTTAGGCCCTCAAAAATGTGATTAATTTTGGAGAAGAATAATAGGCTGAGCAATTACAATAGGGTCCTCACACCTCGGGCCTTAAATATCTGATTTCCTGTTGGTCGGAGCTAATGACTGCAAATTAGAAAGTTGTCCAGCTCAAAGAGAACAATATATATACCGAGTTTGGTGACTGTAGATAAAACTAACCCCCCCACTTTTGTCAAAAGATGGCGCTACTGAGCCCCTCCACCACGCCCATTTTTAAGTCTTTGCCCATATCTACTGGACGGCATCTCTGATGTGTGTGTCGAGTTTCATGCAATTTGAAGCATTGTAAGAGTCTCAAAAGCATTGAAAAAGAATATTATAGTTTGATGTGTTGCCATGGCAATAATATTTACAATATCAAGAAGTGCTTACCAGGTTTACATCTGCTATGTTTGGACATGATACTGATGAAGTTTGAAGCAAATAGGGTAAAGATAAGATGGTGATTTCAAAGCATTTTGAAAATGACACTTCGAAAATGACACTTCCTGCTGCCAGTTGGTGGCGCTATAAGTTTGACTCACAATAGTCACATCCATGTGATCGGCCTATTACAACGAACACACAGCTGAAGTTTCATCAAAATGAATCAAATGTATGCAGAAGTTATAACACACTTCCTGTTTCCCTTTTCTCGCCAAAAATTCATCTCCTCGCCACGGCCAAACCGTTCGAGATATCAAAAATCCACTCGCAATTTAGCATCCTCAATGCCTTGACTTCATGCTGACAGAGTTTGTCACTGATCGGAACAATGGCCTAGGAGGAATATGTGGCAAATGGTAAAATGTAAAATGGTAAAAAGGTAAGAAGTAAAATGGCAAAGTCAGTTCAATGTGCCACACTTCCTGCTGCCAGCAGGTGGTGCTTTGACTATATCCAGAATATTGGCATGTAGATGTCTTCAGGCCAGGACTATTATCAAACATGTGAAGTTTAGGGCAGATCGGACATTGTCTGCAAATTGACAAACTTCCTGCTTTATGGCCAAACATCGAACTTTGTCAGGCCGCCACGGACACACCCTTCAGGGAAAACTCAAGATCTTCGCAATTTAACGTCACAAAGGCCTTTAGATTAGACTGTGCAAATATGATGTTGATCTGATTAAATCTCTAGGAGGAGTTCGTTAAAGTACAACGTCTGGAAATGGCAAAATTTGCAACAATTTTGCAAAGAAAATATCTCACTTCCTGATGGTTTTCAGATTTCGTACCAGGAGACTTTTTTGTAGGTATTTTGTAGAGTGTTACATGTGTCTACCGAATTTCATACCTGTACGTGAAACGTAGCGGGAGGGGCACTTCGTTGAAATGTTGGAAATGTTGAAGGTGGCGCTATCGAGCCATTTTGCCACGCCTAATTCTGAAACCCATATCAGACGTAAATTTTCACCACTTCTGACGCGTGTGCAAAGTTTCATGAGTTTGAGCATGTTTAGGCCATCAAAAATGCGATTAATTTGGGAGAAGAATAATAATGCAATTCCAATAGGGTCCTCACACCATCGTTGCTCGGGCCCTAATAAACAGAGCAATTCCAATAGGGTCCTCACACCATCGGTGCTCGGGCCCTAATAATAATAATAATAATAATAATAATAATAATAATAATAATAATAAACGGAGCAATTCCAATAGGGTCCTCACACCATCGGTGCTCAGGCCCTAATTAAGCTGGGCATACACTGTGCGATTTTCGTCCGATTCCGAGCCGAATTCTGACTCGTGTGACTCTTTTGAGTCGGGCCGATTTTCAGCTATGTAGTGCATCGTTTGTCGTGAGGTGTTCGTGCAGTGTATAGAGGCAAACGAGAATCGACAAACCTCTCCCGATCGGCAATCGTATGGTCGGATGAATTTCTGGCATGTCAGAAATTCTGGTCGCCCCTTGTGAGGGTAATCGCACAGCTGAAGCAGAGCTACGAACTGATTGCCCTATTTTCCCCTTACTGAGCGAAAGCAGAAGTTGAACCATTTCATCTTTAATGCAGCAAGAAAGAAAACGAAAAGAGGGAGATCTTTAAAGGGGCTTTATGTAGGATGGACACCCAGTGGTTGAACTAGGTATTGCAATCCAAACTCAAAATATTGGAGCGGGTTTTTTTTCCACCCGGCCCCCTCCTCCTCAGACTTGAAGCACACGCAGGTTGCCAGATTGACGACACCAGCAGGAACGAGCGCACCTGACGATGGAAAGCAGCGAGCCTTACACTTTGATCAGCTAATGTATACATTTGCAATATATTCTTTCAAAATTCTAAACAATAAACCACCTCATATGGATTTTTATAACTCTGAATTTGCGTTTCATTTCGGAGGCTGCATACAATGAGCCGCCCAGTTGTAACCGTAATAAAGTCGTAAACCGCAATGTTTAGACTGTTATTCATTGTGAGGTTTAAAATACTATAATTTAAATGATGGACAGTCAACATTAGACAGTGCAGGTGCTATCAAGTAATGCTTGAGATTTTTACACGGGGTTGAGGTGCGTGGACCCTCGTAGCTAATAAATAAATAAATAAATAAATAAACAAACATAACAGCGCTATATATAACAGTCAACCTAGCAATGTACGTTAGCATGATAACACAACATCAACTTATTCAGTTGCAAATGCATTCGTAAATTAAATAAAAATTCGTATTCGTAGTTTCCGTATTTTTCTGTCACGGTTGTTACCGATGTGATAGACATGGAATACACGCTGTCTTAACGCACATTTTCACAGGAGAATAATTGACTATAGCATTGTTTTTCAGATAAACAAGTATGTTAACTTAGCATTTTTCTTAAATATCTGCAAACATATTACGGTATTTTTATGCTTTAGTAGAGTCAAAAACTTACATCGAGCCCCTTTAAGTTCTGTAGGCAGCTATCAAATAGCAGCAATTTAGCAAACTGTTGCATGCCTGCAGTTTGTGTTGTAAAATGGATAATCCAAGTCTTCCAAACCACCGTGTAGCCTATCCAGCGTCTCATTAATTCAGCTACTTGATCATTAATTTACTTGTTTCACTTTTCACTTTATTTACTTATTTAATATTTACATTTTATTATCATGGGAAATCTCAACCGTTGTCCATCATTTGACAACTGGTGATAAAGAAAAAAATGTCACGTCGCAATATTGAAATTTATTTTTTCGTTTTAAATCATGAACGCGAGTCAATGGATTCACTACAGATAGTGAAAGTAAAATCTGACGAGCTTTCGGCGCATATTCTCAGAGACAACAAGAGATAAACTACTTCAGCATATGCTGAAAACGTAGGCTATAACTGTCTTAATTTATTTTCTTAATATTTCTCGTGGCCCATAGCCGAAAAAAATAAGAGAAGTAGGCCTATTTCGTGTTAAACAAGTTGTTTTTTTGTTTTTTTTAAATAAAGCTGCTCTTACTTTTAATTGAGACTGATATTATTGCAGTGATCTGACATATTAAAGACTGTTAATCATTTTAATTATAGGCCTATTCATTGTATAATCGGCCTAAATGTTTTTAAACGATTAGCTTACTACTCATTACAATTAATCTAATCTTTTATTATGCAGTGCGTCGGTTATGCATTGATGCGTTATGAAATTGTTGCGGGGCAAATGAAATGTAATATCAATTTATTAATAAAAGTAGGCCTACCCGAATAATAATAATAATAATAATAATTAAAATACATAAAATGCTAAATCCTCTTGATAATCGAAACCATAGGCTATCTCTCTAGTACACAATATCATGGTCTATCGGCGCAACCTGTACAGGGGGTTTATCGTGCATGTTTCACACCTCACCTATAGTGTGAGCAGTCAATTCGCGCTCGACGATTGGACCGTACAGTGGGAGCACATAAATCGTGAGCTTTGGCTTTACATCGTATGCGATCTACTCGTACAGTGTGAGTAGGTAACCTTGCTGAAATCGCACAGAAATCGCAGAGTGTATGCCCGCGTTTAGAGAACAAGATGGCTGCAGATGACATTGGCACAGCCAGGTCTAGCATGAAAACTATAGCAGGCCTCCGGAATCCGGAACACACAACCCCACACACACCACACATCATAAGGTCAAATTTAAATATAAGCACCCTGAAGCAAGACTACCCTCAGTTGATACTGTAATAATATAATATATATATTCCATTGCATTTTTGAGTTTGTTCTCTGGAGAACGTGAAATATTCCTATTTACAGCGTGTTTTTGCAGCTGTGAGAAATGTGGCCAATCACAGACATGTTTGTTGATCTTGAACGCAATGGCCAATCACAGATGTTTAAGTTAGAATCCAGTAACCGCTCAAAATGCCAGAGTTTTTGTTCAAAGTGCTGCATTCTGCTTGTTTTCAAGGATCCTCATTAAACAAAGACACTATGAAAGCAAGCGATTCATTATGCGGTGTAGACAACTTTACTGATTTTAATGGAATGTTGTGAGATCGAGAACTGAGATGAGTGACAGCTTAATTGTTATTGTAAAAGTGAGTGCTCTTTCGTGCTTCTGAGGCCATATAGCTATAATCCATTGAATAAAAGTATTGTTTTTCATGCTGCTAAGAGGAACGACAGCTAATTACACACTGCAAAGTTTTGGAAGTGACATCTACATATAAAATGCGTGTTTCAATCTCGAAATTGCAATTGACAGTGATAACTAGCCCGGGACAAAAATATGGCATGTCAAAATAGATACGTGCAATGTAAATGCAGAATCATAGATTACTAGGGGGGGGGGGGGGGGAAAAAAAAAAAAAAAAAAAAAAAAAATTTATATTATATTATATTATATTATATTATATATATATATATATATACACACACACACACACACACACACACACACACACACACACACACACTCACCTAAAGGATTATTAGGAACACCTGTTCAATTTCTCATTAATGCAATTATCTAATCAACCAATCACATGGCAGTTGCTTCAATGCATTTAGGGGTGTGGTCCTGGTCAAGACAATCTCCTGAACTCCAAACTGAATGTCAGAACGGGAAAGAAAGGTGATTTAAGCAATTTTGAGCGTGGCATGGTTGTTGGTGCCAGACGGGCCGGTCTGAGTATTTCACAATCTGCTCAGTTACTGGGATTTTCACGCACAACCATTTCTAGAGTTTACAAAGAATGGTGTGAAAAGGGAAAAACATCCAGTATGCGGCAGTCCTGTGGGCGAAAATGCCTTGTTGATGCTAGAGGTCAGAGGAGAATGGGCCGACTGATTCAAGCTGATAGAAGAGCAACTTTGACTGAAATAACCACTCGTTACAACCGAGGTATGCAGCAAAGCATTTGTGAAGCCACAACACGCAGAACCTTGAGGCGGATGGGCTACAACAGCAGAAGACCCCACCGGGTACCACTCATCTCCACTACAAATAGGAAAAAGAGGCTACAATTTGCACGAGCTCACCAAAATTGGACAGTTGAAGACTGAAAAAACGTTGCCTGGTTTGATGAGTCTCGATTTCTGTTGAGACATTCAGATGGTAGAGTCAGAATTTGGCGTAAACAAAATGAGAACATGGATCCATCATGCCTTGTTACCACTGTGCAGGCTGGTGGTGGTGGTGTAATGGTGTGGGGGATGTTTTCTTGGCACACTTTAGGCCCCTTAGTGCCAATTGGGCATCGTTTAAATGCCACGGCCTACCTGAGCATTGTTTCTGACCATGTCCATCCCTTTATGACCACCATGTACCCATCCTCTGATGGCTACTTCCAGCAGGATAATGCACCATGTCACAAAGCTCGAATCATTTCAAATTGGTTTCTTGAACATGACAATGAGTTCACTGTACTAAAATGGCCCCCACAGTCACCAGATCTCAACCCAATAGAGCATCTTTGGGATGTGGTGGAACGGGAGCTTCGTGCCCTGGATGTGCATCCCACAAATCTCCATCAACTGCAAGATGCTATCCTATCAATATGGGCCAACATTTCTAAAGAATGCTTTCAGCACCTTGTTGAATCAATGCCACGTAGAAGTTCTGAAGGCGAAAGGGGGTCAAACAGTATTAGTATGGTGTTCCTAATAATCCTTTAGGTGAGTGTATGTATATATATATATATATATATATATATATATATATATATATATATATATATATATATATATATATATATAAATTTTTTTTTTTTTTTTTGAAATTCCATTCAAATTAATTGTAAAAGAAATAACTAGTAAATAATCTTAAATGTCTCACTGTATATTACAATTGTTGTTGCTTACACATTACATCTGCACTTTACTGGAGAACCCTCACCAATTTCACATACTCAGTTATTTGTAGGGCTGGTCCCAATACCATTTTTTGAGCTTCGAAGCTTCGGTAGTAATCAACACCGAATATTCAAAGCTTCGGAGGGAGGGGGCTGAAGATGTTCTTCTCTCTAATAAAGGCAGGAATCTCCAGAAGCGGCGCGCCTCACGCGGGCAGGGCTTATACTGTAAAAAATGGCTGTAAAAATCACAGCCAATTTCCAATAGTAAAATACTGTTTTTTCAATAAACAGTTAAATTATGTAAATTTACAGCGAATGGTACGTAAATTAGGCACTTGCAGTAAATTTACAGCATATAACAGTAAACCTGTTTGTTCCTGAGAAAAACGGCCTTGCGCTTTAAAAAGCAGCACACGGGGCGGGGCATCTTCAACAGAGCCCTAGTTTTCTGCAGAAAGCGGTCAACGCCAACGGAATCTCTTCAAAACTCTTACTGCCTGCGTTTACTTTGCCACAGAAGGAAACTGTCCAAGGTAAGTTTATTTCTTTGTTTTTAGTTTATTATGTTGCACCCAACTAGTAAAATCGCCCTTTTCATTATAGATTTTTGACTGTACTAGTACTTGGCGCGAATCGTGTGTAAGTTAGAAGACAGACAGACAGATCTCAGCGGGTGAGGCATTTCACTAACGTTAGTCAGTGTTCTCCAAACTCCGATTGTAACGCTAGGTCTGCTAGGTTTAGGAACAATTGACCACGGGCCGTTTAATTATTAGGAAAAATAATGCACATCTGAGGTTGTAATGCAGCCAGACTCAAAACGCAATTCAACGGCCCATCTTATTCCTCCTCGGTCACCACACTCAATACATTGTTCAAATGTTGTATTTTAAGACATCTGGAAGGCTTAAAACTATCTTGTGTGTAATTATGAAACTAATTGATAGCGTCCATGTATTTTCACGTCTATGTGCGAATGCGTGTCAGAACTGTAATGTGTGCGTTTGTATGGGAAAAAGAGCGGGAGAAAGAGAGTATGCGTTCCATGGGTAACGTTAATAAAACATGAAAATAGTTTGTCATATTTATTTGCTTGATCAATTTCTTTGTGGGTTTTTGGTTATTTTGCTTTTCTAGGCTCTAAGGACCTTTGAGATAACTAAAATCATTTGGCGAAGTGATATGGAACTGTAATGCGGTCAAATCCTCAAATTGCCTGGAACTACTTGGACCTGCCCGGAACAGCTGTAGAACAGGTAATATTGCGAAAGTGGTTTGGTTTTCTTTTATATGAACCCTTAAATTGATTTACATTAAATTTCTGATTTAGTAAGATCAGAGTCATGTATTCTTGCAAACTGTGCACACACATGCAGTACTATCTGTGCATTTGTGAGGAACATACATACACATGCATGTTTAGTAGCATACAGAATACATCCATAGCTTACAGACACAGACTCAATCACTTAATTATTCACTCCTCTCTGGCTAACTGGAAATCACACAATCACTTCCTTTTACACACGGCTAAACTGTCTGGTCATGTCTTGGCCCCAAACATACACCCTCATTTATCATAAGTTTATAATTACGTGGATCTACTAAACAGTTAATTTTCTGTTTCATTTAAAAGTGTGTTTTGCCATGTGCTATGTAGTCACTAACATTTTCTTAATGTTTTCTTTTCAGACCTGGGCGTGTTGACCAGTTTCATCAGACCTTATGCCAGATCTATCCAAAGGTTTTGTAACGCATTGTTTTTGTTTTTTTTATTCTCTTCTTAAGGTTTATTCACACACTAGTTCTCATTGGACGTTGCAATTGTAAGGCTGGAAAAACTAGCAAATGCCAGGCTGTCTGACTGAGGAACAATCACTCCCCGAGAAGACAAAGGACACCTACTGAAAATTAACATCTGAACTGTCTCTTACGAAATTAGCATCACCATTCGAGATGCAAGTCTCACATCAGTATCTCTATTGACTCCCTCTTCCCCCACTCTTACTCTCTCTCATGCGGAGATCACCTGAAATTTACCCAAAATCTATATGGTTTAACGTGAACAAGTACTATACAGTATTATACATGTTTGATATTATTTGAAATGTCTCAGTGCGACTGGTACAAAAGGTCTCATCCCCACAGTAGTAAACCAAAAGGTAATAAAGGTTTTAAGAGTTTAGAGATATTTTGCCTAATGTGTGATGGGTGTGTCTCCGGCCAAATGTTCTCTACCTCCTGCCATCAATACAGGTCTATAGGACTTGATTAATGCAAATTCCCATTGTTAACACGTTTACATTTGAAAGAGTTTTGCATCTTGGTCTGGTATTTAGGGAGATGTTGCAAAGAGGTCAGGGCGCGAACCTTTACATCGGTCAGCCCGTAACGCTGATTGTCTACTAGATGCTCAGCGTTATGTAATTTTTAGAAGTCAGGTATCCATATTTTATTCTTTACTTCAGAGCATTTGATGTTATGTATGGATTATCTTTGAATTGATTAATGTAATTGGCATGATACATTTACCTGACTAATAATAAATTGTTACACTAATTTATTTTGACTTACTCTGGAATTAACTATCTCTAGTAGATTATGAACTGGAATAATTTCAATAAAGGGTTAAACTGAATAATTAAATGTGTAGTTAGACTATTAAATATAAAATGACCAAATAACCAATTGGCATTCTAACTTAAATTCGAATTCATGATAAAATGGAGTCAGATAAAACTAAATTGGAATTAAATCCCTTTGCCCAGCTGAAAAGACCGAATGGGCAAGAAACCTTCACCCACCAATCGTAGTTTTGAAAATCGTAAAGTTTCAAAAATTAAGATTCTCATTATTTACTTACCATGATGCCATCCAAGGTGTATATGACTATTCATCAGAACACAAATGCACATTTTAATCTGGAGGAAATTCAAGCTCTGTAGGATGCGTACAATGCAAGAAAATGGGTTCCACTTCCACCATTGTGATTAATGTAAGAAACAAATCAATAAGTAAAACATTCTCAACTTTAAACTAGTTCTTCGGACCAAGCCTCTGATACTGTTTGAAATGTCTGAACTTTCATGTGACGTTCATTCTTCTATTACAATCAAAGCATCATTTTCTACTTCTCACATGAGCATCCCAACATACTTGCATTACACAGCTATTGTCTTTATACACAGCTTTTATATACCTCTTGTTTTGCTACATAAGGCCTTAATTGATCAGGTTGTGCATGCATTACTTTTGGACTTTCTAAATGATTTCAGCCTTTCATTTTCATTATATGCATCTACAGATCTCAAATTTCTTTCTAAAAATGTTTGTGTTCTGGCGAAGAAAGGCAGTTGTGCACTTCTGGGATAGCATAAATTTATTTTTGAACAAATTCTTTAAAGAATTGGTGTTAGTTAAAGCAAGTGCTATTTTCATTTTTCTTAACTTACTGTTTGTATTTATTAAGAGATTCAGTTTGGGTCAGTTTCAGCCAATTTGTCAAATGTCTTTTTTTGCCAGTGTTTTAATAAATAGCAAATGATGTACCATAATCTATTTCTTCTTTATTTATTTTCTCTCCATCTAGTGAAAAATAGTTTGACATGTCTGTATACATTATATACTACTTATACTAGAGATGTTTATTATGTAATATGTAGTCATTTTTTTTTTTTTAAATTGTAGAAATATAGCTGTAACCTTTGCTGCAAGTACAATGTAAAACAGTATTGAAATGGTAGAATTACAGTAAATGGCTGGACCCCCAGCTGCCAGTATTTTACTGTAAATTTACGGTGAAATTTTTACAGTGCTCTGAGGACGGACACTGCACTAGTAATACAAAACACACCGGTCTGTTACGTCCCAGTAACAAGCTCCTGTATTTCGCAGTAGATTCGTTTAGGTTAATAACGGGTAATAGGCTTGCTGGTGTTACAGTGTTCAGGCATAACACTGATTACATCACTTGCCCACCGCGGCACCGCCCCCACCGTAGTTTTGATATTTTATAGTAGTAAAATTTTTTTCGTTCAGTTAGAGAACAGATTAACTACAATTAAAAACTGAACGTTCAGAGTGGCAGCACAGACCAGCAGGAGGAGTCAGATTTCATTCATAAGGAGAGTGAGAAGCTGAATTGCCAAATGTAAATGCGCCTATTTAAGGGAGTTTGTCATTGTACTGTTTTGTTATTGTGTTTTTCATTAGGAATAATAGGCTAATGAAGCCACCATTCAAGCAACCCGCCCCCGAATTGGCGCTAATTCTAAACCGAAAATAAAATGTGCACGGCCGCACTGTGTGCAAGCACTGTAATGTGACGGTCAGGAAAAATTTCCTCACCGTCATATCCCTAACGGGTAAGAAGGCTAATACATTGTGGAAAATAGAATAATAGAATCACAATGTCAAACGAACGCAGCTTAACCCAAAATGCAAGCTCAGGCATGCGCTTCTACCATATAAGATCATGCAGTTGTGCGCTCTAGACAGAGAATACTCCAGTTGCAGGGAACACTTAGGCTAAGAAGCAAATATATTTAATAAGTATAACGAGGTTGGGTTCCTATTCAACTGTCCATCCTATTAAAAAACGGCTTGGCTATAAGATCATTGTTAAAAAAAAAAAAAAAAAAAAAAAAATTGTATTTCGCCAGATTTTATAGTGTAAACATATTCAAGCGCCGGATGAGAACCGTTTTCAAGGGGGATGCCAGGTGTGAGAGGAAACTAAAAAAAACGAATATTTGAATCCCAAAATTGAAAATCGAATACCAACCCACCAAACAAATATTAGAATATTCGAATATTCTGGTCCAGCCCTAGTGATTTGTCCATCTCACACTCACAGTAAAAATAAAATCTGAAGTTAGTACATTTGAAGCCAAAGTTCAGGTAATTGTTTAATTATCCATCTGATTAGTAAAAAATAATGTATGACTCTGCAAATCCATTTAAATAATTTACAACAACTGCAAACTAATAAATTGTGATTTTTATTGCAACAAAAATGATACATAAATATTTAACAATGAAAAGTAATATACAGACAGTGATGCATGTGCAACAACAATAATGTTCATAGTTCTGATCTACTGTCTTAACATAATATAACTTGCTCGTAATCATAATATGGTTTAGTTTCTATTGCCTAAGGGGTCCTTGCCCTGAAAAACATCGAAGACCTCTGCTCTTAACCATTTTTAGAACTGCTTTGATACCTTTGATTTTTAGTAATAAAACTCAGGAACTGAGATACAAATTTGAAGAGAATCTGCACTTTGTAATAGACCAAAAAGAGGTGGAAAAAGCCTTCCTCTCAGTAAAAGTAAATAAGAGTCATGGATCTGACAAAATCTGTGGTCGCTTACTAGGGCTGAACGATTAATTGCATTTACGATAGTATCGTGATATGATAAAACACGATTTTTTAACCGCAAATGCTGCGATTACACTCTGGTCACGTGACACGCGACAGTAAAGCAGTCTGCAGAAGAAGCATCAACTTTGGCACGTTACGCCTACAGGCCTGGCCTAAAAGGAAAGAACAGTTTGTGTTTAATCGATCTAATATTGTGTTGGTCATATTATACAATAGAGGTGGGAGAAAAGATTCTCTCTTTAACGATTCTGGATCAATTCTGAGCTTAGATTTTAACTGCAGGTGCGCAATGGAGCTGCGCGTGTTTTAGAAACACCCGTATTCTGCTTGGTTCACTCGAACCATAAAATAACGTTTCATAACGTTCGGAAAGGTTGAAGCGAATTACAATGACATTCGCTTCATTGCACAGGATATGCGCTGTGAGAAACGTGCACTTTGCTTGATGTTACGCTTAGGGTGTATTCACACTAGGCGCTCTGAACCGTGCCCGGGCGCGTTTGACCCCCAAAGTGTGGTTCGGTTGACTAGTGTGAGTGCTCCGTTCCGTGCCCGGGCGCGGTTCGTTTAGCCGGACCTGGCCCGCTTGGAAGAGGTGGGCCAGAGCGCGGTTCGGTTGGGCTCGGGCGCGGTACGCATGTAGTGTGAGCGCTAACCGCGCTGGAGCACGAACAGCTGTGCTCTACTGTCATCATTACGACAGCAAACACCAAACTATTACTACTTGCATACACTTTTCAATTAATTCAAGTATATTTAGGTTTATAACGGTCCTGGTTCTCACCTTATTGACGAACATTAATTGTAGTTTGCGAGTAAAGCTGCAAATTCCTCCAACAAAGTCAGCTGCCTTCTGATACGTGCAGTGCAATCAAGTAAAAATCGCTGCGCGGCATAAATGATCAATCTTTTATGCAGTCTATTAACGAAAGAAGCGCTTTTCTTCCTGTTGTCTTCAAAACAGAAAGTTGCATCGTGAATGACGTAAGCGTGCTTCGGCCCGGTACATTAAGTGCAATGTAAGTGGAGGCCAGCGGGGTGTGTGTTCTCGCCCGCCGGTATTTTCCTTACAAATACTCATTCCAAATGACATAAATGAAGACTTCGTAGTGTGCTTATATATTAAAAATAGGCAACTCACTGACAGAAGGCTTTCAGTTTCAAATGCTCGCGCCCCGCTTTGTGAAGAGTGCTCGCGCATGCGGCTGTGCACGTCTCAAAATGCTTTCATGACGCAAAATTAATGTAAACACAATCAGTAATGTCTCAAGGAATTAGACAGCACAAACCACATCTTATATTTTAAAAGAGATCTGTGCATTAGTGTGAATGCAGATCTCCCCTTGTCTATGATGTCATCATTAATAAATCAAGCAACAGTAAAGCTGAGAAAGAGAAAAATCACTCAGCTCTTGAATGGAAAACAATCCGTGTATCATTCGTTCAGTCGTTTTTTTAATTAATATTGAAAGTAGAAAAATGAGAAAACAGCTCGTTTTTCGTTTTTTCAGAAAAATGTTTTTCGTTCAGAGGTAGAAAAATGAATAAACAGTTTGAATATTCGATTCATACACGTGGGCGGGAATTATACGCCCCTTTCTGCTGATTGGTCAGCCGAAGATCAAACTATTCCGTAATCAGTTCTTCCTCAGTTCCGCACAGCAGAATAAAAGTCCTGCGCTGCTACAGCTGTACGGATTCTTAACGCGTTTATTGCAACACATTCTCATCAAACAACTATGCTAACGAATGGCTCGACACAACCTGTACCGGCGCAGAGCCTAGACAGGGCTTTCTTCTGTGTAGACCAGCGATTTTAGACCAGCAAAGTGCCAGGGGGTCCGCGAAATAATTTGCTATATCCTACAGTATTTTCCGGACTGTAAAGTCACGGAATTTTTTTATCATGATTTATTTCAGAGTGACTTATATAATGCATTTAACGTCAAATAATCGAAATGTTTACTTTTTAAAGTAGGCGCGTCCAGTATTCACTGTATTTAGTTCATGTTTGTGGTATGCGCCAGAAAGATGTTCAAGGAGACCGAGACGCGCTAAAGCAGCGCATCCTGTTGTTTTCTTTATTTTTCAAAGGCATGACATTTTGTAGTAATTTTGAATGTACACAAATAAAATAAACATTTTACTGTTTCAAATGAGGAAAAAAATCCAAGTGATGGCGCCTCGCGCGCTCACATAGGCTAACATATCAGTTCTGGCATTGCTAACTTGACATCGCAGCCTGTTCATCATCAAAATAAAACCAAACATATAAAAAGTTATTCTGCTTAATTTAATTTGTCTATTGTACAATATTAAGGCTGTGCCAGTCAGTACTTGCTGTTATTCCAAACTCATATCTGCATGTGAAGATGCCGATTTAGCCTATATGCGTATGGGACTCGACTTAAGTATGAAGCCTTCTTTACATAAATAGTAGCCTATAATAGCATCCAAATGTTACATTGCAAATATGGAAACTTTGGACCGAATAAGAGATGCACGAACCTAACGTCGATACAGTTTCAGTTTAAATAAATTCATTTAGGCTTGGTGTTTAAAATAAATGTTGTTTGTAATAAATGGCACAATATATTTTTATATAGGCTTTTATGTATATTTGTATTATATGGCTACTTATATTTTTCATTCTTGTTTTCTGAATACCATTAATTTAAGGATTTGTCATACAGTGAGGGGAAGTAAAATACGCATAGCCTACATGTTAATAGTGTTTATAATGTTAATGTTGTATTTTATTTACCAGTGCATTACACTACTTCTGAATGTAGGCTAATAATAAAATGCAGTTACAATGCAACGTTCGCGTGTTTCTCTCTCATGTTCATTACACCCACCCATATTAACTTTGGGCTTAATCACTGTTATAGCCTAATTATAAGGGGGTCATTGGACATTTATTTTGTTGTAGACAAATTCACTAATACTCAATATGAAATAAACTCAAAGTAATAACTGCTGCGTACTTCCTGAACACTTCAATGGTCTGCGCCTGACTGGTGCGTTTATCTGCTTATTTAGGTTTATTAAGTTTATTTAACCCATCGCAATTTATTGGAACTGTGTGAACTAGGGTAACTACCTTGATGTTGTTCTGCTTATTACCTTCTTTTTTCGGAACACACACCCACACACAAATCTCCTGCTCGCATTTGCCTTTTTTTTTTTTTTTTTTTTGCAAATATGTCGTAAAATAATCCATATATGCAACTCGTGCCATATATTCCAAGCGCTCTGGTGAGAAACAAACCGAAATGGCAAGTTATTACAGGCTTTGATGAAAATCTTGTGTTGCAGTCCTGTGTACGAGTATGCAGCAGCTTGCGCTGCGCACAAGCGTCCTTTTCGAGATATCAATTATAATCCATTTTAATAAAACACAAGGCACAAATCATAAAATAAAAGAGTATGTATTTTAATATCTCTGTTGTTCTCCGGTTGTCTAACTGCAACGCATTATTCTTTCCTTTTTGTATTAGTGTTTAAAATATTTATATATTTTATTTACTTAACCAAGATAGGCTATGACAGCCGTCATATATCCTGCCAGCTGATGCAAAGAGGTGAATTTTTATCTACACAGAAGAAAGCCCTGTCTAGGCTCTGCCCCGGTACGGGTTGTGTCGAGCCATTCGTTAGTCTGGTTGTTTGAGAAAAATATGAAATGTAGTTGCAGTAAACGCGTTAAGAATCCGTACAGCTGTAGAAGCGCAGGACTTTTATTCTGCTGTGCGGAACTGAGGAACAACTGATGACGGAAGAGTTTGATCTTCGGCTGACCAATCAGCAGAAAGAGGCGTATAATTCCCGCCCACGTGTAGAAATCGAATATTCAAACTGTTTATTCATTTTTCTACCTCTGAACGAAAATTCAAGCCGAAATCTCATTTTTTCGTTTTTCTGAAAAAAAATGAAAAAACGAGCTGTTTTCTCATTTTTCTACTTTCAATATTAAAATCAAAAAACGACTGAACAAATGATACACGGATTGAAAACGTTCAGATACTTTTAAATACTGAAAGCACTCTTTGTTCATTGCTTGTAATATGTTTTTTGTTCCTCTATTTACTAGCTTTTATGTTTTGAAGCTATATTAGTTTATACATTTAAAATTCTTAACATGCAATTGTTTTATTTTAATTTCTGTAATTATTTAAAAAAGTACTTATTACATATATAATAATAAAAAAAGATTTTCAATTTTATTAATAAGATATTAATTGGAATTTTTTTTTTTTTTTTCCAAAATCGTTAAGCCCTATCGCTTACTTAAAGGGATAGTTCACCCTGAAATGAAAATACAGTCATCTTTTACTCACCCTGCTGTTGTTCTAATGCCCTATGTCCTTCTATCTTTTTCGGACCTCAAAAGGAGAAATTTTGAAAAAACATCCTGCCGCGCTCCTCCATTTAATGGCAGTGAACGGCAACCAGGCTAAAACTTTACAAAAATGATACAAAAGTATCACGCAATGATACAGTGAGCGCGCCATATATGGAAAGTGTTCAGGAGGCATACTATAACGTTTTGCGAGAAAGAAACCTTATTATTCAGTCAAAATACAGAGCTCGGCCGTTACTCTGTGCTCGTTCCTGTGAGCGTGTGCTAGGCGTCAGTAACTGCTCATGCATTTTTGTCATGACAACCGGTACACAACATTCACTTAAGGAGGTTTACCTTAGTATTATTGTATTATTTCTTATTTACCTTATAGAAGAGACGAGAGTTGCGTTTGTTTCTATTGAGCCTGATTTCTCAAAATGGTGCTTGTGCTTATGCTGGGTGCCATGACAACAGTGCGAGTTATAGTAAGCTTGAGCGGCTGACTACAGCTCGCAGGCACAGGAAGGCGCACAGAGCAACGGCCGAGCTCAGTATTTTGACTGAATAAGGTTTCTTTCATTTTGCATGTTAAGAATTTTAAATATATAAACTAATATAGCTTCAAAACATAAAAGCTAGTAAATAATAAAGGAACAAAAAACATTGCAAGCAATGAACAGAGTGCTTTCAGTATTTAAGAGTATCTGAACGTTTTCAATCCGTGTATCATTCGTTCAGTCGTTTTTTGATTTTAATATTGAAAGTAGAAAAATGAGAAAACAGCTCGTTTTTCGTTTTTTCATTTTTTCAGAAAAACGAAAAAACGAGATTTCGGCTTGATTTTTCGTTTTTCGTTCAGAGGTAGAAAAATGAATAAACAGTTTGAATGTTCGATTTCTACACGTGGGCGGGAATTATACGCCTCTTTCTGCTGATTGGTCAGCCGAAGATCAAACTATTCCGTCATCAGTTCTTCCTCAGTTCCGCACAGCAGAATAAAAGTCCTGCGCTGCTACAACTGTACGGATTCTTAACGCGTTTATTGCAACTACATTTCATATTTTTCTCATCAAACAACCAGACTAACGAATGGCTCGACACAACCCGTACCGGGGCAGAGCCTAGACAGGGCTTTCTTCTGTGTAGATAAAAACAGATATTTTTGTATCCTTTTTGTAAAGTTTTAGCCTGGTCGCCATTCACTGCCATTATATGGAGGAGCGCGTGCAGGACGTTTTTCAAAATAACTCATTTTGAGGTCCAAAAAAAAATAAAAAAAAATAAAAAAATAATAGAAGGACATACAGCATTAGAACAACAGCAGGGTGAGTAAACAGGGTTTCTGCAGGTTTCACCAAGTCAAATGTAAGACTTAAGACCTTTTTAAGACCACTATGAATAAAATTTAAGACCTATATCACGCAAAAAAACAAAAAAAAAACCCATACAAAACATACAAAAGGAAATACAGAATCACAAAATTACTTGCAAAGCAAATTAATTTATTCAAATTGAACAAAGTATCAGTAAACTTGCACTTCCCCATAGCTCAATCCCAACAGGATTTTTTTATTTATTTATTTATTTATTTATTTATTTATATATATATATATATATATATATATATATATATATATAAATAAATAAATAAATGATTTTTTTTAGATCAAAATGACTGATTTTGTGGTGGTAATTTCCAGAAATTTGCATTTTTTTTTTTCATAATTAGGATGCCACATTTACCATATTATGTTAGATTAACAATAGTCACACATGACAATAAAACAAACAATGCATAAATCTTGTTTGGTATCTTACAAAAAAAAAAAAAAAAAAAAAAAAAAAAAAAAAAAAAAAAGCTAGTCCAGTGGTGTGCTATCTAGCTTTAATAACATGATCGCTTAGAGTGGGAAATATGACCAAAATCTTACAAGTAAACCACAGCAATAAGCAATTGCTTAATATAAATTAAAAAGTTCAAGTAATTAAGTAATCAAGTAAATGGTCAGTAATAAAATAAGAACTTATAAACAAATGACAATAAGACAAATAAATACAACAAACTTAAAGATACAGATACAAACAGTGCTTTAAGAACTGTTTGTTTTTTCCCCTGTTGCTGTTGGGTTAACATTAACGACGCAGACAGTGCGGGTATAGACTATATTAGGTTGCTTTCACTTTAAGACCTACAGTAATGCGCAGATCCAATACTGACACACGTCCCAAACTTGTTTACTCAAATTATTTACGCCAATATGGACATTTAGGCTTAATTGTGTGTATTTGATTGTTCAAGGGCAATAAGCCTAAATAGAACACATTCGGGTATACTCGCGCTGACAGGCGGCAAACGCGTGCACAGAATCCGCAGCCAGTCTGACATCGGTCCGTGTGTCAGTAGTAGTACCAAATTGAGTTCCTTGTTTACATCGCTTTTATTAACTTTTTTTAGTGCTATCAGGCATATCATACTTTTATTTGGTCATTCATCCACCTTGCGTAATCGCTTCGCACGGTCCTTGGCGCTTATGCGAGATGGCAGGTGAGAAAGATTCGCCTCCGCTTTTACGATCGTGGAACTGGAAGAACTGGAGAACTATTGAACTATTAGCTGAAGAATAAAATCTGTCTTGGTACAATCCGAAAGAGACTCGCGCCAATAACACGAAAGCTGCTTGGCTGCAATATAAGATGCATGTTGGTCTCATTTGTAGTAGTAATACAGCGAATTATATTTGGACTAGCGAAAGAAAGAGCTGCAACACCCCGGAATAAACACACACACACAAATGAGCATTAGAGGTAGCGTTACATGGACGTAGGAAAATTAAGACCCGTTTAAAATTAAAGACCTAAAACTCAATACTTCAGCGAATTTAAGACTTTTTAAGGCCTAAAATTTTGATTTTGAAATTTTAGACTTTTTTAGACTTAAGACCCTGCGGAAACCCTGGTAAAAGATGACTTTCATTTCAGGGTGAACTATCCCTTTAAATCTTGTGCAAAAGATCTGAGTCCTGTGTTCCACTACACTCTAAAAAACGTTGGGTTGTTTATGGTACCCAATATCTGGGTTAAACATATTGGGTCACTTTGTTGGGTTATTCCAAACGTTGATTAGGTTATTTATATAACAACGCAACCAGCTGGGTTACAATTTTAAATTGCAACGGTCGACACGACCGGAGCAACTGCGACAGAAGATACAGTGGTCAGTTAACATGTGTGCGTAATGTTGTTAAACATTACAAAGTGTCCTCAAGCTCTAAGGCAGTAATATTGCAGTTTTTCCTACAAATGTGTTTACATCTCCCCCTGTGGACTTACACTCACCTAAAGGATTATTAGGAACACCATACTAATACTGTGTTTGACCCCCTTTCGCCTTCAGAACTGCCTTAATTCTACGTGGCATTGATTCAACAAGGTGCTGAAAGCATTCTTTAGAAATGTTGGCCCATATTGATAGGATAGCATCTTGCAGTTGATGGAGATTTGTGGGATGCACATCCAGGGCACGAAGCTCCCGTTCCACCACATCCCAAAGATGCTCTATTGGGTTGAGATCTGGTGACTGTGGGGGCCATTTTAGTACAGTGAACTCATTGTCATGTTCAAGAAACCAATTTGAAATGATTCGAGCTTTGTGACATGGTGCATTATCCTGCTGGAAGTAGCCATCAGAGGATGGGTACATGGTGGTCATAAAGGGATGGACATGGTCAGAAACAATGCTCAGGTAGGCCGTGGCATTTAAACGATGCCCAATTGGCACTAAGGGGCCTAAAGTGTGCCAAGAAAACATCCCCCACACCATTACACCACCACCACCAGCCTGCACAGTGGTAACAAGGCATGATGGATCCATGTTCTCATTTTGTTTACGCCAAATTCTGACTCTACCATCTGAATGTCTCAACAGAAATCGAGACTCATCAGACCAGGCAACATTTTTCCAGTCTTCAACTGTCCAATTTTGGTGAGCTCGTGCAAATTGTAGCCTCTTTTTCCTATTTGTAGTGGAGATGAGTGGTACCCGGTGGGGTCTTCTGCTGTTGTAGCCCATCCGCCTCAAGGTTGTGCGTGTTGTGGCTTCACAAATGCTTTGCTGCATACCTCGGTTGTAACGAGTGGTTATTTCAGTCAAAGTTGCTCTTCTATCAGCTTGAATCAGTCGGCCCATTCTCCTCTGACCTCTAGCATCAACAAGGCATTTTCGCCCACAGGACTGCCGCATACTGGATGTTTTTCCCTTTTCACACCATTCTTTGTAAACTCTAGAAATGGTTGTGCGTGAAAATCCCAGTAACTGAGCAGATTGTGAAATACTCAGACCGGCCCGTCTGGCACCAACAACCATGCCACGCTCAAAATTGCTTAAATCACCTTTCTTTCCCGTTCTGACATTCAGTTTGGAGTTCAGGAGATTGTCTTGACCAGGACCACACCCCTAAATGCATTGAAGCAACTGCCATGTGATTGGTTGATTAGATAATTGCATTAATGAGAAATTGAACAGGTGTTCCTAATAATCCTTTAGGTGAGTGTATTTTTAAATCCGTTTTATCTGCACTCTTGACTAATGACAAACGCTTTGTAGCCGATCAATTTTAAAAGTAGAAGAACCTGGAAGAAAGCGGTGGAGCACTATTATCATCAATTATCAAAAGAGTCTCCGTTATCGGTTTCAAGGGTCTGAACAGGATGCGGGATTGTTTTGCACACATTTTTAAACGTTCCTGAAAGCCAGTACGTTCCAACCCAGTAATTCCACCACACGCCAATTTTTTTTTTAATAATGTAGTACTGTTTTGATCTGTTTGCTATTTGCAATGGTTACTGTTGTATGTGTCAGTGTGATTTTTGGTGAATTTTATTAAAACGTTTTCAATTGATAGATAAGTGAGATATTAATGATATTTTGACCACTGAGCTAGGAAATGTGGTCAGTTTATGTTAATTTAATTTCAACTGTTGTTTTTCTTTGTTAAATTTTAGATTGCTCTGGACTAAGGTATATTATACCCACATGCCAGAAATAAACTTTGAGCTCCAAAGGGTATACATCTCGATGAATATTTGCATATTCCAAGACAGAAGAGAGTCTTGGATCTTCTGGATATTTCTTCTGGTGAGAATATCCTGCATAACAGCACTGTAATTTAATATTTTACATTAAGTGTGCGTGTCAGTATGCTTGTCAGTACATAAAGGAATAGTTCACCCAAAAATGAAAATTATATTATATCCCATAATTTACTCACCCTCAAGCCATCCTAGGTGTATATGAGTTTTTTCTTACAGCTGAACACAATCGGAGTTATATTAAAAAAAAAATATCCCGGCTCTTTCCATCTTCGAATAGAGTTATCGAAGTTCCAAAAAGCGCATCCATCCATCATAAAAGTAATCCATACGACTCCAGGGGGTTAATAAAGGCCTTCTGAAGAAAAGCCATGGCTTTTTTGTAAGAAAATTATCCATATTTAAAACTTTATAAACTATAAATCACTGGCTTCCGGCAACAGCAGTACACGCGTTCACAACAGAGTTGAGTTCCGACAAAAGGGTAACCTCTGACCCGACATATGACGTTAGCTCCTCTTCTGTTATATCAAAATTCTCGTTTTAGGGCGTTTTAACACTGGGCATGTTTGCTGCGGTCCGAGTCCCACTGCCCCCACAGTGTTGGTCTGGTTTCACACTCAACTTGATTCTATCGAACCCTGGTGCATTTGCGTGCATCTTACGTAATCACAAACGTGCACGGCGCATGATAGAAAACAGAATGCGGGTCAATATAGTGTGGGTTTTTTTTATTTTCACTAATTTGGTGCTATTATGCGCAGCTGAGTAAACAACACTTGGGTTTACTGTATGTGTGTCGCATTAAGATGGCTTTCTGCTGCTTGCAAACAGACTCTTTTGAGGAGACAGTGGATTGCCATTAACTTGCTGCCCTGATTGCCCCTCACTCTCGCTCGTATCCAAGGTAAATCATCAACACTATCATCCCTTACATGTTTATTATGTTAACTAAATACATCGTAATCGGCTAAAACACATGCTCATGTTACTTTACTTCCTGAACAAGTCATGCGAATCGCGAACAAGCGAATCACGTGCAACCAAACTCAGACCACCTCCTCCAGGTAGTCTTTGGTTCGGTACCTCGGTGCGCTCCCAGGTCCGCATAACAGCTTTCACATTAGTTTTTCCATGCGAACCGTGCCCCATTCCAAACGCACTTAGACTTCTAATTCGTCACCGTTTATGAACTATATATTTACTGGAGACTTATGGATTACATTTATGATGGATGGATGTGCTTTTTGGAGCTTCAAAAACTTCAAAAATTACAATGCTGCAAATATTATTACAAAGTAATAATAATAATAATAATAATAATAATAATAAAAAGCTAGGATCTTATTTAATAAAAGAAGAAAGTCATATACACCTAGTATGCTTTAAGGCGAGTAATTTATGGTGAATAATTTATGGGATGGGGGGGGACATCATCTTATAATTTAAGTATGTATTTGTGATTGCTCTGTAAATGCATGTATGCAGCATTAAACAGTGTGTAAAGACACAAATGCCACTTTCAGTGTTTCTGTTCCATCTTTGTAGTGTGAAACTCTATATGAGGTACGAGGCTACAGGTAACCACAGCCTGCAGCACAATTACGAGTGTGATATTGCTTGAATTTCATTCACCAAATCATTGATTCACTCACAATAATTTACCACCCACTAGCATAACAATATAACATGCAGAAAGAGTTTAAAAAAAAAAAAAAAAATCCCCACGCCTGTCTGCAATGCAAACACCACTCTTGTAACACTCGGCCAATCAAATTTATTTATTACAAACAATCCATTATTACAACAGCAAGAAGTCAAATGAAAGACTGCTACCATGGCTACCAAGACTGCTAGTCTTCCCCCACCAACTTTAAATGTAATGGAAATAAAAGCATTTTCAAAATATTTGTAAGTTGTACATTATGTAATAATAATAATAATAATAATAATAATAAAGAATTTATAAATAAAAAATAAATAATATCGATACTAGAATGGTTAAAGCAACATTTTGGCCAAATAACCCAACAAATTAGTTATTTACCCAGTTTATTGGGTAAAACTTACTACCCAATACATTGGGTTAAAATAACTCAACAATAGGTCAGTGCTATATCAACCCACCATTGGGTTAGCTGTTGGGTCATTTTTAACCCAACTTTAAGGGAGTACATTTTTAATAAGTCCTTACAGGCATGCACCTATGGTCTGGAAGGATGCTGTGGTAGTTCCTCTTCCCAAATCTAGTTGCCCCTTAATGATTTTAGACAGATTGCTCATGTCAATTTTGAAAATCTGAAAAACTGGTAAGGTCAGAAATCCTACTAAAAACTTAGCAAGCACTTGATCCCATGCAGTTTGCTTATAGGCCACACAGAGGAGTAGAAGATGCCACAGTTACCTTGCTTAACTTACTTGTTAAACACTTGGAAGGGAATGGGTCTCATGCTAGACTATTGTTTGTTGACTTTCCCTCTGCTTTTAACACACTTCAACCTCATTTTAATCAGTAAGCTAGCAGAACAATTTGACCTGAGTAACAATCTTGTGGGCTGGATTCTTGACTTTTAAACCAACATGACAGAGTAAAGGTAAATGGAATGCTGTCAGACCAAGTCAGCTCCTCAACTGGCTCTCCTCAAGGATGTGTGCTTTCGCCCCTATTTATCCTCTACACAAACATGTGTCAGAGCAGGTATAAAAAAAAAATAAAAAAAATAAATTTAAAAAAAAAAATAGGACCATCTTAAAATATGCAGATGACTAGGTTATTGACAGTAGGCTCCAGGACAATGAAACTAGTCATGGCCCGGTCATCGATGACCTTGTCACGTGGTCAAGTCACCTTTATTTATATAGCGCTTTTTACAATGCCAATTGTTTCAAAGCAGCTTCACAGTGTTAAACAGGAAAACAATGCAACAGAATTTGATTCGGCTGTACAGCCGCTCTGGAGAAAACGGTGATGTTATCCAGCTCATTTCAATTATCATATAGTGACAATGCGGGCAGATCAGTAATTTAGTTGAAAATTTAGGTGTCACGTGGTGTGAGGAACAATTTTTCAATTAAACATCTAAGACAAAAGATATGATCACTGATTTTAGAAGACATGCCCACACGCATGAAGTCACATCCATTAAAAGGTCAGACAGTGGAATGTACCCAATCTTACAAATACCTTGGGACAATTATCGACTCAAAACTGAACTTTGAGGCAAACTGTGAAGCTGCGTGCAAAAAGGGACACCAGCGCTTGTTTTGTTTGAGGAAACAATCTTATTTCATCACTGACAAAACCATGATGGTCTTATCCTACCATGCTTTTAATGAATCAATTTTCTCTTTGGTGTCATGGTTTGGGAATCTATCCTTAAAGAACAGAAACTCCCTAAATCAAATTGTTAAATGGTCCAGTAAACTGACTGGTGCGTCACAGCTTAACCTAGCGTCACTGTACACCAGACAGTTACAGCGGATAATTGGCTAAATTTTAAATGATGATTTCTACCCTTTGCACAGTGAATTTCAGCTTCTTCCATCTAGACTAGGGATGTTACAAGTACCGGTACTGAAATTTTGAAAATGTGACGATACCAGCATTTCTGTAGTACCGGTAGTACCGACTCCCAAGTATATTCGGTACCCAATCTAAGCGCAGGGCTCCAGACTGTAGCCGATATATACTATTGATTGTGAATATTAAACCACAAAAGACTATTTAAATATTAATCCTTCATGTTTTGTGTCTCTGTGTGAATGACACAGACGCACGGTTTTATTTGCCACACACACACGACACTCGCTGTCTTTTTAGCCTCTGCCGTGTCACTATATGAGGACATGAACGTATAATGAGCATTTACCGTTTCATCTGAGAAAACTATCGTCAAATCATAAACACACAGACACTCAAAGGTCTTCACAGCAACCAGTCAAAATAAAACTTCAGTTTAACTCGAAATTGACAGAACTATATTAGGCTACTGTTGTACAGTAGATTTAGCTATGTCTCAATGTAATACTACTACTAATTATTATTATTGTGCATAGAGGGTTGCTTTTAAATGTATGTGTATTATTTACTTATGATTATCATCATAAATAATAAACTCATTGAATTTAAATGTAATATTTTTATCAAATGGTTTTAAAAAAAAAAAAAAAAAAAAAAAAAAAAAAAGGGTTAAATAGTTCCAATAGATTTTACTGTGGTATTGAAATTGGTACCGAGAACAGTAAAATTGATGGTATTGGTACCGACTTCTGGAATTTTGGTATGGTGACATCCCTAATCTAGACAAAAGGTTAGGTTCCCAAAGTGCAGAACAAAGCAGTATAAAAATAGCTTTGTTCCAGCAGCCATCACTCAGAGACATCACACAAAATGCACAGATGTAGGGTTGCAAAGGGGCGGAAAGTTTCCGGTAAATTTCCGGAAACTTTCCATGGGAACTTAATCTGGGGAATTTTGGAAATATTCCAATTTGGAAACTTAACTATGGGAATTTATAGGATTTTATGGGAATTAATTAGAAATTTGGGAAAATTTATATAAACTGTATGATATACAAACATAAATATAAACATTATGTTTAGTCATAAGCGGACATGTTCGTTTTTTTTTGCATATTGATATATTTTTCAATTAAATTACTTCTAATTTAATAAATATGTAAAATAAATAAATAAATAAAATAAATAAAGCCGATTTTGCAGGTTTTCCTACTTAAAGCATGTAGAGGTCTGTAATTTTTATCATAGGTACACTTTAAGAAAGTACACTTTGAGAGATGGAATCTAAAAAAAAAATCCAGAAAAAAAAAAACAAAAAAAACACAAAAAACAAAAAAAAACAACATTGTATGATTTTTAAATAATTAATTTGCTAATATTTTTTAATAATTAATTTTATTGCATGACATAAGTATTTGATCACCTACCAACCAGTAAGAATTCCAGCTCTCACAGACCTGTTACTTTTTCTTTAAGAAGCCCTCCTGTTCTCCACTCATTACCTGTATTAACTGCACCTGTTTGAACTCGCTACCTGTATAAAAGACACCTGTCCACACACTCAATCAGACTGACAGACTGACAGACTGACAGACTGACAGACTGACTGACAGACTGACAGACTGACAGACTGACTGACAGACTGACAGACTGACAGACTGACAGACTGACAGACTGACAGACTGACAGACTGACAGACTGACAGACTGACAGACTCCAACCTCTCCACAATGGCCAAGACCAGAAAGCTGTGTAAGGACATCAGGGATAAAATTGTAGACCTGCACAAGGCTGGGATGGGCTACAGGACAAAAGGCAAGCAGCTTGGTGAGAAGGCAACAACTGTTGGCGCAATTATTAGAAGATTGAAGAAGTTCAAGATGACGGTCAATCTCCCTCGGTCTGGGGCACCATGCAAGATCTCACCTCGTGGGGCATCAATGATCATGAGGGAGGTTAGGGATCAGCCCAGAACTACACGGCAGGACCTGGTCAATGACCTGAAGAGAGCTGGGACCACAGTCTCAAAGAAAACCATTAGTAACACACTACGCCGTCATGGATTAAAATCCTGCAGCGCACGCAAGGTCCCCCTGCTCAAGCCAGCGCATGTCCAGGCCCATCTGAAGTTTGCCAATGACCATCTGGATGATCCAGAGGAGGAATGGGAGAAGGTCATGTGGTCTGATGAGACAAAATAGAGCTTTTTGGTCTAAACTCCACTCGCCAAGTTTGGAGGAAGAAGAAGGATGAGTACAACCCCAAGAACACCATCCCAACCGTGAAGCATGGAGGTGGAAACATTCTTTGGGGATGCTTTTCTGCAATGGGGACAGGACGACTGCACCGTATTGAGGGGAGGATGGATGGGGCCATGTATCGCGAGATCTTGGCCAACAACCTCCTTCCCTCAGTAAGAGCATTCAAGATGGGTCGTGGCTGGGTCTTCCAGCATGAAAACGACCTGAAACACACAGCCAGGGCAACTAAGGAGTGGCTCCGTAAGAAGCATCTCAAGGTCCTGGTGTGGCCTAGCCAGTCTCCAGAACTGAACCCAATAGAAAATCTTTGGAGGGAGCTGAAAGTCCGTATTTCCCAGCAACAGCCCCGAAACCTGAAGGATCTGGAGAAGATCTGTATGGAGGAGTGGGCCAAAATCCCTGCTGCAGTGTGTGCAAACCTGGTCAAGAACTACAGGAAACATATGATCTCTGTAATTGCAAACAAAGGTTTCTGTACCAAATATTAAGCTCTGCTTTTCTGATGTATCAAATACTTATGTCATGCAATAAAATGCAAAATAATTACTTAAAAATCATACAATGTGATTTTCTGGATTTTTGTTTTAGATTCAGTCACTCACAGTTGAAGAGTACCTATGACAAAAATTACAGACTTCTACATGCTTTGTAAGTGGGCAAACCTGCAAAATCGGCAGTGTATCAAATACTAACCCGATTCCAAAAAAGTTGGGACACTGTACAAATTGTGAATAAAAAAGGAACGCAATAATTTACAAAATCTCATAAACTTATATTATCTATATTCTATTGTGAATAAAATATATCAAATGTTGAAAGTGAGACATTTTGAAATGTCATGCCAAAAATTTGCTCATTTTGGATTTCATGAGAGCTACACATTCCAAAAAAGTTGGGACAAGTAGCAATAAGAGGCCGGAAAAGTTAAATGTACATATAAGGAACAGCTGGGGGACCAATTTGCAACTTATTAGGTCAATTGGCAACATGATTGGGTATAAAAAGAGCCTCTCAGAGTGGCAGTGTCTCTCAGAAGTCAAGATGGGCAGAGGATCACCAATTCCCCCAATGCTGCGGCGAAAAATAGTGGAGCAATATCAGAAAGGAGTTTCTCAGAGAAAAATTGCAAAGAGTTTGAAGTTATCATCATCTACAGTGCATAATATCCAAAGATTCAGAGAATCTGGAACAATCTCTGTGCGTAAGGGTCAAGGCCGGAAAACCATACTGGATGCCCGTGATCTTCGGGCCCTTAGACGGCACTGCATCACATACAGGAATGCTACTGTAATGGAAAAATCACAACATGGGCTCAGGAATACTTCCAGAAAACATTGTTGGTGAACACAATCCGCCGTGCCATTCGCTGTTGCCGGCTAAAACTCTATAGGTCAAAAAAGAAGCCATATCTAAACATGATTCAGAAGCGCAGGCGTTTTCTCTGGGCCAAGGCTCATTTAAAATGGACTGTGGCAAAGTGGAAAACTGTTCTGTGGTCAGACGAATCAAAATTTGAAGTTCTTTTTGGAAAACTGGGACGCCATGTCATCCGGACTAAAAAGGACAAGGACAACTCAAGTTGTTATCAGCGCTCAGTTCAGAAGCCTGCATCTCTGATGGTATGGGGTTGCATGAGTGCATGTGGCATGGGCAGCTTACACATCTGGAAAGGCACCATCAATGCTGAAAGGTATATCCAAGGTATATCCCAGACCACATACTGCATCAATTACAACATCATGGCTGCGTAGAAGGAGGATCCGAGTACTGAAATGGCCAGCCTGCAGTCCAGATCTTTCACCCATAGAAAACATTTGGCGCATCATAAAGAGGAAGATGCGACAAAGAAGACCTAAGACAGTTGAGCAACTAGAAGCCTGTATTAGACAAGAATGGGACCACATTCCTATTCCTAAACTTGAGCAACTTGTCTCCTCAGTCCCCAGACATTTGCAGACTGTTATAAAAAGAAAGGGGATGCCACACAGTGGTAAACATGGCCTTGTCCCAACTTTTTTGAGATGTGTTGATGCCATGAAATTTAAAATCAACATTATTTTTCCCTTAAAATGATACATTTTCTCAGTTTAAACATTTGATATGTCATCTATGTTGTATTCTGAATAAAATATTGAAATTTGAAACTTCCACATCATTGCATTCTGTTTTTATTCACAATTTGTACAGTGTCCCAACTTTTTTGGAATCGGGTTTGTACTTGTTCTCCCCACTGTATATACACACACACACAAACACACCCATACATACATCCAAACTTTTGAACGGAAGTGTATATTGTTACATAATATTTCTATTTTAAAGAAATGCTTTTCCCTTAACTTTTTATTCAAATAATCCTGAAAAGAGTATCACAGGGTATAAAAAAAAAAATAATTATGCAAAACAACTGTTTTCAACATTGATAAATCAGCATATCAGAATGATTTCTGAAGGATCATGTGACACTGAAGACTGGAGTAATGCTGAAAATTCAGCTTTGATCACAAAAATAAAGTTATATTTTAAAGTATATTAAAATAGAAAACCATTATTTTAAATTGTAATAATATTTCACAATATTACTGTTTTCTGTATTTTTGATCAAATGTGCATGTTATGAAGGAATGCACAGTGCATGCAGGGGGTATGGCCTCAAAAGCCCTGTATTAAGTAGTGAGCTTCATGTATGTGATTGAGGAATGTGCAGGGTAGAAATTCAACTGAAATTGCATTAAATCTGGTTGTTTTAACCAAGATTATGGTACAATAGTTTTTTTCCAACTACATTTAAGTTTCCTGTTATAGGCTAACCTGCAATTTTGCAAATTCCCAGTTTATTCCCATTAATTCCCATATATTCCCGTTAATTCCCATGGAAAGTTTCCAGCCTGAAAATTCCCGGAATTTTGCAACCCTACACAGAAGCAATATTATTTATCCATTTAATTGATTGATTTTATATGATTTATTAGATCGATAAATATTTTCATTATGTTTATCTATTATCTAACGTCTATTGTTTGTTTCTAAAATGTGTGGATAACTCTAATACTGCAAAACAAATGTACCTACGGGTACAAATAAAAGTAACCTGAACCTGAGCAGTAGGTATATTAGGCTGCTGTCACTTTAAGACAACGCATCCGATGCTGCCTTCACGTGCTATCAGAATTATCCTAAATATGAGTTAGTTAGTTAGTTAATTCCTAGTTAAAAATTGGACATGAACGCCCCCTCAAGTCAAAATTTGAATGCTATGAGCTGGTAATCAGGACTTCAGAAGCGTGGGAGTTATCATTCACGTTTTCTTGGCTTGACAGGTTTAAATAGGCAAAAAAACAACATGCAAGTGATCAACTTTCATGACGATGCAGTTGGTATTATTATAATTAGTATAATTAAAAAAAAAAAAAAAAAAATACATTTAAGTTATTGCTACACTTTAATAATGTTAATTATATTATCAGAAAACTGAACATTTAGCGTTGTCAAGCTTTTATTTGTGCTTAATGGATAAAACAACAGAGCTGTGCTCTCGGGTTTATGGCTGCTGTAAATTTGACCTGCCACAAGATGGCACTGTTTTCGACACTCCTGATGCTTCGAATCTTTTCCCGAAACAATCAGAGAAAAGCTTCAAAGATTCAAGAAGCTTCGTTTCTCCATCCCTATTGTTACCTGAAAACAGCCCCACTAGCCCCACGTTAGGTTGCGCCCGGGGGTGCTTACCCCTGCCTAGACAGGGTGTACTCTATAGAAGGTCGTTGATAACTTAAAGATACCTTGAAATTGGGAATTCTGTTGTGCACAGGTCGAGGAAAACGGGCCAGGTTTTTCATCTCGATGTAGTTCCACACTTTATGGCGAATGTCCCATTTAGTATCCCCTATAAGTTGACATTTTTTTTGAAATACACACACACAAAAAAAAAAATTAAACAATTTAAAAACAAACATGAAATCAAATAAATTACACAACGCAAAGACACAAAGCAAACCTTGATGCGTTTTTATGATGGACTCCATTATGCACTATCCCTTATTAGAGCCCAGAGCTCCTTCTTTAATAATTAAATTTCACAAATGACTAAACAAGATGTGTTTCGACTTTCTGGTTTCTCACGCGCTCTGAACTACGGTGTCTCTACTGAGACAGAGAGCGTTTCGTTTTCTTAGTCATCCAAATGTATTTTTATTTACAAACTCAACCTGAGGCCTGTTTCATAAAAGACGCTAAGAAAAGTGGGGATTAAACTCCAACACCTGACTTGAATGAACCTAACAAATAAATTGGGGCTAACGTGGTTTCATAAAAGGTAATTTAAGTTTACGCAATCCCACTAATTTGATCCAGGTTTACCGCTGCGTTCGAAATCGCCCCCTATACCCTCATTAACTATTCCCTACATTAGTCCACTAATATGGTCCACTTGAGGGAGTGAATGGAAACGAGTGAGTGAATTCGGACACAGAGTGTGCCCGCAGGGCTGCAGCTATAGTTTGTGCTGTTTAATAATCATTTGGCGAGATGCGGGAATTCATTCAGTGTGCGACTCTCACAGTGCATTATGGGTATTCTCTAGCCGTTGAGCACATAGATATATATACGTATACATATCTATTGTTGAGCGTACATCAGTTGTACTGTCGTTAATGTGGTGCATTGTGGGATTGAATAAGTGCACTCAATAACGTCCACTATGGTTTCGGACACCACTACAAATGGCTGTCCCCTCAAATAGTACCCTATTTAAAGGTATAGGGGGCGATTTCGGACACAGCCATGGTGTTTTCCTCAGTGCAAAACGTACATTTCACAGGTATATTTTCCATCTTTAAATGTTAGAAAGTCGTGCAAATATTTCCGTTGTGCTGCTAAACTAAACATTGAACGAGCGATGCTGCGCGCATGCGCGCCAAATAGGAGCGCAATAATTCTGAATAAAATATACATTTTGCTTGGAAAATTAATTAAATGTATACCTTTTTGAGACATGGTCTGCGTCTGAGCTTGAGCTATGTTAAATTACCTTTATGAAACAAAATCATTTGACAATGAGTCAGACTAACTGAAATAATCCTGGCTTATTTGGTAAACTTGTTTTTATGAAACAGGCCTCCAGCCCTTTAAAATGACCACTCAAAAAATAAAAATAAAATAATAATAATATATATAGATTATCGAGGTCTAATAACAATTGGCTGGTGTAGACAATACAGTTAATGTCCGTGTCTCGTTTCAAATATAATACGAGTCCTTAAGTGTCTGCGTTATTCTATGCACTATATTACAATAGACAAATAATATTGTCTCTTTATTTTAACTGGACAGCAATACATTCAGTCATGTCTGGCAACTTGACGCATGTTTTCAGTATTTAGCATAAAAATGAAGGTATTTTGGAGATTACAGATTTCTTAGCAAACTGATTTAGATTGTTGTAAACTTTATAACTTTATGAAACTATAATGAATTAGGGATAGGCAACGTCAGTCCTGGAGTTCCGCTGTCCTGCAGAGTTTAGCTCCAACCCTGAAAATAACTCACCTGCCAGGTCTGTTTAATTAGGGTTGGAGCTAAACTGTCCAGGTCAGCGGCCCTTGAGGGCCAATCCATGATGAATTTTATGCCTATTAAAGTATCAGACGATTTGTTGTGTTGGGAATTGTTGAAAACGAATTGTTGTGTTGTGCCTCCCTCTGGTGGACAACATAATTCCTTCCCATAATATAAATGGCTGCCCAGCTAACTGTAATACCTGACTGTTACTTAGGGCCAATGGGTGCCACAACATACTGCGTCATTCTCCACAACAATGTCAGTGGCACATGATGCAATCCATCAGCACATTTTTTTTTATTGTTTGAAATAACACAAAGCAAATTCCAAAATCCAAATAGCAGCAAAAAAAAAAAAAAAAAAAAAAAATAGACAACATAAGCCTAAAAGAAACATAAAATACATACATAAATAAAATATTACACAAGGGGGCTAATCATCAAAAATACTTCAAAAGATTGCATAGTTTAAGGGCTTTTTTGTTACGTGTGAGTTTTAAGGATTTGTAAATCTTTCTGGAAAAGTAAAAATGTGGGAGGGTTTTTAAAGTATGCAAAAAGTAAACTGCATTTATGTATGAAGTAATTGGCCAAAAGGAAAAACACAATATTATTAACCAAAAATTCACCACCATTTATAGTTTTAAAATCAAAGTCAGGTATTACATATTTCAAACTTAACCAAACATAAAGGTCATAAATAAAATAAATAATCCAATGACTCTATGTCTGCTTCACAAAAGGTGCACTCATTACAAACCAAATTAAATATATGTCTGAGGAACTCAGGATACGTTCAGAATTCTGGTAAAAATGGAGATGTCTCTTTGTAACCACATATTTAAAATATGTGACTTTTTTTTATTGTCAGCCAAATTCATTTTTTTCTCTATTTTAGGGTCTTCTTTAATAATAACAATTCCTAAATATTTAATGTAATATTAAACAACTGAGAAAGTGTGAGAACAGCTCACAGCTTTTAAGTTCAATTGGAGACCAGAAGCTTTTGTAAAAGGCGACATCAAATTAATAGCAACTGGAATCTGCTCTGCATCACTAAGAAACAGAGGGGGCTGACTCCCTGATCAGTGCCCTGACTACTGAACTAGGGAGCTGATTGAGACGCACCCAGAGTGGTATCGTCTGCTAGTTGACTTAATAGCTAACTCCTGTAGTGTCTGGGCCAATCAGACACACAGTTATTCATCATATTTAATGAATAATCCAGCAAACCCCCTTACCCAACAACAAAATTAAGTGCCAAGGTATGTGACAACCATCCAAAAGGGCAGGACAGGCCCCTGGTCACCATAGTAGCAAAGGTTTTGTTTTTGTTAAATGTCAAATACGCTGTTTACGTGAAGTTATTTAGTTGTCATCTGGCTTGTTTGGCAAATGAATGCGGAAACGTCGCGTTTAACATCTATGTTTGGAGCGGTTTTCTGAAGTGATCATGTAATGTTTTTCATTTTGTAATATCTTATTTGTTTAAGGTGATGGGCATTCAAGATTGCTGTCATTCAAGAAGTTATTAGTGACCACATCTCCTCCCCCATTGTGGGAGTGAGCTACAAAATACCCGAAGAAGATGGCACTTATCCTGGAGTTCATACAAAGGTAAGCAACACATTTTTTATGAAATTACGTATAGATCATTTTGTTGTGTTGCTGTTTATTTAGTTGAAAATAATGAAACCACATAAGATGTAGTTGAAGTGACAAGCTAACATGTCATGCAAATGGAGTCCATTGGAAACACAAAGTTATATACAATGTTTGAACTGGAAAGTATTAGGGATGGCAATTAATAATTTAATGAAATGTAAAAAAAAATCCTAATTTTACGGAAAATAACTCTAAATTGTTTATAGTATTTTCTTGTCATTTTAAATTATGTTTAAAACTATGTAAAATTACAAACAATATCTGTAAATAAACAACTTGACTGTTATTTTAAGGATTATATCACACAAATTACAGTAATTCTCATTTTTTATACAGGAACATTACTGTATAATTTATACAGTATTTTTCTGTTTTCAAATCACCTTTATTTATGTAGCGCTTTTTACAATGCCAATTGTTTCAAAGCAGCTTCACAGTGGTAACAGGAAAATAATGCAACAGAATTTGATTCGGCTGTACAGCCGCTCTGGTGAAAACGGTGATGTCATCCAGCTCATTTCAATTATCATATAGTGTCAATGCGGGCAGATCAGTAATATAGTTGAAATTTAAGTGTCCCCAACTGAGCAAGCCAAAAGCCAAAGGCGACGGGGGCAAGGAACCAAAACTCCTTCAGGGCCAGAATGGAGAAAAAAACCTTGGGAGAAACCAGGCTCAGTCGGGGTGCCAGTTCTCCTCTGGCCGACGAACAAATAGTGTATGATTATGATTCTGGCAACATTACAGGTCAGAAGTCATATTAGATCAATAGATATTCGAAGGATTATTCGAAAGATTGGAGTCGTCACGCCGGGGACGGGTTTAATGAGGATGTCGTGTCGATGCGGCATTTACAGGGGGGAGTTTAATTGACACGGTCTCTACAGACACTTCAGGGATGCGTGCGTCATGTCCAGGCTAAGGTCCACCATCTGGTCCGGATACGGCCCGGATCCGGCCGACTGCAGTAAACCTCGGGATAAACAGAGAGACTAACATTAGCGTAGATGCCATTCTTCTTATGATGTAACGAGTACATCAGGTGTTATGGGAAGTGTTCCCGGTTCCGGCTGACTTAGTTAATGCAGCCTAAAACAATCATTTAACTGATTTGAATAATATAAATTAAAAATGTTTTATGTGTATGCCATAGTAAAGAGATGTGTTTTTAGTCTAGATTTAAACTGACAGAGTGTGTCTGCTTCCCGAACAATGGTAGGAAGACTGTTCCAGAGTTTAGGTGCTAAATAGGAAAAGTATCGACCGTCTGCAGTTGATTTTGATATTCTAGGTATTATCAGCTGGCCAGAATTTTGAGACCGCAATAGACGTGATGGAGTATAATGCATTAAGAGCTCGCTCAAGTACTGGGGAGCTAAACCATTTAGTACTTTATAAGTAATCAGCAAGATTTTAAAATGTATACGATGTTTAATAGGGAGCCAATGCAGTGTTGCCAGAACCGGGCTAATATGGTCATACTTCCTGGTTCTAGTAAGAACTCTAGCTGCTGCGTTTTGGACAAGCTGCAGTTTATTTATTAAGCGAGCAGGGCAACCACCCAGTAGAGCATTACAATAATCTAGCCTTGAGGTCATGAACGCATGAACTAACTGTTCAGCATTTTGCATTGAAAGCATGTGCCGTAATTTAGATATATTTTTAAGATGGTAGAATGCAGTTTTACAGATGCTAGAAACGTGGCTTTCAAATGAGAGATTGGTATCAAAGAGCACACCCAGGTTCCTAACTGACGACGAGGACTTGACAGAGCAGCCATCGAGTGTTAGACAGTATTCTAGGTTACTACTTGTGGAGTTTTTTTGTCCAATGATTAAAAATTCATTTTTTTCTGAATTAAGTTGCAGGAAATTACTAGTCATCCAATTTTTTATATACTAGCTATGCATTCCGTTAATCTTGTGAATTGGTAAGTTTCGTCAGGGCGTGAAGAAATATAGAGCTGAGTATCGTCAGCATAACAATGAAAATTAACGCCATGCTTCCTAATAATATCTCCCAGTGGTAGCATGTACAGGGTGAAAAGCAACGGTCCTAGCACTGAGCCCTGCGGTACTCCATACTGAACTTGTGTTCGGTGTGACATCTCTTCATTTACTGCTACAAACTGATAACGGTCAGATAAGTATGATTTAAACCATGCCAATGAAATTCCACTAATGCCAACATAATTTTCGAGTCTATTCAAAAGAATGTTGTGGTCGATAGTATCGAATGCAGTGCTAAGATCGAGTAACACTAACAGGGAGATACAACCACGATCGGATGATAAGAGTAAATCATTTGTAACTCTGATGAGAGCAGTCTCAGTACTATGATACGGTCTAAATCCTGACTGGAAATCCTCAGAGATACCATTTCTTTCTAAAAAGGAGCATAATTGTGAGGACACTGCCTTTTCTAGTATTTTTGACAGAAAGGGTAGATTTGAGATTGGCCTGTAATTGACTAATTTTGTAGGATCAAGTTGCGTTTTTTTAATAAGTGGTTTAATAATAGCCAACTTAAAAGTTTTCGGTACATATCCTAATGTCAAGGATGAATTAATGATATTAAGAAGAGGATCTATGACCTCTGGAAGCATCTCTTTTAGTAGTTTAGTCGGTATGGGGTCAAGCATACATGTTGTTGATTTTGATGATTTAACGAGTTTAGCCAATTCTTCTCCTATAGCAGTGAATGAATATAATTTTTCCTCAGTGACACTACAATGCACTGTCTGATGTGATACTGTAATAGACGGCTGCATGGTTATAATTTTTTTCCTAATATTATCAATCTTACAAGTAAAGAAGTTCATAAAGTCATTACTGCTGTGCTGTTTACAAACATCATAAGGTGAAGCTTTATCTTTGGTTAATTTAGCCACTGTATCGAATAAATACCTAGGGTTGTGTTTGTTTTCTTCTAAGAGAGTCGAGAAATAAGCAGATCTAGCAGTTTTTAGGGCCTTTCTTTATGCAATCATGCTCTCTTTCCACGAAATGCGAAAAACTTCCAGTTTTGTTTTCTTCCAGCTGCGCTCCATTTTTCTGGCTACTGTTTTAAGGGCCCGGGTGTGCTCGTTGTACCACGGCATTGGACTATTTTCTTTAATCTTCTTTAAGCGCCGGGGAGCAACTGTGTCTAAAGTGCTGGAAAAGAGAGAGTCAATAGTTTCTGTTGCAACATCGAGTTCCTCTAGGCTATCTGGGATGCTGAGGAGATGAAACTGATGAGGAAGATTATTTACAAAGCAATCTTTAGTCGCAGCAGTGATAGTCCTGCCATATTTGAAGCGAGGGGACGGCTTTGCAGCCTTTGCTAAATTAAGTGTACATGATACTAGGTAATGATCTGAGATGTCATCACTCTGCTGCAGAATTTCAGTGGTATCAACATTTATTCCATGTGACAGTATTAGGTCTAAAGTATGATTACGGCGATGAGTGGGTCCTGACACGTGTTGCCTTACTCCAATAGAGTTTAGAATGTCTCTAAATGCCAATCCCAATGCGTCTTTTTCATTGTCTACATGGATATTAAAATCACCAACAATTAGGACTTTATCTGCAGCCAGTACTAACTCCCTTAACGTTTTGTAGGGCGCCCCAACCTAGGTTGGACGCATCTGTCGAGTTCACTTTCCATTTCGAGACCGTGCCCATACTCACACCCGACTGGTACCACCCGACGGGGTGCTATCTGAATGTGAAAGTAAGCATCTTTCAGATCCACTTTGAAAAAACAATTCCCCGGGTGAATTTGCGCGAGGATATGTTTCACCGTCAACATTCTGAACGAGCGCATCATAAGTGCTTTGTTCAGATGTCTGAGGTCTAGGATGGGTCGGAGACCGCCATCCTTTTTCGGAATGAGGAAGTAGCGACTGTAAAAGCCTGACTCGCTTATCGCTGGGGAAACAGTTTCCACAGCTCCCTTTTCTAACAGTTTCAATACTTTGGTGCGAAGCACGTGACTCACGTCGCTTCTCACCGATGTCTCGACCACGGCGCGAAAGCGCGGGGGTCTGCGAGTAACCTCGTTTTATTATGTTCAACACCCATTCTGATATACCGGAGATGGCCTGCCAGGCATCGGCCCGTATAGCAAGGGGTTGAATTAGGTTTGGGGACGGGCCGCTGTGTAATAGGGACCCGGTTGCCCGGCTGGTTTGTGCTTGTGACACTGTGGGGACATCGCTTATGTGTGGCTGCGTGCACTTTGTAGTGGGCGCGCTCTACATTCAGAGTGCTCTCGGTGCGAGCTGGAGAGCGAGTCAACGGGATAATCTGTGTGAACAGTGTTTATGTGCAGGGGTGCATACTGTATAGTGGGCACACTGCCTGCATGTATTTTAGTAGGGTCGTTGTTAAAACAGCGTTTAATTGCAGGCGTGCGTGTTTGATAACAGGCTAGTTGACTGCAATATTTATATCCCCAGCCGCCTGAATAGAGGTGAATGGGAGAAATGTAAATGAAGTCTGTGGTGGTAATCTGGCCGCGGTGGGACTTTTGTGTGATTTTGTGGCGCTGAATTAACAGTGCTTATGTGCAGGGGTGCATACTGTATAGTGGGCACACTGCCTACAGTCAGAACAGTGGAAAAATTATTTTAATGGTTTATTAGGGTCGCCGTTAATACAGCGTTTGTGTGCAGGCGTGCGTGCTTTATCACAGGCTACTTAACTGCAATGTTGACATCTTCAGCCGCCTGAAGAGGGGACTGGGAGAAGTGTAAAGAGAGTGAAAATGGCGCAAGGCTTGTGACTCCCTCTGTGCTTCGGTGAAGCACTCGACACTGTGTTAAGTGCTTATGTGCAGGGATGCATACTGTATAGTGGGCACAATGCCCGCAGTCATAACATGGCCGCTATTTTACGCCGCCACTAGGCGCTGGACAGTGAGCGTTCTCGACGTCTCCAGTAGCCTGAATGGAGGGGACTGGGAGAAGTGTAAACAGAGTGAAAATGGCGCAAGGCTTGTGACGCACTTGGCGCTGTGTGAAGTGCTTATGTGCAAGGGTGCATACTGTACAGTGGGCACAATGCCTGCAGTCATAACATTGCTGCCATTTTACGATGCCGCTAGGCGCTGGACAGTGAGCGCGCGCTGTGACGTAAGCCGCGCTCTCATCCGCACAGAGTCTATGACTGTTCCCAGAAAGAAATATTCTGGCGGGAGACAGTCCCCTACCGGAGGGCGGGCAAAGATGTGCGGCGACCGCTTCCTCAAGAGGGGGAGGGACTCTCATAACCTTTTCTCTTCACGCCGTCGAGTGACGAGAGCGCTGAAGAAGCCGAGGATTTGAGACGAGCTGAAAACGGCGCTGGGCGGTGTTATTCCGAAGAGAATTCTGAGAGCGAGACATGCGGGGAGAGCTCCGGCGTGGGCTCGCTCGTCTGCTCTGGCATTCTCTGTCCGTGGCGCTTCTTTCTGCGCGGCCCGAGCGAGAGAAGAGGGAGAGCAGAGGGAACGGCGTCCTCATTGAAGCTGACGAGTCGAGCCCACAGGGTCGACAGCGTCATTTCGTCGCACTCCGGGCAGCTGCACTTAGAGAGTGCAGCTTCGGCGTGGTCACGGCCTAAGCATGACGATCCCCGCCGAAGAGAGGGCCTCTGAAAGGATGTACGAGGCATTTGAAACAACACCTCAGCTCTTTTGTGAGTGTGAGTGTTGCAGCGGCAAACACACACACACACAGCTTGTAAGGATATAAGGATATAAAAGGATATCGAACACGCTGCATGGCGCAGCTGGAACAGCAAGGGCTGAAGGCGGAGTCCAGAACAAGGAATCCAGCGTCCTCAGAGCTGGAGGGCAGGAGCTAGTTCCGCTGAAGGCTTGTCGACGGCGGTGACTTCACAATCCGGAGGTCAGCGAAGGGTGAGTACGCTGAAGGAGATTAAATTTGAATCCTATGGCGTAACATGGGCTTTTATAGCTTAGATATGCAAATTTAGGCGGTGTTTGACGTGCTTTTGGGCGCGAAGCGACCCGATTGGTGCACGCCTCAGCCGCCTCACCATAGGTTCGTGCAGTTGCCGCAGCACAGCCAATCAGCGCGCTAGTACGCTCTGCCTGGGTCTGCTGTGCAGCTGCACTGCGTTTTACATTATATAAAATTATAAGGATAATTTTTGGCTTCATATTCTCGAGAAAAGGAGTTTTCCCATAGCGTAGCTAGCTACGCAATACGAGAGTACTCTCGAAAGGGAACTTACATATTCTGTTTCTGTGTTTTGTTATGTTTTAATACTGTTAAGCTAGGGCTGGGCACTATGACGATGATAGTGACTATCGTTAGAGATTTTGCAGTTCCCTTTCGAGAGTACTCTTGTATTGCGTAAGTTAGCTTACACTATGGGAAAAACTCCTTTTCTCGAAAATATGAAGCCAAAAATTACCCATATAATTTTATATATGTAAAATGCAGTGCAGCTGCACAAGCAGACCCAAGCAGAGCGTACTAGCGTGCTGATTGGCTGTGCTTTGGCAACTGGAATCTATGGCGAGGCGGCTGAGGCGTGCGAACCAATCAGGTCGCTTCGCGCCCAAAGCACGTAAACTACCGCCTAAATTTGCATGGCTAAGCTATAAAAGGCCATACTATGCCACAGGATTCAGATTTAGGCCCAATTCCAATTCTATTTTATACCCCTTTGCCTACCCCTCCCCCTTGAAACAGAGTGGCAAGGCATAGGGGTGAAAATATTCCCCTAAGAAATGGGACACCACTACTACACCATTACACGTCATCATACCCCGTTTCTTTTATTAGTGTCCTGTAACACTAATAAAAAACGTCTGCAAAGTGCAAAGTGGTCCTGCTGCCTGCTTTGCTCGCGTGTGCTTTGCTTGCTTTTGAATCTTTATTTGATATCATTCCCTGTTGTTAAAACTGCTAAATATAACTTACCCATCACCATATATTGTCTAATATTGCCTACCACATTAAATCTGACATTGCTAGCTTTTAATCTAAATCACTATCACGCGTTAGCATTTCGCTAGCTTGTTAGCTTGCCATCTCTGCACTCGGGTCTCTTGTTTTCTGAGTTCATTAAACAACTGTGGTGAGTTGGATTAGTAAATAGACTCCATCAAACAACTGTGGTAAGTTGGATTAATCAACAAATACGGTAAGCCATGTCTTCTTCTCCTGTCATTGTCACTTGCACTGCATGTTTCATGTTTAGTATATCTTTCTCCGTTGGCGAACAGGGCTTCACATGTGATAAATGTAAGGAGATAGTCAGGCTGACGGAGAAGATTTCAGAATTAGAGACACGCATCCAGACTTTATTTGAGAGTAGTGAGAATGTAACAGCTTTAGACACTGCTTTGGATGCGAATAGCTTAGTGAACTCTGTACATTGTTCGGTTCCGGCTGTAGAAAGTGCCCTAGTTATTGGCAATTCTATTACACGGAACGTGAAAATAGAGACACCAGCCACCATAGTCACATGTTTACCGGGAGCCAGAGCGCCTGACATCAAAGCAAATTTAAAAGTGCTGGCTAATGCTAATTGTAAATTCTCTAAGATTATTATTCACGTCGGCACAAATGATGTTCGACTTCGCCAGTCGGAGATCACCAAAATTAACATTAAAGAGGTGTGTAAACTCGGAAGTACGATGGCAGATGACGTTTTTTGCTCTGGTCCCCTCCCCGTTAAAAGGAGTGATGAGATACTTAGCAGACTATCATCACTCAATGGCTGGTTGTCTAAGTGGTGTCCGCAAAATAACATAGGGTTCATAGACAATTGGAAAAGCTTTTGGGGCAGACCTGACCTGTTGAAAAAAGATGGCATCCATTCTTCCTGGGATGGTGCCGCTCTTCTCTCTAGTAATTTGGCACATAGTCTTAGAGCTAAACCTTGACTAACTGGGGCCCAGGTCAGGAAGCAGACGGACTGGCTTACCCGACTGCCTGCTAGCTCTCTCACGTCACAGAAGTCAGATAAATCCCAGCACATAGAGACTCTTTCACCTAGATATTATCACATAGAGACTGTGTCTGTTCCACGAATTAGTAAATACAAAAAACCATCAAAACCATTCAACGGTAAAAATTTAATTGATGTCCAACAAATAAACAACAGATATAATACAGATGATCAAATGATAAAGCTCGGGCTGCTGAATATTCGATCCCTTTCCTCAAAAGTGCTTATTGTTAATGATATGATTACAGATCATAACCTGGATGTGCTGTGTTTGACAGAAACCTGGCTAAAACCTGACGATTACATTACTTTAAATGAGTCCACCCCCCAAAATTATTGTTATAAACACGAGCCGCGTCTGAAAGGTAAAGGGGGAGGTGTTGCTGTAATTTATAATAATATCTTCGGTATTACTCAGAAGTCTAGTTTCAAATATAATTCCTTTGAAGTTTTGGTGCTTTATGTAACGTTATGTAGTGTAAATGATACTTTACCATAGAATTTGCTGATTTTCTATCAGAGTTAGTACTGGCTGCAGATAAAGTCCTAATTGTTGGTGATTTTAATATCCATGTAGACAATGAAAAAGACGCATTGGGATTGGCATTTAGAGACATTCTAAACTCTATTGGAGTTAGGCAACACGTGTCAGGACCCACTCATCGCCGTAATCATACTTTAGACCTAATACTGTCACATGGAATAAATGTTGATACCATTGAAATTCTACAGCAGAGTGATGACATCTCAGATCATTACCTAGTATCATGTACACTTAATTTAGCAAAGGCTGCAAAGCCGTCCCCTGGCTTCAAATATGGCAGGACTATCACTGCTGCGACTAAAGATTGCTTTGTAAATAATCTTCCTCATCAGTTTCATCTCCTCAGCATCCCAGATAGCCTAGAAGAACTCGATGTTGCAACAGAAACTATTGACTCTCTCTTTTCCAGCACTTTAGACACAGTTGCTCCCCGGCGCTTAAAGAAGATTAAAGAAAATAGTCGCCGTGGTACAACGAGCACACCCGGGCCCTTAAAACAGCAGCCAGAAAAATGGAGCGCAGCTGGAAGAAAACAAAACTGGAAGTTTTTTGCATTTCGTGGAAAGAGAGCATGTTTGCATACAGAAAGGCCCTAAAAACTGCTAGATCTGCTTATTTCTCGCCTCTCTTAGAAGAAAACAAACACAACCCTAGGTATTTATTCGATACAGTGGCTAAAATAACCAAAGATAAAGCTTCAACTTCTGATGTTTGTAAACAGCACAGCAGTAATGACTTTATGAACTTCTTTACTTGTAAGATTAGGAAAAAAATTATAACCATGCAGCCGTCTACTACAGTATCACATCATACAGTGCATTGTAGTGTCACTGAGGAAAAATTACATTCATTCACTGCTATAGGAGAAGAAGAATTGGCTAAACTCGTTAAATCATCAAAATCAACAACATGTATGCTCGACCCTATACCGACTAAACTACTAAAAGAGATGCTTCCAGAGGTCATAGATCCTCTTCTTAATATCATTAATTCATCCTTGACATTAGGATATGTACCAAAAACTTTTAAGTTGGCTATTATTAAACCACTTATTAAAAAAACGCAACTTGATCCTACAGAATTAGTCAATTACAGGCCAATCTCAAATCTACCCTTTCTGTCAAAAATACTAGAAAAGGCAGTGTCCTCACAATTATGCTCCTTTTTAGAGAGAAATGGTATCTGTGAGGATTTCCAGTCAGGATTTAGACCGTATCATAGTACTGAGACTGCTCTCATTAGAGTTACAAATAATTTACTCTTATCATCCGATCGTGGTTGTATCTCTCTATTAGTGTTACTCGATCTTAGCGCTGCATTCGACACTATCGACCACAACATTCTTTTGAATAGACTCGAAAATTATGTTGGCATTAGTGGAATTTCATTGGCATGGTTTAAATCATACTTATCTGACCGTTATCAGTTTGTAGCAGTAAATGAAGAGATGTCACACCGATCACAAGTTCAGTATGGAGTACCGCTGGGCTCAGTGCTAGGACTGTTGCTTTTCACCCTGTACATGCTACCACTGGGAGATATTATTAGGAAGCATGGTGTTAGTTTCCATTGTTATGCTGACGATACTCAGCTCTATATTTCTTCACGCCCTGACGAAACTTACCAATTCACAAGATTAACAGAATGCATAGCTGATATAAAAAATTGGATGACTAGTAATTTCCTGCAACTTAATTCAGAAAAAACTGAATTTTTAATCATTGGACAAAAAAACTCCACAAGTAGTAACCTAGAATACTGTCTAACACTTGATGGCTGCTCTGTCAAGTCCTCGTCGTCAGTTAGGAACCTGAGTGTGCTCTTTGATACCAATCTCTCATTTGAAAGCCATGTTTCTAGCATCTGTAAAACTGCATTCTACCATCTTAAAAATATATCTAAATTACGGCACATGCTTTCAATGCAAAATGCTGAACAGTTAGTTCATGCATTCATGACCTCAAGACTAGATTATTGTAATGCTCTACTGGGTGGTTGCCCTGCTCACTTAATAAATAAACTGCAGCTTGTCCAAAACGCAGCAGCTAGAGTTCTTACTAGAACCAGGAAGTATGACCATATTAGCCCGGTTCTGGCAACACTGCATTGGCTCCCTATTAAACATCGTATACATTTTAAAATCTTGCTGATTACTTACAAAGCACTAAATGGTTTAGCTCCCCAGTACTTGAGCGAGCTCTTAACACGTCTATTGCGGTCTCAAAATTCGGGCCAGTTGATAATACCTAGAATATCAAAATCAACTGCAGGCGGTCGATCCTTTTCCTATTTAGCACCTAAACTCTGGAACAGTCTTCCTAGCATTGTTCGGGAAGCAGACACACTCTGTCAGTTTAAATCTAGGCTAAAAACACATCTCTTTACTATGGCATACACATAAAACATTTTTAATTTATATTATTCAAATCAGTTAAATGATTGTTTTAGGCTGCATTAGCAAGGTCAGCCGGAACCAGGAACACTTCCCATAACACCTGATGTACTCGTTACATCATAAGAAGAATGGCATCTACACTAATGTTAGTCTCTCTGTTTATCCCGAGGTTTACTGCAGTCGGCCGGATCCGGGCCGTATCCGGACCAGATGGTGGACCTTAGCCTGGACATGACGAACGCATCCCTGAAGTGTCTGTAGAGACCGTGTCAATTAAACTCCCCCCTGTAAATGCCGCATCGACACGATATCCTCATTAAACCCATCCCCGGCATGACGACTCCAATCTTTCGAATAATCCTACAAATATCTACTGATCTAATATGACTTCTGACCTGTAATGTTGCCAGAATCATAATCATACACTATTTGTTCGTCGGCCAGAGGAGAACTGGCACCCCGACTGAGCCTGGTTTCTCCCAAGGTTTTTTTCTCCATTCTGGCCCTGAAGGAGTTTTGGTTCCTTGCCACCGTCACCTTTGGCTTTTGGCTTGCTCAGTTGGGGACACTTAAATTTCAACTATATTACTGATCTGCCCGCATTGACACTATATGATAATTGAAATGACATCACCGTTTTCACCAGAGCAGCTGTACAGCCGAATCAAATTCTGTTGCATTATTTTCCTGTTACCCCTGTGAAGCTGCTTTGAAACAATTGGCATTGTAAAAAGCGCTATATAAATAAAGGTGATTTGATTTGATTAACATTTAACCAGTATAAACAGCATGAAGTGCGCAGGCTATATCTAACAGAAATCATCAATTGGTCTCATCCCGAGGAACCCACGCGAAGCAGGCTGATCGAGTGGTTTCTGCAAGGCCGCCGTCAGGCCCCTCTGCAGAGGCCCGCCCCCTTCTTCCCTGAAAGTTCACGACGAGCTAACGAATAACATCGCCCAGCGCCATGCTCTTCTCAAATCCTCGGCTTCTTCAGCGCTCTCGTCATTTAACGGCGTAAAGAGAAAAGGTTATTAGAGTCCTTCCCCCTCTTGAGGAAGCGGTCGCCGCACATCTTTGCCCGCCCTCCGCTAGGGGACGGCAGTCAAAAGCGACGCACTCATTCCGCCGGCCAGGCTGCTTCGGCTCTACACAAGCCGCCAGTGGTGTCAGCGCTCTTTCCCAGCCAGAATATTTCTTTCTAGGAACAGTTATAGACTCGGTGCGGATGAGAGCGCGGCTTACGTCATAGCGCGCGCTCACTGTCCAGTGCCTAGCGGCATCGTAAAATGGCGGCCATGCGCCATTTTCACTCTTTACGCTTCTCCCAGTCACCTCTACTCAGGCGGCTGGAGAGGTCAACATTGCAGTAAACGAGCCTGTTATGAAGCACGCACGCCTGCACACAAACGCAGTATTAACGGCGACCATAATAAATAACAAAAAGAGTTTTTCCTCTGTTCTGACTGCAGGCAGTGTGCCCACTATACAGTATGCACCCCTGCACATAAGGACTTCACACAGCGCCGAGTGCTTCACCGAAGCACAGAAGACGTCAAAAGCCTTGCGCCATTTTCACTCTCTTTACACTTCTCCCAGTCCCCTCTATTCAGGCGGCTGGAGAGGTCAACATTGCAGTAAACGAGCCTGTTATGAAGCATGCACGCCTGCACACAAACGCCGTATTAACGGCGACCCTAATAAACCATAAAAAGAGTTTTTCCTCTGTTCTGACTGTAGGCAAAGTGCCAACTATACAGTATGCACCCCTGCACATAAGCATTGCTAATTCAGCGCCACAAAATCACAGAAAAGTCCCGCCGCTGCCGGATTACCACCACAGACTTCCTTTACATTCTCCCAGTCCCCTCTATTCAGGCGGCTGGAGATATAAATATTGCAGTCAACTAGCCTGTTATCAAACACGCACACCTGCACACAAACGCCGTTTTAACAACGACCCTAATAAAATACAATGTTTTTCCTCTGTTCTGACTGCAGGCAGTGTGCCCACTATACAGTATGCACCCCTGCACATAAGCACTGTTCACACAGATTATCCCCTGTTGACTCGCTCTCCAACTCGCGCCGAGAGTGCTCTTAATGTAGAGCGCGCGCCCACTAAGTGCGCACCACTACACATACGCGCTGTCCCCACAGTGTCACAAGCACAAACCAGCCAGGCGACCAGGTCCCTATTACAGAGCGGCCCATCTCCAAACCTAATTTAACCCCTAAGGTCACCACGATCTAGTTCGAACGGACAACATGTCAGTAGTATCCTATATAAATTGCCAGAGTGGACTCAGGTCAAGGAACCTGCACACCATGGCCAAAAGCCTCCTTTTATGGACTCAGCACAACCTGCACTCGCTAAGGGCAGCGCATGTGCCAGGCATTCTGAACCAGGGCCCGGATATGCTATCCAGAGACAAAATTCCCCCAGGGGACTGGTCTCTTCACCCACAAACGGTTCCGTTAATTAGAGCGTCTTCGGCAAGGCAGAGGTCGATCTCTTTGCCTCAGAAGACAATGCTCATTGCCCAACATATTTCTCCAAAAGCAGGGATGTGCTGGCCCACGACTGGCCCAGCCGCCCGCTGTATGCATTCCCTCCGGTTGCGATGTTGCCTCAGGTCATCAAACAGATCAGGGAGAGCAAGTGTGCAGTGCTTTTAATAGCCCCTCTCTGGAAGAACCAATTATGGTTCTCCGAGTTGACTCAGCTGCTAGAAACAGCCCCTCCTCACGCAGGCGAAGGGGACGATCTGGCATCCCCGTCCCGACTTGTGGGCCCTTCATGTATGGCCCATCAAAGGATGCCCGGGAACCTCCCAAAAGGGGTGCTGAATACTATTTCTGAAGCTAGAGCGCCGTCAGCCAGGCGACTTTACGCTCTAAAATGGTCAGTGTTCTCAAACAGGTGTACAGAGCGGAACCTGGACCCACACTCATGTGGAGTGGCAGAAGTGCTCTCCTTTCTTCAAGAGCTTTTGGACGCGGGTCGCTCCCCTTCCACGCTCAAAGTATATGTGGCGGCCATAGCAGCGTTTCACACTCATGTGGCCAGACAATCACTGGGGAGAAGCGACCTAATCGTGCGCTTCCTCAGAGGAGCTAGGAGGCTGAATCCGCCTCGAACCTCATCGGTTCCTATTTGGGACCTTTCCACAGTCCTAGAGGCCATGAAAGGTGCCCCATTTGAGCCACTTCATCTGTAAGCCTGAAGCACCTTTCGCTCAAAACTGCTCTCTTGCTTGCACTAGCGTCAGTCAAGCGAGTTGGTGATTTACATGCGCTCTCGGTGAGCCCTTCCTGTCTTGAATTTGGGCCTAACGACTCCAGAGTTGTCCTCAAACCAAGACACAGGTATGTACCCAAAGTGTTCTCCACTCCGTTCAGAGCACAGATCATTTCGCTATCAACTCTTCCCTCGTCTGAGGACGAAAGAGACAATTTACTCTGTCCCGTCAGGGCTCTTAGAGTTTATTTAGGACGTTCCGCCGCATCCAGGCAGTCGGAACAGCTCTTTGTATGCTTTGGTGGTCGCATCAGAGGGTGCGCGATCACGAAGCAAAGATTGTCGCAATGGATACTAGATGCTATCTCGCTGGCTTACGAGTCAAGAGGTCTCTGCTGCCCCATAGGCGTCAGAGCTCATTCCACTAGAGGCATGGCCTTGTCGTGGGCTTGGTCCAGTGGAATACCACTGGAAGATATCTGTGCGGCGGCAGGCTGGGCCTCTCCGTCCACATGGAGGTTCCTGCTTTGCAAGCTAGGGTTCTTTCCATATAAACAAATGTATAACACATTTGCAATAACTATAGGCCCGACTCTGTCCGGTCTGGTTTTATCTAAATCCCATAATAGACAAATGTATAACACATTTGCAATAATATAGGCCCGACTCTGTCCGGTCTGGTTTTATCTAAATCCCATAATAGACAAATGTATAACACATTTGCAATAATATAGGCCCGACTCTGTCCGGTCTAGATTTTATCTAAAATCCATATAAACAAATGTATAACACATTTGCAATAATTATAGGCCCGACTCTGTCCGGTCTAGTTTTTATCTATATGATATGACAGGAATATTCATTCCCTACATATACCCTTATATGAGGCTCACCACTCGTTGGCCTCTTTTTGGGACTCTTCTATGGGCCTCGGGCTCTCGTTCTTAGGCCATAGTATGGGGCGAAGTTGTTTTTTTGTTTTTTTTGCACACACGCCGTTTTAAATTGGGTTTCCATAGCGTAAGCTAACTTACGCAGTACGAGAGTACTCTCGAAAGGGAACGTCTCGGTTACTAACGTAACCTCGGTTCCCTGAGAGAAGGGAATGAGTATTGCGTAACCCGCCGTGCTATTGTGCTTAGATCAGGGGATCGCTTCAGTCGATATAACCTGAATCCTATGACATAGTATGGGCTTTTATAGCTTAGCCATGCAAATTTAGGCGGTAGTTGACGTGCTTTGGGCGCGAAGTGACCTGATTGGTTCGCACGCCTCAGCCGCCTCGCCATAGGTTCGTGCAGTTGCCGCAGCGCAGCCAATCAGCGTGCTAGTACGCTCTGCTTGGGTCTGCTGTGCAGCTGCACTGCGTTTTACATATATAAAATTATAAGGATAATTTTTGGCTTCATATTCTCGAGAAAAGCTAACTTACACAATACTCGTTCCCTTCTCTCAGGGAACCGAGGTTACGTTAGTAACCGAGACATTAACGTTACTTTTTTATATATCGCGGAATGTAAATATATCCGTGTAGCACTGTACTACTTAAAGTTATTGACATTTTGATAAAGAAACATGCATGAATGAAGAATAAAGAGCGGGACATGCATGTGTCGCCTCTCTCGGACAGCATGCGATCCCGAAATCAATTATCCTTTGGTAAAATACACACAATTATCTCAAAATCACTGTCATGTTAGGTATTCACTTGATTTAAACAGTCAGTTATGTCTGAAGTAAAGTTAAACAGTTAAAGTTAACGTGGGGAAACCGGGATGCGTGTCATTCTGTGCATTCGTTCTTAAAGGGGCAGTAGCTTAATAAACTGCTGTCTGTCATAATTTTAATCAAACAACAAGAAAATTAAGAGATGACCTTCTGCGTCTTTAAGAATCAATTGATATTAATTCATAGAATTTCTTACAGTGAAGACTAAGCAGTATTTCTAGTATTTATTAATAAAAAATATCTATAAAAATAAAATAACTATATTGTGATATCGTTATTGTGAAATAAAATTTCTCATGTATGTAGAATAATATGGTCATAATGCCCATCCCTACTGTCAGCTAGTTTTAAGATCAAGCTTGTCATAAAAAGTAAAGGAACTTTGGAATGAGTAATCTGAGAACACTGTCATGTACACTCATTCGACAGAGAGGACATGAAAGCACCATTCTTGGACCAGGATTTTAGATCTACTGTGAAGTTTTTGTATGGAGCTGGTGAGTACATTTTTGCAAGCCCATGTCTCTGTCAGTAAGTCAATAATTAATATTAATGTTTTATCAAACAAATTAATATTCATTTGTGTGTGTGTGTGTGTGTGTGTGTGTGTTTCTTGCCCCCCTCATGATCCAGAAGTTTTGGGAATTAAAATCTTCTGCCACATGATCTTCAGAGGAAGTGAGTATTCATGTCATATCCAACATTAATACTGTTACTGTACCCTTATGTGTGAGGAAATGTGAACACAGGCAACTCAGCACCAAGTCACCACTCTGGTTCAAACGTTCCTTCTTGAGTTTAAAAGCATAGCTCACTCAAAGTGAAAACTCCCTCATTATTTTCTCACCATCATGTCTTATCAAACTTGTATGGCTTTCTTCTGTGAAACAAAATATTTTGAATAATGTTGGTAACCAAGCTACATTGGACAAAAATTTTATGGACAAATATCACCAAGACATCTCTCAAAATATCTTTTCTTCCTATCTACTTTGTGTTTTCTACAGAAGAAAGTCATACAGGTTGGAAAAGACACAAGGGTGAGTAAATGATGACAGTTTTCATCCTATAAGTATGATATCTTGAGTAATCTAATGATCTCACCAAGTACCATTTGTGATAGAAAAACAGTGTAAACTGCTGCAATTAATAAAAATATTAGTTGGTTGGTTTTATTTTGGTGTACTAGTTGGCATTTTTCTGTGTACAAAAATTGGTGCAACTGTTACCTTGCTATGATACATCTGGAAAAAGGTGTCCATTGTTGTGAATCCTCATATTCCTTATAACTCCCATCTCAAAGCTGAGAGGACTCTGTGTTCATATAGCCAGAATATCTCATAATGTCAAATGTTGTTTAAAGGAAAGGTACAAAAACAAAATCCTCCCTTTTTAAGGACTTTTCAGTGAATCAATGTCTTTTTCTTTCTTTCTTTTAAGGATTCAGCTGATTTAGTCTAGATTCAGAGGAGGATTGCTCCTTATCTGCTGTGTCTGTCCCTTCTGGTGCAGAATCATGTACCTTTTGTTGTATGTTTTGATTTTACTTATTACACTATATAGCTTGGATTCTGAATTAAAAGGTAAATGTTTGTCCACATATATAATCAGAGCTATATGGAGCCCACGGGGGTCAGTTGAATATTGAGGAAAACAATATAAAACTGATTTGGAAAATACAAGCTAAAATACAAAGCTAACAGTAAACAGTACAATTTGTTCTTTTCGCTATCTGTTTCAAAGGTGAAATCATGACCTCATCATGATATTAGTAACCCTAACTTATAAGATAAAATGCAATTTTTAGTTTTTCAATTCCTCCTGGGGGCTCTGAAGAACTGTTTGTGAAGGATTTGTTTACATAAATTTACATCTGAATAATTAAAGTTTTAGAATCAATAGTGAAACAGTGACAATCTTGTAATGTACCAGTTTTGTATTTTTTCAGTTTGAAATTGAGAATATTTTATTCAACTTTAAAATTTTGATGAAACTGTTCCACTGTTATTTGTATTTTAAATGTTAAATGTATTATGTATTGTATTGTTGTACAGACTTTGTATTTTGTCTTCCAAAATAAAACTGTAAATTTACAATCTTGAGCATGCTTTAACACTTTATTGAAGGTTTTTATTATTGTTATAATCTGTAAAATAACAGTGTTTCTCTGTAGAATTTTTAGTACTGTCACTTTATTAAAGGTGTTTTATCATAATAATCTAGGAAAAATCTGTAAAATAACAGTTTTACACTGTTAAAAAAAATCATTAAAAAACGGTCAAATGACTGGCAGCTATGGCTGCCAAACAAAAACCATAACATTTAAGTAAAATATCTTAATTTAAACAAGGAAAAATCTGTAAAATAACAGTTTAACACTGTAGAAAAAACTCATAAAAAAATGATAAATGACTGGCAGGCGGTCTGCTGGAAGCTAGATATTCTACTTTATAACGTGTTAAATATGGATATTTTTCTTACACAAACCCATCAATTCGCTTCAGAAGGCCTTTATTAACCCCCGGAGCTGTGTGGATTACTCTTATAATGGATGGATGCACTTTTTTGGGCTTTAAATTTTGGGCTGCCATTCACTGCCATTTATAAAGCTTGGAAGAGCCAGGATATTTTTTAATATAACTCCGATTGTATTTGTCTGAAAGAAGAAAGTCATATACACCTAGGATGAGTTGAGGGTGAGTAAATCATGGGGTAATTTTCATTTTTGGGTGAACTATCCCTTTAACTGAACATAAAGAAAAAGGAAAGTTCTGTCATTGATTACTCACCCTTATTATGTTCCAAACCTGTAAGATTTTTGTTCATTTTTGGAACACGAATGAAGATCTTTTTAATGGAATCTGAGAGCTTTCTCTCTCTCTGTTAACAGCCTAGGCAACTACCACTTTCAAGGTCCAGAAAAGTAGTATAGACATCATAAAAGTAACACCATGTCCTAACCAAATGCGATAAGATGCTAGCAACAAGCAGTTTTTCTGTCTACACCAAACGCGATGTGATCACGTGATGCGATAGTCAATCAAAAACCACAGCCAATCAGAAGATCTTGTGGGCTGGCTTTCTTTGCAAGCGCACAGCAGACGGTGTAATAAAATTGATTATGTACATATCCATTTAAACATTTAGAGTACATAAAATGAATGTTGTTGACGTAGTAAATACAGTACAGTGTTTCCGAGTTACGTCAGAGCTACGCCAGCATGCCACTTAATATTGGCCGATGCTGTTCACGTGAGCACCACAACGCATGCATGATGCTGACGCAGGAGCTGACCAACGCAAACAGCGTAGGAGACTGACACAGACGTGAAGAAATTGTTAAATAAAGTCGTTATTTTTGTTTGTTTTTTGAGCACAAAAAGTATTCTTGTCGCTTCATAACATTAAGGTTGAACCACTGGAGTCACATGGACTATTTTAACGATGTCTTTACTACCTTTCTGGGCCTTGAGAGTGTTAATTAAATTGCTGTCTATGGAGGGTCAGAGAGCTCTTGGATTTCATAAAAAATATCTTAATTTGTGTTCCGAAGATGAACGAAGGTCTTACGGGTTTGGAATGACGTGAGGGAGAGGAATTAATGACAGAATTTAAATTTTTGGGTGAACTAACCCTTTTACTATTGTGTTCTCTTAGGGTAAGGACACACCAAACCGACGTCAAAGAACTGGCGCTGATGAAAGCCGACCGTGTTGGGGCAAAAAAGCTGCGCTTGTACACTCTGAACGAACTACAGCCGACTGTCAATTTGCAAACGTGTTCTGCGCCTGTGTGTAAGGGGACAGCTGTTTATTGCTTCATAGATATTCGTCTATATTCGTTATTCAGAAAGGGAAACCGTCATTCAGAAAGGCTGCAGATACACAAACCGTAAACAAAGTATCGCCTGCTTACCGTTTTGAATAACAATCATGCTGATCACTTTCTTTATTCCACTTCGCTCATGTTAATATTAAAATATTCACACTCAGGTAAGATGATGTCAGGTACAGCCTTCTGCCCACTCAGGTACAGCCTTCTGTCTGTACAGTCTTGACTTCTTTGCTCACTGGAACATTTCACTCTACCATTGACTATAAGTCTTTAGCAATTGTTAATGATACAAGCAGCAACCCTGTCTTTCTATTCTGTTTGTTTGCTGCTTTCTTTTTTTATTGTATTGGATTTGAAAATTAAAGGGAAGTATGGAAGTATGACCATATTAGCCCGGTTCTGGCAACACTGCATTGGCTCCCTATTAAACATTGTATAAATTTTAAAATCTTGTTAATTACTTACAAAGCACTAAATGGCTTAGCTCCCCAGTACTTGAGCGAGCTCTTAACGCATTATACTCCACGTCTATTGCGTCTATTGTTTGACAAGTAAAACTAAAGAAATTCAAAAGAGATGAGAAAGACTATAAAGAAGGCAAGATCTACACAGGGCAGTTGCAGAATTGTCAAACAACTTACCAGATTACCAATTGTGATTTGGGGGAAAGATAAATATATAGAAGAGGCCAATTGGGGAATAAAGAGTATCAACATCTTACATTAGACCCTACTGATAGCCTCAAGTTAAAACTAGAACAATTGTTGCAACAAGGATTTGATAATGGTTGGATTTCAAAAAATTAATTGAATGAATTAATGAAATAAAATTATTTTCTATTGAACAAGAATCCTCCTTTAGCTTCATTCTATATGCTCCCTAAAATTCATAAAAATTTAGAGGATCCTCCAGGTAGACCAGTGATTAGGTGGAATGGTAGTTTAACTGAACCTGTTTCTAAATATATAGACTATTTTATCAAACCATTTTTACCTTCATTACCGGCATATATTCGAGACACTACAGATGTATTAAAAAAGATTCAAGAGTTGAACAATATTGGTGATTCTTCTTATATGGTAACCATGGATGTTGAGTCTTTGTATACTAATATTGAACATGAAAATGGATTGTTGGCTTTGGAAAATTTTGTGACAACTAGACCGGAAATTGAGTTACCACCTTCTGAATTCTTATTAAATTTAACAAAATGGACCCTCAACAATAATATATTTCTCTTTCAAGATAAGCTCTTTAAACAGGTAAAAGGTTGTGCTATGGGTGCTTGTTATAGCCCTTCTTATGCTGGTTTATTTTTAGGTAAATGGGAAGATGATTTTGTACTGAACTCTATAACAAATCCTTATTTAGATAACATTATCTGCTGGGAATGTTATATTGATGATGTTATTCTATTCTTTTCGGGGTCAGAGATACCAATTCTAATATGAAATTATCTTTAGAATATAATAAGGAAAAGATTAACTTCCTGGACCTGGAAATTAATCAAACGCAGCTTTAGTTCAGTCAGGCCACGTAGGCATAGTGCTGCGGTCAGCTGTCAAATCGTTCCAATCACTACCATTCTCCTATTAGACCGGGGATAATTATACGTGGCATTGCTGCTCGGGAAGAATACTTAAACTGCTCGCAACCCCCCTCCCTCCCCACTATAAGTATCAGCTTATTACTATCCACCTTTTGGCTGTCATCTTCTTCTTTTTTTTCAGATTACCAAGGCTTCAAGTCGTAGCTGTTATGGATCTCACTGCCGAGAGACACTCATCCTCATAGCTTTGCTTAAAGACATTACTAAAGTTTCTTAAATCATCTGTATATCACTCAAGCTGATGGTTCCATGGGGGTTAATTCTAAAGCTCTTGTATGTTCTATTAATTATGGAGCAAGAACCCCCATAAAGGAACCATACTGCCAAAGATAACTTGTGTTTCAATAAACTGAAAGTAATTTGCCAAAGTGGTCCTGTCTGAACTAAAGATAAAGAAGGATATTTACATACATCAATTTTTAGAAAACCCACTGACAGGAATACAATTCTTCATGCTAAAAGTTTTCACCCCCCTAAGTTGATTGAGAATATACCTTTTGTACAATTTCAAAGATTACGTAGAATTTGTGACAAAGAACAAGATTTTGAGGATAAAGCTAAAGGTCTAGAAAAACGATTTTTAAATAGAGGGTAGAAGTTTGAAACCATTCAAAAAGCTAAAAGAAGGGAAGATTTGTTAAAAAGAAAAACAAGAACAGAAAGTTCTAACAAAGTCTATTTTGTAACAAAATACAGTACAATTGCTGGAAAAATTTAAATAATTATTTTAAAAAATTGGGGAATTTTACAAAGTGATGAGATTGTAAGGTCCATCCGTTAGCCCAAAAACGGAATCTAACGGCTTGGTTGAAGGATTCTGCGTGTAAGCCTTTTCAGCATTTCTGTTAAATTCACTTAATTTATTAACATCTAATTTTAAATCTGACTCCATGAATAAAGTGATCTGACTCCAATTTTATGTGACTTCGTTCAATTTGTTACGTTCGTAATTTAACAGCTGATGATTCGTTGTGATTTAATTTGGATCGTTGAGTTTTCTTAGTATCTCTTATTTTCAAATATTCGTTCATCAAGGGACCCGATATCGCACAGAAACAGACGCGTCGCGATTCGCGCGTTCACGGACACAAACTGGCCAGTTCTGATATTAGTCAGCGGATTGCAGAGTGAATATTTTACCTTGAAGTGGTCGCACCTGCTTACTCAACAAAAAGTGTAATTTGATTAATAGACACGAGAGCTGCAACTTGCTAATACAGTAATAGTCAGAAATCGGATTACCCCGCATGCTGCGCTCCATGCTTCAGTCATGGGGTCCTCGGTTTGATCTATTCTGGCCAAAGATTTGAGGAAATAAAGGACTCCACATTGATCCATACTAGAATAATGATTTCAGAATAATACAAGATACATCAAGATTAACATTTATTTTGGCCAGACAGAACTTACATAAAATTAATGAAACACGAATCCATGGTACACAACTTTCAGCATAAAAATATAAAATACAATTACAAATTAACATGAAAATAGTTTCAAAGAGTCATTATATCTGGCACTGTACATACAGTGTGTGTGAGTGCCTCTCGGACACTGACACAGCACTGCATGGGGGCTCTGGCTACAGAATGTTCCCAAATGGCAGCTCTGCTACCCTTTCTTAAAGACCCAGACCAGAACAAAAGGGTTGTAAATATCTGCAACACAAACACCTGGTTTCGGGGGAGAGGATCAGATATCTTCTGAGACTACTCAAAAGGAGAACAGAATTCTCATAAGTTTCAATCTTTCTCATCCTACCAGTGACAGCAGTGAAGTTGAGACCATTTTACCAATCACACTGAGACCTTTAAAAAGATACCATACATGAAAGGGGAAAAACAATAGATTAACAAGATACATAATCTGTGGTATATTTGCATTCTGTGACTTGAATCAGAGGGAAGGGAGTTGGTGAGGGAGAGGGGGAGAAGGTTTGGGCAGGCCGATGTCCTACACTCTTTCTGTGAGATCTTCTCTCCAGATTAGTGAGTTTTATTGTTCTGTTGCAGGGGGTTGGATCTTCAGCTTTTGTCTTAGCAGTAAAACCGATTCTTACAAGATCCTACAATGATAAGTTAAAAAAAAAAAAGTACAAACTTAGGGGACAAATTAGTTCATAGCTACGAACCACCCCACCGGAGTTAAACCTAAGGGTTGCTTTAAATGTCACTATTGTAATCACTGTGAGAATGTTGTACAAGGTAAGACGTTTTTAGATGTACAAACAAACAAGATTTATTCTATTAACCATTTTGTCAATTGTCAAATTACTCATGTTATCTATAGACTGGAATGTCCTCAATGTAAGGTGTTATATATTGGGAGATCAATAAGACGATTACTAGATCGATTGGCTGAACATAAATATGCCATCAGGAGAGGTAATGAAGAATATCCTATGGCAAAACATTTTAAACTGATGCATAATAGAAATCCATCTATCCTTAGAATATTAGGTATTGATCATGTGAGTAGTACTATTAGGAAAGGGAATAGAGAACTTAAACTGAATCAGTTTTGGCTTTATAAACTAAAGGCTAATATACACTACCAGTCAAAAGTTTGGAAACTGGAAACTGTTTTTGAAAGAAGTCTCTTCTGCTCACCAGGGCTGCATTTATGTTATTAAAAATACAAAAAAAAAAAAATATTATTAAAATGTAAAATAACTGTTTTCTATTTGAATATATTTTAAAATGTAATTTATTCCTGTGATGCAAAGCTGAATTTTCAGCATCATTACTCCAGTCTTTAGAGTCACATGATCCTTCAGAAATCATTCTAATATGATGATTTGCTGCTCAAGAAACATTTATGATTATTATCAATGTTGAAAGCAGTTGTGTAAAAATTTTTTTTTAGCATTCTTTGATGAATAGAAAGTTCAAAAGAACAGTATTTATCTGAAATAGAAAGCTTTTGTAACGTACTACCGTTCAAAAGTTTTGGGTCGGTAAGATTTTTTTTTTTGGGGGGGGGGGGGGGGGGGGGGAAGAACTTAAAGAAATTAATACATTTATTCAGCAAGGATGCATTAAATTGATCAAGTGACAGTATAGACATTTATAATGTTGCAAAAGCTTTATATTTCAGATAAATGCTGTTCTTTTGAACTTTCTATTCATTAAATAATCCTGGAAAAAAATTGTACACAACTGTTTTTAACATTGATAATAATAATAAATGTTTCTTGAGCAGCAAATCGGCATATTAGAATGATTTCTGAAGGATCATGTGACTCTAAAGACTGGAGTAATGATGCTGAAAATTCAGCTTTGAATCACAAAAATAAATTGCATTTTAAAATATATTCAAATAGAAAAACTTTATTTTAAATTGTAAAAATATTTCACAATAATACTGTTTTTGCTGTATTTTGGATCAAATAAATGCAGCCTTGGTGAGCAGAAGAGACTTCTTTCAAAAACAATCAAAATAGTACAGTTTCTAAACTTTTGACTGGTAGTGTATATCCAGGATTGAATGAGGACTTGGATTTTACTCATTTTTTAAAATTGTTTTTCTTTTTTTTCTCACTGTAATTTTTGTTCTTTTTTCTCATTGATATTTTTAGTGGTGTTTTTGACTATGGAATTAAAATACACTATATTGCCAAAAGTTTTGGAACGCCTGCCTTTACATGCACATGAACTTTAATGACATCCCATTCTTAATCCGTAGGGTTTAATATGGAGTTGGCCCACCCTTTGCAGCTATAACAGCTTCAGCTTTTCTGGGAAGGCTTTCCACAAGGTTTAGGAGCGTGTTTATGGACATTTTTGACCATTCTTCTAGCAGCGCATTTGTAAGGTCAGGCACTGATGTTGGACGAGAAGGCCTGGCTCGCAGTCTCCGCTCTAATTCATCCCAAAGGTGTTCTATCGGGTTGAGGTCAGGACTCTGTGCAGGCCAGTCAGGTTCCTCCACACCAAACTCGCTCATCCATGTCTTTATGGACCTTGCTTTGTGCACTGGTGCGCAGTCATGTTGGAACAGTAAGGGGCCATCCCCAAATTGTTCCCACAAAGTTGGGAGCATGAAATTTTCCAAAATGTCTTGGTATGCTGAAGCATTAAGAGTTACTTTCACTAGAACTAAGGAGCCAAGCCCAACCCCTGAAAAACAACCCCACACCATAATCCCCCCTCCACCAAACTTTACACGTGGCACAATGCAGTCAAGCAAGTACCGTTCTCCTGGCAACCGCCAAACCCAGACTCGTCCATCAGATTGCCAGACAGAGAAGTGTGATTTGTCACTCCAGAGAACACGTCTCCACTGCTCTAGAGTCCAGTGGTGGCGTTCTTTACACCAATGCATCCAACGCTTTGCATTGCACTTGGTGATGTAAGGCTTGGATGCAGCTGCTCGGCCATGGAAACCCATTCCATGAAGCTCTCTACACACTGTTCTTGAGCTAATCTGAAGACCACACAAAGTTTGGAGGTCTGAAGCTATTGTAGCAGAAAGTTGGCGACTTCTGCGCACTGTGCGCCTCTGAACCTGCTCTGTGATTTTACGTGGCCTGCCACTTCGTGGCTGAGTTGCTGTTGTTCCCAATTGCTTCCACTTTGTTATAATACCACTAACAGTTGACCGTGGAATATTTAGTAGTGAGGAAATTTCACGAATGGACTTATTGCACAGGTGGCAACCTATCACGGTACCATGCTTGAATTCACTGAGCTCCTGAGAGCGACCCATTCTTTCACAAATGTTTGTAGAAGCAGTCTGCATGCCTAGGTGCTTGATTTTATACACACTTGGCCATGGAAGTGATTGGAACACCTGAATTCAATGATTTGGAGCGGTGTCCCAATATTTTTGGCAATATAGTGTAATTGCGTATAGTGTATATTATAGCCAGCAGCCATATCACCCTGTAGCCCAAGACTGGTTTCCCACTGAAGCTAAGCAGGGTTGAGCCTGGTTAGTACCTGGATGGGAAACCTCCTGGGAAAACTAAGTAGCTGCTGGAAGAGGTGTTAGTGAGGCCAGCAGGGGGTGCTCACCCTGTGGTCTATGTGGGTCCTAACTAGGGTTGGGTACCGAAACCTGGTGCCACTATGGCACCGGTACCTATATAACCGGTATGTAACCGGACCGAATCAGAACGCAGATTTCGGTGCCTCATTTCGGTGCCACTTAAATTCAAATGTGCTTTCGCGCTTTGGCTGGCACTGAGCCAGAGACAGACGCGCTCAGCACTTGTCACATATCACAACTATTCAGTGTTGCTAGTACATAAGTACTAGCAAAAAAAAAGCAGCAATAACAATCCTTTCAGTTATAATTTGACTACGTGTCTTATTTATATCAGATACACATTATATAGTTAACTATATAGTTTACTCTAGACTTCTCCCAGTTCACCGGTCACTTACTTTCATATATTTCGTGAGACGTGGATAAATTTACGTGATGTAAATCCGACAGATCCGATTCTCTGATTTGCGGAGCAAACTAACATGGCAGCACCCATCGTGCATTATAGATCAACTAACATGATGATTATAAAGGGTTTTAAATGACAAAACACATTCACTTACACATATTTGAAAATCGGAATATCAGATAGTTCATGACATAGTTAACAAGTTTGTGAATATTTTGAATAAAAAAGAAAAAAGAAATTAAACTGTCATACAGCACTATTGTGACTGCGGTGTCTTGAGAAGCATGAAGCGTCGCCATGGAAATAATAAGGCGATGCGTTCTAAAATATTTAGCCAGAGAATATGGTCATATTTCTGCAAAAAAATTGCTGAACCTTTAAGCTGGTTTGTAGCATACCAAGAATACAGACGACTGCTGTTTGTAACGGTTTTGGGTTTTTTGTGTTCATGTCTTTGTATTTATGCTCCTTGTCCTGTTCCTGGTTTTGTCATGTGTTCCTGTTTGTCATGTGATCCTGCCATGTGCTCCATTGTCATGTGATTCCCTTGTCCTCATGTGTTATGTTCTCATTGGTTGTTTTAGTCATGTGGGTTCTCAATTCAGTTCTGTCATTGGTTCATTGTCTTGATTGTTCACAAGTGTGTCTTGTTAGTCATTAAGTCAAGTCAAGTCACCTTTATTTATATAGCGCTTTTTATAATGCCGATTGATTCAAAGCAGCTTCACAGTGTTAACAGGAAAATAATGCAACAGAATTTGATTCGGCTGTATAGCCGCTCTGGAGAAAACGGTGATGTCATCCAGCTAATTTTTAATTATCATATAGTGTCAATGCGGGCAGATCAGTAATATAGTTGAAATTTTTGTGTCCCCAACTGAGCAAGCCAAAAGCCAAAGGCGACGGTGGCAAGGAACCAAAACTCCTTCAGGGGCCAGAATGGAGAAAAAAACCTTGGGAGAAACCAGGCTCAGTCGGGGTGCCAGTTCTCCTCTGGCCGACGAACAAATAGTGTATGATTATGATTCTGGCAACATTACAGGTCAGAAGTCATATTAGATCGAAAGATATTTGTAAGATTATTCGAAAGATTGGAGTCGTCACGCCGGAGACGGGTTTAATGAGGATGTCGTGTCGATGCGGCATTTACAGTGGGGAGTTTAATTGACACGTCTCTGCAGACATTTCAGGGATGCGTTGGTCATGTCTAAGCGCAGGTCCACCATCTGATCTGGATACAGCCCGGATCCGGCTGACTGCAGTAAACCTCGGGATAAACAGAGCGACTAACATTAGCGTAGATGCCATTCTTCTTATGATGTAACGAGTACATCAGGTGTTATGGGAAATGGCTGACCTAGTTAATGCAGCCTAATAATCATTTAACTGATTTGAATAATAGAAATTGATAATGTTCTATGTGTATGCCATAGTAAAGAGATGTGTTTTTAGTCTAGATTTAAACTGACATAGTGTGTCTGCTTCCCGAACAATGCTAGGAAGACTGTTCCAGAGTTTAGGTGCTAATAGGAAAAGGATCGACCGCCTGCAGTTGATTTTGATATTCTAGGTATTGTCAACTGGCCCGAATTTTGAGACCGCAATTGACGTGATGGAGTATAATGCGTTAAGAGCTCGCTCAAGTACTGGGGAGCTAAACCATTTAGTGCTTTGTAAGTTATTAGCAAGATTTTAAAATTTATACGATGTTTAATAGGGATCCAGTGCAGTGTTATCAGAACCGGGCTAATATGGTCATACTTCCTGGTTCTAGTAAGAACTCGAGCTGCTGCGTTTTGGACAAGCTGCAGTTTATTTATTAAGCGAGCAGGGCAACCACCCAGTAGAGCATTACAATAATCTAACCTTGAGGTCATGAACGCATGAACTAACTGTTCAGCATTTTGCATTGAAAGCATGTACCGTAATTTAGATATATTTTTAAGATGGTAGAATGCAGTTTTACAGATGCTAGAAACGTGGCTTTCAAATGAGAGATTGGTATCAAAGAGCACACCCAGGTTCCTAACTGACGACGAAGACTTGACAGAGCAGTCATCAAGTGTTATACAGTATTCTAGGTTACTAATTGTGGAGTTTTTTTGTCCAATAATTAAAAATTTTGTTTTTTTCTGAATTAAGTTGCAGGAAAGTACTATAGGTCTCACAGGATTAGTGGGAACCTTAGGAACATAACCTGGTCTAGGGTGCAGGAAAGCTTTAGCCATACCGGGAGCAAATTCCAAGCACGAGGGTGCCACAGAGAGGGCTTGTAAATCCCCTATTCTTCTCAGAGAAGATATCGCAAGAAGAAAGATAGTTTTAAGAGTGAGAAACTTCTCAGGAACTTCTTCTAGTGGCTCGAAGGGAGCCTCAGAAAGGCCTTGTAGGAAAATGGCTAAGTCCCAGGCCGGCACCCTGGTGCGTACTGTAGGCTTCAGCCTCATAGTACCATGGAGGAAACGAGTAACCAGAGGGTGTCGTTCCAATGAAACACCACCCAAAGGAGTGTGGTAAGCTGCTAAGGCCGCCACATAGACTTTTAATGTGGAGGGAGCTAACCCAGCGGAGAACCTCTCCTGCAGGAACTCCAGCACCGCGCTCGCAGGGCAGTTAACTGGATCCCACAGGCGATCTCTGCACCATGAGGTGAAGAGTCTCCACTTCAGAGCATACAGTTTCCTTGTAGAGGGAGCTCTAGAGTGTAGAATGGTCTCCACAACCTCGGTTGAGAGACCAGAACTTATGAGCTGGGCCCCCTCAGAGGCCAAGCCCACAGATTCCACAGCTCTGGGCGAGGGTGCAGGATGGCACCGCCCACCTGAGAGAGAAGGTCCCTCCTGAACGGAATCTCCAGGAGAGGGCCGTCGAGGAGCGACACAATGTCCGCAAACCAAACTCGGGCTGGCCAGAACAGAGCTACTAGCAGAAGACGGGCCCCGTCCCGGCACACTCTCTCTAGAACTCCCGGAAGAAATGCGTACGGGGAGCAATCGGGGGAAATGCGTACAGGGGCAGCCTCGGCCACTCCTGTACCATGGCGTCCAGTCCCAGAGGAGCTGGAGGCGTTAGGGAGAACCACAGTCGACAATATGAGTTTTCGTGTGTGGCAAACAGGTCCACCTCGGCCCTGCCAAACTTCTCCCAAAGGAGCTCCACCACCTTGGTGTGGAGTCTCCACTCCCCGGGCCTCGGCCCCTGCCTCGACAGGATGTCTGCTTCCACATTCAGGCGCCCTGGGATATAAACTGCCCTGACTGAATGCAGTTTCCCATGGGCCCACAGGAGGATCTGGCGGGCCAACTTGTATAATAGGCGCGACCTCAACCCCCCCTGATGGTTTATATAGGAGACCACCGATGTGCTGTCCGTGCGTACTAGCACATGATGGCCCCTGAGGTATGGCAGGAAATGTTTCAGAGCCTGAAACACCGCCAGCATTTCTAGGCAATTTATGTGCCACGAACGATGACAGTCCTGCCATAAGCCCTGGGCCGAGCGACCACTCATGGTCGCCCCCCAACCCGTAAGGGAGGCATCCGTGGTCAGAGATACCCGCTGACACGGTGCCCCCAGTAACGGGCCTTGGGCCAGAAACCAAGGATCCTTCCACATGACCAAGGTGCGGAGACACCGCCGTATTGCCTTGATCACGTGAAAAGGGTTTCCCCTCGGGGAATATCCTTTGGTCTTGAGCCACCACTGTAACATTCTCATGTACAACAGGCCACAAGGAATCATGTTGGATGCTGCTGCCATCAGACCTAACAGCCTGTGATACTGTTTGACAGTGAGTGACTGGTCTAGCTTCACCACTTTTACTGCTGAGAGGATCGACCTTATGTGAGGCTCTGATAAGCAGGCCTGCATAGAGACCGAATTCCAACTCACGCCTAGATACGTTATTTTCTGAACTGGAGAAAGAACGCTCTTCTTGAAGTTGAGCCTCAGTCCTAACTTCCTCATGTGTGCGAGAACAACATCTCGATGTGGAACCGCCAGGCGTGCTGACTGTGCTAGTATCAGCCAGTCGTCGATATAATTGAGAATGCGGATCCCCTGCATGCGCAAGGGGGCTAATGCCGCATCTACACACTTGGTGAAGGTGTGGGGTGAAAGGGCTAGACCGAAGGGAAGCACCCGATATTGGTACACTTCTCCCCCAAAAGCGAACCTCAGGTACTTCCTGTGCTGCGAAAGGATGGAGACATGAAAATAAGCATCTTTGAGATCTATCATGACAAACCAGTCCTCGGACCTGATTTGAGACACAATATGTTTGAGTGTAAGCATCCTGAACTTGAGCTTTGCTACTGAGCGGTTGAGGATGCGCAGATCTAGAACAGGGCGCAGCCCCCCATCCTTCTTTGGCACGATGAAGTACCGGCTGTAGAACCCTAACTCCCTGTCGGACAGAGGGACCTTTTCTATGGCCCCTTTCCGCAGGAGGGTCTGTACTTCCTGAGTCATAATCAGAGCCTGCTCAGGGCCCACTGGTGTGGGCAGAACCCCGTTGAAACTGGGTGGATGACACCTGAACTGGATGGCGTACCCTATTTTTACTATCTGCAGGACCCACTGAGATATATTTGGCAGACTCTCCCACTCTGCCAGAAAGACTACTAGGGGTACCAGCCTCTCGAGGCTGGTCTCTGATGTACTCTGCACTGTGAGCGCAGCGCCCTGAAGCGGCGGACCGGCAGGGAACAACTGGCTCGACAGCGCCACCTCCCTCCTTGGAGGGCACGAGCCATCCTCGGATGACTCGCAAGGGCCCTCCACGCCCCAGCACTCGGGCGGGGTTGGTGGATTGACCCTGTGAGGGTACCGAGGACAGACAGGTACCGTGTACTGAGGTGAGCACCGCCTGCCCTCGGAGGGGGAAACCCTCACTGCCCTGGGCCCACTGGCATCAGGGCTTCTTAGACGCAGCCTTCCTCGAAATAATGACAGTCCGCAGATCTGTCTTACTCTTGGAAGACTGTGCCTGAGAGCGCCGCCCTCCGCCCCACCCTTTCTGAGGGGGAGTACGGGTGGCGACACTCTGTTTTTGCTGCGCCCGGTGTGAGGAGCTCGTACCAGGGGTCTGCTGCTCCCGCACAGCAGCAGACGAGACCTGGGGCTTACGGGAAAGGATCTGCTTGAGTGCCGCAGACTGTTTCTTTGCCTCCTGGAACCAGTCGGTGACAGTAGTGATGGCGTCACTGAACAGGCCCCCAGGAGACAGCGGCGCATCAAGCAGGAAGCTTTTATTTTTCTCCTTTATCTCCGTAAGATTGAGCCACAGATGCCTCTCCGTGGCCACCAGGGCTGCCATAGAGCAGCCTATAGATTTTGCCGTCTCCTTGGTGGCACGGAGAGCTAAATCTGCTGAGGATCGGAGCTCATTGATTACATCTGCTCCAATCTCGTGGCTATTCCCCAGGTCTTTCAGCAGGTCAGCCTGGTATGCCTGCACGATAGCCATAGTGTGCAGGCATGCGGCGGCCTGACCCGCATGCCCACCAATGCCGATGTAGCTCTCAGTGGCTTGGTGGGCAATGTCGGGGCTTTAATGGCCGATGCCGACTCGGGAGAGAGATGGCTCGCAAGCGTCTCTTCCACCCTCGGCATCGAACCATACACATGCCTTCAGCCCCATGATGTTACTATACACAGACGTTTGGGGACTGAAAATACGATATGACATGGGCCGTTTCCACGTTCTCGACACCTCGGTGTGGAGATCCGCGAAAAACGGTAAGCCCCGACGTGGAGGCTGAACAGAGCGGGCTGGCAGGAAGCGCTCATCGAGTCTGCTTTTTACTGAGACGCGCTCCTGATTTTCTTGTGGCCAGTCGATGTTTAATCTGGCCACAGTTCTGCTCAGAACCTCCACCAGCTCCTCACTAGCAGGAGATTGAAGTGGCGAGTCTTCAATTCCTGCGTAGACACTACAGACATCCACCTCCTCGGAGCTGGACAACTGTAGTGCCGAGGCCACTTCCTGGGAGGGAGAAACCGCAGCGCGGGCTCCCGAACCCAGAGAAGCAGCACTGGACCTGCCAGGTGAAGGCAGAGAAAGGGCTGGGCCCGTCTCTAACCCCTCTGACAGATCCATTTGCGAACCCCACGACATAAGCTGCCGCTGTGCCTCGGCAGCAGCGGGGCCTGTGCCGCGGGGAACGCGAGCCGCGGCACGATCGCAACACTCTCAGAGGCAAAGCCTCACAATGCTCACAGCCGGCTCCCTCGAGAGCTGAGCCTGAGCGTGCTGCTCTCCCAGACAAACAACGCACATCAAATGTGTATCCCCACTCATGATGTAACGAGAGCAGGGAGGAACACATTTTCTGAAACGCTGTTCGCTCGCCATAGTGTCTCTCTTTTAGTGTGTCAGTATGTGTTGCAAACTTGTTATATGAAAACAAAAAAGTCTGAACTCAGACACAAACACAGAGCTGACAAAGGACAATGTTACACAGAGCGCTTGCTGAAGACAACAGAAGCTAGTGGCGTTTGTTTGCCGGTATGCTTTATACCTTCCGGGTCTATGACGTCACCCGCCTATGATGTTCCGTCTCTCCATTGGACTGATTACACGTGCTTCACGACGCAATCACGCAGAGGCGTTCCCAAAGCGGTGACGCAGCGCGAGTTCCCTTGAAAGGGAACTTCAAAGGAATTATATTTGAAACTAGACTTCTTTTTTTTAGCCAGGTTTCTGTCAAACACAGTACATATAGGTTATGATCTGTAATCATATCATTAACAATAAGCGCTTTTGAGGAAAGGGATCGAATATTCATCAACCCGAGCTTTATCATTTGATCATCTGTATTATATCTGTTTTTTATTTGTTGAACATCAATTAAATTTTTTCCCTTAAATGGGTTTGAGAGTTTTTTGTGTTTACTAATTCTGGGAACAGACACAGTCTCTATGTGATAATATCTAGGTAAAAGAGTCTCTATGTGTTGGGATTTATCTGACTTCTGTGACGTGAGACAGCTAGCAGGCGGTCGGGTAAGCCAGGCCGTCTGCTTCCTGACCTGGGCCCCAGTTAGTCAAGGTTTAGCTCTAAGACTATGTGCCAACTTACTAGAGAGAAGAGCGGCACCATCCCAGGAGGGATGGATACCATCTTTTTTTAACAAGTCAGGTCTGCCCCAAAAGCTTTTCCAATTGTCTATAAACCCTATGTTATTCTGCGGACACCACTTAGACAATCAGCCATTGAGTGATGATAGTCTGCTAAGTATCTCATCAGTCCGACGAACAGGGAGGGGACCAGAGCAAAAAACTTTAGCTGCCATCGTACTTGCGAGTTCACACACCTCTTTAATGTTAATTTTGGTGATCTCCGACTGGCGAAGTCGAACATCATTAGTGCCGACGTGAATAATAATCTTAGAGAATTTACGATTAGCATAGCCAGCACTTTTAAATTTAAATGGCTCCCGGTAAACGTGACTATGGTGGCTGGTGACTCTATTTTCACGTTCCGTGTAATAGAATCGCCAATAACTAGGGCACTTTCAACAGGATTCTCAGTGGGTGCGTCACTGGGTGGGGAGAACCTGTTTGATGTTCTAATCGGAACGGAAGAGTGTTTTTTTGATCCACGACCATGCCGTCTCACAGTCACCCAGTTGCCCTGCTGCACGGGCTCTACAGCCGGAACCGAACAATGTACAGAGTTCACTAAACAAGTCGCATCCAAATCAGTGTCTAAAGCTGTTACATTCTCACTACTCTCAGATAAATCTGGATGCGTGTCTCTAATTCTGAAATCTCTGTCAGCCTATCTCCCTGCATTTATCACATATGAAGCCCTCTTTGCTAACAGAGAAGGTAATGCTAATCATGTAACAGGCAGTGCAAGTGACAATAATAGGAGAAGATGACATGGCTTACCGTGTTTGTTGACTAATCCAACTCACCACAGTTGTTTGATGGACTCTGTTGACTAATCCAACTCACCACAGTTGTTTGATGAACTCGAAAAAGGCGCGCAAGAGAGAAACAGGAGACCCGGATGGCAGGCTAACAGGCTAGCGAAATGCTAACGCGTTGTGATAGTGATTGGATTAAAAGCTTGAGATGTCAGATTTAATGTGATAGGCAGTAGTAGACAATATATGTTTTTGAGTAAGTTATATTTAACAGTATAAACAACAAGGAATTATATCCAATAGAGATTCAAAAGCGAAGCTGTATGGAGCTAACAGATGCAACACCCAGCAGCAAGGCAGACAGGAGCAGACAGGAGCAATCGATCCAGCAGCAAAGTCCTTTAGTCCTTGTGTATTTAAGCCCTCATGTTTGCCATGTGTCTTTGTCTAGTATTGTTTGTGTAAATCGCTGTTTGGTGAGTTTTGTGTTAAGTCCAGGTTTATGTTCATGTTGCTTTCATGTTTCAAATTTATTTCTAGTCAAGTTTGTTCATGTTTTTATTTAAATAAACTGCACTTGGGTTCTAAAAGCTTGCCTCCAGTGGACTCAACGTTACACTGTTATTAGTACTGTAACTGTTATTTAGTGTTAAATTAGGCTTATTGTAATTGGGTTAGGTGGCCTAGGTTTTACTGTGTATTTGTTAAGTAAATGCATATCCCTAGAACATTTTGTGTATTATTACTGTTTTGTATATTGTCTTTTGTATTGTATACTCTTTTATGCATTATGATAGAATCATTAGATAATGTACCAGTCCCACCTTATATTAGGTGGCCTTAACTACTATGTACTTACATAAAAAAAAAGTACAATGTACTTATTGCGTTCATATTGTATTGCAAAACACTTTTGCTGATATTGAGGTGGGATACGGGTAAAGCTAGGGACAGGTGTGGTGGTATGGGTAAGTTTAAGGGTAGGGTTAGGTGTAAGGGAAGTGTCAACAGTGTAATTATAAATGTAACTACAGAAATTAATTACAGATGTAATTACATGCAGGTAATTTTTAAAATGTAAGTACAATGTAAAAACATGTATGTACAAACCCGATTCCAAAAAAGTTGGGACACTGTACAAATTGTGAATAAAAACAGAATGCAATGATGTGGAAGTTTCAAATTTCAATATTTTATTCAGAATACAAGGTTGGGAAGGTTACCTTGGAAATGTAATAGACAAAGAGCCGATGGAGGGGAATGACTCCGATAGTCTAGGCGGCCGTGACAGAGCCACAGCGACGACCCCCCGAGATGAAAGTGGAGATCGGGAGGGCTAAGGCGGAGCTGAAGCGACCGAGGACGTAGGTGAAGGCTGAGGGAAGGTGGAGCTAGCCGGAGCCGTAGGGGTTGGCAAAGCGATGACTGACCCAGCTAGAGCCGACGTTCCGAGGGAGCCCGGTGATTCCAAATGTCCGATGGTCTCCACTGGAGTCAAGGGCGGCAGACCAAGGTAGAATGGAGGGATCAGAGGCTGGAGGCGGAGCCTCAGGATCCCCATGTCCAGGATGAGGTGTCTCACAGTAGGCCCGTGGTGTGACCACGCCACTGAGAGGAGGTAAGAGAGGCACTGAGGGACTGGTGACTGGTGACTGGGACTGGCACTATATGATAATTGAAATGAGCTGGATGACATCACCGTTTTCACCAGAGCCGAATCAAATTCCGTTGCATTATTTTCCTGTTACCACAGTGAAGCTGCTTTGAAACAATTGCCATTGTAAAAAGCGCTATATAAATAAAGGTGATTTGATTTTGATTTGACTGGTGGGAGATAGTGAGGACTGGGCAACAGGCGTGGCTGAGGGCTGGATAACTGACTAGAGAGGGACAGAAAAATTAGGCAAACACAAACTCACAGGAGAGCATTGAATAGGTGGTGGGAGAGGGAGGTTGGGTGGGACGAGTCCAAAACAAAAACAGGCATGGTAGGGGTTAAATGAAAATTAAAGTCCAAGTCCAGCAACACTCTCTCTCAGTGACGGGTGGGTGGGCGGGACTCCAATCCGAACCCTTGAACTCTACGCATACCCTCAGCGAAGGACGGGACAGCTCACACACCTGGTCAGATGGGCTCCGCACACGCTCCATTGCGATGTCATGTTTGGCCGCTCCTGGCGTGGGCTCACATATCGCGGCTGAGTCTGGCTCTGTGTCTGTGGTGGGCACTTGCTGCCGCTCCTCGCAGCTGGAGAGATTCTGGCTGGGCACTGGATTGGGAGTGGGGCTGGCTTCATCGTCCGCCAGGCCGACTGTGAAATCTGATCCGCAGGAGCTCAGGACTCACTTAAAATACGGGTCAAAGTTCCCTCGTGGACCCTCCCCGGACAACTACGCCTTTTTGCAGTGTTCAGGCAGACAGCATGTCCGCTAATCTTCAACGTTTTATGCTAAACAATATTTTTGTTGGTAACTATATGTAGATTTTACTATGATAAAAATGTTATTTTATAAGAGAAGTTAGAGTAGGGAATGTCGCGACAGGTAGGACTCATTTACTGGATATTGAGTGATATTATATATTGTCTAAAGAAAATAAGCAATAGTGATGGTTTCATTCTTTGGCTTTTAGGTTTTACCAATTATAATAAGACTTGAGTTTAATGACTATAGCCAGGTTTCCATCCAAGGTTTTTTTTTTTTTGCGAAAAAAGGTTTAGAAATTCAAAATGTTTACCGATATAGCTAATGGAAATGCCATTTATCAATAAAATTTCATCCACCGATCACAAGTGCTACAGCGAATGTAACACCTACTGCACAATCTGCCTGCTCCACCATGCCATGAAGATATTCGAGCATGCACATCTCTGTAGAATCGTCTCCATCAGTCCCAATCAGTGCAAATTTCTTAGAGGAAGCGGGACTACTGATGCGATCCACATTGTCAGGCTGCAGCTGGAGAGGCACCTGGAGAAGAACCAGCCAGTACACATGGCCTTCCTCGACCTCGAGATGGCATTCAACCGTGTGCTCTGGGACCTCATCTGGCATTCCCTCCGTTCTCACAGTGCCCCCGAAGAGTATGTACAGTGGATTCAGCTTCTCTACGCCAACACCACCAGTGATGGGGCATTGCTCATCGTGCTTGCTGAGACGTTGTGTTGGCCCGAGTGTTTGTCTCCGACTGAAAGGAGCTGAGGTACTGTGAGTTTTCTTCATTGTTGTTTAACTACAGTTGACATCTGGAAGAAATACACGGACATTATTTTGTTGTTGCTTTGGAATAAAGCTACTGTCAGAATTTTTGTTACTGTTGTTTTGGAGAAAAATCCTCGCTTGTCGTTTTGATGCATTAGTGCCGCTGTGTGGATGCAAGCGGCATTGAAAACTCTTTGATGCTCTTCTTTTGACAGTATTTTGAGTATTTGAGTATTGAGTATTCAGCCATTGCCCCTGGGAATTATTTTTTTTCCCCTCTATAATTATTTTTTTTGGATGCTTTGCAGTGTTTTTCATTTCAAGATTTTAAATTCTTTTTGAATGGACATCTGCATAAAATTTCTGAACTGGTAACAGAGTTTTGTCTCTGACGAATCTGCATTACTGTGTGTTTTTGTGGAAAAGACTGCCTTGTCTATTGGAAACACTCCCGTGGGTGCTATATTTTTGTCTTATATTGTCTTGTAGGCTGGCAGGGGAAAGAGGGGTTAATCAGTTTCATCACGCTCTGGGAAAGCTACCGTGTACACTTTAACCCTCTTGGGTCTGAGGCAGTTTTGGGGCCCTTTCAAAGTTTTGACATGCTCTGACATTTGTGCTTTTTTCAGTTGCAATATTAATGGCAAAAGTGTAATTACACTGTATTCAGCACGAACTGAGCTACCATAATATGTGAGCAACATGTATGTACAAATTTGTATTTTTGAGAGAATAATGTTTATGCGTGGTTATTGGCCACAAAACACATAGTAAATATGTGTCCACAAGACTTCTGATTAATGGATGTTGTAGCCTAGAGTTTTTGCTTCAAAATGATGTAAAAAATCATCGTGCCTACTCATTCACATAAAACAATATGTTGATTTAAATTTTGTAAGACACTTTTTGTTTACAAAGGCAATATGAGTGGGGGTGTGAATCATCATGAATAATGCTGTGATTCACACCTGAGAAGAAAAAGAACCGCATAATGAGCCGCATAAAGAGCCTTTAAGTCAGGTATGTGAGAGGGAACTACAAGAAAGAATGTGACATTTTTTTTTTGCAGTTTATTTAGAATATAGTTAACAATGTAAATTGAGAGCCAAAGGCACATTTTGAGAACACAGTTATACCAGGAAATAAATCCTGTTCATAGATACATCACATACCTGGCATTTCCAAGGGGTTTGGTGTTTCTATTCACTATGTATCTGGTCACTATGATAATCAAATCTGTGAGAATAAAGGGAAAAAAAAACATCAGTGAGCACTGATAACAGGATCATAGCAACTATTGTATGAACCTTAATGTCCACTCTCAAAACATGATTTTTGTGATCTCATGCATGGATGTATTATTGCACAGCATGTGAACAACATTTTGTATAGGCCTATTATATTTTAAATTATATACAATACTGGTCAAAAGATTGGACACATTACTATTTTTAATATTTTTGAAAGAAGTCTCATGCTCATAAATCCCACATTTATTTGATCAAAAATACAGAAAAACAGTAATATTGTGAAATATTATTACAATTTAAAATAATGGTTTTCTATTTTAATATACTTTAAAATAGAATTTATTTTGGTGATGCAAAACTGAATTTTCATCAGCAATTACTCCAGTCTTCAGTGTCACATGATTCTTCAGAAATCATTCTAATATGCTGATTTATTATCAATGTTGGAAACTGTTGTGCTGTTTAATATTTTTTATAACCTGTGATATTTTTTTTTTTTCTTCTGATGAATAAGTAATGGCTGATGAAAATTCACCTTTGCATCACAGAAATAAATTATATTGTACAATAGGCTATATTAAAATAGAAAACCATTATTTTAATTTTTTATAATATTTCATAATATTACAGAAATTTGCAAACAAAAGTTTCATTGATGTGGCACTAGGCTATTGTACACTTCATAATCTGTCCAAAACTTGTCAAGAAAATCTTAATAAGTAACTTACCCGGGAAATCTCAGCTTGATCAAGTTGCTCCTCAAAATGACTCTTCCTCTGAGGTAAATTCTTCCAGACCAGCAGTATTCCTCACCGTGTCTCAAAACAATGTAAAGTAACCTGCATGAATCTGACTAAACTTGATGCGTTTTACCGAGTTGATGTGGGCGTTGACTATGTTCGCATGGATCTCCTCAGAATTTGCCTTTGAATGCTGCACGCTCCTATCCTGCTGAAAGAGGCCACAGCCACCAGGGAATACCATTTCCATGAAAGGGTGTACATGGTCTGCAACAATGCTTAGGTAGGTGGTACGTGTCAAAGTAACATCCACATGGATGGCAGGACCCAAGGTTTCCCAGCAGAACATTGCCCAAAGCATCACACTGCCTCCATCGGCTTGCCTTCTTCCCATAGTGCATCCTGGTGCCATGTGTTTCCCAGGTAAGCGAGCACAAGCACCCAGCCATCCACGTGATGTAAAAGAAAATGTGATTCATCAGACCAGGCCATCTTCTTCCATTGCTCCGTGGTCCAGTTCTGATGCTCATGTGCCCACTGTTGGCGCTTTCGGCGGTGGACAGGGGTCAGCATGGGCACCCTGACTGGTCTGCAGCTATGCAGCCCCATATGCAACAAACTGCAATGCACTGTGTATTCTGACACCTTTCTGTCAAAATCAGCATTAACTTCTTGAGCAATTTGAGCTACAGTGGCTCGTCATGGCGCGGAGCCATGTATTTACATTGTGGTAAAGTGTAAACCAGTATCAATAAATGTGCAGCATGCTGAGTGTTGGACAAGGGATTCATTTGATATGACAGATATGAAAAGATATTACATTATCTCGTATCAGTGTATTTTACAGTCACAGCATGCCAAGGCCTACTCTATTGTAAAAATTTTTTCATAGATAAGTTTATACATATGTAGGTTATCACTGGCATATGATATGTCATATACATGTATATAATAAATGCTTTTTGTGCCTCAAAGTGGTGCTGTTGTTTTAGTTATGGACTTTATTTAAATGTGAATATGAAGGAGATGGCAACTCCAGATGCTAATTTGAAATATCACACATAAAAAAAAAGTTTAAAAAAAAAAAATGCTCAGCCTAGTTAAATTTTAGGGGTAATGTTAAATATATATAGTGCCAAATATACCCATTATAATATAGTGCTCTCTCTCTCTCTCAGTCATAAGAAGATATCAAAACCCTGAAATAACACTTTGAACAATAAAGCCAGAGATAAAGAGTATTTTTATAGGCTATTTATTGCCACCTGTAATGTTCAGAAATTAACTTTCCCATAAGTGGCAATTGATTTCCAGGAGTATTTTCTACCTTTATAGGCTATAGGATTTTTTTTCTAATCTTATTAAATATGTATGCCATCTTTAATGTTAAATTCTTAAATGTAGTCAATTAAATTAGAATAACATGACACTATAGGCTGTTACCAATTAAATCAGTATCAACCAAAGCCTTTGCATTGCAGAGGTGGCAAAGAAGCTGCATCTGAATTTGCTTTTAGATGTATTTGTAATGAGATGTTAGATGTAATGCCGCTCAGAGAGGGCAGTAAATGCGTAGCAATTACCATTGCATAATAATGAGATTAATGTTTTAAACATAACATTTTGAATACAGAAATATGAAATGAATGACAAAATGAAACGATACTTGGATTATGAAAGTAATATCGCCAGTATGTGATGGCAAGTCATTGTGTTAATGAATGAGTTATTTATACAACCGATGCATTCAAAACGCTGATTCATTCAGGAATGAAAATCAAGTGGATGTCTACACTATTGGGCCATTGAATCACTCGGTCAACTGATTAGTTCAAAGACTCTGCTCTGTGCGCTATGCCTAGTCGCACAAATGTTCTGATTTGCTTTGGAAGTTTAGTTGGCGAGAAAATAAAACACCGTTTTGTGTTACATCCATTAATACTCAATATTAATTAAATCAACTCAGCATACTGTCTAAAACAAAAGTTATGACTGCTGCATATTTACACTTAAATCGATACTGGTTTGCGCTTTATACAGTGTAAATGCATTGGCTGGGAGCTGTCCAGTGCGTTGCGCAGCTTTGCCACACAGATTTTTATAGTTGTTCAGCTGAATAAAACAGCCGGTGTGCCAAAGATGTAGGCTAGGGGGTAGTTGTGGGGGCAGATGCAAAGTAAATTAATATATATATTAGATAAACAAACATTTCACGCTAGGTTGCCGAAATGTATGCCTACAAAGAAAGGCCTGACTAGGCTCTGCCACGGTACGGTTTGTGTCAAGCCATTAGCTAGTCTGGTTGTTTCATGAGAAAGAGATGAAATGTAGTTGCAATAAACGCGTTTGCAATAAACCCGCACAGCTGTAGCAGCGGAGGACTTTTATTCTGTTGAGAGGAACTGATGAGTAACTTATGACGGCACGGTTTGATGTTTGGTTGACCAATCAGCTCAAAGGGGCGTTTTTTTCCCACCCACATGTAGAGATCAAATATGCAAGCTGGTTATTCCCTTTTTTTTAACCCCAGAACGTAAAAACGAAAAGTCAAGTCTATTCTTGTTTTTCCATTTAAAAAAGTGCCGTTTTCAAATTTTTCTGATTTCAATATTAAATCAAAAAACGAATGAATGGAAAATACCCTGATTCCACACTTCACCTCGTGGATACCACCTGGAATTGACGCATTGGGATTAGCATTTAGAGACATTCTAAACTCTATTGGAGTTAGGCAACAAGTGTAAGGACCCACTCATCATCGTAATCATACTTTAGACTTAATATTGTCACATGGAATAAATGTTGATACTGTTGACATTCTGCAGCAGAGCGATGACATCTCAGATTCTCATTATCTAGTATTACGTATACTTAATGTAGCAAAGGCTGCAAAGCCATCCCCTCGTTTCAAATATGGCAGGACAATCACCACTGCCACTAAAGATTGCTTTGTAAATAATGTTCCTCATCAGTTCCATCTCCTCAGCATCACAGATAGCCTAGAGGAACTCGATGTTGCAACAGAAACTATTGACTCTCTCTTTTCCAGCACTTTAGACACAGTTGCTCCTATGTGCTTAAAGATGATTAAAGAAAATAGTCCAATGCCGTGGTACAATGAGCACACTCGGGCCCTTAAAACAGCAGCCAGAAAAATGGAACGCAGCTCGGACAGAGTTTAAGAAGTACCCCATTCTCTGGTCCCCATATCCAGAGTCCGATCCCGAGATGACTCCAGTCCCTGTCCATAGCCCAGAGATGACTCCGGTCCCTGTCCAGAGTCCAAAGATGATTCCAGTCTCAATCCCTGTCCAGAGTCCAGTGATGGGTCCAGTCCCTGTCCAGAGTCCAGTGATGGCTCCAATCCCTGTCCAGAGTCCGGTGATGGCTCCAGATCTCATCCAAAGTCCATAGAGGACTCCAGCTCATGTCCCGAGTCTAGAGAGGACTCCAACTTGTGTCCCGAGTCCAGAGAAGACTCCAGTTCCTGACCAGAGTCCAGAGTCCATAGAGGACTCCAGCTTGTGTCCCAAGTCCAGAAAGGACTCCAGCCCATGAGCTCGCTCCAGAGTCCATAGCTCCTCCCAAGAAAACCCATCCACAGAGGCCTCCTGAACTTCCGGCTTCACCCTGGCCTCCTGAACTGTCGGTGCCACCCAGGCCACCACCCTGGATCCCTGCACCTTTTCAGAAGGGGGCTACTGTCACGGTTTGCATTTGTTTAGTCTTGTTTAGAGTTTGTTTTTGCTGTGCTTTTACCGTGTTTCTCTGTTTATTTCTAGTCTGAGTATTCCTTGTTAATCTTCTAGTATGTTAATTGGTTCAGTTCTCTCAGTTTCCCCACATGTCTGTATCCATGGTTACTGATTTGATTAGTCCTCGTTTCAGGTGTGTCTGGTTAAATAGCCTTCTGTTTGCCATGTATTAAAGCCCTCTGTTTCTGTTTGGTCCTTGTCTAGCTTTATATCTGAGTTCTAAGTGATATGTGGTTGTTCTTTCTCATGTTTAGTTTTTGGATTAAAGTCTTCTTTAGTATCTCCTTCGTCGTGCACCTGATTACAGCCACCTGATCCCTGACATTATTAATATGAATATAATAATATATTTAATGCACCTTTGAACAACAGAGAAACGGGCACTTACTATGCAAAATTAACTTTTACATGGTGTTTGAAGATAAATGTGTGTCGGCAGTGTGTGTACACAACCACCATATAATGATAAAAATACACCCACTCCTGTTTTTCTAATCCCCATAAATCATTAAGCAGTGTCTGAGAACAAGCCGTTTGTAGATTCTGTGCAAAGTGACATCACTTTGCACAGGCCCTGCCCACAACTGTGACGGACTCTAACGTATTAGCATAGACCTCGCCCTGAGCAAGTTATACACTGTCCGCCATTTTCTCCAGGCCGGAGCAGCTGTAGCGACAAGAATGTCTCGTAAGCAACTCAGGTGTTTTGTTGTTGGATATAAGAGTGAACAGGTAACACTTTAGTTAATGGTCCATCATTAATAAGTAACTATGCAGAAAGTAATGCAGGACTAATGAGTAGTACTACATTAACACTTCAGCTACTACTATTAACTAATATAGAAACAAGCTTAACTAACCAGTAAGTAATAGCAAATTTAGGACTAAGATAGTTCCTTAGTAGGTAATCAATAATTACTGAATGGGATTGGCATCATTAAGAATTAACTGGTAACTATGACAAATTATAAAAAAATACTAATTATTTACTAATCAATTACTAATCACAACATTAACGTGTCTGTTGGCCAATCAGAAGCCTGGAAAAAATGTTATTGCCGGTTCTGGTCCACACGACACCACTGCAACCGGAGTTTCTAAAAATGTTCACCTTGGCAGGAGTTTCAAAAAAGTTTGGTTTCAATGTCCGGATACTGCGTTTGGATGAATGGCCAAACCGCAAAGAAAAAGCTGCGGTTTTGAAAATACCCGTGTTCGTGTAGACAGGGCCTCAGACACACGATAATATTCTTTATAATTTGTCAGTTAGTTAATAGTTATTAATGAGGCTAAGTAATTATTGATATCCTAATAAGGAACTATCTCCTAAATTTGCTATTACTTACTGATTAGTTAAGCTTGTTTCTATATTAGTTAATAGTAGTAGCTTATGTGTTAATGTAGTACTACTCATTAGTCCTGCATTACTTCCTGCAGAGTTACTTATTAATGACGGACCATTATTCTAAAGTGTTACCAGTGAACATAAGTCTTCATGTACCCCCAACATCAGAGACGCAGTGGATTGGTTTTATTTTTGAAGGGAATGCGCATAGGCTATACCTAAATTAGTTTATGTCTGCGCGAATCATTTTACAGCAGACTGCTTTGTGAACGAGGGTTAATACAAAGATACAATACAAAATTGTTACTAAGGAATGGATCACTAACAACTCTTTGTAATCCAGCTTATAGTCTTCGGAGTGACACTGGCCATGGCAGTAATGAAAGGGAGAGCACGCACTTTATTACAGTTCATCAGAGTTGTTTTATGGATAAAAAGTTTACCAGTTTATTAAGCACCCCCTGAAAAGGCATAAGGTCTGTATATATTTGTTTACTCTTAGTTGTATTGAGTGTTTTTGTGTAATTTGCTGTGTATGTTGATGATAATGCAAGAGAGAGAGAGAGAGTTTATGGATACAACTTAAATGCGCACTTCTTGTACTGTGTATTCAGCTCTTATGGTGATTTTCTGGAGTGAAAACGGACGCTTCATCTTTTGTGAGATGTACAATAAACTTCATAAAGCTCATCAGTAAAGTTTAGGCCATCATTCGGACAGGGTCCGCTACAACAGTTGTACTAATAGTGGATAAAAGCAAGATGACAACATAATTTATAACCGTAATTAAACTAAACTATACCTGTTCTATCTCCATGCAGCATTTATTCTCTGACTCTGTAAGCATCAGACTCCGGTTCGATCATGAGGACATGAGATTGTCCTGTTTGTTTGTGTAAGGGTGGGTCGCCTACAGTGGTTCAGGCTGCAGGGTTGCCGAATGACTAAAGAAACGTTATCAGCAAGAGGATAGAAAACTGTACATTTCTCGTCTTTACCACCCACTGCAACTTATACCAACGACGGAAATAAGTGCAGTTACAATTGCAAAATATGTGGGAGAGCGTTGCTAGAATGTGACTATATTGTATTGCAATAGGTAGCACTTCAAAGTCAATACCAAAGCAAAACTAGTTAGCACATCATTTGTAATAGAAAGGATTTAATGACAATGTCTGGTTATGGTTATACTTAAAATAGTTACAAAACAGATGTATGAGATGATAAAAACTTGTATTATTAATCGTACCCAGCATGAATGTTACCTGAGGGATAGAAAGGGAGAGAGAGAGAGAGAAAAAAACAAAGGGAAGAAGAGCGCAAAGAAGAGAAGAGCCAAAGAGAAGGCCCCCAAGAAGAGAGAGAGCCAGAGAATCAAGAGAGACAGAGAATAAAAGAAGAGCCAGAGCAACAGTTACATCTTCTTTTTATCTGTTCCTTGACCATGTGACTGAAACCCTAATGTGAGACATTCAAACTGACCAATCAGACCAAACTTCCCCCACTGTACTAAAGGTGTGACACATTTTGGCCTACAGGCCTTCAGCATCTCTTTGTCTTTAGGAATTCCAAATGGCCCTTCTGATAAGAAAGATGGGGGTTGAAAACAGTGAAGCAAATGTCTTTGTTCAATTTCAAATATCAAATATCTTTTTATCTTTGATTATTTTCAATCCTACATTTGTTACAAGAGCTTCTTGAAAGAGAGCAGCAGCTCATTTGCATTTAAAGGTACACACACAAAATCGGCGTGTTTTTGCTCACCCCCAAAAAGTGACAATTTTAACATGCTATAAAAATGATCTGTGGGGTATTTTGAGCTAAAATTTCACATACACACTCTGGCGACATCAGAGACTTATTTTACGTCTTGTAAAACCAGGCATAATAGGTGCCCTTTAATGGGAGCAACATGAACGCTGTGTGTAGGATAATTGTAGCGTCCTGGTTTTAATAAAATGGTCAACTACTCCACTGATGATTCACAGTTCGTTTATTAGGTCACAGTGTGGTAGATCCTTTATGGGATCAGATTCCCGCCTAATGTATTGCGGTCACGCATCAAAAAATAATAAGCGTGAATCAAATTTAAAAAACACGTGAAAATATAACGCACAAAACTGAAAAATCAATGCAAAGTTAACCAGAATCACAAACAACGCGGTCATGGAAATAAAAATAATAAGCGTGAATCAAACATTTAAACAAGTTTTAAATTATATTGCTCAAAACTGAAACATGAATTCAAAATTATCTGAATCGCACACAAAATCATGTTTTCTGCTCTTATTTTCATTTTTTGTATGCCTGTGCTCTTTTCTCCTTTGCTCGTTTCCATATTCTGCACTTTTCCAAATGTTGCCATTAGAGTTTCATGTAAATCAGGGCGGGTCTTAGCATCACCATTGGTCCACTAGTTCTAGATTGACAGCTCATCCTCTAGCCAATCAATCAAAGAGGGAAACTGACATCACTCCAATGTGACTCATGCCACTCAGTCCAGCCAGCTGCTGTTGAGCTATGAGTATAACGTGTTGTCTATCACTGTAAAGTCACAGACACATTCTGCAAGGAAATACATTATTTTATTATTATGAATATAATATTAGGAATCTATTTTTTTGTATGATAGATGTTTTAGGGGGGTTTCTCACAATTAAAGCAGTCAAACGAACGTGATCACGACTGGGTGCTTACTGACACTTGGCTGCGAGCGAAGGACTGTCTCTGCAAGGAAATATATTAGTTTACAATCATGAATATATTATTAAATATATTAATTTACACAATCAACATTTAGAGAGGTTAATCAGAAATAAATTGGTCAAATGGTCATGATCCCAACTAGTTGGTTTTTGCCACTCTCATTCCAAAGAAATAATTTTTCGCAGCTCATGTTTTGAGAGTCTTATGGAATGTATATATATATAACTAAACAGTGTTATAAATTTAGATAAAATTGTTTGTAACCTCAAGTATGTAAAATATGCAGGTTTCTGCAATATTATCTGCCTGCAATGGCCTACCGGAGCCTGCACTTTTAGGACCGCTTCAGTTTCAGAACTGCATTTCTAGGACCCTAGTTTTTGTGACAGCGCCACCTAGCCAACTGTCCTACAAAGGGTACGCTCTAAAAAAAGATAGTTCTTTAAAGGTTCTTTACACATAGTAACGGTTCTATTCAGAAAGGTATTATCCTGAAGAACCCTTGTATGCTGAAATGTTTTTTTGTGTTAGAGTTTACGGCTCTTTCTTCCCGCTTTTTTGTTTTATCAAATCTGTAACTTGTATTTTCTGTCAATACACTCTCGCAAGTAAATGGTTTCTGTCTTTCTATTTGACTGCTTTAATTGTGAGAAACCCCCCTAAAACGTCTATCATACAAAAGAATAGATTCCTAATATTATATTTATAATAATAAAATAATGCATTTCCTTGCAGATACAGTGATAGAGAACGTGTTATACTCGTAGCTCAACAGAAGCTGGCTGGACTGAGCGGTAAAGAGTCGCATTGGAGTGACGTCAACTTCCCTCTTCGATTGATTAGCTAGAGGATGAGCTGTCAATCTAGAACTAGTGGACCAATGCTGATGCTAAGACCCGCCCTGATTTACATGAAACTCTAAGGGCAACATTTGGAAACGCAAGCGCAGAATGTGGAAACAAGAGCAAAGGAGAAAAGAGCACAGGCATACAAAAAATGAAAATAAGAGCAGAAAGCATGATTTTGTGTGCGATTCAGATAATTTTAAATTCATGTTTCAGTTTTGAACAATATAATTTAAAACTTGTTTAAATGTTTGATTCACGCTTAGTATTTTTATTTCCGTGACCGCGTTGTTTGTGATTCTGGTTAATTTTGCATTGATTTTTCAGTTTTGTGCGTTATATTTTCACGTGTTTTTAAAATTTTGATTCGCGCTTATTATTTTGCAAAAGAAACATTGAAACAAAGAAATAAATAATAAAAAAACATTAACAAAATAAAAAGCTCATTGTACAATTTATCATAACTATAATTATAGTTACACTTTCATTGTTTGGCTTTCATTTTTAAGGACTTTTAGTTTACATTCTGTTTCCTTTGCCCTTAGTTTCCCACCATCATTAGTTTCCATGGTTATTCATTTATTATTTCACCTATTTATATTCAAGTCGTTATCATGTTTGTATTTATACCCTTCAGTTCCTTTTGTTAATTTGTCTGGTGTTGACTGTGTTTTAATACTCAATGTTATTTTGCTTTATTGTGCCGAGATATCTGCTTTTGTTGTTTGTTTGTTTTTTTTGTTGATTAAAGTATCACCTGTGGTCCGTTCTTCGTACGTGGATTACTTAATTAGCTGGATTTCATTGTTGACGATTTGACATGATCCAGAATTGTTAGGTTCTTTTGAAGCTCATTCTGGAGTTGCTGTCATAGCAACAGGTCCGTAAGCTCAAACCTGCTCGGGAGCAGGCTTATTTCATGTAAACAGGATTAGATTTTATCTTTTTAAGCGGAGGTGATACTTAAAGTCTGTCCCAGCCACTGCTACTTTCTTACAAGAGTACCCTAATGAACCAGGGACAATAATATCCAAATAATATAATAATGTTGTGTAGTCTATAGACATATTGTCACGGGTGCGTGCGGGCAGGAAGACAAAGACAGGCTAATACAGTTCCAAACGTAGTTTAATCACAGATAATCCAAAAACAGACAGACATAAAGGTGACCGGACAAGGAGTGCAGAAGAAGGAACAACTTAAGTAGTGAACACAAACGAGGATGATAATAGCACACAGCTGACACATATGAACTAATAATGACGGTAGCCATGGAAACAGATGAGTGGCAGGAATCTGAACAAAGAAACACGTGACAAATGAAAACAAACTGAAAGCCCATGAACTAAACTAAACACAATGGTGACAGAACGCCCCCTCTGGCAAGGCACGACTCCGCACCGTAGTAGAGTGACGGAGGGATGGAGGGGGTTCTGGAGGGGGATGAGATGTTGAAACGGGATGGTGGCAGGATGTGGTGTAGGGATGGTGATGGTGGCAGGTTGTGGTGTAGGGATGGTGATGGTGGGACGAAGATCTCCTAGCGGCGACGATGGTGGTTGGACGATGGCACAGACCCAGAGCTCCCCAGTGCCGACAGCCGACGGCGGTGTCGAGGAGGGGAAGAGCCGAGATGGTGTAGCGGTGACTGACGGCATCTGAGAGACGACCGACGGAGACTCGGCAGATGGATCCATAGGTGCAGACGGAGAGCCGATGGACTCAAGCGACATCGCTGGCTCTGGAGATCTCGGCAACGAATGTCGAAGGTGGAGCCAAAGTACCCGAGGGCTGAGGCGAAGCCAGTGTGACGGAGGACAGAGGCGACACCGAGGGGAAGGAGGAACCCTCACCAGCCATAGGGGTGGAGGGCCAGAGTGCAGCGGATGGCCCGCAAGTCTGTGGCGGAAGTGGTGTGATGACTGACCAAGGGGTAGCTGGCAGGACGAGGGAACCCGGTTGAGCCGCAAGTCTGAGGGTCTCCGGTGGAGCCGGGTGGGATAAATACAATGGAAATAATTGGGAATCATGTAACAAACAGTACCTTTCATTTATCTATTATAACTGTAATGTCGTTTTGGTCTCTTGGCTGTTTCCTTATAAAGGTCTAGAAATTCAAGTTTTTCATCAGGTGTGTGATATTCTTTTTTATTATGGTGTCATTTCATTGCTGTCTTGCCGCCAGCCAATCGCTGCATTGCTGATCATGGTTTCGAGTATCTGCCATTTCCAATGAACACAAGAACGCCAAATTAGCCAGAGATCAGTTATCACGATTACAGGATCTGGCATCTGTCAAATCATTTCAGATGTATTAAGCGAGGTACGAAGAACGGACACCTGATTTATACTTTCATTGTCTCCTCATGTCCCTCTTTGGATTCTACACGTTACAAGTGCCAGTGTCTCACTATTTAAATTGTATTTGCTGATTTTGTACCATGTTTGTCCCATTATTTTGCTTTTTCAGTAATTCAAGGTAAACAAGCTGTCACCTAGAGGGCAAGAGAAAATGCTTAAAGGCAGTGGATTTAAAGCATTAGCACCAACTTCGACAAATATTGAATTAAAAGCTTGGAAATTTGACATTTCTGCTGTGCTTCTAGTGTTTCAGAGGATGGACGCTTCCATGATACCACAATGTGCCACCGTGCAGGGTCTTTTGCTTAATGACCGAAGACGTTATTGTGACTGGCTAGTTTACATCAGGGTTTGAAAATCACATTTCATTGGTTTAGACTCATGCCATTGAGAATTCGCTATGAATATTCACAAAGTTTATGCACTTTACAACGATACCAAACTTATGCTGAGAGGAAGCACCAGTCGTCGAGAAGCGAGCAGAGAAAAACATGCCGCTCCCCCAGACATATGGGTATAAAAGTAGATGGCGTTCTCCACTCATTCAGATTTGTCCTTGGAGCCAAGCAGTGGTGCTTTCAAGCGCTCATTCCATTCACCTCTCAAGGTGACGCAGAAATCTGCTGGTGTACACAATGCATTACAGCGGTCTCTTTCCCAATGCACAATTAAGTGCAGAGAAGTTCCCCTGGGTGCTTCAGCAGGGCAAAAGAGCAAGTTTTCCAACTAAAAGAGCATATTTTTATAGATTCTTTTTTCGTTCATGTATTTCTGGATGTGGCTCTCATCCTCCGACAGCCACGATCGCTGTCTCACATGTCTTCGCCATGGCCACGCTGAGACAGCTTTTATGAGTGGTTCATGTCCTCATTGTGAGAACCATGAAAATGTTGAGGTCGCAACTTTTTTTTTAAACTTCTGCTGTCAAGTACAAGGCCGCGGTGGCAATCACTGATGATGATCTGGGGGCTTCAATGGAAGTATTTCCTCCAGGTGAATCCCCACGGTACGTCCATTCCCCAGCACACTCGTTTCCCCCGGTTGAGTTCATCGATGAGTTAGGTGGTTAGTCTCACGGTGAAGTTAATTTCTCATTCGGGGCTTGAGAAGAGGATGAGCTGTCGATTGCAGCATCGGAGGGTGGGCTTTTGCCTTCTGATGCTGAGAACTAGGCTGAACCCCTAGCATCTGGTGTGGTCGCTCAGTCTGAGCTTGACGCGGCTTGCCCGGGCCGTCACGAACATCAGGCTGAAGAGAAAGAAAGTGTTCACGGCTGGGTGATTGGTTCCTGGGTTCGGAGCGCCGCTCAGAGCTGCACTCTGACCCAGTTCCTTTCTTCCCAGAAGTGCATGAGGAGCTCACAAAGTCATGGAAGGCACCTTTCACTGCCAGGTCATGATTTACAAACTCTTCCCTCCTCCCAACCCTCGATGGTGAGGCTCTCAAGGTGGCCTATTCAGCGACATTTTCGAGGACTTTGCCCAGCAGTTCTCAGCAGTCAAGAAGCAGTAGAGCTGGGATGAAAATCTTTGGATCCCATTTAATTTAATTTCGCTGGGGCAGGGGCACTTTCATTTTTGGAAAAAGAGTGGTTCCCTCATTCTCTTGGCCACTCGGACAATGCTTACTTGTTATGATGGCCGTACACCGAACACTCACAGCACGAGTGTTATGGACACAAGTTCCTCACCCCCTCACATTCAGCTGTGACAGACACACACCTGCAGCCAGGTAAATGTGACGCGTTACGAGGAGCGCAGCTTTCTCCCTCATCGCAGGCCAGTTCCATTGTGGGTACGCAGAGTAAGGTAGGTGTTTCAACGAGATTCAGTAGCGTCCTTTTTACCTCAGTAGCAGGCAAGGTATCCTGTCCTGCATGCAGAAATCGCATCTATAGAGCCTGTCTCTCTGGCCGAGATGAAGAATGGGCTTTACAGCCCTTACTTCAGCGTATTGGAAAAGGGTGGTGGGTTGCGGCCAATCTTAGATCTGCAAGTTTTGAATCGGGCCCTGCACAAGCTCCTGTTCAAAATGTTGACATAGAAACTCATTTTTAAATGCTTTCAGCATCAAGATTGGTTTGTGGCAAAAGACCTGAAGGACGCAATTCTGCCTCGACACAGGCCGTTTCTTCGGTTTTTTTCGAGTGCCATGCATACCAGTACAAGGTCCTATCCTTCAGGCTGTCCCTGTCACCTCATGTCTTTATAAAAGTTGCAGAGGCAGCCCTTGCCTAACCCAACCTCAAGTACTTCATGAACATGAGCTGAGAACATCACATCTTTCAAGAAGCAGCTGAAGACACACCTCTTCCGCAAGCACTTAACCACCCCACACTCTTAAAGGGATAGTTCACCCAAAAATGAAAATTAGCCCATGATTTAATCACCCTCAAGCCATCCTAGTTGTATATGACATTCTTCTTTCCGACGTATACAATCGGAGTTATATTAAAATATAAGCATTATAATGACAGTGAATGGCAGCCCAAAATTTGAAGATCAAAAAAGTGCATCCATCCATTAGAAAAGTAATCCACACGGCTCCAGGGGGTTAATAAAGGCCGTCTGAAGTGAATAGATGCGTTTTGTAAAAAAAATATAAATATTTACCATGCTATAAAGTAAAATATCTAGCTTCCGGCGGACAGCCTTCCATATTCAACTTAAGGACATAAGGACAGATGAGAAGAGAGAAAAAAATGGAAGAATGGGGAAAGACAGGCGAGAGAGAGGAGAGAGGAAAGCAAGAAATTTTTTGGTCTGGTTACCCAAACACACGGCCGCTCAGGCCCTCATTCGCGGTGTCATATGATGGTATTGGACACCCCTCTGTGGACTGCTTTGGTCCAGCTTTGGGTGCCTGGCAGTGAGCCCCCATTGCCTTACTCTGCCTGCCCCTCCCCATCATGGCGGACGGCAGCAGGCTCTGGCCTCTGGCGAACTGCAACAACTCCTCCGTCCTCCATCCCCCCAGCAAGCCACTTCAGCACCACCACCTCGGGCAGCCACTGGTGGTCACTGCTCCTTTGTTCTGCCCAATCTCATTAGCACCGCAATCCCCCTTAGCAGTGTGAGGGCTCTCAGACAGCATGTTCCTCCTCCCAACAAAGTTTAACAAAGTTAAAGACTCTTTAACAAAGTTAAAGACTCAGGGAAGAAGAAGGTGGGAACCGGCAAATGTTCTATGTAAACTTTAATTACAAATTATACAAACAACCAACAAAACAACAACACAAAGTCCTCTCTTGTCTTGTACTGTCGTCACTCAAAGGGACTCGAGACCAGTGTGTTGCTCTGCTCCCACAGCTCTTGTTGTTGTTTTTGCCCTGCCCTGCTTCTCGCCAAATTCACAATATAATTGTCCATCTATGTATAATTTTTTCCACTGCAGTGGTATTGCTTGTTGAGTTCGTAGTCTGTGCCTTAAAGCTATCTGCCTTGGCGCTGAACCAGCTCTTTTTGTTTATAGTGTTCGAATTTTGTGATGATCGGTCATGGTCGATAGTTGTTGTTTTGAGTTCTCATTCAGTGCATACGAAGGTGATAGTCTGGTAATTTTAGTTGTTTTTAATCATAAATTCCTTTACTGATTTTTTGGAGTCATCTGGAGTTTGTTTTGTGATGCCTTTAAAAACTAAATTGTCACTGTTTATGTATTCCTCTCAGGTTGTATAACGTTATAGTCGAGTTTTGAAATAGGCTAAAGTGCAAAGGGCACTTGAAATTTGAGACAGGGCAAAATCTTGATCTTGAAGTTTGCTGTCTAACAGTCTAACCATCATCTTATATCATGCACCGGGTCTTGTTAGGTCTCGCGGTATGCCGTCATCGGTCTATAGGCTCATTTGAGATATGCCTCAGAGATTTTTTTATTTCACACAGAATATACAAAAGCGGCTTCCTGAAGACAAAGAAGCTGATGAGTTTACAGGTGCCCTTTTTATACATTTGTGCACACCTTGTGACGTCATCGCACTGCGTCGGCCAATGATTGCTGTGATTTCACACGTGCCTCAGACACCGGGTTACACGGGGACGTGTTCCCATAGCATCAGCAACTGACGCAGCTTTGAGTTCCATCGAAAGGGAACGTCTCGGTTACGTATGTAACCCTCGTTCCCTGAGGAGGGAACGGAGACGTAACGTCAGTGACTGACGAATGGGGGTTTCGCTTAGAAGCCTATCATCTTCGAGATCTAGAAAACGCCCAATGGCAGCGCCAATGCCATGGGCATGCGGAATTTGCATAGCGTAACTCCGCCCCACAGCGTGGGTATATAAGGAAGTACGCTGGCAACATCGCATTATGTTTACCTGCTGAGGAGCCAAGACTGAACTCCCGGCTGTTCCAGCGGTACAGCGGAAGTGGCAGAGGGACGTTACGTCTCCGTTCCCTCCTCAGGGAACGAGGGTTACATACGTAACCGAGACGTTCCCTTTCGTTCAGTCACTCCGAGTAACGTCAGTGACTGACGAATGGGGGTCCCAATATAATCACGCCACTCGGCTGTCATCCAGTGCCCTGCGTAAGCGTGAGCTCCCTGTCGTAAGCTAGTACGGACGAAGGACTCCCACTTAACACAGGAATACCAAAGTACACTGGGAAGCATATTCCAGGTGGAAGTATGCGCCAAATGCCTACCCGTAGGGAGGACTTAAGAACACATATGACCCGCTCAGGGCTACATATGGGAAACTCTGGGGTAACCAGCCGAAGGTGGAAGAATTTTACCACCAGGGGTGGCAAGGGGCTTGCCAAGGGAAAGACACCTGCTCAGGGAGACTTACAGTGGGAATACACATGTGGGGGTCGCCCAACGGGGGAACCATGCACACGGTGGCACCTAGCCAAGACGAGGGCCTGAGCGAGTGGGCAGACGTACTGGTGTCGGCATCAACGGTGCTGGAGGAACTCAGGGCTTCAGGGAAACTACCTGAGGAAAATATCGCACGTATCCAGTCCGTGGAGTGGAATGGCGAGCAAGCGAAGACACCTGAGCCTAGTCCATTACCGGCCACTAGTAGAGGCGAGTACAAGAGAGGACACTGGCTCCACTCGGAGATTATAGAATCTGGCGAATGTGTTGGGTGTCGCCCAGCCTGCAGCTCTGCAAATGTCTGTCAGCGAGGCGCCATGCGCTAGAGCCCAAGAGGAGGCCACACTCCGGGTGGAGTGAGCCCTGACCCCAAGGGGGCATGGGCGCCCCTGCGTTTGGTAAGCCAAAACAATGGCGTCCACTATCCAGTGAGACAACCTTTGCTTGGAGAGAGCCTTTCCCTTCAGCTTCCCACCATAACAGACAAAGAGCTGGTCTGAGGTCCTGAAACACTGCGTTCTGTCTACGTAAGCACGGAGGGCGCGTACTGGACAGAGCAGTGCCAAGGCTGGGTCTGCCTCCTCCAAAGGCAGCGCTTGCAGGTTCACCACCTGGTCCCTGAAGGGAGTGGTGGGAACCTTGGGCACATATCCAGGCCGGGGTCTCAGGATCACGTGAGAGTTGGCCGGCCCGAATTCCAGGCACGCTTCGTCAACCGAAAATGCCTGCAGGTCCCCTACCCTCTTGACGGAGGCCAAGGCGGTCAGGAGCGCTGTCTTCATAGACAGGAACTTAAGCTCGACTGACCGCAATGGCTCAAAGGGAGCCCTCTGCAGAGCGCTTAGGACTACTGCGAGGTCCCAAGAGGGTACGAGGGGAGAGCGAGGAGGATTCAGTCTCCTCGCTCCCCTCAGGAACCTGATGACCAGGTCGTGCTGACTTACCTTTTTCGTCTCCACAAGGTCGTGGTAGGCAGAAATAGCGGCCACATAAACCTTGAGGGTGGAAGGAGACAGCCTTCGTTCCAACCCTTCCTGGAGGAATGAGAGCACGGACCCGATCGGGCATTTCCAGGGGTCTTCTTGGCGAGAAGAACACCAGGTGACGAAGAGGTTCCACTTCAACGCATAGGCGTGTCGAGTAGACAAGGCCCTAGCGGAAGTGATGGTAGCCACCACCTGAGGTGGTAGGGTACTCAAACCTGCCGCGTCCCATCCAGGAGCCACACGTGGAGGTTCCAAAGATCGGGACGCGGGTGCCAAAGGGTGCCCCGTCTCTGAGAAAGGAGGTCCTTCCTCAGAGGAATCGACCAGGGAGGGGCTGTCGCAAGGAGTACGAGTTCGGAGAACCAGGTCCGGCCGGGCCAATACGGGGCGACCAAAAGGACCTGCTCCTTGTCCTCCCTGATCTTGCACAGAAGCTGTGCAAGAAGGCTCACTGGGGGAAACGCATACTTGCGGAGGCCCCGCGGCCAGCTGTGCGCCAGAGCGTCCGTGCCGAGGGGGCCCTCGGTCAGGGAATAAAACAGGCGGCAATGGGAAGAGTCGTGGGAGGCAAACAGATCTACCTGTGCGTCGCCGAACTGTTCCCAAATCAGCTGAACCGTCTGGGGATGGAGTCTCCATTCTCCAGGAAGTGGCTGAAGCCGTGAGAGCTCGTCGGCTGCACGGTTCAGGACTCCCGGGATATGGATGGCACGAAGGGACCTCAGGTGCTTCTGAGAAAACTGAGGTTCGACCACGGGGTGAGGGTCTGCAGGCAGGCCCGAGTCACTGGGACCCGGAGCGTGCCCGACTGCCATGCCCATCTCGGGACTCGATCGCGAAGCCAGTGCTGAAGCGGTCTCATATGAAGCAAACCGAGCGGCGTTACCGCGGCTGCAGATGCCATATGCCCCAGGAGCCTCTGAAATAACTTCAGTGGAACCGCACTCTTGCTCTCGATTTGACGAAGGCAAGTCAGCAGTGACTGCGCGCACTCGCTCGTAAGCTGCGCACACATGGCGACCGAGTCGATTTCCATACCGAGAAAAGAGATCCTCTGCACTGGGCAGAGTTTGCTCTTCTCCCAGTTGACCCGAAGGCCCAGACGGGCTAGGTGCTGGAGCACCAGGTCTCTGTGTTCGCACACCTGCTCTCGAGAGTGGCTGAGGATCAGCCAGTCGTCGAGGTAGTTCAGGATGCGAACCCCGTGTTGCCTGAGTGGCACAAGGGCTGCCTCGACAATCTTCGTGAAGACGCGAGGGGACAGAGCTAGCCCGAATGGGAGGACCGCGTACTGGTATGCCCGCCCCTCGAAAGCAAACCGTAGGAACGGTCTGTGTCGAGGAAGAATGGAGACATGGAAGTAGGCGTCCTTCAGGTCGATCGCTGCAACCCAATCTGCTGGACGAACGCATTCGAAAAGGCGTTTCACTGTTAACATCCTGAACGGAAGCCTGTGAAGGGATCGGTTCAGGACGCGCAGGTCCAGGATCGGTCGTAACCCACCGGTTTTCTTGGGTACAATGAAGTAAGGGCTGTAGAAGCCGGACTCCATTTCGGCTGGAGGGACAGGCTCGATCGCACCCTTCGCCAGCAAGGTAGCAACCTCCGCACGCATGAGGGGGGCATTGGGCCCCACTATGGTGAATCTGACTCCCCGGAAACGAGGAGGAGCCTGAGCGAACTGAATCGCATAGCCGAGCCTGATGGTCTTCGCGACCCAGCGGGACAGTCCAGGGAGCTGAAGCCAGGCTCCCAGAAACTGCACCAGCGGGGTCATGCGAACCATAGACGTACCCCGGGTGGGGCAGCGAGGCGGCGTGACCGGCCCAGACGTGGGAGGCGTAGCGTCCCGGTGTGGGGGCACGGTCATCAGCCGCGTCCTGACAGAGGAGACCAGGGAAGGACGCGCGTTCCACTGGGGTCTGCTCTGAGAGGAGACTGGCGTCAGAGAGGGACGAGAGTGGCGTGGCCCGGGGGCGGCGCACACTGCCATCGGTCTCTGGTCGCTCAGGGATGGGTATGTCAGTTCTTTCTTTAACCATAAAAGGGTGCTGCTGACCCGGGGGCCAGCAGCGGAACAAAGGATTCTCCCCCGGCCCTCCACCGGGGGAAGGAGTGGTCCTGCTACCATCTCCTGGAAAGAACTGCCCATCCCTGAGCTGTCCGCGTCAGGAGCGCCGCTTAGCCTGGCGCTTGGCGGGCTGCGGGGCTGGAGCGGACTGGGGCGCCTTCCTACGGCGTCCTCCACGGCGCGGCCCAGGTGGAGGCTGCTGCTTGGGTGGCGCGGGAGGGGCGGGAGCCGCGGGAGGGCGCCCTCGGCGGCGAGCAGACTGAGGCAACTGTGCCGGCGGCTGGGTGGAAGCAGCAGCTGGCCGCCGGGGCAGTACGTGCTTGATGGCCTCAGTCTGCTTTTGGGCGGCTGAGAACTGTTGGGCGAAGTTCTCAACCGCGCCGCCGAATAGCCCATCCTGGGATATGGGAGCGTCGAGGAGACGAGTCCGTTCGGCGTCCCGCATATCAGCCAGGTTGAGCCATAGGTGTCTCTCCTGGACCACTGCTGTGGACATCACCTGGCCCAGGGAGCGTGCGGTCACCTTCGTCGCCCGGAGGGCGAGGTCTGTGGCGGCACGCAGCTCATTTCTGAGCCCTGGGTCAGCTCTACCCTCGTGCATGTCCTTGAGCATCCGGGCCTGGTAGGCCTGAAGGATGGCCATGGCATGCAAAGATGCGGCAGCCTGCCCCGCAGCTCTGTAGGATTTCGCCACCAAGGTTGATGTGAAACTACAGGCTTTGGAGGGGTGCTTAGGGTCGCCACGCCACGTTGAAGCACTCTGCGGACACAGTTGCATCACAACAGAGCGTTCAACCGGGGGAACCCCAGTGTACCCTTTGGCCGCGGCCCCATCGAGGGCAGAGAAGGCGGAGGAGGCCGCCGATCGGTCACGGGAAGACAACGGGGACTTCCAGGACCGCGTGACCTCCTCATGCACCTCCGGGAAAAAAGGTATTGGGGGCGTGGTCTGACGGGTGTCAGAACGCGGCGCCCCCAAAAACCAATCGTCCAACCGCGAGCGTTCAGGACGGGGTGGAGGGTTCCACTCCAACCCGAGACTCGCGGCTGCCCGGGAAAGCATGGCTGTCAACTCCGGGTCCGACTCGGACAATGCTGGCACACCGGAAGGCGGCAGCACAGCCGAATCATCATCCTCGGAGGGTGATGCGGCGATCGACATACGCTCGTCCTCTGCGGCGCCAAACGACACACTCGGAACAGCAGGAGCCGGCTCCGGTGTCTCAGTCTGAGCGCACGGCGGGAACGGTGCGCTAGAGGGGGGTGTGGTCCGAGGCATGAGCGTCGGGGCTTTGTTCCACACCGTCACCCTCAGGTCACCCTGGCCACCAGCCAAAGTGCTGCCTCGCGTAGAGACCGCAGATTGGGGTGTGGCAGAGGTGACTCTCACTCTATTACGGAGCTCATTGAGTCTCGACCGCAGCACCGAGATGGGCATGTCCCCGCAGTGGGAACATGTCTCATCCACAAACGCTGCCTGAGCATGCTGAAAGCCCAAGCACATCAGGCAGTGATTGTGCCCATCAGAGGGCGGCAGATATCGACCGCACCCAGAAGCACACTGGCGAGACATCTTGAAAAAGACGTGCCAAGTGTGAGCTCTTTTAAGAGAGGAAGCTTCGCAGTGATGCCGAAGCGCCCAGGGACCGAATACCGGCTGAATGCAGACCACTGCACAGATCAGCAGGCAGGCAGTAAACGATCGCTGGAACACGCCGTCACACCAACACCAACTGGAAAGCTGTTCGTCTCGAAGAAGCTGACGATACTCAGAAGGCTTGAGGAGTGAAGAGATACTCTTGGCTCCGAAGCAGAAACATAATGCGATGTTGCCAGCGTACTTCCTTATATACCCACGCTGTGGGGCGGAGTTACGCTATGCAAATTCCGCATGCCCATGGAATTGGCGCTGCCATTGGGCGTTTTCTAGATCTCGAAGATGATAGGCTTCTAAGCGAAACCCCCATTCGTCAGTCACTGACGTTACTCGGAGTGACTGAACGAAAGGGAACTAATAAAGCATACCTGTCACAGCAGCAATCATTCTCCCCTCCACCATGTTTCAAATTTATTTACCGTTCAAATCATATTATAATGGCAGCATTATACTCGCCCAATCTTCCAACACAACAAATGCCATTTGCACACTTTACTAAGCAGTCTCAGGTGGAGAACAAGTGACACAATTATACCTGCCCAAAGTACTTAATAAGGGCACCAATATCATGTAACCCTTCCAGTTCTACTCGCACTGCTTGGAGCGGGATTTGAACTCTTACTTGTTTTTTGGTATTGGAGGCGGCCGCACTATCAAGATGCTAAAGACGCCTCTTGAAGCCAGGGGAGCAAGGTTTACTCGCACAGCTCTTATTAGCTGGCCTCCTTTACAAATATACAGAAACCCAGAAGTACCAAATGTACTAAAAACACTAAAAAATTACACTAAAAAGATTTAGTTAATTATTTTGAATGAAACTGGAGTAGGTGGGGCTATCTGTCACATTTTGAGTTTGTTTTTGATGTGTTTTTTTCTGTTCTGTTCATGATTGTGTTTCTTGCTTAGTTTTCTAGTTTGTTAATTATTAATAATAATTGTTCAGTTCTTCTTCGTTCCCCGCCTGTTTGTTTCTATGGTTACTGATTGATTAGGTTCCTCAGTTCAGGTGTGTCTAGTTAGTTTTTAACTTGGTTTGCTCTGTGTATTTAAGCCCTCTCTTTCAGTTAGTTCCTTGTCTTGCATTGTTTATCGTCTATGTGTTAAGTGGTTGTATATTCTCCTACTCCCGGTTTCACAGACAAGGCTTAAGCCTAGTCCCAGACTAAAATGCAAAGCAACTTGCACTGAGATATCTTAAAATATGTCAGTGCCATTGTTTTGTCTCAAGATGCACACCAGTAATGTTTTTTTTTTTACCTAAGGCCCGTTTATGAAAGCTATTTAAAAGGGATAGTTCACCCAACCCAAAAATGAAAATTCTGTCATCATTTACTCACCCTCATGTTGTTCCAAACCTGTATGAGTATCTTTCTTCTGTTTAACACAAAAGAAGATATTTTACAGAATGTTGGTAAGCAGACAGTTAAAGGACCCCACTGACTACCATAGTATTTTTTCCTACTATGGGAGTCAATGGGGTCCATCAACTCTCTGCTTACCAACATTCTTTAAAATATCTTCTTTTGTGTTAAACAGAAGGAAGAAACTCATACAGGTTCGGAATAACATGAGGGTAAGTAAATGATGACAGAATTTTCATTTCTGGGAATTTTCATTTCAACTATTCCTTTAAATGTCCCAATTGAACTAAATACTAATCCTGGCTTAATCTAAGCCTTGTCTGTGAAACCAGGCCCTAGAGTTTATCCTGTCTGATGTGTTGAGTATTAGACTAAAAGTTTGTCTGAGTATCTCCTTCATCGTGCACTTCATTACAGCCACCTACCCGTGACACTATCTGGGGTTAAATCTTTTTATCAGTCAATGTTGCATTCTTGTAGAACAGTTTTTAAAGTGAAAAGAGATGCTGATGAAACGATGAAAATTGAGTTCCAGAGGAACCACTGTTTTTTTAATCAAATGACTCAGACAAGGCTTTTGTCATCTGTGTTCAACTATGCTTACAAATAATTGGTATTGTAAATCTGGAGAACCTAGCTTGACAGAAATGTTGGTGGGAGAGATTTTAAATGCCTTACCAAGTGGTTACAGGAAGTATATTGGGAAAAGATTTACTCCAGACCTGAACCAGATTTTCCAAAAATAAAAATCTCTGCTGCCATTAATGAAAAGCAAGAGAATGAGTCAGCAGGTTCAATTTTATCTTTTGGAACTGCAAAGTTGGAAGTTTTTAAAAAAATACATCAAAGCAGCAATATATTATGCCACAATTAAAATTATACATCAAGATTCGCTCAAAGACCAAAAAAGAATTTCAAGATGGCCATGGATTCACGAGTTCACACATTTGGCCAGAATTCATTAAGACCCTTAGGCCTACATCATGCATAGCCTATGTTTATTAAATGTTAGGTAGAAATAAATAGCTATTAGTGGTGCGTTTCAATCACCAGTAAAGACATCATTACAGTTTTTACTGGAATACAGTTTTATTCCATGAAACAGACGATTTTCAACAATCACTTTTTTTTTTTCTGACACCCAAGGGCGCTATGCACTGCGATGTTGTTCAGCGTTGATTCAGCGTCACATTATTTCTTCTGCTGATTAAAGAACAGACCACCGCTTGAATGGCAGATATGTCACTAAAGTGCAGTCTTTACTCAGTAGGCCTATCAGTCACAGGGCGATCGGTCAGTTGACCGCTGTCTTCACTGATCCTGTAAGCTCGTGCCTCTATCCGCTGCTGAATTTGATAAAATTAAACTCTGCAAATTGCAATCAGGTGAATAAAGCAGTAATTCTGTATAAGCACAAAAATAACTAAAGTTTTGTAGAAAATTAGATTGATTTTTATTATATATCAAATAAAAAAGAAACATAACTTAAATAATCTCCCATAATAAATTATGCAGTATTATATACCGTTACGCATAAAGTTGTATACAGGCCGAAAGATTTACATTTCAGCTTTTCATGAACAGACAGTAACAGTGACACTCTAAATAGGCCTACCAATTAAAGCTCGTACTCGCATGTTCTTGTTAAGTGCATTCTTGGGAAACGCACGTAGGCCTACAAAAGATAAACGAGGCCCAGAGCACTGTACTACTACTTAAAAATAATATACGGCGATTTTCAAGTAGGCTACTTAGTATTACGGGCTGTTTTCCAAAAGCATCGTAATTCACACTGGAACAAATTATAACCTAAAACGTTAACATCTAAATTTGGTTTTACTGATAATATTATTTAATATCAAAAATATTCTTTAATATCGCTGAACCTAATTTTCAGCATCAGTTTATACCAACAAAATTATTTGATATGGGTTAAACCAGGGAGAATTAACTTACCCCATACACTGCAACAACATACAAGAGGCGACGTATTGCATGTAGATAGTAGTCAATAATTTTGTATTCTATTATGATAAACATTTAGATATTTTGTAGTCATTATAATTCAAGTTGTGTGTCAATAATGCACTTGCCCTGAGAAACATTCACTGAGTAAAAAGTGTGACAGCTCTGCTCTGCTCATGTGTGGCCTCTAAGATCATGTTGTCCATGGGAATCTCCATGAGTTCAGCCCATGGTCACGGCCACGCACTAATAGTTGATGCGTGTGTGCGCTCGTGCGGGGGTCAACATTGTGTCCGCTTGAGGACTCCTGTAAGATCTCCAGACGCTCTGCCAATACTGATTTATTTTGACCGTTTGTTTCCTCATTTTAGCCGGATATATATTTTTTATATAAATAAAACATCGAATTAGAACAAAAAAGTGAAAAGGTTTTAAAGTCTGATATCCTATAGGAAAACCTTTTAGAAAAAGAAAATGTATTCTGTTCTCGTATAACTCAGAAACCAATACACTGATATGCAGTACACAAGAAAATGGATCTTTGCTGAACCTAAAGAATGTTTATTTTTAATAGTGACTCGAATGTCTTATCCATGTATTATTAATTTTACCTAAATAATTTCATGATGATTTTGTCTGTTTAAATATTCAGTATTATACATAAACACTGAAGGGATCGACTGCTCCCGGGAGATATAGGCCTATTATCTTATATAGCAAAACTTATATTGCCTATAGTAAATTAGATTAAATACCTAAACATGTTTGTTTCGTTAATATCTGAGTGAAAGTATTGCTTTATTGTAAATTTATTACATTGTGACTATTAACATAATTTCAATATTTCATTATGAAAGTCAAGTCACAGTTATAATTTTGAAAGATTATTAGGCCTATTCTGTACAGAAAACGAAGTAATTTTGCTAACTTGTTTTTATTTTATTTTTTCTGTGTGATAGGAATATATATATATATATATATTTTTTTTTTTATTGAATATCTTTGCAGTGACTCTTCGGCTTTTTTAATTCCACCCAGACAACATTTGTTCTATTAATCTAATTCTTGGCGTTTTACCCATTAGCTGATTATATTAAAATAAAATGGATTCACTGAAATAAGTGTCCTCATAATATTTCATTTTAAGCTATATTAGTAAACACAATCTTCTTAAAAAATAGCTTGGTTTTGCACGTGTATTTGTTTTATTAAATGTATGTCAGCTTTATGCGGTCAACTTTTCACTCCAGTAATAAAATAAATCATGAAGAATGTGGCACAAAATAATAACTGTCGTTTATTATTGTTGTTATTGCTGGTACTAAAATTTTAACAATATTATTGTAGTTATTTCGCATTATTTTGTATTTTATCTGGCATCACGTATTGGCCTATACATGCATTAAGCTTAATTTCTGGTTTGATGAATACTGCAGAAATTTAGTCCACAAATCTATGGAATTCAATCTATGAATTCAAATTCACAAAACATAATATATAGGTTTATGAAAAGTCATATTTTAAACAAATATTGCAAACTCCATGCCATTACTTTAATTTTCATTTAAACTGAAGGATTACATCAACTAATATTCAAATTCATGAAAAGGGACAAAAACATCCTACTAAAAGATATGTCTTACACAATGTACAGTTTATACAGTGCTTGAGAAATAAGACGTGTCACTATAGGTATGTACAACTAAATAAACAATCAAAATAACTAACAGTGCTTATATTTAACCTTAATGTTACATTGGGCAAATATTGCCAATAAAGCGGTCAATACTGTGGCTATAACTGTAGCCTAAAATTAAACATTTTAACAGAATAAATAAATTGCGCTTTAGGGTTTAAAAGTGCCTCCATTTCGCGTGCTTATGATTTTCACCATTTAAAGCGAAATGAAAATGATTGTATCAAAATGTTTATCCAAATGGATACAAACTCGACTTTAAGAACAATATATCAACATCGGAGCGTTTCACTCATCTTTGCATCTCCGAGTGTGGTAGTCATCCGCCAGCAGAGTTAATACCGAGCTGTTGGAAACAAGACGCTGTGACTTTTATTTTGTCCTCAATCTTATGATTCGCAGAGATCTGAAGCTGAAGGTTTTTCCATCTTAAATTCTCTCGAAGTAGCGAATCGATGTTTTTTGAAGTGCTCCTTAGAGTTTGTAATTTTCTAAAAATGCGTTTCTATTGCCAAGTTCTGATTAGTAATAAACTGCAATTCTTAATTCCATGTCTCTTTCCAAAAGAGCAAATTATAGACCACTCCATGGTTTATTTGGGTCAGTTTACTCTGTTGTTCGGCGTTGCATTAAGTCCTCTTTGTAATAATGCTGTCACATCACACAGGGTTTGATGTCCTGATAGGAGACCTGCTGATGGTGGTAGTACGAGCTGCTCCCTGGTGAATGCATCGATGAAGAGGTCATGGCGTTAAAAGAGAAGACAAATTCTTTCCTGTCACACATGCTGGGAGATTGGGAATGGTAGCGCGGTATACCTGCGGGGTCACAAAATATGGCACATTATTAAAAAAAAACTTGGCTAATGTTCTTGTAGTGTTCTTGGCATTTTAAACCTCAAATTACTACTACTACTACTACTACTACTGCTGCTGCTGCTGCTATTAGCCTACGACTAAGCCTACTACAGAAATGATAAAGTCTTGTAAAATGTTCTAATCGTAAAGTATATCAAACTCAAATCCACATTTTTGTTTGTAGATTTGGCGACTGTTGACTGAATCAAACGCCGGGTATGTGTTGACCTTCGTTTATCTAGAGGATCGAGAGAGAGAGAAAATGTTATAAACATTTCTTGAAGGTCTTCTAAGATTGAAAATGGCTATATTAGCTACAGGAATATAACATAGTCTTACTTTCGATAATAACTTTACAGATAGGCGTATATATACATATACATCAGTAGCAGTCGGCTATATAAAGCATGGATATATATATATAGAGAGAGAGAGAGAGAGAGAGAGAGAGAGCCTACAATTGTAATACTAACTACATTAATGTAGACATACATAACAATGATTGTATAATATTGATTGTTTGTTATAAATGAAATGTATTAAAAAACGTCATTATACCATTAGGCCTATACACATTTTTAAGTTTGATATGTTTTAAAAATAGTTTTAAATAGCTTTTGATTATAGTAAGTTTTTTCTGATAATGCATTGGAGTGCAATGAGAGACCTGGAATTCTTAAAATCTGGGTGGGATCGTTTAACGACTGCTTGCACGCGATTCCCAACGGATACATTGCTGCGGGGCTCGTGGCGTGGTTCTTCTTGCTCTTGCCCCAGTGGAGGTTACAGCAATCGGGCAGAAATCATTTCTAATTGTGCATGTGCAGAATGGTGTCAATATGTGAGAAAACAAAGCCATGGATACAGTTTTAATGTTTTGGTAAAGAGAAAGTTTTGATCACGCTTTGCATTACTGTGCCCATGTTACGCGAATTAAATACAGTGATTCTGTATTCACCAGTTTCTTGACAAAATACGCGAGAATTGATGAAAAATTTTACCAGCACATTAATTTAATAAAACATAATTGTACGAATGTTTGTGTCACTATGTGGCATAACTTTAGCTGGACTGTTGGTAATGCATTAGCTTCAGATGTGTTGTTTTAAAAATGATTCAGTAATACCTCTTGCCTATTCAAGAAATTAAACACTGAGATAAAATATTTCTGTTAAATATGTCTGTCGAAGTCATATCATCTTGAAAACTTTACCTTGAAGGTCGGTGGTGCCGTGGCCGTTCTGGTGCAGGTAGGACTGTTCCAGAGAGTGTGTGGGTAAACTGGGCTGCAGTGGATTGGCTCCCGGGTTGCACGGAGAGAGCGGCTGTTGTTTGATGTAAGACGCTCCGTTATTTAGAGAGGCCGGGGGCGCTGGAGGCCAGGCCGAGGCCGTGCTAGAATACACCGCATGCGGCTCCATCACTCCCGCGCTGGTGAGAAGCGGCGATGCGGAGTTGTCGTGGTGGGGGTACTCACTCCCTGAGGATCCCGTGCAACTGCCCATGTAGGAATGTCCACTATTCGCTGATAGATGGGACATTGAGTGTCCTGCCAAGCCCATTCCTTCCATATTGCTGGCCAAATGTCCATTCATCATCCCAATCCCACTCTCCAAAGATAAACTGTTTGGAGGACAAGACAGGCCCCCGCCGCCCCCCTGAAAGTTATAGGACTCGGGTATGTGATTGAACCCCAGCCCGTTCATCATGCTGTACATGGACGGTTTGAGCGCCTGACATTTGCGCCTGAATCCCCGCGGCCTCCTGCGGAAAGATCCCTCCTCGAACATGAACTCACTGGCCGGGTCGATGGTCCAGTAGTGACCCTTACCGGGTCTGCCCAGACCTTTGGGCAGCTTGATAAAGCACTCGTTCAGAGACAGATTGTGACGCACCGAATTTTTCCAGCCTTGATACGAGCCTCTGAAAAACGGGAAGCGGCTCTGTAGGAACTGATAAATTTCGCTCAGAGTGAGTCGTTTGGTTGGAGAGCTCTGGATGGCCATGACAATGAGAGCGATGTAAGAGTACGGGGGCTTTTCAGGACGACGAATTCCAGCGTTCGTCTTTTTAGTTTTGGTGCTGGAGGAGGAAGAGGAGGTCTCCATCACAGGCGTCTGTCCGTGCGGTTTCTCCGACATGGGGCTACTGTGAGCAGGGGTCTGCACGGAGGGCTGCTGGACCTCAGCCGTCATTCTTCACGCACACGTCAAAATCCACGTTCAAAAAGACTGCTGCTTTCGATTTTACGCTGCTTTCATTAATAACGGAATGCACTGCTGGAATGATCTCTTTTTTCAATAGTTATGCGTAATTGAGCACTACCCTTGTAATACTACCCACCATAAAACTGGATACTGCAGGAAAAATAGATTCTTTCGGCTTCAGATCCTGTCTTCTTGTTCTTCCTTTAGGAGTTGGGCTTTTACTTATCTGTTTCCATCAGCTCCTCTCAGGCTCTTGAGCATGGGCACGTCAGAGTCGCTCAGGGGCCGCCCAGTGTCCCTCCCACTGTCAGCTCTGCTGGGGTGGGCTTCACCAACATCTGCACAACTAGGGCACTATTAAATAAAGCGCGTTTATAATCTTATTTATTGTAAATACAATAGCATACTACTCAGTCCACATTAGTATCGATACTTTTTCGGACAATACAAAACCATTTTAAACTAATAATAAATTCAACTTTTAATAGCATAATAAAGCTGGATGATCACTGCGTTTTGGGTCTTTTTTGATAATATTAATGATGTATATATGATTAATTAATTAATTAATTAATTAATTAATGTGTACTTTAAATACTTTGTACTTTAAAGCTTTCGCAAATCAATACAAAAATGACAGCGGGTTTAGAAGCCACAAAGTTTAGAAGCTACAAAAAGGCGTATAAGAAATTATTCTTATTATTATTATTATTTTTAGGAAATAACACCATTTTAAAATCCACAATTGTTTGAAAAGCATGTTTCTTTTCTTTCCTTTTCTTTTTTTCCCTCAGATAGGCAGGAACATGAGGAGGATGTTTATGCTGCAGAATGTAAACATTTCCCTGAGCTTCTTTAAATCAAAAATCAAGCAAAAAGCATCTCTAGTGCAAGCTAATCCCCACATAGCCACGTCACCATTCTGAGTTTTACACGTAAATTTAAAGATTTCTGAGTTGATTAAGAACTGAAGAATGGAGGTTTTGGGGTCGTTTCGGGTTCATGGAAACTCGCTTGAAGACTGCAGTCAGCATTCAACTGTGTCACTTAATCAAGGCAAGTTCGCACGACACATCTCTATTCACATACTGTACCGCGTGAGATTTTGCTTTGCTGCAGTCAAATCAAACGACTGACATATGATTATTGTCTAATTGTGAACGTTACGGAAACGACAGTAAAATAAATGCGTCATATAATACATATAATAACGTAACTGTTAATCAAGACAAGCGCTGCAGAAATGTTTTCTTTTTCTTTCTTTCTTTCTTTCTTTCTTTCTTTCTTTCTTTCTTTCTTTCTAGAAATCTTGGTCATTTGCTCTCTCCCGGGTCTAATAACTATATTATATCTATATCTAAGTTTCACTCTAATTTAGCTACTGGGGATTTGTATGTTTTATCTCTGTGCAACATTCATGCTTTGAGAGTGAAGTGCACATAGATATCCATTAATAACGAATTCACTTTGATACCATTTCTGTTGAAATGTGTGTATCATTATTGACATAGATCGTGCCGTCATGGCACAAGAAATGCAAGCTATCATCATTCAGGAGTACTATATCTCCGTTATCAGCTAATACCCTGAAGGTTTTGGACCATGGTGCTGCTCAATGCAGGAATGCACATTGATAGAGGTATTGTTTTAAGGCTTGGAAAGGGGCCCGTACATTTATCAAGTGCTATGGACCACCCAGTTTGGTCTCGCCCTCTGCATTTAATTAAGGTTGATGTGTTCATTTGTTAAGGGGCTTTAGTTTTAACGCTGCTCTACTGATGTCCCCTGTTCATCTGTTAATACCCTTAAAAATCCAGTATCCATCGAAAATACATCCTTAAATGTGTTTTAGAATAGTTGTTTCATCGATTTGTGACGTAAAGCATGTCAAAGTTCTTCAACGTCATCGCAAACTCATATGTGATTGATGCAGTAGCCTAAGAGTTCACTCTCTCGGTATGTGCAAACAAATAGTATAGCCTAGTTTGTTTTCATCTCGCTCAAACACTTTTAACAACCGAGCTGATAAAAATATATGCACTGCTGAAACCCTAATTTAGGTAAAATATAGTTGTTGTTGTTGTTTTTATTATTATTATTATTATTATTATTATTAGTAGTAGTAGTAGTAATAGAAGTATGGTTATAATTAACAACCATAGCATCAATAATAATAATAATAATAATAATAATAATAATAATAACAACTTTAATAGAGACTAATTCGTTGTCTTGTCTCAGTCAATGTTCACATTTTCCATGACGTCTTCCAATAAAATATTTGACACATTGCCCGTCTGAAATTCATGGCCACTTAAAAAGAGGAAAGCCACATTGTTCGACTAGTCACGTTAGCATGACATAACTCAGTTTTGCAAAATTCATCATTAGAACACTGGCGTCATAGCTGTAGTGCACGGTTCGCAATATGTATTGTTAAATTTTAGAGAATACTTTTTTTTTTTTGTTTTTTACAGGAAAACGTATACAATTACGAATATGTAAAAAGTACCAAAACTACATCTAATGAACGCATGAATTGGTCACTGTTTGCTTCTCTTTTAATGTTACTGCCTTAATTGCTAAAAACCTAAAATCACGTTATTGTAGCTTGATCTCATTAATGACAAAAAATGGAACAATTAGCTAATATTAATATTCTCATGTCTACAAAAGAGTTTATTGATACAACCACCGTTACACATCTGTAATGAAACATTGAAATGTGGTCTTTATTCAAACCTATACATTTATTGAGGAAACGACTTGAATTCAGATTTAAAGACAGGCCGTATATGACGACTATTTTTAACTTTTTTGGGGGCAGGGAAACAGAGAGCTAATTCTGGAGCACGGTGAACTCTGAAGGTTCACTTTACTGGACATGAATTGTTTGAAAGGAAGCGTGACAGACGGATAAGTCAAGGGTTCCACAAGTTCACTGCCGCGTGACACCTCCACATTCGCACTTAGCCTATGGAAAGTAATATTGTAGTGATCATTGTAGTTAGATATTGTAGTGCCCGGAAAAATATTTTTAAGCTACTACTTTTAGCCTATTTGTATAATTATTATGATATGTATGTGGTTTGGGGCTTGAAGCAAAGTTATTGTGCAACCCTTCTTTCTTTAAAAAAGAAAATAAAGAATTAGGCTTGTTGAGATTTCTGACAAGAAACGGTTTGTCTGACAGTCTATGTTTTAATGTTGAATGTAAGTTCGGACAATATTATAATACAATATTTCCTTATAGTTTCAGATCTTTAACCAAGATTTCTCCTTCGTTAAAATGACATGTTTGTATTGTACCTTTTTATAACACTAAATAAAAACTGCGTAGGCTGTAGACAGCTTGTTTTTTTGTAATCTTACATTGTTATTGGCTGCCACGATTTTTTCAATATTATAAGTGAATTTTTAAAAATGTAATGTTTAGTCGTAAAATAACTAGACACCGTGCTAATAAAATATTTATTTTTCATTTATGTGTTTTATTTCACTATTATTGCTTTATAGATAAGTATAGCAGTTGAGGGTTTGTTTCACGCGTCACTTCGAAGGTGCCCAGTCCCCATCACCTTCTCTCTCTCCTTAGGTGGGTGGGTATATTTTTGTTGAAATGCTGTTTATGTGAATGGGAAAGGATGGGATTACACACACAACTCCGATTGCGTTCATTGATTTGAGGCGCAGATTTGCCGCTGTAATCAACACAATCATGCCAGATGGCTTTTTAATTTACTTGGCGAGAACTTGTCAATGACTGATCGGAGCATTAGAGGCAAAGATAGCAGGTTTGAAGTGTGTCGCTATAAATAGTATGCAAAGAAAAAGGCTCACAGGAAAAAGCATACATTGACTATAAGTTATTAATATTCTATTAATATTACTTATTAATAGAATATCGGTTATTCATATTTTGTTGGTTTTCTTTTGTTTTCCCATGTGTTCTTTGTATAATAGACTGGCCAAACATTTGTCCGCACAACAAAGTTTCATTGCTTTATCTCAAATAAAACAATTGACTCAGAGCACAACTATGCAATATGCTTACAAAATCTTTAACACGTTTTTATCAATAATTTTCCTAGACCATATTTATTAATTTAGCAGACGCTTTTATCCAAAGCGACTTACAAACGAGGAATAAAGAGGCGATAAAAACATAAGTGCAGGTAATACAAAGTTTCTGACATCATTTAGTCTCCCTCTCTCTCTCTCTCTCTCTCTCTCTCTCTATATATATATATATATAAATAAATGAAATATATATTGGTAATGGAACAAATTTTGTGTTAAAAAAAAAAAAAAAGTTTTATTTGCCAAAGCATAAAACGCGGCTGCTGTGATATATCATTATCATATAATTTTATTTTATTCGCAATGTTGGATATGTGAAAATAGTACATAGTCTGAGTCATGGGGCTTTGATAATTGAAATGCAATGTTTAAAAGAAACTGAAGAGAAGAGATGATCGGCTTAACACACACACACACACACACACACACACACACACACACACACACACACACACACACACACACACACACAATTAAATACAATTTTGTCTAAATAATATAGGGTGAAAGTATGATCTTATTGATAATTAAAGAGTGAATAAATCTTTTTGCTTTTCGTAGGATTTTTTTTATTTTTTAAGTTTGGACGTTTTAGCCGTTTGGTATTTCTGTTAATTCTAATTAAAATTAGTGGACCCTTCCGCGCATAGTCTGATCTCTAGTTTATTTATTTTGTAATGTTGTCAGTGGTTTGTTGTGTTTAGGGTTTGACAGGCGTGAAAGACAACAGTGATGATTATGTGACAAGTTGCACAAACTCATAAAAACCTCAAATAACACTGCAATGCAAACTAAGCAACGGGTGGTAAGCAACCTTACATTATACAATTACCTATTATATACAGTTAATGCATTATACAATACAGTTTTTACACCACATGTACATGGAGTTGACTTGCAAAAAAATTGCAAAGTTTAGCTCGGTCCCTTGTGAAATGAGCTATCCTTACTAACTAATGTTTTTTTTTCTTATTAAAGGAGGTTGAATATATAATACCATTATTATTAATAGCTTATAAATAAAATATTGACTGTTTACATAAAAACACTGAACACAATATAAAAATTGCATTGCAAAGTACAACGCTGAGTGCAATATTTTTGTTAGAACAAGGATAGTGATAGTCTAAGTAATGGTAAAGAAAAATGGTCTTGATTTTATTTCATGTTTATTTGTTTATTGTTTTAATTGAAGAAATAATATGAATGGTTCAGTTTGAACAAAAATTGCTCTTTAATTAGTGCAATAATGACAATAAGTTACCTTTATTTACTGTTGCAGCCATGAAGTCTTGAATGAATGTGTTTACCCCTTTCTAACATGCATTATAAAGCATAAAAGAAAAGCAGGCTCCCTACACACACACACACACACACACATTTGTGAAATATTCGTAAAAGCTGTGGTTGCCAGAAATTTACTGTAAAAAATATGGTATCAGCATTTTAGGTTTTACAAATTTAACTTAAATTCAGTAAACATTTATTTCATTAACAGATATAATGGTAATATTCCAAACTATTGAAGTACTAATGTCTGTTTTGTACCTTTGTAATATACTGACAACCACCAAAAACAGGTGGTGATGAGAAAATAACATGATGAATCAAAGTTTATCACAATCAGCTTTTCCACAAGCTGAGAAAGTAAACACTAATATAAAAAGGTGCACAGTGTCATTCGCACAAACACAAAACACCATCATGGTAACACACGACACTAAACAGATATTTCAACAAAAATACATCAATTGTAAAGTGTCACGTTTTTCACTGTAAATGATACAATGACTTGTTCTTTTTCACTTCCAAAAACTTCCAGCATTTTACTGTAAAATTACATTGAATGTAAGGTTAGATCTATTACAGTTGTTCACCTTATAAAGTAAGGAAACTTACTGTTAACCATTTAACAGGTTTTTACCGTAGCATTTTACGTTAAAATAATGATCATTTTGTACAGTGTATTACAGTGGCTCCCAACCCTGAGTACCCCAAGCTATGTACAGCTATGTACTATGCACCCAATTCAACTCATCAGCTCATTGGTAAAGACTTCTGGACCTCAGATGGGTGTGTCAAATAAAAGAGACATCCAAAATGTGCACTATTGAGGGTACTCCAGAACCAGGTTTGGGAACCACTGCCCTATGTCTCTGAGAGTCATGAGGGTCAATGCCTATATGGCAGTTTTACCTCAGCAGGATTCTCTGGTTGGTTTTTGTCAGAGTTCTCTACACACTAATGATAATTGAGTGTCATGGAGGAAGAAGACTATCAATACAGTCTATCTGCTGGCTAGAATACCAAAGCACCACTATAAAATTGACATTTTCTATCTCTGCTGAAGGCCAGTGGTGGGCAGACAGGGCTTGAAATTAACCTCTTACTTGGTAGCACTGGTGCTCCCAACTTCAAAAAGTTAGGAGCGCCAGCAAAAATTTAGGAGCACCACAACTAAATGTTTATATATTATATTAAATAATGTATATGTGTGTGTGTGTGTGTGTGTGTCATGTGCAAGTAAATCGGTCATTCAATTGTCAGAATAAAAAGTTGCTTGTCTGGAAAAAATAGGATTTTTGTGTTGTAAATATAATTTATTCTGAAGCAATATTCTCACCAGAGTTCTATCAGTTCTATCATATTTAAATCTGCATATTTGTGATGTTTATCCCGAGGGCATTTTTTTTACCTTAATAAAGGGGTTTCCCTAATTTTATTTAAAAAAAAATTTATGCTTCGTCTTTCATTTTAAATTCTTAAATTTGATCAATAAATTTAATTAGAATAATAAAACACTATAGGGCTGTTGCCAGTCAAATTAAATAATTTACACTGAAAAGTTACAATTACATTGAATAATTTTATGAGATTGTATTAAATATATTTTGAATATACAAATAAGAAGAAATGTTGGAGAGAATGATATTTTTAAACATGAAACTAAACCGCCAGTAGGTGGCGGCAAGTGACCGTGAGTGAGTCATTGAGTCATTCATTCAAACGATTCGTTCAAGAATGAGGCAGTTGCTTATGAATGGGTCATTGAATCTTTGACTCAACTGATTCATTCAAAATGCTGAATCATTCAGTAATGGAAGAGTGTTGCTGTGAGAGGAGCTGTGGTTCTGCTATGATCTTTGTTTGGAACTATCTTCGCTGCTGAAACAGAACAAAAACAGTCAATATTGCGTCTGAAATGTAAGTTACTTGATTTTATCTGTTTATTGAACTGTTGTATGAAATCAATGACATATGTTCAATCTTTGTGTATGCTGCTGTGATGATTTGTTTTGATTTCTCCTTGAGAGGCTGCGTGAGCGTCAACAGCGCAACCTTGTTACAGTCAGTAACATTATAGTACATACATTATTATCCACCGTCAATCGCCACTAACACTCTCGCGTTTTGGTGATTCCTTAGTTATTTTTTGTTATTGACGTTTTAATCAGACTACTTGTCCGGTCGGGCAAGTAAAATTTTTTTCTTTCACTTGCCCCTTCAAAAAATCCTTCTCTCTTCATCTCTTTACATTTTGCGCGCTAGTTAGTACCCTGTCATGTGACAATGGAGCAGTGAAAGGGAGTGATTGACGGCTAATATTAACCAACCTAAAGTCTGGTTTAAAGTTAATAGTAAAGAGGAAGTTTAATTGGTTATGTGATAGAACAGTGGACTGGTCACTGTATCAGCTCACAGCAGGCACATACTGTGCAGTAACTAGCGAATGTTTTGTTGAGAAATGAAAACAGGTCGTACCTCAACAATTATTTGCACTCGCACAAATGCTCCCAAATATTTCCTGAGATCGCACAGATTAAATTTTGGGTGCATATGCGACCAAAATGGTCACAATTTCGAGCCTTGGCAGAGGTGGGCTGCTGTTGACCAGACATCTGTGGAGCTGAACACATGGCCACCGGCAGTCTTGCGACTCACTTTGGCATTTGTTCTCTCAAATGCTCCTGGAATAAAACATTGCACTATCCTTGACTGTACACTGCACGTCATTTAGGAAACATCACAGATGTGTGTCTGACCAGACAGAGAAGACTTTAAAGAGTAGCGAGAGAGGCCCACCCAGCATTCTGGTGCAGGTTGGACTTGTTTGTCCTGGAGTGATTTGAGTTTGATGAGAGCATGAAACCAGTTTTGTATTTATATAATCTGGTGGCTTGTCCTCTTTCCCTCTTTCTCTCTGTTGAGGGGGATTTTGTGTTAGAGTGTGTGTGTTTGAGGACCAGTTCCAAATGAACAATTATAAATTCCTAAACAACAATGCAACTTTAATGCAGCTATTCAGCGAACTAAACCACCCACATACCAACCATAATCGAACATGTTGCCATTATTAAAGAGACTGATGTTTAGATTTGTTTGTGCTGTAATTTTTTCCTTTCTTTCTTTCTTTCTTTCTTTCTTTCTTTCTTTCTTTGCTACAAGTACATTTGGCATCTCACAACATGATAGCCAAGTAGACTCCACACAAATAATTTTGAACCCAAGGGCACATCCCCATGCTCTGTGTGAACTGATAGTTGAGCAGCGGTTGGGAATGAGGAGTCGTGGAATGCATTGGAAGGGTAACACAACCCAGCCCGTAATGCCATGCTCTCGGGTGAAAGACCACAGTGGGAAAAAGAGCTTTGAGCATTTCCTGCTTAGAGGGGGTCCCAGCGATGCATCTTTGAAAATAGGTATCATGTGACACATTACTTGCCAAGAGTGAGACATAGAGGACAGGGCCCGGAACACGTTTGATTGGCCCAGTTAATGCAGATTAGAAAAACATTAAAAGAACTGTAAAGCATGTCACTAGCAATGCCAAAGCCATGTGTTAGATTTACAGGGAATACATGAACTGATCAACTTTATACCTTCAATGCAATACAAGTCACTTCAGATCGAAGTGTCTGCCAAATGCATACATGTAAATTTAAGAACATAGGCTGCCAAGCACTCCAAATGCTAGAAGACCTTCAAGATACAGCCTAATTCTGTCTTATTTCTGTCTGTCATTTAAAGTCATACATCACTCTACAGTGATTTCAAACATCTCCTTTTGAGTGTACTATAGCAGTGGTTCCCAACCCTGGTCCTGCAGTACCCACAACACTACACATTTTGGATGTCTCTCTTATCTGACACATCCATCTGAGGTCTTGGAGTCTTTACTAACGAGCTGATGAGTTGAATCAGGTGTGTTTGATTACGGAGACGTCTAAACTGTGCAGAGCTGGAGGTACTCAGCCAGTTTTCAAGAATCTTTAAATATGGCTTAATAGATCATTTTCTTTAGCAACTAAAACCAGTAAGTCAGAGTGGCATAGCCCTGTGATTAAAATGCAATGACCTTGCATCAATGTAATTGCAAAAGTATTAAATTACAGCCTTTGTTAGTTTTACCAAATCAAGGAAGGAATTTACAATTTATCTTCATTTTTATTTCACAAGGAAGTGCCGTTAGTCATCGGCGAGCAGTGAAATGGCTCATCACCTCACACTCTTACCTCACACATGCTTCTGCAGTGCTCCAATTTGACAGAATTCCTGCATTGTGTGCTACGTTAACTTGTTTTATTAATTACCTTGTTTTTGACAGTTATTGTAAGTAATCAATGTACACTATACAGTAGCTCTCATGAATTATATTATGAAATTGAACTCAAATTAAAGACTCTCAAAAAAGGTTGATGTTCTGAAGAGAAATTTTTGTTTTTCCAAGTGCAAGAGTGACCCACACATCAAATCTGTGAAAGTTATTTGTATGTTGCCACCCAACAGTCTCCCAACAATGGATCAGCAGAACAGTAGCACTGAGGCACTGTAACAACACTCCAAATAATCCTTAAAAATGTATGTATTTTTTTTTTTTTTTTTGGAACCATAGTCCAGTGATTACCAACTCTGTTCCGGGGGTACACCCAATACTGCTCATTTTATATGGCTCCCTAATCAAACACACCTGACTGAACTCATCAGCTCATTAGTAGAGAGCTGAAATGGGTGTTATGCTTGCTACAGACAGCGATTTCAGCAATCCTATAAGATCATTAAAGATCATGACTATGCTCATTTTATATCTTTCTTCTCCTTTAAATATACATTTCAATCTATATATGTTAGCAATTAAACAATCAGGAAGTGGTTCTCGGATCTTGACCTAGTCCAGCTTTACTTCTGTGGACCTAATGGGTGGGGCTTGACCTAAGTAATGTTTAGGGTTATGGGTATAGTTAGGGTGTGGCTGGACCTTTAAGCCACACCCATCTTATCCAGAGAGGGGGAGCTGGACGTCAAGTTCCACCAACTGGCTCTGCAGTGAGCAGCCTATCACAGTAGCTGTGTCCCAATGTGAAGGCCGCATTTGAAGTGCGATTGCGTCACAGCGGCACTACGAAGGCTGTCCCAATGTGAAGGCTGCACCCTCTGAAGGCCGCATTTGAAGTGCGATTGCGTCACAGCAGCGCAACAAAGGCTGTCCTAATTCAGGATGCACCCTCTAAAGGCCACATTCGAAGGTTGATTGCGCTGCTGCAATTCGAAAGCGACTTCAAAATGCGCCCTCCGTTTCTCAGGCAAAGGAAGGATACAACAGATGGACCCTTCGCAGCCTACCCTATCCCAAAATTCATTGCACACCGGTGACAACAGTATTTTTATAGATTGGTCTGCATTCCCGCGGCACTCGATCAGATTTCTTGCGGCGCGGGATTAAATTTCCTAGTGAAAGACGGTAGCGGTCGGTAACTCTGGTGTACTTTGGACGGGAGTGGGCGGTCTGAAAAAAGCCCGGCAGCTCCTGACACAACAGCGCAACCGCGCTTGAACTTGACTTCGTTCGATCGTTCTGTAGTGGTGGCATTCACACAGTTCCTAGTTCCCTGCCCTGAGATAAAGTTTAATTTCCCAATTTTAACTTGCATAAAATTCACTCCGTGTTCACCCGCTAGAATGATTTTCTTCCTGACCTGACCGATCCCGCTAAAATTAGATTTTGTTTCCAGAATCTCTCATTTAAATTTCCCCTACAGAAAGAGAGAGACTGGGGATAACAAATGTAAAATGTTGGCTATACAATCATTTTATTTATTTTGTCTTATCATACTGTCAACACTGTAAAAAATGTCACAGAGAAAAATAGGCTAAATCAAATAAGACATCTGTCACTCAAAATTATAAGCCAAAATACAAATAAACGAAAACGTCTCAGTTACTAAACGTAACCTCGGTTCCCTGAGAGAAGGGAACGAGTATTGTGTAAGTTAGCTTAGCTATGGGAAAAACTCCTTTTCTGGAGAATATTGTAGCCAAAATTATCCTTATAATTTTATATATATAAAACGCAGTGCGGCTGCACAGCAGACCCCAGCAGAGCTTACTAGCGCGCTGATTGGCTGTGCTGCGGCAACTGCACGAACCAATCAGGTCGCTTTGCGGAAATGGGCGTGAGAGCCCGCCTAAATGGGCGTGGCCTTGGCTATAAAAGCCCCCCTCACGCCATAGGATTCAGGTTAAATCGACTGAAGCGATCGCCTGATCTAAGCACAATAGCACAGTGGGTTACACAATACTCATTCCCTTCTCTCAGGGAACCGAGGTTACGTTTAGTAACCGAGACGTTCCCTTTCGAGAGTACTCTCGTATTGTGTAAGTTAGCTTACGCTATGGGAACCCAATTTAAAACGCCATGCATGCTTATAAACTTTGCCCCATACTATGTGTGACGTAAGCCGCGCTCTCATCTGTATCGAGTCCATGAGTGTCCCCAGAAAAGAAATATTCTGGCTGGTAGACAGCGCGCTCTTGGCAGTGTTGATCCTAAGACCCAGACATTCTAGATGGCTGAGGGCCTGTGAGTTATTAACTGCGCCTCTGATTGGGCTTGTAGGAACCTTTTTCCTCGTCGAAGCAGAGACCAGGAGATGTTGGAATTTCTTTCAAGCAAGAGTTACTCTTTATTGATACACGCGCTGTGCGTCGCTGTAGTCATCCAACAAGTCTACTAAGGCAGTATACTTTGTAGTTTATATAAACCCAATACTGCTCATTTTATATGTCTCCCTAATCAAACACACCTGACTGAACTCATCAGCTCATTAGTAGAGAGCTGAAATGGGTGTTATGCTTGCTACAGACAGTGATTTCAGCAATCTTATAAAATCATTAAAGATCATGATAAAGATTATGCTCATTTTATATCTTTCTTCTCCATTTCAATCTATATATGTTAGCAATTAAACAATCAGGAAGTGGTTCTCGGATCTTGACCTAGTCCAGCTTTACCTCTGTGGACCTAATGGGTGGGGCTTGACCTAAGTAATGTTTAGGGATAGGGTTATGGGTAGAGTTAGGGTGTGGCTGGACCTTTAAGCCACACCCATCTCATCAAGAGAGGGGGAGCTGGACGTCAAGTTCCACCTCAAGTTCCATATACTTTGTAGTTTATATAAATTTTTAGGGGGAGGGATACACACAGTAGAGGCGGAGACAATCTAAACAAAGCGTGCAAATGCCGTGTCCTGTCCTAATCCAATCAGCATAACAGTGTCATTCAAATGCATAGGTGCTAATCCAATCACTCTGACAGTATTGCCCATACCTTCACATTATCATAGAGACAAAGGCACAGTTGTGCCTTGGGCTTATCATACCAAATGGTCAGGAAGTGCATAAGTCAAGTCAAGTCACCTTTATTTATATACAGCTTTTTACAATGCCGATTGTATCAAAGCAGCTTCACAGTGTTAACAGGAAAATAATGCAATAGAATTTGATTCGGCTGTACAGCCGCTCTGGAGAAAACGGTGATGTCATCCAGCTAATTTCAATTATCATATAGTGTCAATGCGGGCAGATCAGTAATATAATTGAAATTTTAGTGTCCCCAACTGAGCAAGCCAAAAGACAAAGGCGATGGTGGCAAGGAACCAAAATTTCTTCAGTGGCCAGAATGGAGAAAAAAACCTTGGGAGAAACCAGGCTCAGTCGGGGTGCCAGTTCTCCTCTGGCCGACGAACAAATAGTGTATGATTATGATTCTGGCAACATTACAGGTCTGAAGTCATATTAGATCGAAAGATATTTGCAAGATTATTCGAAAGATTGGAGTCGTCACGTCGGAGACGGGTTTAATGAGGATGTTGTGTCGATGCGGCATTTGCAGTGTGGAGTTTAATTGAGACGGTCTCTGCAGACATTTCAGGGATGCGTTGGTCATGTCTAGGCGCAGGTCCACCATCTGATCTGGTTACGGCCCGGATCCGGCTGACTGCAGTAAACCTCGGGATAAACAGAGAGACTAACATTAGCGTAGATGCCATTCTTCTTATGATGTAACGAGTACATCAGGTGTTATGGGCAGTGTTCCCGGTTCCGGCTGACGTAGTTAATGCAGCCTAAAACAATCATTTAACTGATTTGAATAATATAAATTGATAATGTTCTATGTGTATGCCATAGTAAAGAGATGTGTTTTTAGTCTAGATTTAAACTGACAGAGTGTGTCTGCTTCCCAGCCATCAAGTGTTAGACAGTATTCTAGGTTACTACTTGTGGAGTTTTTTTGTCCAATAATTAAAAATTCATTTTTTTCTGAATTAAGTTGCAGGAAATTACTAGTCATCCAATTTTTTACATCAGCTATGCATTCCGTTAATCTTGTGAATTGGTAAATTTCGTCAGGGCGTGAAGAAATATAGAGCTGAGTATCGTCAGCATAAAGCATAAAGACAAAAGACTAATGTATCACTTGGGCTGCTAGAATGTCATCAAGTTTTACCTCAAAATGTAAAACACAACGTACATAACGTTTTCAGTTTATATACTATTATATTGGAACCTAGAAATAACAATTTATAAATTTGTAATCCCACAGGCTATAACCAGCCAATCGTCGAGGTAGTTCAGTACGGTAGGACTGAATGGTAGGACTTTGTATTGATAAGCCTGCCCCTTGAAGGCGAATCTCAAGAATGGCCTGTGGCGGGGTGCTATCTGAATGTGAAAATTGTAAGCATCTTTCAGATCCACTGAGAAAAACCAATCCCCTGGGCAAATTTGCACGAGGATTTGTTTTGTTGTTAGCATTCTGAACGAGCGCGTCATAAGCGTTTTGTTCAGATCTAGGATGGGTCTGAGACCACCATCCTTCTTTGGAACGAGGAAGTAGCGACTGTAAAAGCCCGACTCACTTATTGCTAAGGGAACAGTTTCTACAGCCCCTTTTGCTAACAATTTCGACACTTCGGTATGAAGCACGTGACTCACGTCGCTCTTCACCGATGTCTCGACCATGGCGCGAAAGCGCGGGGGTCTGCGAACAAACTGTAGCAAGTAACTTTGTTTTATTATGTTCAACACCCACTCTGATATACCGGGGATGGCCTCCCAGGCCTCGGCCCTCATAGCAAGGTGTTGAATTAAGTCTGGGGACGGGCCGCTTTGTAATAGGTACCCGGTCGCCCAGCTGTTTTGTGCTTGTGACACTGTAGGGACAGCGCTTATGTGTAGTGGGTGCGCGCTGTACATTTAGAACACGCTCGGTGCGAGCCGGTGAGCAAGCCAACGGGATAATCTGTGTGATTTTGTGGCGGTGTGTGAACAGTGCTTATGTGCAGGAGTGCATACTGTATAGTGGGCACACTGCCTACAGTCAGAACAGAGGAAAAACTCTTTTTGTGATTTATTAGGGTCGTTGTTAAAACGGCTTTTGTGTGCAGGTGTGCATGCTTCAAACAGGCTCGTTGACTGCAATGTTGATATCTCCAGCCGCCTGAATAGAGGGGATTGGGAGAAGTGTAAAGAGAGTCTGTGGTGGTAATCCGGCCACGGCGGGACTTAACCACTGTCTCTTTCTTTCTGTGGTCAGGAAGGCTTTGGAGGCTCGGGGTTCAACACAATCTTGGGTCGAGGTCCCCTTCGCTCTGGCTGTCCATGGCGGCTCGCAGAACGTGAACGGTGGTGAGTCTTTGTCACTGAGCGTGGCTGGAAGGTCGGCGGCGCTGTCTTTGAAGGCTGAGGGGGCGGCGCTCTCGTGTGGCGGCCCGAAGCAGAGCTGGAACGCTTTGGGAGAAAATTGCGCATGACTTGTGACGCCTTCTGTGCATCGGTGAAGCGATCAACGAACCCTTTCACCACTGGACCAAACAGGCCGGTGGTGGAGTTGGGAGAATCCAGGAAGGAGGCCTTATCTGCGTCCTTCATGTCCGTAAGAGTCAGCCAGAGATGGCGCTCCAGCACAGTCAAGTTCGCCATGCTTCTACCGATTGCCTCATCGCGCGCAGGGCTAAGTCAGTGGCGCTGCGCAGGTCTTTGAATGCCTCAGGATCAGGGCCGAACTCATCCAGAGAACGGAGAAGTTTGGCCTGAAACACTTGAAGGACAGCGTGAAGAGCCGAAGCAGCCTGGCCGGCGGAGGCGTATGCTCGACCAGCGAGAGCTGACGTAGTGCGGAAGGGCTTAGATGGGTGCATCGCTTTTGGCTGCCATCCTCTGGCGGAGGGCGGGCAAAGATGTGCGGCGACCGCTTCCTCAAGAGGAAGAAGACTCTCATAACCTTTCTCCTTCGCGCCGTCGAGTGTCGAGAGCGCTGAAGAAGCCGAGGATTTGAGACGAGCTGAAAATGGCGCCTTTCACGATTTCGTCAGCTCGTCATGGACTTCAGGGAAGAAGGGGGCGGGCCTTTGCAGAGGGGCATGACGGCGGCCTTGCAGAAACCACTCATCCAGCCTGCTTCGCGTGGGTTCTTTGGGATGAGACCAGTCGAGCCTGAGGTCTCCGACGGCCCTGGTCAGCAGGCGAATGAGCTCAGCTTCGAGGCCGGCTCTGACGCCACTGGTGCTGTCTTGAACAGAGGGTGCGGGGTCAGCTTTGGAGCCCCACCATTCCTCACTTCGGGATGCAGCAAGCGAAAGGCTGTCATCCTCGTCCTCCTCCGCTTCTGGTCCGCCGAAGGAAATAGAACCGGCCGCTAACTGAGAGGGGCGTTGGTCATCCTGGGTGAACAAGACCGGCGAAGGGGATTCTGAGAGTGAGACACGTGGGGAGTGCTCCGGCGTGGGCTCGCCCGTCTGCTCTGGCATTCTCTGTCCGCGGCGCTTCTTTCTGCGCGGCCCGAGAGAGGTCAGCGAAGGTAAGTGAGTTGAAGGAGATTAAATCTGAATCCTATGGCGTAAGGGGGGCTTTTATAGCCAAGGCCACCCCCATTTTGGCGGGCTCTGACGCGCTAGGGCGCGAAGCGACCTGTTCGCGCGTCTCAGCCGCCTCGCCATAGGCTCGTGCAGTTGCCGCAGCACAGCCAGTCAGCGCGCTAGTAAGCTCTGCTGGGGTCTGCTGTGCAGCTGCACTGCGTTTTACATATATAAAATTATAAGGATCATTTTGGCTTCAATATTCTCGAGAAAAGGTGTTTTTCCCATAGTTTAAGCTAACTTACGCAATACGAGAGTACTCTCGAAAGGGAACTGTTGGCTTACTAGCTATACTGCAAAATGAAGTCTTTTTATATGAATGATTGAATGTCGCTCACTGACGACGGTCCATTACCGAAAGTCTCCTCCAAAACCTGACCACAAAGGCTGAATGTTCTCTCTAAACTCGTGGCCGGGATGCACAGAAATTTTTTTCTATATATTCTTTTTTTAAACATAGGCCTATACATTATTGATTTTTTTTGTAATGCAAGTTATTTGTAAATGTAACAAAGTAATTGCTGTCCATTGTTCATTTTTTTTGTAATGTATAGGCCTAAGTTAATGATGAAACAAAGTTCTATAGCCTACATTATTTATTTTTGTAATGAAAGTTATTTGTAAATTAACCAAAGTAATACTATACATTTGTTTATTTTCGTTATGTAACTTGAAATGTGTAGGTTAAATAAAAGAGAAGTGATTGTATCGACATGACACGACATCCTCATTAAACCCGTCCCCGGCGTGACGACTCCAATCTTTCGAATAATCCTACGAATATCTATTGATCTAATATGACTTCTGACCTGTAATGTTGCCAGAATCATAATCATACACTATTTGTTCGTTGGCCAGAGGAGAACTGGCACCCCGACTGAGCCTGGTTTCTCCCAAGGTTTTTTTCTCCATTCTGGCCCTGAAGGAGTTTTGGTTCCTTGCCACCGTCGCCTTTGGCTTTTGGCTTGCTCAGTTGGGGACACTTAAATTTCAACTATATTACTGATCTGCCCGCATTGACACTATATGATAATAATTGATAATTGACACTATATGATAATTAAAATGAGCTGGATGACATCACCGTTTTCACCAGAGCGGCTGTACAGCCGAATCAAATTCCGTTGCATTATTTTCCTGTTACCACTGTGAAGCTGCTTTGAAACAATTGCCATTGTAAAAAGCGCTATATAAATAAAGGTGATTTGATTTGATTTGATTGTTCTGTACATTGTTTATTTTTGTAATGCAAGTTATAATTTGTATATTAGACAAATTCATCTATACATTTATTTTCTTGTCATGTAAATGTGTAAATGAAAATAAATTGGTCTATACATTATTTAAAGGGTCATGAAACCGTAAACCAAATTTTCTGAGATTTTTCTGAGATGAGTTATGAGTGTTGAGCATCATAGAAGTCAATGTTACCATCCATTCGTTTTGATTGTAGGAGAAAACTAGTTATTTTTTAAACCTTTTTGTGCTATATTCAACTTCCGGGTTTAAATTCATCTTTGTATCGTCACATAATGTGACGTTTTCTCGTACTAGAATGGCGATGACTCATCGGTGTTTCATAATTATTCATGAGTCTGCGTGTCCTTATCCTATGAGAAGAGGCCTCGCTTAATTATTCATGAGACTGCGTGTCCTTATCCTATGAGAAGACGACTCGCTTAATTATTCATGAATCTGCGTGTCCTTATCCTATATGCCTAGATGCCTCGCTTAACACAGCAGCACGCATTGATTGACAGGTGCTTCAAAGAGTGAGATCGCATTCAGCCCACTTTTATAAATTTTCAAAATTGTGGTGAGAACTGACGGCTGCTGAAACAGGGGGTTTCATGACCCTTTAAAGTACTTTTTACAACTATTTATACAATATAACTTAAGGTTAACATCAGAAACAACAGAAATTTAAATTAATAGCTAAAACAGAAGAAAATATTTGTATGTACACTTTCATTGAGCTGAGCGGGAGACCCTGGTGGTGCTGTTGGACCGGGATGGGCTGTACAATAGAGACCCTGGTAAGGCCTCTGCCAGCGAGACATCATCTGGGATGAGTGCATATTTACACTGTCCGCAGGTTTGCTGGGCTGAATCAGTCGACGGCTGCCATGTCATAAAAAGTACAATGCATCTGAGATGATGTAAGTTGAATAAAAATAAGTAGGCTACTTAAAAGACTTGGACTTAAATACAGAGTAAATATATAAATGTGAAAATATATTGTAACAGTTACCTAATAGTGGCTAACGATTAAATATTTAACCATAGGCTACATATTTACCTGGTTATGGTCCGGTCTCCCATCGTCGCAGGCTTTGAAGCATGTCAAAATCCAATAAAAACTCATAAAAAGCAAATTAAAAACAAAAACAAAAAAACAACTTTTCTGCCTCCATTTCTCTTTTTAAAATCCCCTCACAAACGTCTGCTGTCAGTTGTCACACACCTGCTATAGGCCATTTAACGACGCTCGGTTCAGTGTTGCCAAGTCTGGAATTGGGCTACTTTTACATTTGCTGTGGGTTGTTTGTAGCCTATAATCCACGGGTTTAAGTTGTCTTTACTTTAGCAATATTTCTAACGCCCGCCCCCCGCGTTTTGGCCATGATTCCGCTACTTTTGATCAGCAATTGGTCCAAAGACTGGTTTTGTTGTGCAGGCCTGGCAACCCTGTCCCTCGGTTTGGCCTTCGAAGCGCGCAGCCTTCACATTGGGACACAGCTTATCAGCGCTGTTTTTGAAGTGTGCATGTGAAGGGAACCCCTGATTTAAATTATGTTGTAAAAAAACTGCTGACTGAATGAACCGCATGTATACAGGAGTAAAGTGTACGCCAATTACATACTGCATGTTATTACTCCGCCACCTGCACGTGACATCATTAGCAACACTTCTATATTGTTGAACCAACTTGGTTCAAACAACAGAGTTTAGACAATGTTACTACGATTTTGGGAAACAATCGTGACTAGTTAGTTTCTACAGTGATGCATCGTATGGTGGTTAAACAGTGAGTTTCATCATTGTACAGGAAACACACCCCAGTTCAGTTTATTATCACTCTACTAATTAGTTAATGAGGTAATTCATGTGTGTTAAAGGATTAGTTCACTTCAAAATGAAAATTTCCTGATAATTTACTTATCCAAGATGTTCATGTCTTTTTTTTCTTCAGTCGAAAAGAAATTAAGTTTTTTTAGGAAAACATTCCAGGTTTCTTCACGGCGTATGACGTCATCACGTCGGAAAGGTCACAGCCGTGACGTAGGTGGAAGTACCGACCCAGTGCCGAAAAACTCTTATCTTATGTTCTCCTCCAACTTCAAAATCGTCCTACATCGTTATTTTACCTTTATTTTTGTAAAGGTAACACCGAAGTCGAGCATTCATGGTTAAAAAGTATATACATTTTTCTTTTTTCTTGAAAATTATCGATTGTTTCGCTAGATAAGACCCTATTCCTCAGCTGGGATCGTGCAGAGCCCTCTGAAGCCCTTCGAAGCCTTTTGAAACTGCATTGATTTGGACCTTCAACCCGTTGGTTGCAACTGAAATACATTATATGGAGAAATATTCTGGAATGTTTTCCTCAAAAAACTTAATTTCTTTTCGACTGAAGAAAGAAAGACATTAACATCTTGAATGACATGGGGGTGAGTAAATTATCAGGAAATTTTCATTTTGAAATGAACTAATTCTTTAAGGCTGGAATACACTACACAACATTTAAAATCTGAGCAGATTTTAAAACACTAGGCATCGTACACTTGTCGACTTTGTAAATGTTTACTGAGAAAAACTGGACATCATACACAAAACGAATGAGAATCACACACTGCCAGACTTTCAAATTGTTCCGAACACAACAAACTCGCACAGAAACAGGGACAGTCCTGGCATTTTCTGGCTTTAAGCAGATTTTCAAAAGAAAATCTTTCCTTTTAATTACACTATTTAAATGTTTGGGAATTGAGGATCCTAAGTGTTTTTTGCCCAATCTTGCCTGATACAAGACAGCTTCTCAACAGTCTGTGGTCATTGTTGTGTGTGATTCTCCTTTTCATTATGGGCCATACATTGTCAATAAGAGACATATATGGACTGCAGGCAGGCCAGTCAAGCACATCCCTTCTATGGTGTAGAGTGTCTAGAAACCACTGGCCTGGCATTGTCTTGCTTCCCAGGAAAGATGTCATCTTGATGCCATTAAATGTCTCTGTACAATCCCAATAAATGCCTCCATGTCAATGGTACCTTCACACACATCCAAGTCACCCATACCGGTTGCACTGATGCACCCCTATATGGCAGATTTTTGTTTTTGTACCTGTCGCTGATGAAAGTATGTATGGTCCCCTTCGTCTTTGGGACTGAGAAAGTTTTTCCCCCCCCAAAAAAAGCTAAAATGTGGACTCAACTGACTGCATCTTAGATTTTCACTGTGTTTTGGATAATCTGAGATGAGCTTGGGCCCAGAGAACTCAGCACCATCTCTGCATAGAATTGATTTATAGATTTCTCCTTGCATAACAGAGATTCAGGTGGCATTTCTGCCTTGGAGGTTTTCTGCCTTGCCCTACATGTACTGAAATTTCTCTGGATGTATGTTGTTATGTATGCTAGAAGGTGAAAGACCTAAATTCTTTGCAATCTTGAATTTATAAATGTGATTTTAAAATAGTTTGACAATCCTCTCCTGATATTTGGCACAAAGTGATGGACCATGACCCATCTTTGCTTGCAAAGACTAATATGCTCCTTTTACACTCAATCACGATACCCTCACTTATCACCAACTCACCTACTTACTGTGGACTGTTTCAGAAGAATTTTTCAGAAGAATTTCAAAATTTAGTGAGATTAATGCTTTAATAAAGCAAAAACACATGCCAATGGGATATGATAATTACTGTACAACACAGAATAATATATTATTATTATTAATAATAATAGAGAATAATCTCTTTTCTGGGCTGGAATATTTTAGTCCAGAATAAAATGCAAAAAATGTATAAGTGTAAAGAAATGTTTGGAAAAAATGGCATCTTTAAATATAAGCATTTGGTGTTGTTTGATAAACACCAAAGCAAATACAAAAATCTGAATGGCTGTTTGAAAACATGTAAATACTGTTTGACTGCCTTTCTTCGCCACGACAAGCAGGTGTCAGAAACCGAAAGCTGCGTTGTGTACAGGGGTAACCATGGTAACAGCTGTATTTCTGTTGTCAGAGAGTGGATTTGCATTTTCATCCAGCCAGTCTGCTCTTTTTGTTCAGATCAATGCAAAAACCAGACTGATTTTTTAGACAGCAAAATTTAACTGGTTGATGGTAATGAACACAACTTCCCAACTCATAAATCCTCCCCAGGAGGAATTCTACATACCAAAAGTTTCATCCTGACAACGTAATTTACTACTGGGAAACTAATAATAAGATCATTTTGATACCCGAGTTCCCGAGTTGGGTGTGCCATGAACTTTAAACACGGCGAAAGGAAGAACGATTGCTGCTGTGACTGGCATTCTTTAGTTTTTTCCGCAATGACAGACTCTGAAAACACCATGAGCATCACGTGTGCTTCAGTATGTGTGTAGTAGACGAAACTGCGGTGCTCATCCACAGACTTCAGATTTCAATAGCATTTTTTTTAGCATTAATATTCACAGACACTAGTCCATATCGTGATTTTATTTATTGTACAGCACTATACTTGATTTATTCATCCAAAAATTGCCAAAGTCCATGACATTCCTCTTGTGTCTTGATTCCACAATTCTGTCCGCGTTTTCTGCTTGGAAATTGTATCAATTACTGTTGTAACTTCTGTTACCAGATGGAGGGAACAAGACGTGGTGTCGAGGACTGACACTAGGGATCGCACATGGGGGTCCCAAACACCTCTGATACTTCAGAAAAGGAGAATTGGTAAGTGGAATTTGCATGCGCCACTCCCCCGGACATACGGGTACAAAAGTAGATGGCGCATCCACTCATTCAGGTTTGTGCTGAGGAGCCGAGAGCATGTCCCAGCCATCCAGCGGGCAGTCAAGTCAAGTCAGTCAAGTCACCTTTATTTATATAGCGCTTTTTACAATGGAGATTGTTTCAAAGCAGCTTCACAGTGGTAACAGGAAAATAATGCAACAGAATTTGTTTCAGCTGTACAGCCGCTCTGGAGATAACAGTGATGTCATCCAGCTCAGTTCAATTATCATAGTGTCAATGCGGGCGGATTAGTGATATAGTTGAATATTTAGTGTCCCCAACTAAGCAAGCCAAAAGCCAAAGGCGACAGAGGCGACGGTGGCAAGGAACCAAAACTCCATCAGGTGGCAGGATGGAGAAAAAAACTTACCACCTGGGAAGTACCTCACGTGGAAAGAAGTCCCTGCGGTAGGTCTAAGGTAATCATACTTTAGATGTAATATTGTCACATGGAATCAATGTTGATGCCGTTGAAATTCTGCAACAGAGCGATGACATCTCAGATCATTATCTAGTCTTGGGTATACTCCATTTAGCCAAGGCTGCAAAGCCGACTCCTTGTTACAAATATGGCAGGACTATCACTTCTACCACTAAAGATTGCTTTATAAATAATCTTCCTGATTAGTTTCATCTCCTCAGCATCCCAAATAGCTTAGAATAACTCGATGTTGCAACAGAAACTATTGACTCTTTTTTCCAGCACTTTAGACACAGTTGCTCCTTTGCTCTTAAAGAAGATTAAAGAAAATAGTCCAACACCGTGGTACAACGAGCACACTCAGACCCTCAAGAGAACAGCCAGAAAAATGGAGCGCAGCTGGAAGAAAACAAAACTAGAGGTTTTTCGCATTTCGTGGAAAGAGAGCACGATTGCATACAGAAAGGCCTTAAAAATGGCGAGATCTGCTTATTTTCTCTTAGAAGAAAATAAACACAACCATAAGTATTTATTTGATACAGTGGCTAAATTAACAAGAAATAAAGCTTCAACTTTTGATGTTTCCAAACAGCACAGCAGTAATCACTTTATGAACTTCTTTACTTGTAAGATTGATAATATTAGGGAGAAAATTAAAACCATGCAACCATCTACTACAGTATCGCATCAGACAGTGCATTGTAGTATCCCTGAGGAAAAATTCCATTCATTCATTGCTATAGGAGAGGAAGAATTGTCTAAACTTGTTAAATCATCTAAATCAACAACATGTATGTTAGACCCTATACCGACTAAGCTACTGAAAGAGATTCTTCCAGAGGTCATAGATCCTCTTTTTAAAATCATTAATTCATCTTTGTCATTAGGATATGTACAGAAAACTTTTAAGCTGGCTATTATTAAACCTCTTTTTTTTAAAAATGCAACTTGATCCTAGAGAATTAATCAATTACAGGCTGATCTCAAATCTACCCTTTCTGTCAAAAATACTAGAAAAGGCAGTATCCTCACAAATATGTTACTTTTTTTTTTTTTTAGAAAGAAAGAAAGAAAGAAATGGTATCTGCAAGGATTTCCAGTCAGGATTTAGACCATATCATAGTACTGAGACTGCTCTCATTAGAGTTACAAATGATTTGCTCTTATCATCCAATCGTGGTTGTATCTCTCTATTAGTGTTACTGGATCTTAATGCTGCATTTGATACCATCGACCACAACATTCTTTTGAATAGACTCGAAAATTATGTTGGCATTAGTGGAATTGCATTAGCATGGTTTAAATCATACTTATCTGACCCTTATCAGTTTGTAGCAGTAAATGAAGAGATGTCATACCGATCACAAGTTCAGTATGGAGTACCACAAGGCTCAGTACTAGGAACGTTGCTTTTCACCCAGTACATGCTACCCTTGGGAGATATCATTAGGAATGGCATTAGTTTTCACTGTTATGCTGATGATGCTCAGATCTATATTTCTTTGCGCCACGACGAAACTTACCAATTCACAAGAGTAATGGAATGCATAGCTGATAAAAAAAATTGGATGACTAGTAATTTCATACTACTTAGTTACTACTAGAGTTTCTAATTATTGGACAAAAAACCTCTGCACGTAGTAACCTAGAATACTGTCTAACACTTGATGGCTGCTCTGTCAAGTCTTTGTCGTCAGTTAGGAACCTGGGTGTGCTCTTTGATACCAATCTTTAATTTGAAAGCCACACTAGCATCTGTAAAACAGCATTCTTCCATCTTAAAAATATATCTAAATTACGACATATGCTCTCAATGCAAAAAGCTGAACAGTTAGTTCATGCCTTCATGACCACAAGGATAGATTATTGTAATGCTCTACTGGGTGGTTGCCCTGCATGCTTAATAAACAAACTCCAGCTGGTCCAAAACGCAGCAGCTAGAGTTCTTACTAGAACCAGGAAGTGTGACCATATTAGCCCGGTTCTGTCAACACTGCATTGGCTCCCTATTAAACATCGTATAAATTTTAAAATCTTACAAAGCACTAAATGGTTTAGCTCCAAAGTACTTGAGCGAGCTCTTAATGCATTATACTCCATATCTATTGTGGTCTCAAAATTCTGGCCAGTTGATAATACCTAGAATATCAAAATCAACTGCTGGCGGTAAATCCTTTTCCTATTTAGCACCTAAAGTTTGGAACAATCTCTCAATCCAGAGAGTTAGTGTGATTCTCCACCACCTCCGGTGTCTTTGTCTCAGGCTGAATGCTCAGAAGAGCGTCTTAACTCCTTCTCAGCGGATCATTTTCTTGGGTGTCTAGCTCGATTCTCTCTCAATGCAGGCCTGCTTGGCCCCTGCTTGAGTTTCCAGTCTCCGTGTGTGCTTGGCCCGTTTCAGGCTCGGCCATCATGCTGCGGTGGACACGTCGCAGACTTCTGGGGCTCATGGCAGCAGCCTCTCCTGTGCTGACTTTGGGTCTGCTTCATATGAGGCCATTCCTATGGTGGATCAAGCTCAGGGCCTTCCGTCTGCTGAGAGTGTCGCACAGTTGTCTTTGTGCTCTCTAGAGGTAGACAGCTCCTTTTTGCTTCAATGGGTCAAGATGGATGTAGTCTGCCGCCATCAGGTTATCACTCCCTTACTAGTTGGGGTGTCGTCTTCGAGGGCAGAGTTGAGTTGTTTGGACGGACAAGCTTCTCTCATGGCTCATAAACTGCCTAGAGTTGCGAGCCATCTCTCTGGCTCTGGATTACTTCCTTCTGGATCACTTCCGTCATGTTATTGTCAGGATGGACATGACAGTGGTGTCCCACATAAATCACCAGGGAGGTTTGCGGCCGCCTCCTCCTATGGGCTCAAGACAGGTTTCTTTTGCTGAGAGCGGTTCACGTTCCAGGGGCCTTGAACCTTGCAGTGAACTTCCTGTCAAGACAGAAACTCAGGTCGGGGGAGTGGATGCTGCACCGCCAAATGGTGGCTCAGATTTGGAGCCTTTTTCGGCGAGGCGGAGGTGGACTTCTTTGTGTCGCAAGACTTGACTTAGTGCCCCCTGTGGTTCTCCCTGTCTCTGGGGATAGATGCCTTTGCTCATCCATGGCTGGATTTGAGACTAAATGCATTCCCTCCGGTCAAGTTATCCCTGCAGTCCTTTGCAGAGTGAGGGAGTGCGGAATTCGCCTCCTGCTGGTAGCCCCATTCAGACGTGTTTTTCAGAGCTGAGCTCCCTGGTGGAGGGGTCCCCATGGCAGATTCCAATCAGGAGAGATCTGTTGTCTCAGCTCCAGAGCAGGATTTGGCATCCTCGACCTGAGATATGGAGGCTGTGGGTGTAGCCGATCAGGGGCAGTCGCTAATGGCATCTGGTCTTCCCGCTAATGTTCGGGAGACCATTGATAACGCTTGTGCGCTTTCTACTAGATGGCTGTAAGTGGAAGGTCTTTAAGTCTTGGTGTACGACTTGTGCAGTGGACCTAGTCAGTGCCCGGTTTGTTCAGTGCTGGAATTCCTACAGGATAAGTTTGTGGCTGGAGCGGCTGCGACTACTTTGAGGGTTTACGTTGCGGCTATTGCCGCCCGCAGGGAGTCAGACGAGGTCCCCCTAGGTAAACACCATCTGGTCTCTTCGTTTATGCATGGAGTTAGACGCTTGAGGCCTGCAAGTCCTGTTAGTGTCCCCTCCTAGAATTTATCGGTTGTTTTGGAAGGGTTATTGGAGCCTCCTTTCGAACCTTTGGAGTCAGTTCCTGACCAAATTCTGACTCTCAAGGTGGTGCTTTTGTTAGCATTGGCCTCTCTCAAGCGTGTGGGGGATCTGCAGGCTCTTTCTGTGAGTGGGCTTTGCATGGAGTTTGCCCCGGGTCTTGTGAAGGTGTTTCTGTCCTCCTCCTTTTTCCTCTGTTCGAGCTTTAAAGTTGTATGTGGACTGCTTTGGCCAGTGGCTCAAGTCATCTCAGTTGTTTGTATGCTTTGGGGCCAGCCGCAGAGGGCTCGCCACCTCTAAGCACAAGATCCCTCATTGGGTGAGAGACGCAATTTCTTTGGCTTATGAGGTGCGGAAGCTCCCTTCACCTCTGGGCGTTAGAGCTCACTTTACTAGGAGTATCGTGTCTTCCTAGGATCTTTTAAGAGGAGTTCCTTTGGAGGATATTTATGTGGCGGCAGGTCCTCTCCGCACACTTTTATCAAGTTTTATAACCTGGATTTGGATGCAGCCCCTGGTTCCTGGGTTCTTTCCACATGAACTGGTCGCTTTGGTCCTGGTTGAGTTTAGTCTGGCTCAAAAGGAAAAAAAAAAGAGGGAAGAGAGTTCTTGGGCCAGATCTGGCAGCGCTTAGCTTGGCGTATGTGGTATATCGTTCACATTGCATCATTACACGAGTGAACCTATGAAAGAGAACGTCTCGGGTTACCTGTGTAACCTATGTTCTCTGAATAGGGAACGAGACGCTGCGTTTGCTGTCAAGCTCCTCTCGCTGCCGAGATGTTTCTTCTTCGGTAGAAAATCTGAGAAGCAGACGGCACGTTCACTGTATTAAGAGTGAGTGACGTAGCGGCGCTGAGGAGACACCTGCATAATCAGCCAATGCTATCATTGCTATGCAGACTCTCATTCCCTATTCAGAGAACATGGGTTACACAGGTAACCCGAGACGTTTTCAACTGAAAACAGAAAACTTTGTATGCGTTTTGGCCGTTCATTTACATGACAATGGCATTTTGGGGACCTGAAAATGTAACCCAGACAGCAACATAGTGTTGGCCCAGATCCGGACCACATCTGGTACATGTGGATTCCATGCATACCAGTTGTGGGCCGAATCTGGCCAACACTATGTTGCTGTCTGGGAAGCGTTTGAAAAGGGGTTTCAAAGTGCAAGGTTTTGAAAACGATGCTTTACTGTCTTCATGTAAACAACAAAAACGCGAATTTGTGTATACATCCTCACACACACTGGCAGAACAGCGGCTGCATTTTTCATTGCCACTCAAACCCAACAACAACAACTCACACACACGTTTAATGCACAGGAAGATTTGTGCTGCTGTAGTATTATAAATGCTTCACTACTTGACTGTAATGAGTTCTAACTGTGTTCAGCACAATGTTTGCTCTTGTCTTTAAGGCTTAGCTGTAATACCATACCGTTTGGTTTTATTTATAAACAACATATGTTTCATGTGCTCAAACCTACTTCTCTTTAAACATACCCAATACAATACATGATTCATGTATGTTACATGTGCAGCAGCATCATGTCTTACATGTTCACAGCAATGTCTGTGAATGTATTGACAGTAGCAAGTCGCTGTACTTGCTCTGCAGCAGCAAAAATCTATATTCTACATTTGTTTATTTTACAGTTTATCTATTGTGAAAACTGAATTGCAGCTATATTATGAGTGAATTCTGTTAGTTACTTCTCGGGGAAAATATAATATAATAATCTCTTTTATAATTGTAGCCAAGTCAACAGGGGGCGCTGCTGTGTGTATTCGTAAAATGTACGCTTTGCGTTTAAATACAGCACTTCCTATGTAGAATGTTTGTAGTGCCTGAATTATTTGGCGTGCAGGTGGTTGTTGGTCACTGGAAGACCAAGTTCTGGTAGGTCTCTTTTAATAGGAGTTATGGCTTTGAGTAGATTTTGTTTTGTGCTCGTTTGTGGTGTTTTTATGACCATGTTGATGCGACTTTAAGGTGATAATAACTTTGATGCAAACAGTATGGGATAATGCCAGCTGTGTAATCATTTTGTTGTTTTTCATTTAGTTGATTTTTAGATGTGTGCTGTAAATGTCCTAATGCTGATTAAGTTTGCCTGGATGAGCAGCAGTTGCTGAATGATCAGTACAAAATATTGCACGTGAGTGTTTACGATGTATTAAAGCGGATCGTGTTGTGTGAAATGATCAGTGGCACACCTTTTGTACGCATCAAGACAAATGATTTTTGAGAAGTAAAATTAGTATTCCCGTTTTAGGAAGTGAATTGCTGTACTCCCTGTGCCGTCTGAAATCTGGCAAACGCAACAAAGGTATTTATTCATATTTTTATGTAATGCTGGGATTGCTAGCACATTTTAACATTTGCCGATTGTAATAAATGTATATGGACGGGGGTTTCCATTTTAAATTGTAATATGATGTGATGTTAATAGTTTGTGTATTTTCAGTGTTATTTGTTTAGGTATAACAATTACAGTTGTTTAATGAATGTGGTTTTGTTTCATGGGTTGACCTATTGTGTATTTTTGGTTTATTTATTGTCTTTTCTTTTTAGAGTTCTGTCCTGTGCTATTGGATCACTCTTTTCCCTACCTTTAATTTTTTGGTTTATTTAAAATTCTATGGTTTTGTGAAATATAGCATATTTAGTTTTTTTGGTTTTTCTATTGTTTTGCTGGCCCAGTACTAGTCTATTGTGTATCTTTTAAATTGTTTGTTTTGTGTATTACAGCTAGGCCATTAATTGTAGCCTGGTGTATTGTAACTGAGGGGGGAGATACTCACTCCCACCTATACAAGTGTGGTGTGGAAATGGTGTGTGTTTGAGTTTCTTGTGTATTAGTGTGATGTATAGGAATTGAATTTTTTGGGGGTTGATTGTATTTATTTAATTTTGTGGGTGTTTCTTTTAAAGTGTTATGTCACCCTCTAGTTTTTGAGTGAAACCAAATGAGACCAGAATCCATGTATTGAAATAAAAATATGCTTTGTTTATAGTAATTTTGCCTTAAGTATATTCATTGAATTGAATAGCCGTGCGGGAAACCTTCAGGTGATCTGGGATCTCCTACCCAAATAAAATTGGAGTGGCGTAGTCAAGAGCAGTTTAAAACAAAAACAAACATCCCTTAGCCCCATTACATAATGTTTATATTTTTCAGCAAATTATGAAAATAAAAATAATTTGTGGCCTAATGATTAGAGTCGGATTTGTAACCCGAAGGTCATGGGTTTGAGTCTCAGTACCATCAGGAAATGTAGGTGGGGGGAGTGAATGAACAGCACTCTCTTCCACCTGCATTACCCACAACATTACTCACTCCCTGGGCGCCTCAGCAAAAAATGGCCCACTGCTCCGAGTGTGTGTTTATGGTGTGTATGTGTTCAATACTCACTGCTGTGTGCGTGCACTTGAATGGGTGAAATGCAGAGCACAAATTCCGAGTATAGGACACCATACTTGGTGTGTGGGCATGTTCTGTTTTCTTTTTGTTTTTGTTTTTCTCTTGGTTGTATTGTAGGTGGCAGGAGAGATGAGAAACATCTAATCCAAATCAGGAGGTGGATATATAAGTGTTCCTGTTACATGTGTAGCTGGAATGAGGATACTGTGCCTTTAATTGGACAGGTGAGGTGATAGGGCAGTAGACTTTAAAGTCTCGCTACTGTGGCTGAAGCAGCGTTTGTTCTCGTTCTTCCTCTGACGAGGAAATCTCCTACCCTGGCACGTTGGAAGAAGAGTAACATTGCTGGCTAGGGCAATTTAATGTGAGTAGACATTTATTTTTATTCATGGGAGTTGTAATTGATAGGAGATATGCAAGTAAAAAAATCCACAATGTGTTATTTTAGGATTATTCCTGTGCCAAGGGTCAGTTGATCTGAAAGAGGTGTGTGTGTGTGTGTGTGTGTGTGTGTTTGTGTGTTTAACTCTGTGGTTAGCTACGACGACGTTATGTGAGTGAATGGTTATTTCATTCATGGGAATCGAAATTGATAGGAAATATGCCAGTATAAATCTAGGACGTGTTATTTTAAGATTATTCTTGTATCCATAGTCTGTTGATCTGCGGATCTACGTTCCTACAGAATAGACGCCGTTGTAACTCAGTTCTACCTCTCAGGAGACGGTTGCATTTCACAGTCAGCAAAATAAACCATTTTATAGTGCTATAAGGTATGTGAGCATTTAAATTGGCTGTGTTTTATCTGTGGAATACAGTGATTTTATGTGCACTAAAGATGTAAAATGGTTTTAATTACAGGTTTTAAATCCTTCTCTGGGCTTAGCAGCCACTTTCTTTTTCCCATTTAAAATTTTACATTTATTTGTTTATTTTTGTAGATCTTTTTTGTATGTATTGTATGTGTATATTTAGTGAATTCCAGGCCATTTGTAAATGTAGTTTTTTATTTTTATTTTTAAATGGTCCTCATTTTTGTGTAAATCTTTTATTTATTGGTTCATCTCTATATGGGAGGTCTTATTTTTTACGATTGGGTTGTTGTTTCACGTTTGGGTTAAATGTTTGATTTTTTTTTTTTTTGTTTTTGTTTAATTGTTTCCTCCCTTATGATATTCTATCCAATAGATAATTCAATTTTGATTTGCTTGGTTTGAGTATAATTTCTATTATTCATCGTTTCCTTCCATATGATGTGTCATCCAATTCATAACTCAACTTTGATTTGCTTCTTTTGAGTATTTCATCTACTACCCATTATGGTTTCCCCTCAGATGGTTTGTTGATTTTGATTTGCTTTATTTGAGTATTCTACCCATTATTCGTTATTTATTGGTTATTCCCTGATTAGTGTTATCTCTAAATTTGGAGTTTAGTTAAATTATTGTTAGTACTTCTTTTTTTTTTTTTTCGTTCACCTGACCTTTATTCATTCAGTAAAGTGCCGTATTGCTGCTTAAACATTTCAGCAACAGTGTATTTGTGGAGAAGTATTGTTTTTTTTTTAATAAAGTATCAACCTTTGTACTCTGGCTTCTGGTTCATTTATTTGAACTGCCTGCATATGAAATAACATTTTTGGGTCCCCTAACCAAGAAAAGTGTGGGTGGCGTAGTTGATTTGGCCGACAGGGTTAACTGTCCTATTCTTTAGGTCACATGCATGGAGTGGGTGTGGTACGGAGAGTGACATCATCGCCTCTTGTTACCTCGCACAATCTGTCGTCATATTGGACGACAGATTGGACTTTTCAAATGGCATAAAATTGTGTATTATATTCTGTGAAACCCCTAGAATTATGTAATAAACTATATCGATATTTTGTTTTGATTTTCCCTTTATTGCGGCTACGAGCTGGCCATAACATTGGCTACACGTCACTTAACTATCAATGGGATGAATAATATTATTCCTGGCTGCTGGTATCTGAAGCATCTCTGCACATGTCTCAATTATTTATTTATTTATTTATTTATTTTGTCTGTATATAGGCATATATATATTTTTATTTTTTACCTAATGTCCAGTATCCAGTGTTGTCCTGATAATACAACAGTTTCCTAAAGATAAGGGTGAGAAACTTGTCATAGCTCTCATAGGTTTAATGTGGGAGAACATCATGAATTGAGTCATCTGCTCATGTCTCTGTGACTCAGTCTTGATTTTTGTGCGGTAAATGCTTTGTCTAATTTTCCAAACTCTATGCAGTTGTAAATCAAATGGAAATGATGTTCTGTTTCACATCTGCATTCGTTTGCATGCCAAAAAACCCTCATTAGATGGACAACATCAGACCTTTGCTTTTCCAGCTCTCTCTGCCTTCACAGATTTCTTGAGGTTATAACTGCCTTACTTGCATTTGTTTGTGATTTTGTGTAGGGTAGTGAGACAGAGAGGTTTGAACAAATCGAACACACACACACACACACACACACACACACACACACACACACACACACACACACACACACACACAGACACAGACAGAATTGTCCAAATGTGTTGTAGATGCCTACTGTATGTACATGTGTTGAAGGTTTTGTTGCTTTACCAGTTTCTCAAGGTTAACCAGGCAATCCTTTTGTTGCTCATGTAAGAAAGGCAAGGGTCATGAACGAGGAGGAGGTTGAGGAAACAGTCAAGTGGTGCTCACTGCAGAACCAAATGGGTCTGTGGACCTAATGGGTGAGCAATCTCTTGAAACAGTTGGCATGAGCTGCAAAAAACAAAAAAACTTTGAGTATTCTTCATGCTTGAAAAGCATATGAGACCTCACACATTGACTTCCAGAGAGCTTGAGCTGCTTATACAGTACATATACTTGTATAGAAAGAAATTATGTATATGTGTGAGAGAGAGAGAAGATGGGAGATGGCTCTTTAATGACTTATTTTCTGCTTGTGCTAATTGCTATAGTGTACTTCATTCACTTCAAGCCAGATGGCTTTACTGTCTTGATTTCTCTATAAATATGTCATCAGATTTTGGTTCCTTCCCACTGTCACCTTTGGCTTGCTCAGTTAAAGTTTAAAATACAATTAATATTCAATAATATTATCAATTTCACTGCACTGACACTATTGGATGAGAACAAAACTTGAACTGTCATCTGTAGAGCTGCTTATAGCTGAATTGATTTTGTTTCATAATTGATTAACTTTACACTGTTATTGAGCTTTGAAATAATCTATATTGTATAAATCACTATATAAATATATAGAGAGAGAGCGAGAGAGAGAGAGAGAGGACTGTTCCAGTCTAGGCTGCCTCGGTGCTAGACACTATTAGGCCATCCCTATAAGTATGTTTCCACAGCCATCTCTGTTTCCTGTTCCTAATCCTGTTACTAGTCTTGTTACTGTTGCTTCTGTTCATAGTTTTAGTCCTCTCATGACTGATCCAGAGCCAGTTCCTAGTCATATCATGGCTAAGCCCTGTGCAGGAGCCCTGCAGCTGTTCCAGTTCTTGTGTGATCTACTGATCCAGTTCTAGTCCCTGTCAATGTTAATCCAGTCCATGACACTGATTCAGTTTCATGTATGATTCAGTTACAGTTACTGTCAAGCCCATTCCAGTCTCTTTCAATAAAACAGTCCATATTGTTCTTGAAAAAATTGCTAGGGTTAAAGAGTACTTTTTTAAACAATAAATTACTGTAGTAAGAAATTTACTGTGAAATCATTGAATGCTGGGTCATTTTCTTGCAAATTACAATCAACAGCAGAATGATGCTAACACTATAGTAATTTACTGCTCCTGTTTTTTTCTGTAAATTTACATTATAAAGTTGTCTTTAACCATGCCACTGTACGAAATTTGATTGTTCACCACTGTAATTGTTTTGAATTCACTGTAATGGTGATTAGTGTTGCATTTGCTTGGGATCTTGGACCTTGTTTATTCATATTAAAATTTCTGATCTAACCAAGTCAGAAGTGTGATAAATGAAAACCTTTGTTAAAACGATAACAAGCTAGAATATGAAATAGGCTAATTAGCTGATTTTAAGTTAGTCAAACTATAGCATTGTCACGTTTGTTTTGGTTCACTTTTATAGTTTTATGTCTTTTTATTTTGTAATTTCTCACAGTCATGCTTCCTGTTTGTCATGTGCTTTCCTTGCTCGTCATCTTATCCTGCCTTGTGCTCCCCTTGTGAATGTGTCATGTTCTGATTGGTTGTTTTGGTTATGTGTCACTTTCTCATTGGTTCATTGTGTTCATTGCTTTCAGATGCGTCTTGTTGGGTCATTAGTCTGTGTAGCCCTCATGTTTCCTTTGTCTCTTGTCTAGCTTTGTTTGTGTAATCCGCTGTTTGGTGATTCCATGTTAGTTCATGTGGTCCCACTTTATATTAGGTGGCCTTAACTACTATGTACTTATTTTTTGATGTAAGTACAATGTACTTGGGTTGTTGACGTGACATGGCATTTTCACTGTCACACAAGATAAAAATGAATATAATTAGTCATAATTTAAAATGCAGTAAATGGTTACCTGTTGATATAAAAACTGCTGTGTTATTAGATTTTTAAATTTTTTGAGCCAAATCTCAAAATTGTCCTATGGTGTGACTGTCTCAAGCATGGTTCAATAAATTACAACTTTTATAAATTAAAAAGAAAAGCACAAAAATTAATAAATAGCTCAGGCATAATTTTACAAGTGTCTATTTTAGTAAATGGCAATAATTTTTTTTGTTTTTATCCATATATTTCGAAAAGCACAGGATCTTGATACATTTTGTCACAGAAAACCATGTCCTCCGGTGTGACACCATATCCTGATTTTAAATCGGGCAATTCCACGGACAAGTTTAATTAGTTGAAGGACCCAATTCAAGGTCATGTTACTGAAGCCCACTGTGAACATGTGCACATGGTTAGTTTTTGTCTCAGAATTGTTCAAATAATAAACTTTTTTTTGGAACCACTATAAGTGTTAAGTTTTGTTGTCCTTTGGTGTGACACCCCTAAATTATATTTTTTAATTAAAAAGGTATGTTAAACTACATAATCATGGAAAATTATACAAATGTGTCTTGCTAACTGTTAATGACAGGTTAGGTACAAATAGCAAGTTCATTAACTGACTCAAAAGGCTGAAACAACCTATGGTGTGACAGATAATGTCCACCGGTGTGACACCTGTACTGTCACACAAGAGGACACAGTCTCTTTAAAAAGCATTTAAAATAATTAAATAAGATTTGTTCTTATAAGATTTTTTTTTTCATTTCAAACATTTTCAGTGTTCTTAAATGCAATAATTATATTGAATAAAAATGTCTGTTTTGCAGAAAAATTTTACTGTTATAAAGTTTCATGAAAAGTATAAAATGTGATATTCTTTGTTTTTGAGACAGAAAGAATTGAGGGAGAGAAATGAGTGGGAGTGAGAGGACACAGAAGTATAGAAAATGAACAGGGGTCCATGTAGAAGGGAGAAGATTGCAAGATAGAAGAGAATGACGCAAAGTAAATAGAATCAAATTATGCCTTAAAACGAGCAGCCATATACTTTAAAAATTAGATTTTTATGATTGATTTTGATGATTTAACAAAATGAAATGTTATTTCTTCTTTAACAAACAAATGAATTACATTAAAGAAAGATTTTGGGGTGTTAAAGTTTCAAAGATATTTGCTCTGTCAAGGAGTCACCGTTCATTTTGTTGATTTAAAAAAAAAAAAAAAAAAAAAAACCTTGATATTGTTTGTATCTAAATTCTTTCTTTGACACAAAGTTAAATAAAAATACTTTAATGTAATACCCCTCACTTTCTTTAATGTGATAACTACCATTTCTGTCCTTTAGTGTGACATAATGTCCTATGGTGCATGTGACACACATAAGAACCGCAGATTTGTTTTTATCTCAGTTTCTTAAAAGAACAGTTGAGTATTGCAGTAGGGGAGATATAATCATCACTCATCTTAAAATGGTATAATTTTCAGCAGTTTTGAAAGGATGACAGCAAAGTTTGTCTCGTATTTATTGAAAATGTCCAACAAGTCCTGGAGGAAAATAATGTTATTCATAATTTCATATTAAATAAATAGCACTATATGAAAATAAGTGTCTAACAATGAAGATAAATCTCTCTCATGCTATTTGTATATTAAGAGTTGTTTTTTTCTTAATTTTTGCTATGTCACACCACAGGACACATTTACGGTACAGTTCTATAAAAATGTTCAAAAAATCAAAAAATTATATTTTCTCAAACATCAGACTTCACACTACATAAATATATGTATTTTTTTTTCTTAAAAAATGGTGTTTTACAAAAAAAGCTTTTTTTTACTGCCTATTTGTCAACTACCCACTTATTGTGTTCATACTGTATTACAAAACACTTTTGCTGATATTGAGGTGGGATATGGGTAAAGTTAGGGACAGGTTTGGTGGTATGGGTAAGTTTAAGGGTAAGGTTAGGTGTAAGGGAAGTGTCAACAGTGTAATTATAAATGTAACTATAAAAATTAATTACAGATGTAATTACATGCAGGTAATTTTTAAAATGTAAGTACAATGTAAAAACATGTATGTACACAATAAGTGCATTGTATCAAATGAATAATTTAAATGTTAGTACATAGTAGTTAAGGCCACCTAATATAAAGTGGGTCCGTTTATGTTAATGTTCCAAGTCAAGTCAAGACATGCTCTGTTAGGTCTTGACTGAATAAAACTGCACTTGGGTTCTGCAAACTTGCCTTCAGTGGACTCTATTACAAGTATGAATATGAAGATTTTATTGTAGAATTATTTAAGCATGAAGATTTACCACTAATTTATTTCAAATTCATAAATGTTTTTAGATGTATCTTTCACAGTGAGGCAAATTCATTATTTTCGAAAGATAACATCACCTTGCAACACAAGAAGACATAACCCAATGATGCACAGACATCAATCAATACTTAACATACAAAACACAACAATGGTGACACTAAAAAAACAAACAAACAAACCACAACAAACCAACATAAAATAAAACAACCAGACTGCTAAAAGTGAACCAAAAATAAGTTTAGCTGCACAGATAAAAAACCTCTACAGCATAATCTATTCATGCTGTATTGCATGCTGGGTACCTTTGTAATACATAGCTACATATGCATAGTAGAAATACAGCAACCTATGATATTGCTTGTTTACAGTAATTTTTGTGTTTTCCAATACTGTAAATTTTTTTTTTTAAAGTACAATTGTACAAATTGACTAAAATTCCCAGTACTGTAACTTTTACAAGAAATTTCTGAGAGTGCAGTTAGTTACAAGAAAGGCCCTACTGTAAAATTACAGTGAAAGTATTGCAATTATTAACCATGTAATAGGGCTGGACGATATGACCTAAAACCCAAACCTCGATTATTTGAACATTTTACCTCGATTACGATTAATGAACGATTTTTTTTTGTTTGTTTGTTTTTTGCCCTCATATAGTTCACTGACAAGGTTTGTACTGTAAATATGCTTGACTATTAAAGGTGGGATATTTCTTCCTAATGAAAGAGTGCTCCGAATTAACTGCCACAAGGGTGTTTCTAATACAATGGCTGAGGGAGTGATGAAAAATTTGTCATCATTCTCTCTTATGACTGCTGCAATCAGTCTCTCTATATTTTTTGCCTCTTTTGGAAAGTCATTTTTTTTTTTGCTATTGTGGCAAAAGTAAATACAAAAATTATATTTGATGTCACCTCCCGTTTACCTCAACAGAACTTCACTCTATGACCGTAAATGTGAAAAGGGTCGATAAATTAATAGAAAAATGTTCTGAATTTTTTTTATTAACTATGTGAGGAATAATCCACGGCTAGCTGTGCATTAAACAATTTTATACAATGGTCTGTCTGAATACTCCATTCTGATTGGCTGAAAGGTGTGCATTTAAACTGTTTAATGCACAGGTAGTTCCAGTCAGTTTAATTACTGTTCTATATTAAAGTGTATCTTTGCTGATTTTAAACCCCATTTGTATAGTTACAATGTTGGTAGTACATCCCCTTACCATTCCTCTAAAATTTGCCTAAAACGCCTAGAAAAAGACATACCCAAAGTAAATTGCATGCTGTTCTTGAACCTTTTGGAGTATATGCATGGTTTTGGCCTCTTTTGAAAGGTGTAAATCTAAGGTTTGTTCCTAAACCGTCAGAATCACCGTAAGTCATACTGGTATTGAGTAATAGAACTTTGAACACACTGAAAAAGGAAAAATATAAAATTCCGCCAACATTTTTTTTGTAAACAGATGCCTACAGATAACTATAGCTGGGAGCTATTAGCTGGAAAACACAATGGGATCACAGCATGAAGCCTTACCAAGTCCAATTTAAAATTTGATGATAATACCTTCAGAAAATGAGTGTTTTAAACATGTTTATCTAAGTTTATGTCTAGGCGCTTCCCAAAAAAAGCCACTTGGAGACTCCAAATGACCCTTTGTAACCATTGACACATAAAATGCTGCTATTCTTGAATGCTTCAATGTACAGTCATAATTTTGGGCTCTAATGAAAGGTTACACTTCGAGCTATTCTATCCCTTATCCAGATTTATAATAATTGTCAATAATTGCTGACACATAGTAACTGAAACATAAACATTATAGTGTTTTTATAGTGTTTTTTCCAATTCTTGAAACTAAACTTTGTGCAAATAAAGACAAAACAAGTGCTATGGTATTAAAACTCTTTAATAATATATAATATCAAACTATTTGCAAATTTTACATTTTACATTTTACTCCCTCCTCCTCTGCCTCTTGGTGTTCTCTCTGGGAAGGTGGGGGATGGGGCTTCTCTCCAGGGGTGCTGTCTCTGCTGACTGGCTCTCAGTCTTCATCTGATTCAGATTGTGATATAAAAAACAAAGAAATAAATACATTTACAAAACATTTACACGCACGCGTGCACAAGGTTACCCAAACACACACGACAGAGGTTAGCAGTAAGGAACACATCAAAACACTAACACATACCTCAGTACATGCAGTAAAATGTTATATAATATAATAAAACACTTACTTGAGAGAGTGATGTCTCCCCCATCCAAAACTTCTCTGCTACCAAGTCAGTGGATCAAAACATCGCTCTTCTTCATCCTCCGACTCATCAGTCATGCCGAGTACATTGTTCAACAACTTCTTCAAATTAGAAGCTTGTTTTTCCCTGTTATATTTGGCATTTAATCCGGATAAAACCTTATTTTCCCCGTGGACTCTCTCCAAGCGCGCTTTACGCACGGCTCTGGCAGGACGCATGAATGAGTCAGCTCGCTTGGGCACACTCATAAGCTGTACAAAGGTCGAATCCTCCCACTAAAAATACGTATTAATCTTTTCAGAAGTTCATTGGCTATCAGATGAGTCAGTCATTCGCAACCTCTGATGCAATTGGATCGATACACTGTCAATCAAAGACAGTGACGCACTCCGGGCACTGTGTCTCCATCCTGGACCCTGAATGGCTGTCTCTGCCTGTAAACACCTCATAAGATGCACAAATTGGTTGAAATGAGGTGTCAGTCAAGAGTGCAGAGGTCAGCAGCCATTTTAACATCAATGAATCTGTATTGTTTACCTTTTTCACGTAGCTTTATGTCCATTGCATATTCTGCATACAGAAGATTTGATTGCACTGTCCGCTTTTTGGAAATGGTACTACTACATTCTGTGGATGTTTATTGATATATAAATGTGTTATGGACTAAATATTTCACTGAATTCGGATTGCCTGGACCCTTTAGAGTGCAACTACACCGTTTTTGTTGGAATGTTATTGATCATTGGACTAACAGGAGGCTTCATAGGTGAGTTCATTCAGTTTTGTTGGCATTTTTTCAGTTGTTGGTGGTCTGACAAAGACACGGATTGTACCTGCTGTTTATTGCATCTTGAAATGGTTTACATCATTCGAATCACAAGAATCTCAGCTTTCCAAAGATATGTGGCATGTTTAGCTTTTATTTTTTGAGGTGTTGTGTGTCACGAAATTTAACCAATAATTGTGCAGTGACCCGTCGGCGGGACGTTGGACTTTTAAGAGGATATGCAAATGAACAATGTTTACTTGTTTTCGGTGTTACTTGGACCGAGAAATTCACGTTTATTTCTCAGGAAAAGGCATTTGACAGCTCCAGAGCTTTCGTGAAACGAAAGATTATACTTCACGTTTTTGTAACCCTGTCCATGGACAGTCGGATCGATAAAGGGTTGTTAACAAAAGTTATTGAGAATAAGAGTAGGTTTATGGCAACGCTATCTCACGACCAATTCGTACGTATTTGTATGAGGTGGCTAATTCGTACAAATTCGTACGACCTCACTCGTATGAATTCGTACGATTTGTCTATACTTCAGTGATGGGTAGATTTAGGGGCGGGGTTTGAGGTTAGGTCATTCATACGAAATCATACGAATTGACCAACTCGTCAAATACGTACGATTTAGCAAAAATCGTACTAATTCGTACGAGTGAGGTTGTACAAATTTGTACAAATTAGCCACCTTGTAAAATACGTACGAATTGCTGTGAGATTGGGTTGTTTTATGGCCTAAAACACTGTGTTCAATGGTCATCCAGTTTGACATGTTGACTACAAATATAGTGAGGTTTTTCAGATTTTCCATTGCTGTGTTCTCTCCATTTTTATGATTAATTTCAGCTTTTAGCCACTGCTTACAATGCACTGGAAACTGAAAGCAACTCACACCCGCTAAATGTTAACTTTTTGAAATCTTGCACCCGGGAACAAAACAAGTTGACACCATTATAACTAAAAGTTTGCTAAGAAGTATCCATAGCAGACTTTTGGGAGTGGCCTTGGATGGCAACATGCCCAGTGCATTATTATAAGTTTTCCTTCTTATTTGGCAAAAGGGAACACAGCAGCTTTTTTTTTTTTTATCTGGTTTCGCTAGTCAGGTAGCACAGATTTTATTTTTTTTCGCCTTTCTACTGTATAAGCAGCCACGTTTTATTGAAAGCCCATTTTGCCAGTGGTGAAATAACCCTTGAATGTGCTGATTTCAGTGACACACATTGTCAGCGCTGCTCTGACGATTTTATCAGTAAAATAGTTTAGCAACTTAAAGGCTACATAACATTTCTCACTAGCGAGGTAATAACGGCACTTTCCTTGAAGCAGATAAACTTACAGTTTCGCTATTAGCCTAGTAGAGACGCTGCTGCCGAACAATGTTGAGCGACATGCACAGACGTGCACAGATACAGAAGCTCAACGTAATTTTTGTCATCAGGAGGGTCCGCAGACGTTCGTGTACAGCCCAATTTTTGAGACCTCGCAGACTGTGCGTGTACAACAGCACATGTGCAAGATTAATGTTGAGACTGAAGAGTCCACTAGGTGGCAATACGCACAATACTGTGCAGTTGACACGACTCAGTGCTGCCTTCTGACATCTGGTGGAGTATAAAAAAAAATGATTGTACTGCACATGAGTCAAACTCGGCCATCCGCTGTTGAGTATACTTTGAAATAATGTTTTATTAACAAAGTTCGGGAAGAGCACATTCAGATAATTAACCTAATTAACACGACAGGAGCACATTCAGTTAATCAACAATATTAACGAGATAAGATGTATCTATACAACAGACTTACCTCTGTTCCATGAGAGTTTTCCTGTGTTTGGGCCCCACCCTAAATGCCCAACATTCCTGAATTCAAGCTCTCCCATCTGATGAAGAATCTTTCCTCCATAGGGAATCGGCACTGGAAAATACACCGGCCTGAGGAGTGCTGCTCTCCTAACACCCCCGCCAAGCTCCCGGCGTCAGCTCAAGTGCATTAGCCCTTCTGATCGGGTCACTGCACGTCAAAACGCAGAGGCCTACCCTTGCCCCCTCCGGTGAGACATCCACCATCTTCTTCTGTGTCTTTTTCCACTCAGTCACTCCGCCATAGATAAATAGACAAAGATCACATCACAGGGAAACACCACACATTTTGAGCAAAAAGCTGATTAAATCCGCTTTGTCAAAGACTACATCTGGATTGGATTCAGAACGATGATCAAAACATAGATGTAGTCAATCGAGTCCATGAACACCCCTAATGCTTGCCTAGTCCTGTAGCTCATCCTGGGTCGACATTTCATGCAATAACATTAGGCAGTTTTAATTTATATGCCGTTAAATGTTGATGATCGCGTTATTTTACATATGCATATGATTACATATGAGATTGTTTGTTTCTGCATCTTCTTCGCATGTGTTTTGATCAGGAGAATTAGTACTCTTTCAAAAGATATGTCATAGCGCCCCCTAGCGTATAACAGTGAAAACACGGAAACCCGGAAAATTCCGTTTTGGGCAGGGGCGCGTTTTCTCGCAAATAACGGAAAATGTTTGGTGGGGAAAGAGTTAAGGAAACCATTTTTATTAAAAAAACAAAACGAATTTGCTGGAACCGGGAACACGTCCTATAACACCCAATGTACTTGTTATATCATAAGAAGAATGGCATCTACACTAATATTAGTCTCTCTGTTTTTCCCGAAGTTACCATAGTCAGCCGGATCCGGTCCATATCCAGATCAGATGGTGGACCTACACCTAGACATGACCAAAACGCAACCCTGAATGTCAGCAGAGACCGTGTCTACTAGACAATCCCCTGTGAAGGCCTTGTCGACATGACAGCCTTGTTGGCACAGATCCTCAGCAGAGACCACAATAACCAGACAGCTCCTCTTCACAGACCCTATGACCAGCTTCGGCTCCATACCAGTGTGATGAATCGATCTTCAAGAAAAAGGAATTGGATGAATATTTGAATGCCACCGATCCCAATCTGAATTCTGACTTGTGATGCAGCCTGAATCATAATGACACTGTGTTTGTTCGTTGGCTAGAAGAGAACTGGCCCCCCTACTGAGCCTGGTTTCTCCCAAGGTTTTTTTTCTCCATTCCGTCACCTGATGGAGTTTGGGTTCCTTGCCACTGTCGTCTCTGGCTTGCTTAGTTGGGGACACTTAATATTCAACAATATTATTGATCTGCCTTCATTGTATGAGAACTGAACTGACCTGGACAATCACATCACTGTTTTCTCCAGAGCTGCTGTATAGCTAAATGAACTAAATTAATAACTTTTTTTTACAACAGAAATGAATCAACACTGAACTTACTTAAGCTGGACAATGACACTATTTTCTTCTAGAGCGGCTGTACAGCCAAAACAAACTTTGTTGCATTATTTTCCTGTTATCACTGTAAAGCTGCTTTGAAACAATCTATATTGTAAAAAAGTGCTATATAAATAAAGACATGACTTGACACAAAGACATGACATGACTTGATAAAATAAATAAGTGCTTGGGTGAGTGATAGGGGTTTATTGCACTTCAGTCTCAGGGAGGGAAGAGGGGAGGGTTTATGCATTTGAATGCTTGTGGAAAGAATGTGTTTTATAATCTATTGTTTCTGGTTCTGATTAGTCTACTGTTTATCTCTTCCATAGGGCAGTGGGTAGAACAGGTGAAATACAGGGTGAGTGGGGTCCATTATAATACATCTGGCTTTTTTTTGGAGTCTGCTAGTGTAGATGTCTTTAAGGGAGGATAGTGCAGTACCAATCTCAAGCTATGCCGCCCTTACTACCTGCCACAGGTCCTTCCTATCCACCTCTGTGCAGCTGATGAACCACACCATGCAGCAATAGGTCAGGGGGCTCTCTATAGCCGATCTGTATAAGTTGCTCAGCAGGTGATGAGGGAGGTGGCCGTGTTTTAACTTCCTAGAGGAAGTAAAGCCTCTGTTGTGTCTTTCCCACCTGATGGGAGATGTGTACAGTCCAGGTGAGGTCAACCTAGATGTGCAAGCCAAGGAACATAAAGCTCTCTACCTCCTCTCCATATATGCAGAGCGCAGACTGCTCAGTGCTTAATCATTCCCACAATCATTTCCTTGGATTTTGTAATGTTTAAGTCCAGGTTATTGAAAGAACACCATTCTATCAGATGCTGAACTTACTGTCTGTAGGCTGTCTCGTTGTTTGATATCAGCCCCACTATGGTGGTATCATCAGCAAACTTGACGATGGTGTTGGTAGGATGATCAGGGGAACATTCATGGGTAAAGAGGGAGTAGAGAAGTGGGCTGAGGACACACCCTTGTGGTGTGCAAGTGTTCAGGGTGAGAGTGGATGATGTGTGATCTCCCATACTGACATTCTGGGATCTATTGCTCAGGAAGTCCAAAACCCATGTGCACAGTGAACTGTCTAACCCCTGAGGCCTGTTGCATGAAGCTATCGTAACATAGAGTTGACAAATCCAGATAAATTTAACCTGGTTTAGACCAGGTTCAGCGGTCTCACAAAGCTCGGTATAAACGTTCTCTGTCAACTCAGGTTTGATCCAGAGTTTGCGATTAACTCTGAAGTGCGTGCACCTGAAAGTCTGACACGTGTGGCAAACAGGAACATGGAGAGCGTCAGTTTAATTCACTTCTCGCGAGAGAGACGGCACAATTCACTTCTCTTCTGAAGATTAAGATATTGTTTTGAAAGTTATCATGAAATTAAACGCGTTTACAAGGCAGGAATAAACACTGCTGCTGCAGCGAAAGTTTGAGAGGGCAGCTGAAAGAAAATATCTGACTATATCAACGCATGATGTGAATCAAAGAAATATGCCTAATAATTATAGGTTCACAAAGAGCTCAAATGAATACTCGTTGTTTAAAAGCATTATATATGAATCCATGAATTAGATTTATATTAATTTAAAAGCAAAGTTTAATATTACTTGTTAATTAATATAATAATTATATGAATATATTATATGAATTAAAATAATTATGTAAATTATGTAAATAATTATAATTCATATAATATAAATATAATAAATAATTAGCAGAAAAGGATAAGCAATTTTGTCTCTAAAGTTTTTTCACTATAAACTGCTTTCATTTGGAGCGCGAGATACAGGGGGAGTGGCTTAATTGCATTATAGATACAGTGGGGAGAACAAGTATTTGATACACTGCCGATTTTGCAGGTTTGCCCACTTACAAAGCATGTAGAAGTCTGTAATTTTTATCATAGGTACTCTTCAACTGTGAGTGACGGAATCTAAAACAAAAATCCAGAAAATCACATTGTATGATTTTTAAATAATTAATTTGCATTTTATTGCATGACATAAGTATTTGATACATCAGAAAAGCAGAACTTAATATTTGGTACAGAAATCTTTGTTTGCAATTACAGAGATCATACGTTTCCTGTAGTTCTTGACCAGGTTTGCACACACTGCAGCAGGGATTTTGGCCCACTCCTCCATACAGACCTTCTCCAGATCCTTCAGGTTTCGGGGCTGTCGCTGGGCAATACGGACTTTCAGCTCCCTCCAAAGATTTTCTATTGGGTTCAGGTCTGGAGACTGGCTAGGCCACTCCAGGACCTTGAGATGCTTCTTATGGAGCCACTCCTTAGTTGCCCTGGCTGTGTGTTTCAGGTTGTTGTCATGCTGGAAGACCCAGCCACGACCCATCTTGAATGCTCTTACTGAGGGAAGGAGGTTGTTGGCCAAGATCTCGCGATACATGGCCCCATCCATCCTCCCCTCAATACGGTGCAGTCGTCCTGTCCCCTTTGCAGAAAAGCATCCCCAAAGAATGATGTTTCCACCTCCATGCTTCACGGTTGGGATGGTGTTCTTGGGGTTGTACTCATTTCTTCCTCCAAACATGGCGAGTGGAGTTTAGACCAAAAAGCTCTATTGTTGTCTCATCAGACCACATGACCTTCTCCCATTCCTCCTCTGGATCATCCAGATGGTCATTGGCAAACTTCAGACGGGCCTGGACATGCGCTGGCTTGAGCAGGGGGACCTTGCGTGCGCTGCAGGATTTTAATCCATGGCGGTGTAGTGTGTTACTAATGGTTTTCTTTGAGACTGTGTCCCAGCTCTCTTCAGGTCATTGACCAGGTCCTGCCGTGTAGTTCTGGGCTGATCCCTCACCTTCCTCATGATCATTGATGCCCCACGAGGTGAGATCTTGCATGGTGCCCCAGACCGAGGGAGATTGACCGTCATCTTGAACTTCTTCCATTTTCTAATAATTGCGTCAACAGTTGTTGCCTTCTCACCAAACTGCTTGCCTATTGTCCTGTAGCCCATCCCAGCCTTTTGCAGGTCTACAATTTTATCCCTGATGTCCTTACACAGCTCTCTGGTCTTGGCCATTGTGGAGAGGTTGGAGTCTGTTTGATTGAGTGTGTGGACAGGTGTCTTTTATACAGGTAACGAGTTTAAACAGGTGCAGTTAATACAGGTAATGAGTGGAGAACAGGAGGGCTTCTTAAAGAAAAACTAACAGGTCTGTGAGAGCCAGAATTCTTACTGGTTAGTAGCTGATCAAATACTTATGTCATGCAATAAAATGCAAATTAATTATTTAAAAATCATACAATGTGATTTTCTGGATGTTTTTTAGATTCCGTCACTTACAGTTGAAGAGTACCTATGATAAAAATTACAGACCTCTACATGCTTTGTAAGTAGGAAAACCTGCAAAATCGGCAGTGTATCAAATACTTGTTCTCCCCACTGTATGTGTCACTTTACTCACAGCTGATTGGTCCAGTTTTGGTTTGCGATCTCTAACCCAGAATAAAACCTGCTCTGGAGAAGGTTAACCGTGTAGCGTAAGTTACCATGGCATTGAACACCGCTAAAAACCAATCCTCCTTGAGCCCGAAAAACCAGAGTTTGCTCAAGCTAATCTTGAATTTACCTGGGTAACAACTGAAACCAGCTTCGTGCAACAGGCCACAGGTTGCTCAGTTTTTTAACAAGTTTGTGGGGGATAACTATTAAAAGCTGAACTGAAATCCACAAATGGCATTCTTACATATGTGTTTTCCTGGTCCAAGTGTGTAAAGGCTGTGTGCAACTACCTCCTCACTTGATGTTATTCCCACAGAGATTATAAAAGCAGCTTTTCCTATAATTGGACCCAGTATCCAAGTGTTGATTAATTCATCTTTGGACACTGGGGTGGTCCTGAATAGTTTTAAGCATGCGGTTGTTCAGCCTTTGCTTAAGAAACAAGGTCTGGATGAGGGTTGCTTTAGTAATTATCAGCCTGTCTCTAAGCTATCATTTTTATCAAAACTTTTAGAAAAAGTTGTGCAGTCTCAATTGATCTAGTTTTTAGTTTTTAAAGTTATTAGAACCCTTTCAATCTGGTTTCACTCCCATCATAGCACAGAGTCGGCGTTGCTAAAAGTGTTCAGTGACATTTTACTTGCAGTTGATGCCGTTAAAAATGCTGTATTGATCTTTCTTGATCTTACAGCTGCCTTTGATACTGTAGACCATAATGTTCTTATCTGGCATTTAGAGCATTTATTCGGTCTCAAGGGGACAGCCTTACGGTGGTTTAGTTCAGGTCTAAAACAGGTATTTTTCTATAGAGTTAGGTAAGTTCTCTTCATCTTCTGCCCCTATTATTAGTGGAGTACCTCAGGGATCTATTTTGGGTCCACTTCTTTTTAACTTACACATGCGTCCACTGTGGGATATTATTAAGAAGCACAATGTTTCATTTAATTTTTACGCTGATGATAACAAGCTGTACCTGCCATTGAAAGCTGGTGATTCCATTCAACCTTTGTTGGAATGCATCCGGGACATTTAAGAAATGGTTATCAAATAACTTTCTCCAACTTAATGATGACAAAACTGAAACAATTGTTTTTGGTCCCCCAAAATTGAGGAGTAGTCTCATTAAGGAGTTGGGTAATCATTTCCCCTCAGTTTCCTCCCAGGTTAGGAACCTTGGTGTTATCTTGGATTCAGAATTATGTTTAACCAAACAAATTACTTCTGTTGTTAAATAGCTTTTATCAACTGGGGATTATTTTCAAACTTAAATTTTGTCATTCCAAGACTTGGAGAAGGTTATTCATGCTTTTATTACCTCACGCTTAAGACTATTGTAACTCATTGTACCTGGGTCTTCCTCAGTCATCGCTTACACGCCTCCAGATGGTGCAAAATGCAGCTGCAAGGCTGCTGACCGGGACAAAGAAATATGATCATGTCACCCCAATTTTGGCTTCGCTTCATTGGCTCCCGATCCGTTTTAGAATTCAGTTTAAACTCTTGTTGTTTGTTTTTAAAGCTCTTAATGATCAAGCTCCTTGTTATCTTAAAGATCTTCTTACTCCTCAGTCATCTTCCAGATTTTTAAGATCTTCAGACAAGGTTCTTTTATCCATCCCTTGCTCTCGTCTAAAAACTAAGGGAGATAGAGCTTTTTCCGTTGCCGCCCCCCGTCTATGGAACCAGTTGCCTCTGGACATCCGCCTTGCACCTTCCATTACCATTTTTAAGTCAAAATTGAAAACGTATCTATATTCCCTGGCATTTTAATGTTATTATACCATTATTATACTGTTTTACTGTTTGTTTTGTTTCATCCTGTCTCTATTTTATTCTTGTTTTTCTTTTTTTTTTCTTTACTCTGTTCAGCACTTTGGATAGTTCTGCTATGTTTAAATGTGCTATATAAATAAAATTTACTTACTGTGTGGAGAGCTATAATGACAGCATCCTCTGTTGATCTGTTTGCTTGATATGCAAACTGGTGTTGGTCAAGGTCAGTAGGGATGGCAGATTTGATGTGAGAAAGGATGAGTCTCTTAAAACATTTGGTGATAATGGGAGTTAGAGCAACTGGGCACTAGTCATTAAGGCAGTTCACTGTACTTTTTTTTTTGGTACCTGAATAATCGTAGCTGACTTAAGGCAGGTGAGGACTGCAGATCTTTAATATCGGTGCAGCTGAATAGGGTCTAAACGAGAAAAGAAAAGATTCAAAGTGTCTGGCAGTGTGCTGTCTGCAGAATTTATGGCTGTGTAGCTGTCTTTGTAGCCAGTGAAAGTCTTTATCCCCTGCCACATGCATCTGTAGTTGTTACTGATAAAGTGTTCCTCTATGCGCTGCTTGTACCTGCGCTTGTCCTCTCTGATGCCCCTCAGGCTTCTCTGTGCTTCTTTATAGGCCTGCAGGTCGTCAGACTTAAACGCTGAATCTCATAATCTGAGCAGGGTCATCACCTTGCTGTTGAACCATGGTTTTGGGTTAAGGAACACAACAGCTATTGTTTCAGAAAGATTCTCAGCGCAAAAGTTTATATATAACTGAACAGCTGATGTGTGTCCCTCCAGATCTGTCCCCTCAGCTAAAATTCCCCAGTCTGTGTCTTCGAAGCAGTCCTGCAGGGCTGAGGTGGCTTCCTTAGTCCATACTTTGACTGTCTTCATGGCTGGTCTCTGTCTGCAGCTGAGTGATATATATATGCTGGGTTCATGGACAGAGACATGATCTGAGAGTCCCAGATGTGGCAGATGACTGGCTTTTTATGTATGTAGAATGTTACAGTAGACTTGATCTAAGATGTTCTTTTCTCTTGTCTGGAAGTTTACATACTTATAAAATTTGGGGAGAACAGACTTCAAGTTGGCATGATTAAAGTCCCCTGCTGCTATAATAATGATGTCTGGTTGTGCCAACAGATACTGGCTAATGGAGTGATGCAGCTTTTCCATGGCTACCCGTTAGCTTGCAGTGTAGACAGATGTTATAGCAACCGAAGTAAACTCCATAGGCAAATAGAAAGGTCTGCACTGTAACATCCTGTACTTTATATCCGGAGAGTAGTGACTTTAACCGTGGCGTTTGCACACGTGGCTGTTGTTTGTGTAAATACAAAGTCCCCCTCTTTTGCTCTTACTAGGGGTTAGGGGTTATAGGGGTTAGCCTTTAGATTAGCCTATAGTCCCCCTCTCTTACCCCTCTTCTGTTTCCTGTGCCTCCACCGTCTGCTCAATCTCAGCACGGGGATGGTGAGCTCTTTACTCGCGGGAGAACGGCAGATCTCTAGGGGAATAAAGTCCCAGTTATTATTGTGCACTGAATGTAATTCGCTACCATTAACAGTTCAGCTCTACTGTACTGTAACAAACCAGTCCTCGGATCTGATCTGTGGTACGATCTGCCTCAAGGTTAACGTTTTAAACTTTAAAAACTTTTTTTAAAGTTCTGACTGGTTCAGAACTCGCAGATCCAAAATGGGACGCAGGCCCCCATCCTTCTTTGGAATGATAAAATACCGGCTGTAGAAAACGGTTTCCCTGTCGGGAGGAAGTACACGTTCTATGACTCCCTTCCCTAACAGGGTTTTTACCTCCTGTTCCATAACCAAAGCCTGCTCGGGGTCCACCACTGTGGGTAGAACCCCCATAAATCTGGACAGGCAAGACCCGAACTGAATAGTGTAACCCTTTTCTACTGTGCGCAGGACCCATTGAGATATGTTTGGCAGAAGCTTCCGCGCTGCCAGAAAATCTACTAAGGGAACCAGCCTCTCGAGACTGGCCTCTGGTGTTTTTCAAGCTACCAATTCGCTGCCCTGAAGTGGCGTACCAGCAGGAAACAACCGAACTGGTAACTCTAGTGCCCTCCTCAGAGGGGGCACGCATCCCAATGCCGCTTCGTTTCCGGGCTCGCTGGAGACCACTGCGCCCTGAAGCACACGAGGTGGCAGGGTTGGCACCGAATAGAAATGGGCACCGTATACTGTTCTATACCGTTTCTGTACCGCCCGGTACGAGGAGCTGGTCTTAGATGTTTGGGGCTACGGGGGAGGAGCTTCTGGAATGCCACCGCCTGCTTACCAGCCTCCTGGAACCTCTCGACGACTGAGTTGACAGCGTTGCCAAAGAGGCCAGGGGGCGCTAGTGTAGTGGACAGCACATTCCAGGGCCCAGTTTATGGCTGGACCCCTCTCTGCCCATAACGGTGGACAAAGGTTTGCTACATTTTGATTGGATCTTGTTGGACTAACACAAACTGTCCAACGCCATCAGATAAAGATGCTAGGACAACAGCCAGACACCTCTTAGAGGCCAAGAAAAAGACCTCTGGTACCAAGCCCAGGAAGGACAGGACTTCTCATTGGTCCACATGCAGTTTCTGCCCTTCACCCATCTAGAGACTAATCCTTAATGTCCTGGTCTGTGACTGCCATAAAAATTCTTCAGGACCTCAGCAGTAGTGGGTGAAACAAAGAAAGAGCACAATGATCCATCCAAATCCATTCATAACTATGTTTGGAAACCTTAAGACTGATGAAAACTACACACATCCATTTCATACTTATTCAGAGAAATAAGTATTCTCAGTGACAGCTATTTGTAATGCAATATCTTACACAGATTCAGCTGTTAATGAACAAATGAATGAACGCACGACAGTTCAATCTTTTTCCATCATGTTTGGTGCCTATTTGTTTAGAATACTGCCAAGGGTATTCTGATGGTGGTTTGGAAAGTGATAAATGCATTGGTAAACTTTAAAGACACTTTAAAGACTTCTAACGGTGTACAGTATGCAAATGAGAAAGGGGAAAGAAGGGTGGGCCACACTGTGTGCCCCCTCTGATGCCAGCAGCCAATCACAGCACTGGAATGGAGAAGCGCCAAATTGCAATCTCCTCCTCGTTGGAAAGGGATAAAGGTACCCTTTCAACAGACACTCCTTGTTCTGAGTCTGTCCGGCAAGGGATGAGACTGTGACAGATCAAACAAGTTCTGAGTCTGTCCTTCAAGGATGAGACTGTGACAGATCAAACAAGTTCTGAGTCTGTCCTTCAAGGATGAGACTGTGACAGATCAAACAAGTTCTGAGTCTGTCCTACAAGGATGAGACTGAAACAGATCACCAGGTTCTGAGTCTCCCCTCGAGAGAGACAAACAGTTCACCAAGTTCTGAGTCTGTCCACCAAGGATGAGACATAACAGATACACCATAACATTCTGAGTCTCTGGTTAATCCAGAGCGACAACAAAAGATCCGAGGATCTGAGTCTACAGCTTGTGAGGCAGCAACAGATACGACCATGTTCTGAGCCTTCAGCCTGTGAGGAAAGAGACATTAACAAACACTACGTTCAGAGTTTTAGTCCAGCGAGACAGTGACGACTTCAGCACGTCCCGAGTCTCCATGCCAGAGAGACCAAAGCGGATTGACCAAGTTCTGAGTGTCTGGCCCAGAGAGGCAGAAGACACAGAGACATTTGCAACAAGGTTAAGCTCAGGAGAGAAAAACTTCACTTCAAGGTTCCTTCGTCTGCGTGTTCCAGATTAAGGACCTTCTGCACCTACTTCAGGGCCTCATCCGCATGTTCCAGATTTTAGGACCCTTTGGTGCTCCAGGAGATCAGCATCCCACAGATCTTCATGTTCAAGGCTGTTGAAACGGATTCCAGCTTTTTCCCCACTGCATTGTCTCCCAGCACAACCAGTGGAAGAAGTCATCGCCATCGGACTGCTTACTCAACCACGTGGAACGTAAATATCACTTAACCAAACCTCTTTCCAGAGACCTTGGCATTGTTGTATATTATCAGTATATGATTTTCTAATTTACATTAGAGGTAATATAACTGATGCTAGTTAATAACAAATAATCTTTCGTTTATTTGTTTGATGCATAATAAGCTTTTTCACCTTAGTTTCAGAGAAACAACAGTTTATCTTTCCATAAGATAACACAACTCTCAATAAATAGCCAAACTCAACTTAATCACATGTATTTTATGCATCTTATGCACTTTATTCCTTTATCATTCATTGTATTAATTTAGTAGTGGTGTTAGTTATTCTTGTTTATCTTTTGTTAATAAAATTAATTTTATTACAATTGTGTCTTCCTTGTGCTGATAATACAGAAGAGGCTCTACAAGTTAGAAATCTCACCAATCTTTCAGATAAATCAGCTGACCAACACTCCCCACTTTACATTCATTCTAAATGATTGAACAGCCTCCTGTTTGGAGTGTTCTCATACAGCCAAGGTAAAATACCTTGACTAGTGTCCCAAATTAAGAGAGGGGGAAGGTAGTCATCTGATGTACTCATAGCCACACCTTAAGTGACGTGTGATCCAAAAATCGCAACGTTAGCAGTGACGTGAGTACCAATCACTACCTTACTTAGTGTCCTTGGATGGACAAAAGTAAAATCACTACACTAGCGGGGCACAATCCATGAGGAAGCTCTTATCTTTCTCTTTGATGGCACTCAAGTTTAGCCATAAGTGCCTTTCCGTGGCCACCAGGGCTGCCATAGCACGGCCGATGGATCTGGCCATCTCCTTGGTGGCCCGGAGAGAAAGATCTGTGGCCTGACGCAGTTCAGCTACTGCGTCAGGGCCAATTCCCCCATCCTCATTCAGATCTCCTAACACATCCGCCTGGTAGATCTGCAGCACACCCATAGTGTGAAGACATGTTGCAACCTGACCAGACGCTGCGTAAGCTTTGCCCACCAAGGCTGTTCTAACGGGCTTGGTGGGCAGCGTCGGGGCCTTTAGGGATGATGCCGACTGAGGGGAGAGATAGCTCGCATTTTCTTCCACCTTAGGCATCGCCCCATAACCATGTTCTTTTGGCCAACTATAGAGGAGTAGTGAGATGTTTGTGCACTATGTACTCTATAGAAGGCTGGTTTCTTCCATGATCTCGATACCTCAGTATGGAGATCAGGAAAAAACAGCAGACCCCGATGCAGAGGTTGTCCATGTGAAGGCAGGAAGTGTTCATCTAATTTACTTTTAGGACAAACGCCCTGCCTCTCAGCTGGCCAGTCGATGTTTAACCTGGCCACAGCGGGAGACACACTATCAGTTTCTCATACGCTGGAGAGTGAGATGGCGAGTCCTCAGAACTGGATATATTGAGCACCGGTGCCTCACCCAATGCAGAAGGAACCGCAGAGTGTGCTTCCTGACACAGGGAAAAGGCACTGGATCTATCAGGTAAGAGCCAAGATAGGGCTGGGCCCGTCTCAAACCCCTCTGATAAATCCATTTGCGATCCCTAGCCTCAGCAACAGACCGACCCGAACCCTGAGGAACGCTGGCCTGAACACCCTTCTCGAAGAGTACCAGGTGAGAGCAGAGTGTTCGCAGCGGGAGCCGCGCACAATGTACACAGCCAGCACCCTCAAATGCTGACTGTGCATGCTCCGCTCCGCTCCCATACAAAAAACACACAGATCGTGTGTATCCCCACCGTAATAAAATGAGGGCAGGGATGAACATATGGTCTAAACTCAGGTTCTTTTTTGGCCATACTTTGTTCAATCGTTGGTAGACAGACAACAATAAATAGACAAAGACGTTTCACATAGAGCTCTTGCTGAAGGCAAAGAAGCTAGCGACAGGCTAGCTTCTTTTTTGGACAGGCTTTATAGTTCTGGTTCATGACGTCACCTGCCTCTGACATCTCATCTCACCATTGGTCAGATTTCACACATGCTTCACGACGCAATCACGCAGAGCGTTCCCACAGCGCCAATCGACGCAGCACGAGTTCCCTTGAAACTGTAGGCTATACTTGCAATATTCCAACAGCCAAATTGCATGCATAAGTTTCAGAAAATTCTCAAATATCAGAAATGCATCGAAGTTTATATTCTCTATGCTTGTCATGCGTTGGAAATGCGTATAGTGGTCAAATCCAATATATAATTGCCAAAACATGGCATGGATCACTCTATAGCTGCATTTATTCAACTTCTTAATATATATTTTTTAATGGACATATTTTTCCCCAGAAGAGGGGTTAGTGAGGGGGACTACAAATATTTGCAGCGGCCCCCATGAGGAAAAATGTATTCTCGGTCAGCGCCACCTATCGTGCAGGCATGAATTAGCTGAAGGCAATCAATCATTTTGCGTTCAGTGTGAAAGCTCTGTTTGTCTGCGATTCACTTAGCTTTGTCGCGTCGCTCTTAGTGTGAAAGGGCCTTAAGTGTACAACCCGGCTGGAGTTGCTACAAGCAACTTCATATTCTGAACTGTAGCCTGATTAGGCTGTTAGATGTAGGCTATGGACCTAGCTGAGGCTATGTCCATTGTATCACCTGGTAGTTTTGCTCTTAAAGGATCTAGCTCTCCTGTAGCATGGCTTGGACTAGTTATGGGGTCCCCAGTATTGAAAAATTGAGCATGGAACCATCAGGGCCTTTCCCTAAGGCCTATAAACACTAGGTTGCGTGTCTTCCTTCAGACAATATGATTCTGATGACGTATTTGCAGGCCGGTGCTATTTTATATGTTTGGATGCTCCTTGTGACGTCATTGCACTGCGTCGGCTAATTATTGATTTCACACGTGCCTCAGACACCGGGTTCCGCATAGCATCAGCAACTGATGTAGCGCCCAAGTGAACACACAAATTGATAAAATGCATAACTTGAAAGTACTATAAGTAGCTTTGGATAAAAGTCTCTGACAAATGCATAAATCTATCACAGTGAATGAATGAAACCACAGAATTGTGTGTGCAGACTCATTTGATGATAATTTTGCAAAAAAAAAAAAAAAAAAAAAAATTAAAGAAATTGAAAAAAAAAAAAAGAAATTGTTAAAAGGAGTCCATTTAACAGTAAGGTTTTGACAGTATATATCTGCACAAAAGCAGCAGGGTTTGTGACCGTAAACAGTCAAAGACCCCTGGCAATACTGGTGATGTCTCAACTGAGGGAATTGCAAATAGTGCTTGAAAACCTCCCATTTACAGAAAAATTAAGGTTTGTGTGGCCTCTGAACACTGCCACCTTTCCTGTTGGGCACAGCACCATTCAAGTTTGGTACACATGCAAATGGTGAACCATCTTTCCCCATTAATAGTACCTTCTTCAAATTTAATTAAGGTCAAATGTTTAAACATGCTAGCAATCATTTGGGTGATGGTACCTTAACGTAGACCTCAATAATACAGTGAGAACCTGTTTGTGTTTGGTTGTATGCTAACCGCTAATTGTGGTTTGGCAAATGAATTGCAGCCCAAAAGCACATTATCAATATAGTATCATTAAGTGTGCTCTCCTCTCCACATGCTTTTTCAATGCCTATGAATTCTTGCAGGAACCTGGTGGTCCGATTCACTGGAGGTTTGTTTTGGCCCTGCTTGTGTCCTCTTGCTATTGGCTGCAGATGTTCATGGTTTGTGTGTGGTTCACAATTAAAGCATTAATCCAAATCAGTTAAAACACTGGCAAACGAAGCAAGGATTACACTGGCTCAAGCTTTCCACTCTGCTGCTCTCTTTTTGTGGGCCCCACTGTTTCATTCTCTTCTGTTTGTGTCTCTCTTGGTCTGTTCTTTTGTGAGCATCAAAGTTGAGGTCTGGTAAATGTGGAAAACATGACCAGGCAGAGGGGCATGGAATCACTTCTTTCACCTTTGCTCTTTTCCTCAGCATGCTTGGCAAATAAGATATTTTTGTTTTGCTTTATGTTTGGTAAATTTGTTTGTATTTATAATTACATCATACATACCCATACAAGTTACATAGTTTGAAATATATTAATAATAAATAGATTTTCATATATTTAAATGTAAAATAGAAGAAAATCTAAATAGAAGAAAATATATGTTATACTATGTAAATATATTTTGAAATATATATTAAAAATATATTTAAATATTTGATTTTGGCCCCTTTTAAAAAAAATCATATATTAAATTATTTTATTGGAAATATTTACATATATTTATTTCCTTTATATGTAAAAAAGTTTAGATATCCATCTATGTAAATACATTAATTTGCAATATATGTGAATATATTAATTTCTAATATTTGTTATTATATTAGTTTTCTGTATATGTAAATATGTAAACTGTACAATCACAAAATGAATATAAATACAGCAACTTAAAAAAATCAAAGCTTTAATGTAAAAAAGCCAACAGGCCTATGTCTCTTTTCTTTTATAGAGGGTATGCACTAGTCTCGCGTAGCCAGACCTTCAGACTGGTGGCCATGCAGTGTTGCCAGATTGGGTCGACAATTTCCAGCGGAAAAACTCAACCAAAACCCGCCCACTCCAAGAAAACCTAAACTTTAACTGCCAAAATAATGTGATAGAATTTTATTGCCATACCAATCAAGGTTGATAAGTACCATTTAATCTCCTTAAAACATAATGTTGATGACGACAAAAAAAAAAAAAAAAATTCCCATGAAAACCGATTAAAACAGGGAATACATTAAAGAGAATTAGCAAATATAATGTCCAGTTGGAAACTGTCAAAACGGCAATCAAGAAATTAACCGGTGACTTAACCCTCAGAAAAACACGTGCATCATTTTTAATGTCAACAGTAAGAATAAGCCAATTTAAGTGCAAAAAGTGCCCAATATAAGAGATCGGAAAAAGTAACAAAATTAGCAGGCATTTCACACATGCACACAACCACTGCCAAAATGCGTCATTCATTGATACTGTACGATAATCCGCCAACAAAAAAATAACAAAAACAATGCGCTTACCTTTGTGTTGCGCTTTGACAGAACTACAGTACGTTTTTCGTGAAGTACATAGAACATAACACACTTAGCACAGTCAAAACTGATTAATCGTTGATTCAAACCTCTTTCAGCAGCTGTCGGAGACGAGTAGAATGTAGTCTAGATCACATTTTGCACATCTGCACATTTTGTATGTCTCTGTTATCTGATGCTCAGTTCAGTTCATGGAGCTCTCTCCTAACGAGCTGATGATCTGAATCAGGTGCGTTAAATAAGGGAGACATACAAAATGTGCAGAGCAGTGGGTCTCAAGGACTGGAGTTGAGAATCACTGGTCTAGATGGTTTAAAAGTTGCAGATGTCCTGGTCAGTGTGCACATGACGATGGACAGGAGTCGTCCCATATTCGATTTCAATTCAAGTCATTCAACTCTCAGAGTCGGTTGTATTTATAAAGAGTCTTCGAGTCACAGGTGTAATCCACGTTTTGAGAGTTGGATCACTCTCCCACTCTTGACTGTAGATACAACTTACTGTATATTTATGCCACTTTGGCATAGCGATCACTTGAATATACAGCTACAAGTTATTGTGCTAAAAACCTGTCGGTCATGAATGAGCACGTCTGCCTGCTGATCGATGATAGGCTGAAAGTGTGTGCTCGTCGGCGACGTCAACACCAACGCCAGCTGACTCTGTGTGTGCCTGTGTGTGTCATGATGACTGATTTTATGGAGTACATGCACACTTGAGTTTTTTTACTTATTAAAACTGCAGTCTGTAAGTTTTGCCTCTGTGTCGCCATCTCTGTTTGAAACCTGCAATTGCAGTTATTTCCGGAGTTATCATCTGTACGTGAGTTGTGCGTCGGCGCGGCTCCTCAGTGCGGATTAATCTAATGTTTTGAGGAATATGTGCGGCTTTGCTGTCAGTCACCGCACCGGTGTGGATACTGTCCGCTCCTCACATGCGATACTACTAGCCGGACTCTTTATGTATACAGACGTGACGTAATGACGCAAAGACATGCTTGAATTTCCCGTGGAAATCCACCATACCACTCTAATTATAACACATTATTACAAGCTTAGCGTTGTTAATAGGGCTAAGGTAAGGAGATAGTTTTGAATACTGACTTGTTGTGTACTTGCTCAAAAATTGATTTTGGATCATTTTTAACCAAAAAAAGTTACGGACTGCAGCTTTAACCAATTGGACTATAAAATTTTGATTTTTGAAAACCGCCGAACTGACCCCGAACCATCCCAAATTTTGTCCACCCGGCCAAGCCCATTTTTACCTGCACAATCAAATTCAAAACTGCACAATTGGGCGGGAACCCGCCCAATCTGGCAACACTACTGATGGCAAAAGGTCTGGACTCTGTCGCAGCTTTCTTTGGTACAGGACCGCCCAAGAAGACGTTTGACTGAGATTTAATGCAACCACGGTTCGTTCTGTTCCGCGTCATGTTTAGGGGCGTGAAAATGTAAAGTCGATGTCCCTGCAATAACAGACCGGCGTGCACCTATAAATTATTCATTCAAGAACGTTGTACAAGTTTACTGCAACAATGGAGCTGCAAACTTAACATACTTTTGAAAATCCAGCGTTTAGTTGATCCTGGTAAGCGCTCATAGTCACACATACTTACACATGTAACATGATGATACATTTTTAAGCTTTATGTTCTATGCATTTTAAAAATATTTTTTCAAAATATATTTCCATATATATAACAGTGTTTCACATATATGTGAATATATTACAATTCCGTATGGGTAAGCCCAATCTCCTGGTACTGCGTATCTGTAGCACGAGTTCAGGCTTTCATTTTGGTGCTCTTTATATGCAGAAATGACCTTTTACGTGCATCCAATACGCACTTTTTTAGCGTACATATGATACACGCTTTTTGCATGCATATGATAGCACTTTTTGCATGCTTATGATACGAAATATACACACCCAACTAATCCTACCAAACAGGTAAGTTTTGCATACCAGATGCACGTAAAAGATTACTTTTGCGTATAATGAGCACGCCAAATAAAAGCATGAACTCGTGCTATAGATAGGCAGTGCCAGGAGATTGTTTTGCATACACAGAGATGTATGTTGATCTGTTGTTTTCCTTCAAAAATCTTAAAAGTGTTTGTTTATGTCACTGTCTCCTGGAACACATGCAGATATCAAGTGGGAACTACAGTGATGCAGGAAAGATATAGATGGGTGTCGGCCTTCCGTTTTACCTTATTACCAAAATTTTGTACAAACACATGGAGAATTCACCCGCTGTGACTGGCAGATCGGCACTAAACACTCTTTGGTTTTGTATGCCGAAACAGATGACTGAAGTGCAGCATGACAGAGACCACCAGCTCCTGCACAGGCCACCGTCTTCAGTTTCTCTCAGTCTTACAGCCAACCAAAACAACAGCACCATCTGCAGCCATGAGCTCACACACAGCAAAGGTAAAATCCAAAGGGAGAAGACCTGCAGTTGAGCTGTCCAAACACAAAAACACAGATGACCACAGGATGGCCTGTTGTTTGTTATTTTGTTCATAGACTGAAATCTCAGTGTCTGAAATCTGACAAATTCTGCCTTTACAGGAGGTCGAAAGGCAACAAGTCACGCTTGAATTTAGGGTTCGCAAACCATCTTATATAGGCCTATTCAATCTGTCTATTAAAAGGTCTTCATATTGTAAGATTTCGAAAATAGCATGTGGAAGATGTAACCTTCACTGCCTGTGATATCCTGTGAGCAGGGTTTATTGGTTGGTGGAAAGAATAAAATTGGAAGAAGTACATTTATAAATGCAATTTTTTTTAACTTATTTTATTTATTTATTTTAACCAAGAAATATGCATTGTAACTCTTTAAAAGGTTTTGAATTCACTGTTCTAGATGTGATGTTATTGGGGTCTTGGAAATGATCTGACACTGGCTGCCTTAAGCGGTACCATACAAAAAGATGCCTTTTGGTTTCGGGAACAATAGGGAAGAGTTTGAACCTGAAGAAAGCGTCCAGTCATTCTATTGCATAGTAAACACAAGTTCCTGAGGCAGCTGGACAGGAAGGTCAATTTAAGGTGGAGGCTGAGATGGGTATTAATTACAGTGGTGGGGTCATGAGGTCCTGTCTGAGCCAGCCAAGTCTGCTGGATGTTATTTGGGCTGATACTTTTTTTGGAAAAAAAAAAAAAGTAAACATATTTAAGAGCTGTAAAGTTTATTAAAGTATAATTATTATGGTGAATTGAAAATTATTAATCACAACAATTATTTGTTTTGTATCCATGAAAGAAAAAGTACAGTATGTATCAAAAATGTATATAATGATGTTAAATGATGTGAATAATTTCAGTGATGAGTATTATTATTATTTTACATTATTGGTCATTTAACTTTCAACCCTAAAAAAGAGCCAATTAAAAATAATTTTCAAAATTATTAAAAATTATTAATAAATCAAATCAAATCACCTTTATTTATATAGCGCTTTTTACAATGGCAATTGTTTCAAAGCAGCTTCACAGTGGTAACAGGAAAATAATGCAACGGAATTTGATTCGGCTGTACAGCCGCTCTAGTGAAAACGGTGATGTCATCCAGCTCATTTCAATTATCATATAGTGTCAATGTGGGCAGATCAGTAATATAGTTGAAATTTAAGTGTCCTCAACTGAGCAAGCCAAAAGCCAAAGGTGACGGCTTGCTCAAGCTGCCTTGCTAATAGCCTCAAGCTGTTTTTTGTCAATACCTTCCATTTTCCTATCAAAGTCTACATTAAATAAAATGTATTCAAAAAGGGTGTTTTCACGAGTTCACACTTACAAATAAGTCAGTATTGCATAAAAAATGCATATTTGGAGTGCTGTCCGAGGAGAGGGCTCCGAGCTTGGTATTTGGCATCACCTTGAGTACTCCCCCCGTATTCCTGGTTGTGGAGGGATGCTGAAAACGCAGTGGAGAAATTTTTTAAAAAGAAACTGAGCTCCCGCGGGAGCATGAAGGAGCATCATTGCTGCAGCAGTGGAGAAATTTTAGCCAGAAAACTGAGCTCCTGTGGGAGCAGAGGGAACATCACTGCTGCAACAGTGGAGAAAATTTTCCCAGAGAAACTGAGCTCCTGCGGGAGCATGAGGGAACATCACTGCTGGTGGAGAAAATTTTGCCAGAGAAACTGAGCTCTGGCAGGAGCAGAGGAGCAGCCCATGCTGCATGTATGTTTTTCAGTGTGCAGACAATTTTGTCTATTTATATACTCAAATGAGTGAAATCGACAGAAATATGTTGAAATAAAATGTATTTGATATAAACAACGTATTAAACTAGGATGAACATTTATATGCTCTATAATATAACATAAATATGATATATAATATGTTTTAAAGTAACATGAATGTTAAGAAAAGATTTAATTGGCCTGTTTTGATAGTTTATGAAGTGTTTACTGTAAAATACTGCCACATCAATGAAGCTTTTGTTCACAAATTTCTGCTCAGATGTAGATGTTTTGCATATTTGGAGCGCTGTCCGAGGGGAGGGCTCCGAGCTCGGAATTTGGCCCGAAGCCAGAGTACTCAGCCCCACCCCCACCCCCACCCCCAATCCCAATAAAATGCAAAACAAACATGGGACAGCAGCCTGGAAACGGTACTGACGACCCCCCAAAATTTGTGGAGTGCAAGGCTGATGGTGTGATGTTTGCAGGGAGGGGGTTGGTAGCTGGGCCGGGAGGGCTCTCACAGTATCCGATCGGAGTTCAATACTCACAGCATTAGATAAGTAATCCCCACCAGCAGTCGAACGAGCATAGCGCTTAGCCATTTTGACTGGGAGGCTTTTGCAGCATCCGATGGGAATTCAATACTCACAGAATCGGATGGGTAAGCCTCGCTGTAGTTTGAGCCACTTTTCGATCATTAGTCTTTGGTTAACTGCCTAACGTTGACAAGTTCCTTCCTTAAGCTAGGATCATCTCTTACAAGCTTGCATGGCCATAAAGTACTAAGCTGGGGGTTTCATTAGTTAGCCCAGACTGAAATGACAGATCGTCTGATTTAGGGTCCGGAGTGGAATTTGGCTGTTTTCTCAGTCTGAAGGAGTCATTGTGGTCTGATTCGCTGATTAGGCGATGTGTTGAGATGACATCGACGAACGCCGGTAGAAGAAGCATACTGGTGCAGGGCATTAGATAATTTGAGTGCTAGCAGTTTTAAGTTAATTTTCTCAATATAGTTTATCACACTGAATGTAGTTTAGTTAAATTTTGGGATTGTTATTCTAATTTGTTTCGGTATGATGATTATTTGATCAAATTCTGTGATTAAATGTTTTGTTTCTTTTATTCTCTTCTAAATTGTTCTAGGTTGAGACCGTTTACTTTTCATTTTCTGGTGACATCATTTGTGGTAAAAATGATGTCACCCATCATCCATGGAGCTCTCCGGCTCACATTCGTTTAAGGTGGTTTACGGATATTAGGCGTGGTGCGTTAATCCTAATTTCATAACCCTTATAAGGGTAGACAGGCATTTTACCTGCTAAAATGAGGAAAGGAAAGGAAGAGGTAAAACAAAATAAAGCAGTTGAGTTTTTCCTGGTATGGCTTACAACTACTGTTGCACAGCTAATGTGTCATGTACCATAACTTAAAGAGAGGTGTTCTCCTTGTTGGGTGGATAGTTACATGTTTCCTATGGTGAGTGTAGCTAAATTGATGTTAACCCTCTGGGGTCTGAGGGTTTTTTGGGGCCCTTTAGAAGGTTTGACATGCCCTGACATTTGTGCTTTTTTCAGTTGCTTATAAACATATTAATGGCAAAACTGTATTCATTACACTGTATTCAGCACAAACTGGGCTACCATAATAAGTGAGCAACATGTATGTACATGTTTGTATTTTTGAGAGAATAACATTTATGTGTGGTTATTTGAAAAAAAAAAAAATTAAGTCACTGAAACAAGGCCACAAAACACATACTAAATACAGTGTGCGCACAAGACTTTTGATTACTGGATGTTGTAGCCTAGAGTTCTTGCTTAAAAATGATGTGAAAATCATCCTGCCTACTCATTCACATAAAACAATATATTGATTTAAATTTTGTAAGACACCGTGTGAATGACATGAATAATGCTGTGATTCACACCTGAGAAGACAATGACCCACATAATGAGCCTTTGAGTCAGGTATGTGAGAGGGAACTACAAGAAAGAATGTGAGGACAAAAGAAATATATATAAAGGAAATAAATCCTGTTCAAAGATATAAGTGAACGTCACATACCTGCCATTTTCCAAGGTGTTTGGTGTTTCTATTGTTACGACCATCTAGGGCCAGCCGCAACATAAATGAATGTGCGCTCACTCAGAGGTACAAATTCAACAAAAATTGATTAACAACAAAAGTATATAGTGAAAAACAAAAACAAAGGGATTAAATTCAGGAGTGGACAAGGCCAAAATAACAAACAGAAATAACTAGTTTTAGGACCCGCTAAATTCCCTAAAAGAAAGAAAACACAATAAAAGAAAAATACAACGCAACTTCCCTAACTCCCTTAACCCAAAACATAAAACAAATGACACATACAAAAGAAATGGCATCGCACTCCCTACTTCCCTTAAACAGAGTATTTACAAATAATATGTACACAGTATAACTGAAAACAAAAGTAATGCTCAGAATTGAAAATCAAACTAAACAAAAGCAAGTTTTACACAGAATACAAAGTCAAAGCGGAAACCCAGAGAGAGCAAAACTAATGTCATGCATTCGGCCTGGTTAGAGTGTTTGGGGTGGTCCTTTTCACCAAATCCAGAAATAGGCCAATCAGGACCAGACCAATCAGGATCTCTGCTGGCTTGAGTGCAGGCCACACCTTTTCCTGAAACAGACACACTCAGAAACAACAAACACACATTTCTAAAATGACATAAGATGTAACACCCCCACCCTTAAAAATAAAACCATAGGGTTTTAAGAATAGATACGTGAAAGTGTCTGCGATCACGTTTTCAACTCCTTTTTTATGCTGGATATTCAAATTAAAACCTTGACCCAATTAGTGCCCAACCCATGAGCCTGTGATTAGCATTTGACATACGTTGAAGAAATACTAAGGGATTGTGGTCAGTATACACAGTAATTGGTTGAGCACTAGACCCAATGTACACTTCAAAATGTTGAATAGCAAGTAATAACGCCAGAGCTTCCTTCTCTATTGTACTATAATTCAGTTGGTGTTTGAGAAATTTCTTGGAAAAAAAACTAATTGGGTGTTCTATTCCAGCATCATCAGTCTGAATTAAAACTGCACCAGCACCCGTGCCACTAGCATCAACTTCCAACTTGAAAGCTTTGTCGAAATGAGGGGCACAAAGCACAGGTGCACTACACAACAGAGTTTCCAACGCTTCAAAGGCAAACTGACATTCAGGGGTCCATTCAAAAGAAATCCCTTTACGGAGTAAACTTGTAAGAGGATTAGCCACATCTGAAAAGTTTCTACAGAAATTTCTATAGTAGCTAGTCATACCTAAAAAAACGTCTAAGCTCTCTCTTCATCATAGGCACAGGAAATTCCAGTATAACTTGAACTTTAGAGCTAAGTGGTCGAACTGTGCCATTTCCAACCTCCTTTCCTAAATAGGTTACAGTTGCACAAGCGAATTCACATTTCGCCAAATTTAAGGTGAGATTGGCATCTTTCAAGCGTGCAAAAACACAGTTCAGAAGTTGGACATGTTCATCCCAAGAATCAGAATAACAGACCACATCATCAAGGTAGGCATCACAATTAGGAACATTAAGTAACACTCTTGACATTAAACGCTGAAATGTTGCACCAGCATTTCATAGTCCGAACGCCATTTTATATTGAAGGAATGCATCAAGAGTAGCAAAAGCCGAAATTTCGGAGGCTTTCTCTGTAAGTGGTACTTGCCAGTATCTTTTTAATAGATCAGGTTTAGTGACAAATTTCGAATTTCCAACACGGTCAACAAAATCTTCTACACGAGGCAATGGGAATGAATTGGGTTTAGTCAATGCATTGACCTTCCTATAATCGGTACAGAATCTGGACGTACCATCAGACTTGGGGACTAACAAACACGGTGAACACCAGGGACTACTACTGGGAACTGCTAAACCATGTTCTAACAGATATTGGGTTTCCCCTTTCATGAGATTCCTTTTGACAGGATTAACTCTGTAAGCATTTTGCTTCAGAGGAGCATGCGAGCCAATGTCAATGTCATGCTCTATGACATGCATTGTGGTGGAAAAATCATTAAATAATGTTGGATACTTACTGATCAAATTCCTGAGATCAGCTTGGGCAGAATCAGGTAAATGTGATAATCTGTTAGACAGATTTTTCAAGGTTTCAGAGTTTAACAAACGGGCAGTCAAAAATGAAGCACTTCTCATTTTTAAATCATCACTCTCAGGGGAATAGTCAGACAAGGCCACATTCATAAGTACAACTGTTGCAGCAGCAGCCACCTTCGACACATCAGAACGAGTTACATAAGCCTTGTTATTAAAAGTATTCACAACATAATCGGTCTCTCCTAACTTTGCCTGAATTTCATAAAGTCCAACAAACTTAGCTTTCAATGGAGAGCCTGGTATTGGCAATAAAACAAGAACTTGATCACCAATCTGAAAAGAGCGCTGCACGGCTTCACGATCATAGCGAGTTTTCATTTGCTCTTGAACAGCACTAAGTGATTTTCTCGCCAAGCTCCAGACAGTATGCAAACGTTCACGAAAACTACTGACGTAATCTAACACATTCTTTGGCTGAGAGCAACACTCATCACCTAGTATTTGTTCTTGCAGAACCTTCAATGGCTCCCGTACAGAATGACCGAAAATTAACTCTGATGGGCTAAAACCAAGTGATGCTTGTGTTGTGTTACGGACAGCAAACAATAAAAGAGGGATTTCTTCATCCCAGTCTCTCTCTCACTCTGCACAAAAAGTACGGAGCATCGATTTTAACGTTTGGTGAAAACGCTCAATAGCGCCCTGGGACTGTGGATGATAGGCATAGACACTTGATGTTTGATGTTTGACGTTTAATTGCTTCATTACTTTTGCAAACACCTTTGACATAAAATTACTACCATGATCAGATTGAATATACCGGGGTAGTCCAAACGTAGTGCAGAATTTAACAATGGCCTTAACGATAGCTGGAGCTTTGAGAGTTCGTAATGGGATTGCTTCAGGAAATCTGGTTGTCGCACACATTAAGGTTAAAAGATAAGAGTTTCCAGATTTTGTTTTTGGCAAAGGGCCAACACAATCTATTAGAAAACGCTCAAATGGTTCTCCAAGCACTGGGATTGGTTTTAACAGAGCTGGGGGAATAACCTGGTTAGGCTTACCGGCTAGCTGGCAGGCATGACACGACTTACAGAACTTTGCTACATCAGATTTCATAGATGGCCAGAAAAAACGTTTTAACAAATTATCATGTGTTTTCCTGATACCAACATGGCTTGAGAGTTCATGTTTATGTGCAATGCTTAATACCTGCAGTCGGTAAGGCTTTGGAACCACAACCTGGTAAACTGTACTCCAGTCCTCCTCAGCTTTAGGCGGAGACCATTTATGCATCAACACCTCTTCATTGCAATAATACGCAACAGAATGCTTTGGCAAGGCAGTTTGTTTCACTGTGGTTGTGAAGCAAGGGATCAAAATGTGATCAGCATGCTGTGTTTTGATCAATTCCAGTTTACCTAAGGGTAGATTAAAATTAGGAACAGCACACACATTCAACTCATTTGCATTAGCTTTTACATATTGATCGGGAACATCTTTGGACAAAAAAGATTCGGAAAGATCCACAGTCTCCTCAAACTTACGAGACTGAGCACGAGTCACTGCACAAGCACTAAACACATCAGGAAATGTTCCATGTAACACATCGTTACCCTTATTTACATCAACGGGGTCATCAGTCACTTGCGGTAAACAGAAAACTTTCTTACCCACCAAGTCATTCCCAAGAATGAGTGACATGCCCTCAACAGGTAACTCAGCACAAACAGCCAACTTGACAAGCCCCGAGCTTATGCCAGACTGTAAAAATACATTGAGCAAGGGAACTTTAACAATGGTCAGATCAATTCCTTTTACTAATACATCAGCTCCACAGCTAGAATGGGTAGAAAAGGGTAGTACATTTTCTAAAATAAACGACTGAGCTTACCCCGTATCCCTGAGAATGCGGACAGGTTTGGCTTCAGACAGCGACTCAAATGACACTGTTCCATCAAAAATAACGGTTTGAATGCAGATTCAACAGTTGATAAAGATGCACAGTCTAAACGCATACGACTGTCAACTAGGGCCACACTCTTTGAAAAATTGGCTTTTCTGCCAGATTTCCGTTTCAACGCAGGACAAGCTACAATGAGGTGCCCAGCCTCATGACAGTAAAAACATTCACGGCTTTCCATATTGTCACTGTCTGCGTTCTCTTTACTTACAGTCGCAACATCTTTAGCATTTCGTGTACGAACTAAATTGCGCTTAGGTGATGAAAAAAATATTCGGTGAGTGAGCACAAATTCAGAGAAAACAACTGCCTCTGTAAGAGCAGACACTTTCTGTTCATTCAAATAGACTACAATTTTCTCTGGCAAACAATTTTTCAATTCTTCCAGCAAAATTAGCTCCTTAAGTTGTTCTAGAGTTGTGACTTTATTCACAGTACACCACTTTTCAAACAAATTTGCCTTATCATGAGCAAACTCAAACTTTTGTCCTTGGGATTTTACGATTCCTACATTTTTGACGGTACGCTTCAGGAACTAATTCGTAGGCGCGCAACACTGCATGCTTCATTGCATCATAATCTAAACTCTGCTCAAGGGTCAACGCGGAACAAACTTCTTGAGCTTTTCCTACAAGTTTACACTGCAACAGCAGCGGCCAAACATTTCACGGCCATCGCAGCGATGCGTTCAAACACAGTGAAACATGTATCTACTTCACTTTCACGGAAGAGAGGGACTAACGCAATCTGCTTACTAATATCAAAACTTTGACTTACTTGCAAATTGCGTCGAGGCACAGAATCAGAGCCAGGAGTAGAAGTGCTGATCGTAGAAGACACAGGCATACTCGCGCCGGGTGGACCAGTAGTTGGAGGCTTGTTAGGAACTTTAGTTTTGAGTTCGAGCTCCAGCTCTTTCAGTCAGATTGCGTGCTGAGTTTCTATCTCGACTGTTTTTACGTGCAGCAGCTAACTTTGGTATTGCTGACAGCTCAGTTCCAACTCGAGCTCCTTTAATTTAATGGTCAACAATGGGTCTTGTGGAGATGGCAGCTCAGCAGGATCTATGCTGAACGGTTCCTCGGGTTTGGTCTGCTCCGCTCCCTCACCCGCTGAACTCGGTTTTCAGTTTGCAACACCTGCTAGCTCGACCTCCTCTGGCAAGATCCCATTTTCCACCATACCCTAATCTGATATAAATCCGCGATCGCAAGTAAGTCATCTTTATGACATTTTTCTAATTGTTGCGCCGTAGGCCGAATTACAAACTCCTCTAAATCAAATTTAGAAGACATCTCAAAAACTCTGCCGAATTCCCATCCCCTTAAAATAAAAACCCCAAGGCAAACGAAAAAAATAAGACAAATTTCATTAAATCGAATGAACCATTTGTTTGTATAAAATTTGGTCGTTCAAACCGGAGAAAAGCTTGAACTAGCGGATGAGCCCCCAATTTATGTTACGACCATCTAGGGCCAGCCGCAACATGAATGTGCGCTCACTCAGAGGTACAAATTCAACAAAAATAGATTTATTAACAACAAAAGTATATAGTGAAAAACAAAAACAAAGGGATTAAATTCAGGAGTGGACAAGGCCAAAATAACAAACAGAAATAACTAGTTTTAGGACCCGCTAAATTCCCTAAATGAAAGAAAACACAATAAAAGAAAAATACAACGCAACTTCCCTAACTCCCTTAACCCAAAACATAAAACAAACACACATACAAAAGAAATGGCGTCGCACTCCCTACTTCCCTTAAACAGAGTATTTACAAATAATATGTACACAATATAACTGAAAACAAAAGTAATGCTCAGAATTGAAAATCAAACTAAACAAAAGCAAGTTTTACACAGAATACAAAATCAAAGCAGAAACCCAGAGAGAGCAAAACAAATGGCACGCATTAGAGTGTTTGGGGTGGTCCTTTTCACCAGATCCAGGAATAGGCCAATCAGGACCAGACCAATCAGGATCTCTGCTGGCTTGAGTGCAGGCCACACCTTTTCCTGCAACAGACACACATTTCTAAAATGACATAAGATGTAACACTATACACTGAGAAAACTTTCCTTCTTCCAGTCAGTGAGCTCACCTTCACCATATTTATGCAAAATGTCCAATGTGGGCCAGTATCTGGTCACTATGATTAATATATTATAGATTAATATAATGTCCACTTTTAACAGAAAACATGGTTTTTGTGATCTCATGCATGCATGCATTATTGCACAGCATGAGATTTTTTTTTTGTATAGGCCTATTATATTTTTAATTATATACAGTACCGGCCAAAAGATTGGACACATTACTATTTTTAATGTTTTTGAAAGAAGTCTCATGCTTATCATATTACAATGTAAAATAATGGTTTTCTATTTTAAAATACTTTAAAATATAATTTATTTCTGTGTTGCAAAGCTGAATTTTCACCAGCCATTACTCCAGTCTTCAGTGTCACATGATCCTTCATAAATCATTCTAATATGTTGATTTATCATCAATGAAACTTCTGTGCATCTTAATATTTTTTTATAATCTGCAATACTTTTTTCAGGATTCTTTGATGAATAAGTAATGGCTGATGAATATTCAGCTTTGCATCACAGAAATAAATTATATTTTACAGTATATTTAAATAGAAAACCATTATTTTAAATTGTATTAATATTTCACAATATTACTTTTTTTCTGTATTTTTGATCAAATAAATGTAGGCTTGATGAGCATAAGAGTCTTCTTTCAAAAACAATTATTTAAATAGTAATGTGTCCAATCTTTTGACCGGTACTGTATTTAGCATCTGAGCAGAAAAAATTCATTGATGTGGCACTAGGCTATTTTACACTTCATAATCTGTCCAAAACAGGCCAAAGAAATCTTGTCTAAACATTCATATTATGTCTATGCCATTTTATGTATTGTATTTGTTATATTATAGATCCTATAAATGTTAATCTGCAGTTTAATACAAACCCGATTCCAAAAAAGTTGGGACACTGTACAAATTGTGAATAAAAAAGGAATGCAATAATATACAAATCTCATAAATTTATATTTTATTCACAATAGAATATAGATAACATATCAAATGTTGAAAGTGAGACATTTTGAAATGTCATGCCAAATATTGGCTCATTTTGGATTTCATGAGAGCTACACATTCCAAAAAAGTTGGGACAGGTAGCAATAAGAGGCCGAAAAAGTTAAATGTACATATAAGGAACAGCTGGAGGACCAATTTGCAATTTATTAGGTCAATTGGCAACATGATTGGGTATAAAAAGAGCTTCTCAGAGTGGCAGTGTCTCTCAGAAGTCAAGATGGGCAGAGGATCGCCAATTCCCCCAATGCTGCGGCGAAAAATAGTGGAGCAATATCAGAAAGGAGTTTCTCAGAGAAAAATTGCAAAGAGTTTGAAGTTATCATCATCTACAGTGCATAATATCATCCAAAGATTCAGAGAATCTGGAACAATCTCTGTGCGTAAGGGTCAAGGCCGGAAAACCATACTGGATGCCCGTGATCTTTGTACCCTTAGACGGCACTGCATCACATAGAAGAATGCTACTGTAATGGAAATCACAACATGGGCTCAGGAATACTTCCAGAAAACATTGTCGGTGAACACAATCCACCGTGCCATTCGCCATTGCTGGCTAAAACTCTATAGGTCAAAAAAGAAGCCATATCTAAACATGATCCAGAAGCGCAGACGTTTTCTCTGGGCCAAGGCTCACTTAAAATGGACTGTGGCAAAGTGGAAAACTGTTCTGTGGTCAGACGAATCAAAATTTGAAGTTCTTTTTGGAAAACTGGGACGCCATGTCATCCGGACTAAAGAGGACAAGGACAACCCAAGTTGTCATCAGCGCTCAGTTCAGAAGCCTGCATCTCTGATGGTATGGGGTTGCATGAGTGCGTGTGGCATGGGCAGCTTACACATCTGGAAAGGCACCATCAATGCTGAAAGGTATATCCAAGTTCTAGAACAATATATGCTCCCATCCAGACGTCGTCTCTTTCAGGGAAGACCTTGCATTTTCCAACATGACAATGCCAGACCACATACTGCATCAATTACAACATCATGGCTGCGTAGAAGAAGGATCCGGGTACTGAAATGGCCAGCCTGCAGTCCAGATATTTCACCCATAGAAAACATTTGGCGCATCATAAAGAGGAAGATGCGACAAAGAAGACCTAAGACAGTTGAGCAACTAGAAGCCTGTATTAGACAAGAATGGGACAACATTCCTATTCCTAAATTTGAGCAACTTGTCTCCTCAGTCCCCAGACGTTTGCAGACTGTTATAAAAAGAGGGGATGCCACACAGTGGTAAACATGGCCTTGTCCCAACTTTTTTGAGATGTGTTGATGCCATGAAATTTAAAATCAACTTATTTTTCCCTTAAAATGATACATTTTCTCAGTTTAAACATTTGATATGTCATCTATATTGTATTCTGAATAAAATATTGAAATTTGAAACTTCCACATCATTGCATTCTGTTTTTATTCACAATTTGTACAGTGTCCCAACTTTTTTGGAATCGGGTTTGTACGTTGAAGACATTTTATTTCAGTATTTATTACATATTTTAGTCGATTTCACTCATCTCAGTATAGCAATATACACTCACCTAAAGGATTATTAGGAACACCATACTAATACTGTGTTTGACCCCCTTTCGCCTTCAGAACTGCCTTAATTCTACGTGGCATTGATTCAACAAGGTGCTGAAAGCATTCTTTAGAAATGTTGGCCCATATTGATAGGATAGCATCTTGCAGTTGATGGAGATTTGTGGGATGCACATCCAGGGCACGAAGCTCCCGTTCCACCACATCCCAAAGATGCTCTATTGGGTTGAGATCTGGTGACTGTGGGGGCCATTTTAGTACAGTGAACTCATTGTCATGTTCAAGAAACCAATTTGAAATGATTCGAGCTTTGTGACATGGTGCATTATCCTGCTGGAAGTAGCCATCAGAGGATGGGTACATGGTGGTCATAAAGGGATGGACATGGTCAGAAACAATGCTCAGGTAGGCCGTGGCATTTAAACGATGCCCAATTGGCACTAAGGGGCCTAAAGTGTGCCAAGAAAACATCCCCCACACCATTACACCACCACCACCAGCCTGCACAGTGGTAACAAGGCATGATGGATCCATGTTCTCATTCTGTTTACGCCAAATTCTGACTCTACCATCTAAATGTCTCAACAGAAATCGAGACTCATCAGACCAGGCAACATTTTTCCAGTCTTCAACTGTCCAATTTTGGTGAGCTCGTGCAAATTGTAGCCTCTTTTTCCTATTTGTAGTGGAGATGAGTGGTACCCGGTGGGGTCTTCTTCTTCTTCCGCCTCAAGGTTGTGCGTGTTGTGGCTTCACAAATGCTTTGCTGCATACCTCGGTTGTAACGAGCGGTTATTTCAGTCAAAGTTGCTCTTCTATCAGCTTGAATCAGTCGGCCCATTCTCCTCTGACCTCTAGCATCAACAAGGCATTTTCGCTCACAGGACTGCCGCATACTGGATGTTTTTCCCTTTTCACACCATTCTTTGTAAACTCTAGAAATGGTTGTGAGTGAAAATCCCAGTAACTGAGCAGATTGTGAAATACTCAGACCGGCCCGTCTGGCACCAACAACCATGCCACGCTCAAAATTGCTTAAATCACCTTTCTTTCCCGTTCTGACATTCATTTTGGAGTTCAGGAGATTGTCTTGACCAGGACCACACCCCTAAATGCATTGAAGCAACTGCCATGTGATTGGTTGATTAGATAATTGCATTAATGAGAAATTGAACAGGTGTTCCTAATAATCCTTTAGGTGAGTGTAGTTGGGGATAAGCCAATATGGCATATTTACTACTGTAAGTATGTGTAGTAAACTAAACTGCACGTCTGCGCCATTAATTCACACAGAGACACGCACAACATGCAGGATTTAAATTTAAACAGTCTTTTTGTGGTTTAATATTCACAGACACTTGTCCATATCGTGATTATAATGAATTTAACTCTTTCCCTGACATTGAGTTAACTCGTCATTTATGAGACAATTATTCTCTGCCAATGATGAGTTTATATGGCTTTCCGTGTTATCACTGTTATAGGGTAGGGGGCGCTAGTACGCATCTCCTGAACGAGTACAGTATTCTCTAGATCAAAACACAGACAAAGAAGAAGCAGTATGAGCGATCTCATATGTAAACAGATTATGTGATCATGAACAATAAACAGCATATAAATCAAAATGACGATGTTACTGAATGAAATGTCAACCCAGGAAGTGGTATGTGACTGTGCAAGCTTTGGGGGTGTTGATGGACTCGATCTACTCCATCTGTGTTTTGATTATCATTCTGAATCCGTTCTGGATGTAGTCTTTGATAAAAACACGATTTGAGCTTTTTGCTCAAAATGTTGCTTTTTTTATTAAACTTACCCACATTCAAGTGGTGATATAAAAAAGAATGCATGAAGCTAGAATAAAAGAGGTTTTTTTTGTTTAAAGAGGGTCTGTTCTTTTGATATATTGCATATTCAGATATTCATACAACAAAATATTCTGAGGGCCATTAAACGTTTGTAAAAATGACTAAAAACACTGGCGTAGGCAACTTAAAAAAAAAAAAAAAAAAACACTAGCAGGGGAAAGCGTTAAGAATAAGGAACTTACCCGTCACAATCCTTGGCTTGATCAAGTTGAAATGACTCTTCCTTAAAGGGTAAATTCTTCCAGCATTAGTCAAGTCACCTTTATTTATATAGCGCTTTTCACAATACAGATTGTTTCAAGGCAGCTTTACAGTGATAACAGGAAATTGCCGCAATCTTTTCCCCTGTGTGCTTCAGCACTAAGGAGAGCAGTTCCCTAAAAGAGCTTCACACAAGTGTGAGTTTGCGTCTTTTAAAAGATGACATTCCACCCGTGTGTCTGGATGCGGTCGTTTCCTGTCCTCATTGACGGCCACGATCACTGTCTCACATGCCTGGGCATAGCATGCTGAGACTGTGTTCGTGGATGCCGGTCGACTCTTCTTTCTCCGGAAAGCTTGAGTCCCCTCTACTGTTGGCCAGCCGTCGCTTGTGTGTAAAAGCACAGCCACAGCTCGACACTCTGGGAGACCAAGGAGATCAGCGAGAGCTTATCCGCCAGGCAAAACCCGGATGGACCTCTCGCTCCTCAGCGTGTCGTGTGCCGTCAAGCTGCCGGGCTGGCGCTCGGCGTTCTAGGTGCGCTAGTCCTCTTGCTTATTCCCTGTTGTAGAGCCCTCCTACTTCAGTGAAATAGCTTGGGTGACCTGAGGAGTATGGGAGGGCTTCTCCTTCGGGGAACCAACCCCCTAGGGCCCCTCCCCCTCTAGCACATCCCAACCTGTTCAGCTTCCGGATGGGATTGCTGGTCCTTCTCACAGGGGAACCTAGCATTTCATTCAAGGCTTCAGCTGAGGATCAGATGTCGATCACTGCATCGGAGAGAGGGCTGTTGTGCTCTGGAAATGAGGATGGTGTGCTTATGCTGAATCAGATTCAGAGTTGAAAGCAATGCTTTCCCCGGTCTTTCCCAGATGTGCATGGGAAACTTGGCAGTATGAGGCTATATTGGTGCCAGAATATGGAACGCTAAAAGTGCCAAAATCTGCATTAAAAAATTTTCTCCTCTCTCACAACCCTCGACAGTGGGGTGGCTGCCAAGGGCGATGTGGATGCGGGATCGCCCCCTGTGAAAAAAACAACAACTCTGGCACAGCCTGCTCTACTGTGTCTGCCGCAGGAAGACGACGCCACCCGCCTCTGCTGCTGTTCAAGGGGTCGGTGTAACATCACCCCTGAGACAGGCGACCCGGAGATGGTCAGGGCTGCTCTCCCCCGGAGGAGGGCCGGGTAGAGAATCTTTTGAGTCAAATTTCTATTCTGCCACTGGCGTCAGAGCCAGTGGTAGCCAAAGAGAGCAGTTATTCTATCTCTGGGTCCCAAGAGTGCCGGAGGGCAGTGGACGGTGCAGAACCGGACCACTCTTTTCCTCCTCTTCCATCGCCAGAAGGCAGCAGCGGGTGGGTCGAGGATGCAACCAAGCCTTCTCACGCACCCTCTGCCCAACCGTGAAACAAGGTAAGTACTGCACAACACACTCAGACCCCGCAGTGGGCCGCCTCGAAAAGAGAGCCTCCCGAGCCGGGTCACTGTGTTCCACCTCGCTGCCTCACTGCGGGTACTCCTGTGGTCCCTTTGGTCCCGCTTGCACAGTCGCTGCGAGCCAGTCCGTCGGCTATGTGATTCAGTTTGCCCGGCGTCCTCCAAGTTCAGGGGCATCCAGTTCACTTCAGGGAAAGCTGTCGATGCCTGTGTCTTGCGAGCGGAGATCGCAGTCCTACTGGCGAAGGGCGTGATAGAGCCGGTCCCTCCAGCCGATATGAAGACAGGGTTTTACAGCCCTTACTTCATTGTACCCAAGAAAAACGGTGGGTTACGGCCAGTCTTGGACCTGCGAGTTTTGAATCGGAGCCTTCACAAGCTACCGTTCAAAATGCTCACACAGAAATGCATTTTCGAATGCATCCATCCCCGAGATTGGTTTGCAGCCATCAAACTGAAGGACGTGTACTTTCATGTCTCGATTCTCCCTCGACACAGACTGTTTCTGCGTTTTGCGTTCGAGGGTCGAGCATATCAGTACAAGGTCCTGCCCTTCCGGCTCTCCCCGCGTCTTCACAAAAATCGCAGAAGGGGGCCCTTGTTCCCATGAGAGAACACGGAATTCGCATTCTAAACTATCTCGATGAATCCAGGGATCAGTTGTGCGAACACAGGGACCTGGTGCTTAGTCACCTCAGCCAGTTGGGTCTTCGGGTCAACTGGGAAAAGAGCAAACTCTCACAGAGGAAGGTGCTTAGTCGGTGCTGAACAGCTTGAATACGTTCAAAGGCAGGATGGCGGTCCCACTGAAACCTTTTCAGAGGCTCCTGGGGGCATATGGCAGCCGCAGTGGCAGTAACAATGCTTGTTTTGCTTCATATGAGACCGTGAGTATCACACCGGCCTGTTGCCAAACCTTCAGCCCGTGGTCGAACCCCTTGTTTCTTTGGACAGGAGTGCCCTTAGAACAGGGGTCCAGGAATGCTGTTGTGTTCACAGATGCCTCTGCCACAAGCTGGGGGGGCATGTACAACGGGCATGCAGTGTCAGGGGTTTGGACGGGCCCTCAACTGCATTGGCACATCAACTGCCTCGAGTTGCTAGCAATACGTCTTGCACTGAGCCGCCTAAAGAAGCCGCTACAGGGCAAAGATGTATCCTACTATCCTCGATTAAAGTTTGGATGCGTGTCTCTAGTTCTGAAATCTTCTCCGTCAGCCTTCTGATGTTTGTAAACAGCACAGCAGTAATGACTTTATGAACTTCTTTACTTGTAAGATTGATAATATTAGGAAAAAAATTATAACCATGCATCCATCTACTACAGTATCACATCAGACAGTGCATTGTAGTGTCACTGAGGAAAAATTACATTCATTCACTGCTATAGGAGAAGAAGAATTGGCTAAACTCGTTAAATCATCAAAATCAACAACATGTATGCTCGACCCCATACCGAATAAACTACTAAAAGAGATGCTTCCAGAGGTCATAGATCCTCTTCTTAATATCATTAATTCATCCTTGACATTAGGATATGTACCGAAAACTTTTAAGTTGGCTATTATTAAACCACTTATTAAAAAACCGCAACTTGATCCTACAAAATTAGTCAATTACAGGCCAATCTCAAATCTACCCTTTCTGTCAAAAATACTAGAAAAGGCAGTGTCCTCACAATTATGCTCCTTTTTAGAAAGAAATGGTATCTGTGAGGATTTCCAGTCAGGATTTAGACCGTATCATAGTACTGAGACTGCTCTCATTAGAGTTACAAATGATTTACTCTTATCATCCGATCGTGGTTGTATCTCTCTGTTAGTGTTACTCGATCTTAGCGCTGCATTCGATACTATCGACCACAACATTCTTTTGAACAGACTCGAAAATTATGTTGGCATTAGTGGAATTTCATTGGCATGGTTTAAATCATACTTATCTGACCGTTATCAGTTTGTAGCAGTAAATGAAGAGATGTCACACCGATCACAAGTTCAGTATGGAGTACCGCAGGGCTCAGTGCTAGGACCGTTGCTTTTCACCCTGTACATGCTACCACTGGGAGATATTATTAGGAAGCATGGCGTTAATTTTCATTGTTATGCTGACGATGCTCAGCTCTATATTTCTTCACGCCCTGACGAAACTTACCGATTCACAAGATTAACAGAATGCATAGCTGATATAAAAAATTGGATGACTAGTAATTTCCTGCAACTTAATTCAGAAAAAACTGAATTTTTAATCATTGGACAAAAAAACTCCACAAGTAGTAACCTAGAATACTGTCTAACACTCGATGGCTGCTCTGTCAAGTCCTCGTCGTCAGTTAGGAACCTGGGTGTGCTCTTTGATACCAATCTCTCATTTGAAAGCCACGTTTCTAGCATCTGTAAAACTGCATTCTACCATCTTAAAAATATATCTAAATTACGGCACATGCTTTCAATGCAAAATGCTGAACAGTTAGTTCATGCGTTCATGACCTCAAGGCTAGATTATTGTAATGCTCTACTGGGTGGTTGCCCTGCTCGCTTAATAAATAAACTGCAGCTTGTCCAAAATGCAGCAGCTAGAGTTCTTACTAGAACCAGGAAGTATGACCATATTAGCCCGGTTCTGTCAACACTGCACTGGCTCCCTATTAAACATCGTATACATTTTAAAATCTTGCTGATTACTTACAAAGCACTAAATGGTTTAGCTCCCCAGTACTTGAGCGAGCTCTTAACGCATTATACTCCATCACGTCTATTGCGGTCTCAAAATTCTGGCCAGTTGATAATACCTAGAATATCAAAATCAACTGCAGGCGGTCGATCCTTTTCCTATTTAGCACCTAAACTCTGGAACAGTCTTCCTAGCATTGTTCGGGAAACAGACACACTCTGTCAGTTTAAATCTAGACTAAAAACACATCTCTTTACTATGGCATACACATAAAACATTTTTAATTTCTATTATTCAAATCAGTTAAATTATTGTTTTAGGCTGCATTAACTAGGTCAGCCGGAACCGGGAACACTTCCAATAACACCTGATGTACTCGTTACATCATAAGAAGAATGCCATCTACGCTAATGTTAGTCTCTCTGTTTATCCCGAGGTTTACTGCAGTCAGCTGGATCCGGGCCATATCCAGACCAGATGGTGGACCTTAGCCTGGACATGACGACCATATCCCTGAAGTGTCTGTAGAGACCGTGTCAATTAAACTCCCCCTGTAAATGCTGCATCGACACGACATCCTCATTAAACCCGTCCCCGGCGTGACGACTCCAATCTTTCGAATAATCCTACGAATATCTATTGATCTAATATGACTTCTGACCTGTAATGTTGCCAGAATCATAATCATACACTATTTGTTCGTCGGCCAGAGGAGAACTGGCACCCTGACTGAGCCTCTCCAAGGATCACAGATGGAGAATCGCAGAGATTAGTTGAGTCTTGGGTTCAGAAAGCCTATAAAAAATTTAAAAAAATCAAACAACCCCTACATCACCTCATGTTGTTTGGGAGGGATTCAAGAAAAATCCTTCTTGCTCATCCAGAAACAAACTCCAGCATATTCAGTTGTCAGACACGACTGGAAATTCAAAAGGGACCTGGTTCTATGATCAGATGAATCTATAAAAAGAGCTTTTTGGCAGCAAATCCACCAGATGGGTTTGGTGCAAACAGGGATAAAAAGTACCCATGCCCATGGTTAAAAATACTGCTGGATCTTTAATGTTGTGGGCCTATTTTTTTGCTGGAGGTCCTGGACATCTTGTTCAGATACATGGTATAATGGATTCTAGCAAATACCAACAGATAAAAAATCAAAACCTGACGGCCTCTGCTAGAAATCTTATAATGGGCCGTGGTTGGATCTTCCATCAGGACAACGATCCAAAACAAACATCAAAATCAACACACAAATGTGTCACTGAACACAAAATGAAGCTTCTGCCATGACCATCCCAGTCCCCTGACCTGAACCCTATAGAAAATGAGTGGGCTGAACTGAAGAGAAGAAGCACCAACATGGATCTGGGAATCTGAAGGATCTGGAGAGATTCTGTATGGAGGAATGGTCTCTGATCTCTTGTCAGGTGTTCTCCAAACTCATCAGGCGTTATAGAAGAAGACTCAGAGCTGTTATCTTGGCAAAAGGAGGTTGCAAAAAGTATTTAATAAAAGGGTGCTAATAATTGTGGCCAACATGTTTTGGAGAAAAGCATTTATTTCATAATGTGATTTACACCCCACTTTATATATATATATATATATATATATATTAATATGCAAGTAATGTTCTACTCCATACCTATGCAGAACAGTAGTTTGCAGGAAATTCTGACATTTACTACCAAACTGGTCCAACATTGCCCTCTGTGTTTTAATACGCTTCTCTGCTGTTTAGACCTGAAATGTGTTGACCCAACTTCAGTATGATTAAGAAGGCATCTAATCTGCCAGTCGATGAAGGTCCCTTGGTATGGCCCTTATTCTTCCAAAGTTTCAAGTAAAATTTAGAGAGTTGGAATAGATCCGATTGCTGCCAGTGTTGTTTCATATTAAAATTGAAAATACCAAAAATTAAATCAAATCACCTTTATTTATATAGCACTTTTTACAATGCCAATTGTTTCAAAGCAGCTTCACAGTGGTAACAGGAAAATAATGCAACAGAATTTGATTCGGCTGTACAGCCGCTCTGGTGAAAACGGTGATGTCATCCAGCTCATTTCAATTATCATATAGTGTCAATGCGGGCAGATCAGTAATATAGTTGAAATTTAAGTGAAATTTAAGTGTCCCCAACTGAGCAAGCCAAAAGCCAAAGGCGACGGTGGCAAGGAACCAAAACTCCTTCAGGGCCAGAATGGAGAAAAAAAACCTTGGGAGAAACCAGGCTCAGTCGGGGTGCCAGTTCTCCTCTGGCCGATGAACAAATAGTGTATGATTATGATTCTGGCAACATTACAGGTCAGAAGTCATATTAGATCAATAGATATTTGTAGGATCATTCGAAAGATTGGAGTCGTCACGCCGGGGACGGGTTTAATGAGGATGTCGTGTCGATGCGGCATTTACAGGGGGGAGTTTAATTGACACGGTCTCTACAGACACTTCACGGATGCGTTCGTCATGTCCAGGCTAAGGTCCACCATCTGGTCCGGTATACGGCCCGGATCCGGACGACTGCAGTAAACCTCGGGATAAACAGAGAGACTAACATTAGCGTAGATGCCATTCTTCTTATGATGTAACGAGTACATCAGGTGTTATGGGAAGTGTTCCCGGTTCCAGCTGACCTAGTTAATGCAGCCTAAAATAATAATTTAACTGATTTGAATAATATAAATTAAAAATGTTTTATGTGTATGCCATAGTAAAGAGATGTGTTTTTAGTCTAGATTTAAACTGACAGAGTGTGTCTGCTTCCCGAACAGTGCTAGGAAGACTGTTCCAGAGTTTAGGTGCTAAATAGGAAAATGATTGACCGCCTGCAGTTGATTTTGATATTCTAGGTATTATCAACTGGCCAGAATTTTGAGACCGCAATAGACGTGATGGAGTATAATGCGTTAAGAGCTCGCTCAAGTACTGGGGAGCTAAACCATTTAGTGCTTTGTAAGTAATCAGCAAGATTTTAAAATGTATACGATGTTTAATAGGGAGCCAATGGAGTGTTGCCAGAACCGGGCTAATATGGTCATACTTCCTGGTTCTAGTAAGAACTCTAGCTGCTGCGTTTTGGACAAGCTGCAGTTTATCTATTAAGCGAGCAGGGCAACCACCCAGTAGAGCATTACAATAATCTAGCCTTGAGGTCATGAACGCATGAACTAACTGTTCAGCATTTTGCATTGAAAGCATGTGCCGTAATTTAGATATATTTTTAAGATGGTAGAATGCAGTTTTACAGATGCTAGAAACGTGGCTTTCAAATGAGAGATTGGTATCAAAGAGCACACCCAGGTTCCTAACTGACGACGAGGACTTGACAGAGCAGCCATCGAGTGTTAGACAGTATTCTAGGTTACTACTTGTGGAGTTTTTTTGTCCAATGATTAAAAATTCAGTCTTTTCTGAATTAGGTTGCAGGAAATTACTAGTCATCCAATTTTTTATATCAGCTATGTCTGTCAACTGTGTCTAAAGTGCTGGAAAAGAGAGAGTCAATAGTTTCTGTTACAACATCGAGTTCCTCTAGGCTATCTGGGATGCTGAGGAGATGAAACTGATGAGGAAGATTATTTACAAAGCAATCTTTAGTCGCAGCAGTGATAGTCCTGCCATATTTGAAGCGAGGGGACGGCTTTGCAGCCTTTGCTAAATTAAGTGTACATGATACTAGGTAATGATCTGAGATGTCATCGCTCTCTGCAGAATTTCAACGGTATCAACATTTATTCCATGTAACAATATTAGGTCTAAAGTATGATTACGGCGATGAGTGGGTCCTGACACGTGTTGCCTTACTCCAATAGAGTTTAGAATGCCTCTAAATGCCAATCCCAATGCGTCTTTTTCATTGTCTACATGGATATTAAAATCACCAACAATTAGGACTTTATCTGCAGCCAGTACTAACTCTGATAGAAAATCAGCAAATTCTCTGGTAAAGTCTGTATGGTGCCCTGGTGGCCTGTATACAGTAGCCAACACAAATGTCAAACGGGATTTATCAATTTCACTACATAATGTTACATAAAGCACCAAAACTTCAAAGGAATTATATTTGAAACTAGACTTCTAAGTAATACCGAAGATATTATTATAAATTACAGCAACACCTCCCCCTTTACCTTTCAGACGCGGCTCGTGTTTATAACAATAATCTTGGGGGGTGGACTCATTTAAAGTAATGTAATCATCAGGTTTTAGCCAGGTTTCTGTCAAACACAGCACATCTAGGTCATGATCTGTAATCATATCATTAACAATAAGCGCTTTTGAGGAAAGGGATTGAATATTCTGCAGCCTGAGCTTTATCATTTGATCATCTGTATTATATCTGTTGTTTATTTGTTGGACATCAATTAAATTTTTACCGTTGAATGGTTTTGATGGTTTTTTGTATTTACTAATTCGTGGAACAGACACAGTCTCTATGTGATAATATCTAGGTTAAAGAGTCTCTATGTGCTGGGATTTATCTGACTTCTGTGACGTGAGACAGCTAGCAGGTGGTCTGCTTCCTGACCTGGGCCCCAGTTAGTCAAGGTTTAGCTCTAAGACTATGTGCCAAATTACTAGAGAGAAGAGCGGCACCATCCCAGGAAGGATGGATGCCATCTTTTTTCAACAGGTCAGGTCTGCCCCAAAAGCTTTTCCAATTGTCTATGAACCCTATGTTATTTTGCGGACACCACTTAGACAACCAGCCATTGAGTGATGATAGTCTGCTAAGTATCTCATCACTCCTTTTAACGGGGAGGGGACCAGAACAAAAAACTTTACGTGACATCGTACTTGCAAGTTCACACACCTCTTTAATGTTAATTTTGGTGATCTCCGACTGGCGAAGTCGAACATCATTAGTGCCGACGTGAATAATAATCTTAGAGAATTTACGATTAGCATTAGCCAGCACTTTTAAATTTGCTTTGATGTCAGGCGCTCTGGCTCCCGGTAAACATGTGACTATGGTGGCTGGTGTCTCTATTTTCACGTTCCGTGTAATAGAATCGCCAATAACTAAGGGCATTTTCAACAGGATTCTCAGTGGGTGCATCACTAAGTGGGGAGAACCTGTTTGATGTTCTGATCGGAACGGAAGAGTGGTTTTTTGATCCGCGACTATGCCGTCTCACCGTCACCCAGTTGCCCCACTGCACAGGCTCTACAGCCGAAACCGAACAATGTACAGAGTTCACTAAGCTATTCACATCCAAAGCAGTGTCTAAAGCTGTTACATTCTCACTACTCTCAAATAAAGTCTGGATGCATGTCTCTAATTCTGAAATCTTTTCCGTCAGCCTGACTATCTCCTTACATTTATCACATGTGAAGCCCTGTTCGCCAACGGAGAAAGATATACTAAACATGAAACATGCAGTGCCAGTGACAATGACAGGAGAAGACATGGCTTACCGTATTTGTTGATTAATCCAATTTACCACAGTTGTTTGATGGAGTCTATTTACTAATCCAACTCACCACAGTTCCCTTACGAAAATTAACCATGGTTTTATTATAGTAAAAGTCTAGTAACCATGGTTTTTTGGCTAATTGATTACCATTTATATAACCACAGTTTTACCACAAATACCATGGTTAAACTATGGTTAGAGTAGCAAAGCCATGGTTAATTTGTGGTTACCATGGTTAACTATAATAACCATGTTTTTTTGGTTTTATTTGTAGTAAAACCATGGTTCATTTTCGTAAGGGTTGTTTAATGAACTCAGAAAACAAGAGACCCGAGTGCCAAGATGGCAAGCTAACAGGCTAGCGAAATGCTAACGTGTGATAGTGATTTAGATTAAAAGCTAGCGATGTCAGATTTAATGTGGTAGGCAATATTAGACAATATATGGTGATGGGTAAGTTATATTTAGCAGTTTAAACAACAGGGAATGATATCAAATAAAGATTCAAAAGCAAGCAAAGCACACGCGAGCACAGCAGGCAGCAGGACAAACAGGAGGCAGACAGGAGCAATCGATCCAGTATCCAGTATCGATCCACTATAGAGCAGAGCTAAACAAAAAAGAGCTGAGAATGTATATCATAATAGGAATAAACCCTCACTCACTTTTGGCTGCTGAAATGCACTAGTGTGCTGTGAATAGCTTTAAAAAAATTGTATATATATATATTAATGTGTTTGTCAAAATAAAATCTAGGTCTTTGTAACTTGTATAACATGATGTGCCCTGTACTATAATTTTTCTATAATCAGTGTATAAAATAAATAGATAATATGGGTAGATTAAATAATAAAAACAATTTCAGCCACTTGCACAGCGGTGTCTTTAGTTTCAGGCCTAAATTTACGTAAAAGCGCCGTTGAAGTGCTTTCAGAAATATTTATATATTCTGAGATTGCTGTGAGTGCAATCTTTTTGAAACAAGTGAAACAATAAGCGAGAGATGAAAAAAGCAAGCTGTGTTTATGGACGTGAGCAGTTCCTGCTCAGGCTCAGGTCAGGCACAGAGCTTGGTGGCAGTGGCCACGAACATTTTTCTCTGTCAGGCTTGCAGGAGTTGGTATAAAAAAGCCAGCTGTCAGGCCTCATGGAACCTGGCCTCTAATTAAAACAGTGGAAAATTAGATAACTCCACAAATTCATCACTGCTGCCACTGGCCGTCAGGACTGCGCTCTGGGGGCCGCCACCCACCTTTTGTTTACATCAGGGAGATTTGGCTGCACAGCACTGTGTTTTTAGAAGTTTTTCACTCTAATTTTTCTAATGGGCTACAAAAGCTTTCTCCTGCATCTCATGTCTCCCCTGATGGAGCTGATGGAGACGAGCCCAATAACCTCCACCTACCCTAATTCATTTTACACACGTCTGCCTCGTTAGACCCTCATTTATTAGATGCTAATGGAGGTTCTGAGTGCTGTGATGTCATGTGTTGGCAAACAGAGAGAACATGTCCACTCACTCCTCACTTATTTCCCCACTCATTGAAAGGTTTACGATCAAAACGTGCAGAAGGTACTGCAACACAAAATCCAGGTTTTTGGAAAATGTTTCCAGAATCCAGTGGTTTAAGTTGCTCACAGTTCTTAGTGCAAAGGATGATGGGAAGAACTGATTCCAAGGTATGTTGTGGTCAACCATGTGCTCTTGAACTCTGGTCTGGAGTGTAGCCACTGTCCACTAGAACAATCAAGCCTATTTTGACAGCTTCCATTGACATGAAAAGAAAAGAGATATAAATATATAGTATAAATTAATTGGAAGGAATAAGTCTGAGTGTTTTGTTTCCTACTCTGCATGCTTGACTTTGTAAATAAAGATATTCTCTCTAGAAACGGCATTATTTTTCAAAATATTTGCTGTTATAAAGAGAGCTTTACTGTCCAACAAACATTCGTTATGCCACAAAGGCTGCATCAATACAAAGGCTGATAATCAACATCATATTGTTCCAACCCAGTATAAATTTATGTTTTTATGAAACACAAAGGTATATGTAAGGTAAAATGTCTAAGCTTCTGTACATACAAGTAAATTGAATGGTGATTTATAGGCAATATTATTATATGATATAATTATATCATCATAGTAGTCCTTAAGAAGTTAGCTTTTAGAACAATAGCTTTTTTTTCACAGATCTTTTTTTCCTCTGCTGGAACTCTCTAAACCTATTTGTGGTCGCAGTTATCAAACTTTTTGTGTTCTGATTAGTCACGTGACAGGCTTCTCGCCATTTCCCATTCCCATTTGGCATCCTTTCAGAACTTAGACATTCAGCACATTTTCATTCAGAAAGAAAATAATAAGAGATCTAAGTGACATAAGGGAGTAAATGATGACAGAATATAATTTAATAATGATCCCTTTTAGAGTTTATGTCCATCAAACCTGTGTAACATTAGTACACTGAAGGGGAGCTTGGTGATGAACCCATGTGCAGTTTATTAAATCAGATGTAAGCAAATACAAAACAAAGACTTGACTGGAACATGAGCAGACTTGACCAAAACACTCACAAACAGCAGGGTTACATAAATCCAATACACAACAAAGTAACATGGCTTTTAAATACACATGACTAAGACAACCAATGAACAACCAGAACTCATAACCACATGACAAGACAATGAACCAATCAGAACATGGCACATTCACAAAGGGAAGCACAAGACATGATCACATAAGGGCAAGGGAAGCACATTGAAAATAGGAAGCATGACAGTTAGAATACAAAATAAAAGACATGAAAACATAAGCATGAAACAATACCCCAAACCAACCATGACATGCTCCCGACACCCTAATGGAACACCCACCCTAAACCCAAAATTGACATAAAATGTCCAGGAGGGTGGTGGAGCAAAGGCGGTCCAGGGGGAGGCATGGAGGGCCATCTTGGCTGAAGACTCTGGCTCGGTAGCCATCTTGGCTGAAGACTCTGGCGTGGCAGCCATCTTGGCTGAGGGCCCAGGCGTGGCAGCCATCTTGGCTGAGGGCTCAGGTGTGGCGACCATGACGTGAAGAGGCTCTTGAATGGCGGCCATGATGTGAACAGGCCCTGGCATGGCAGACATGACGCGAACAGGCCCTGGCATGGCAGGCATGACGTGAACAGGCCCTGGCTTGGCAGGCATGACGGAAACAGACTCTGGAGTGGTGGTCGTGGTGTGAATAAATCCTGACATGACAGTCGGGATGTTGAAACACTCTGGTGTGGGGGTTACTGTGGGATTTTGGGACTCCTCGTCCGCATTTCCCACAGTAAAAGATGAACCACTTAACAACAAGGTATGGTCAATATATTCCTTGAGGGTTTCTGAGCAGGTGCTGTCAGGCATTAGATTGTTTAAACAGTCTTTTAATCAATTTTGAAAAATACCCTTAAGGGCAACATCATTAAAGTCCACAACGTAACATAACTCGCAAAACTCCACCACATAATCCTCTATGGGGCGATGGCCTTGACGAAGGCGGAGGAGGCAAACTGCTGGGTTCATTGTTAACGGTCATGTATTCTGTAACATTAGTCCACTGAAGGCGAGCTTGGTGATAAACTTGGTGATGTGCAGTTTATTGAATCAGATGTAAGCAAATACAAAACAAAGACTTGACTGGAAAACAAGAGGCTTTAAATACATGAACCTGGGGAACACATGACTAAGACAACCAATGAACAACCAGAACTCGTAACCACATGACAAGACAATGAACCAATCAGAACATGACACATTCAGAAAGGGAAGCACAAGACATGATCACATGAGGGAAAGGGAAGGACATGGCAAACAGGATGCATGACAGTGAGAATACAAAATAAAAGACATGAAAACATAAGTGTAAAACAAAACCAACCGTGACAACCTGTCACATACACAGCAGTGCTTATGGCCTAGCCTGAATACCCTGAGCTCCACTGAGCCTTCATGTGGGGTCTGACCTGGTGGTATTTCTCACCTCCAAAGGGAGGCAAATCCATGTAAACACACTCCACCTCCCTCATCCATCCAACCACCTGCCCCAGCCGAACGACAGCACCCAATGAGGACATAACAGGCTCAAATGGACAATCATTGATGGTAGTAATCATTCTCTCTCTGGGTTAAATGCCTCTCAAGAGAAACCCACTCTAGCCTTGTAGTGACTCTAGCTATTTGTTGCTATTAGCTGGTTTTCCATATAGTCATTGTGATTAAACAGACATTCCAGAGCAAGGCTGATGTGGCTTGTGGCTCAATTCACTATGACAATCAGAATGATTTAGAATAGAGCTGTAAACCACCCTGGATTAAATTTTATGAATATTTTTTTGTGATGCTAATTACCTAGTTCTGGCATGAAACTCTAGAGGGCGCAGGCTGATAGGTCTTTAACTCATTTGGTAGCGATCACATCATTAGCTACATAGTGCAGCTGATTGGTTGCTGTTGCAGTTATTAATTCCTAAATGGAGCAATCTTTTCAAGATTCAAACTAGCTTTATGTTAGAAATGTTTTAAACTAGCGTCATGTTGGATGAATGAATCACTGAAGCATATAAGCAGCAGTGTTTACTGCATGTGTTTATGCAGCAGCAGCAGTCTATTGTATGTCATTACTGTTTTATACACTGTTTAGCACAGATATGAAAACAGTTAAAGTGATATAAGCACAGGAACTCAGACTAGCCACATCCACAGCCGAAATCTTCTCTCCTCCTTCTCTCCCCTCACTGAGGCAGAAGTATCCAAACTTCTTCTCTACAGTCATCCTAACACCTGCCCTCTAGAACCCATCCCCTCACACCTTCTACAGGCCATCTCTCCTACACTTTTACCAGCACTCACACACATCATCAGCACTGGCATTTTCCCCACTGCATTAAAGCAGGTTCGGGCAACCCCACTGCTTAAAAAACCCACATTAAACACGTCACTTGTAAAAGGTTACAAACTTGTCTCTCTCCTACCATTCATGGCGAAAACACTTGAACGAGTTGTTTTCAACCAGGTATCATCTTTCCTCTCATAGAATAACCAGCTGGACGTCAACCAATCTGGTTTCAAGAATGGCAATTCAACCAAGACTGCATTACTGTCTGTCACTGAAGCCCTAAGGATGGCAAAAGCTGATTCCAAATCGTCAGTTCTCATTCTCCTGGATCTGCTGCCTTTGACACTGAATCATCAGATCCTTTTGTCCACCCTCTCATCACTGGGCATCACAGAGATCCACTTCACTGGTTTGAATCCTATCTCACAGGTAGGTCTTTCAGGGTTGCCTGGAGAGGGGAGTATCCAAAGCACATTAACTGACCACTGGGGTTCCTCAGGGTTCAGTTCTTGGACCCCTCCTCTTCTCCATATACACTACATTATTGGGACCCATCATACAGGCACATGATTTCTCTTAACATTGCTATGCTGATGACACACAGCTCTACCTTTCATTTCAACCAGATGATTCCACAGTAGCTGCACAAATCTCAAGCTGTCTGGCGGACATCTCGGCATGAAGGAACATCACCTGCAGCTCAGCCTGGCAAAGACTGAGCATCTCGTCTTCCCTGCCAATCCGACTCTACAGCATGATTTCACCATCCAGCTAGGTTCATCAATTATCGCATCAAGGTCGGCCAGAAATCTTGGAGTAATCTTTGAGGACCAGCTAACCTTCAAAGACCACATTGCAAAGACAGCTCGGTCATGCAGGTTTGCACTACACAACATCAGATCAGGCCTTTCCTAACTGAGCATGCAACACAACTTTTCATCCAGGTCCTGGTCATTTCCAGGCTTGATTACTGCAATGCTCTTCTGGCTGGACTTCCATCATATGTAATCAAATCCTAACCTAAGCCTAACCCATGCTGCAGCACATCCTGTCTTCAACGAACCCAAAAGGGCCAATGTCACACCTCTCTTCATCTATGCTTTCTATGCCTTTACTTTCCTTTAATCCCATCCTATTCTAACCTATGCTACTCTGAGCAATGTCTGAAACTTTGTATTTTGAACCCTTCCTGTGTTTATTTGCTTTTTTATGATAAATTGCTTACTGTATTCCTCATTTGCAAAATGACAAATGTTAATGTAACTACAATAATTTACCAGACACTAAATAACACTAAATAACAGTTACAGTACCCCCAGAGTTTTAAGGCAACCGTTATTTTAGAACGTATCACCTTATTATTTCCATGGCGACATGTCATACTTGTCACGTGACACACCGCAGCCACAATAGCGCTGTATGACAGATGTATCTTTTTTATTTCGTTTTTCCTTAATTATTCAAAATATTCACAAACTTGTTAGCTATGTCTAGCTACCTGATATTCCGATTCTCAAATATGTGGAAGTGAATGTCTTTTTTTGTTTAAAAACCTTTATAATGATAGATCAGCGCATTATAGCTGATCTATAATGCGCAATGGGCGCTGCCATGTTAGTTTCCGCCACAATTCAGAGAATCGGATCTGTCGGATTTACAACACATCAATTCATCCACTTCTCCCGAAATACATGAAAGTAAGTGGCCAGTGAAGTGGGAGAAGAATAGAGTAAACTTTATAGTTACTTACACAATGTGTATCTGATATGAATAAAACACACCATATTGGCACCGGGTTTCGGTACCCAACCCTATTCAGTATCACCCCTAATGGCTTTTCATTTATCAAATAAGAGTATAAGGGTTATGTAATCCTTATCCAATGAGTTAATTGATGATACTTGCTCAGGTGGTTGCTGGGTTTCTTATCTCTACCAGCTTGTAACGTTATATCTATTGTTCACAAGAACACATAGTATGTGTTAAAGCTCCTCAGGTCATATTTTTGGTGGAAGATTTTTTAGAAATTATCATTCTTTCTAGATGTGATGTAAACATACTGTCCTGTGACTACAAATAAACAGAAACAGATGCGACTGAATGAGTATGTGTGTCCTCTTTCTTTTGTGAAATAGTGGTGAATACCACTTTATTTCTGTGTGACTAATGTGCAATCTTGACACAAACTAATTAATTATGATCAATGTATCACTTATTATTGTAAAATTATTTATTTTAAATAATTGGGTAGGTGGGTGTTACTTATTTTTGGTGAAATGATGGGTTTGTGTGACGTTGTTCCAGAGAGGTGTGTTACGGGGGGTTTTAGTGAAGCGCTGCAGAGCTTCTGGCCCAATGGTGGAAACGCAGCATGGTTTTGGGCTTGGTGCTACAGGTCCGAGGCTACTGACCTGGCCCAGCCAGTTGAAAGCCCTGGCTCACATTTGCCTGACAGTGGAAAAGCAGCTAGTGATGTCATTGTTCAGCTCAGTTCAGTTCTCATACAATGGTGTCAATGCAGGAAGATCAATAATATTGTTGAATATTAAGTGTCCCCAACTAAGCAAGCCAAAGGCAACAGTGGCAAGGAACCAAAACTCTATCAGGGGACAGAATGGGGGAAAAAAAAAACCTTGGGAGAAACCAGGCTCACTCTGGGGCCAGTTCTCCTCTGGCCAACAAACGAACAGTGCATGATTATGTTTCAGACAGCATTACAGGTCAAAAGTCAGATTGGATCGGAACATTCAAAATTTTTAATCCAGTTCCATCTGATTGAAGATTGGACTCATCATGCTGGTATGGAGACACAATCTGACACTTCAGGGATGCGTTGTGGTCATGTCTAGGTGCAAGTCCTCCATCTGGATACGGCCCGGATACAGCTGACTACGGTAAACCTCAGGATAAACAGAGAGACTAACATTAGCATAGATGCCATTCTTCTTATGATGTAACAAGTACACCAGGTGTTATAGGACGTGTTCCCGATTCCGGCAGACCTAATTTATGCAGCCTAACAATCATTTAAAGGGGACATATTATGTAATATAAATATAAATCTCTGGTGTCCCCAGAATATGTCTGTGAAGTTTCAGCTCAAAATAGCCCCCAGATCATTTATTATAGCTTGTCAAATTTGGGTGTGAGCAAAAACGCACCGTTTTTGTATGTGTGTCTTTAAATGCAAATGAGCTGCTGCTTCCCGGCCCCTTCCAGAAGAGGACGGATCCTTTAAACTATCTTCGGATACTCCTTCAACAAAACAGGTGAATCTCACTCAACCAAAATGTCAGAAATAACCAGTTGTGGATGTTTGAACCGGAGTTGGACACAGACTCAGGAAGAGGTTGCAACTTTTAGACTTCATCTGGACGTCTCTAAATGGTTAGTGGATACATTTATGTAACGTTAGTTGTTGTGGAGTTACGTTGATTCAACTCATCGACTAGCATGTACCGTCATGTTAATCTATAAATCGTTGTATAGGTGCTTGTGTGGGAGTGTAAAAAGTCCATCACCTGACTATACAATACATAATAAATGTTCATTTATGAGTTACGAAGACGGTGAGCGTTTTCAGGATAAAACTAACGACATAGGTCTAGTCTCTGTGAATACAGTCAGAAACTATGGTAACTTTAGCCATATTAGCCGTTCTAGAAAGCTAGCTTTCATTCTAGAAAGCTCATTCAGAAAGGAAATTTGCAAACATTCACAAAATATGAAGTGCCATCCTTACTTACTTCTGGATATGAAGTTAGAGCATGAAGCGTTGGTATTGACCCATCCTTCAAAAACAACTATTTTGCAACTCCAGCATTGTACTGACCCTCGTTGGTAAAGCAGTCATGCGTAAAATGATTTGCGCAAATATATAAGATTTTACAGACATTCTTCGGCACATTTCCTTCAAAAATGAAATTCAACCACAGTGTCCTCGTTGGCTCGGATGCCGGGAGTCTATGGAGACTCGTATGTTCATTGGTACATCCAACAACAGAACATTTGTAATGTTTTTTTGCCGCAGACATTGTAATACTCTAGCTAGCTGATACAGTGAGTAAACAAAAATGGTGGTCTCTGTGCTTCTCACTCAGGGGTGTGTCTATGCTATAAGGGCAGATCATCAACAGTCATGGGCGGGGTTTCCCTACTCTTACATAGGAGTAGGGGGAAATATGAGAGATTGATAATGATTGATGGGGATTATAAAAAAATAATTGGGTGGATTTTTAACATTATAGGCTGGTTGTTTACACACCCAGGTTCCTAACTGACGATGAGGACTTGACAGAGCAGCCATCGAGTGTTAGACAGTATTCTAGGTTACTACTTGTGGAGTTTTTTTGTCCAATGATTAAAAATTCAGTTTTTTTCTGAATTAAGTTGCAGGAAATTACTAGTCATCCAATTTTTTTATTTTTTATTTTATTTTAATATCAGCTATGCATTCCGTTAATCTTGTGAATTGGTAAGTTTCGTCAGGGCGTGAAGAAATATAGAGCTGAGTATCGCCAGCATAACAATGAAAACTAACGCCATGCTTCCTAATGATATCTCCCAGTGGTAGCATGTACAGGTACCTAGTACTGAGCCCTGCGGTACTCCATACTGAACTTGTGATTGGTGTGACATCTCTTCATTTACTGCTACAAACTGATAACAGTCAGATAAGTATGATTTAAACCATGCCAATGAAATTCCACTAATGCCAACATAATTTTCGAGTCTATTCAAAAGAATGTTGTGGTCGATAACCCCTTTAAAGGTTCAACGTGTAGTATTTATGAGCATCTATTGACAGAAATGAAATATAATATACATAAATCAAGCATTCTGCATTAGTTCAGGCAGGCCACGTAGTGAAGCTCCGCTATCAGCTGATTGGAAAAATTATAACTCCGCCCATATCAGCTGATCCGATTCCTATGCACTCAATTGGCAACTCTCAAACAGGGCGCCTTACTTAAGCATAGCTTCAGTTCAGTCTGCCTGCTTGGCTGCTTCCACTGCACGCTGCTTTGCAACCCACCTCCACCCCAGCTCCTCTTTAAACTGTGTTTAACTTAATTAATGTCATTCTGTTGTCATTGATGCATGCTCTGTTCTCAATTGGGGATTTAAGATGCCCTCCCAGTTTAAAAAATGGGAGGTTGTCCCCAGAAGCTGCTGCTGTTCCCTGTATTGGCTTTTCATGGAGCTCATGAAAAGGATGGGGAATTTAGAACAGAGTCATATCGCCAAATGTAAATTTTGAAATTTAAAGTTGATTAAAAGTTTGTCTATGGTGTTTTTGACTTAAGTGGACCTGACTGAACTATGTTTTCAGTGGAGTATAAAGACCGTACATAAATGTACCGTTATGTTTTTATTAACTTAGAGTGAGCCATTTCTATCTCCATATACCACGGGTCCCCTTACAGTGAAATCGCCATTTTGCGCTGTCATGTTTCTACAGTAGCCCTAAACGGACAAACTTCTCTACAGAGCGCTAGTCACTCTCTGCTCTGTCCTACGACGACATTTTTGTCCTGTGTCGGCCCCCGTAGCTTCTCTATGTGCTCCGAAAGGGAGGGGGGGGGATGCAATTCACAACCTTACCACTAGATGCTGCTAAAAATCACACACTGCACCTTTAAAATATACTAAAAATACATTTTAAAGTAATGTTCAAATAAGTACACTTTAAAAAAGTACAAAGTTTCATTTTAAGCATATTTTTCTAAAATATATTTTAGAAAATATAGAAAATATAGAAAATATACTACAATACAATTATTTTAAAGTGTGTTAAAAGTTGTATTGTGAAAATATGATGCTAATTGTCACAGATCAACCAGGCTCTCTCACTTCCACCACACAGCGATCACAATCACCAGAGTTCTGATCTACCGCACCTGTCATCAATCACCTCATCAGCAGCACACTATATATTCACACAGCTCACCTTCAGTCCTTGTCTGGCCTTGCACTAGGAAAGACTCACTTACCTGATCTCCTTGGTTTTTCCCAGAGTTTGTTCCTGTCTCCTTGTGACTTCATCCCAGAGTGTTGGCTTTTGTTATTCACCTTTCATCCCGGCTGCTGAGGTATCTGTTTCTCCATCTCCATACTTCCTCTGTAAGACAACCATCAAGACTGTTATTCATCTACCATCTCTCACCGTGATACAAGTGCATCTGCTACACCCCATTCTTTGCCCTGTGTTTCCAAATAAAGTGTGTGTTTGGATCTTCACTAACCTTGTCCAGTGTGTATATCCTGATACTAATATACTTTATATATTTAAAGATGGTACTTTTTTTTTTTTTTTTTTTTTTTTTTTTTAAAAAGCATATTTGCAATATACTGTTGAAAAGGGAATATATTTGAAATACAGTGGCCCTCCAGGACTGGAATTGCCCACCCCGCTTTAATGTATTTCAAATGTATTCCCTGCACTAAAGTATACTTTTTTTTTTTTTTTTTTTTTTTTTTTTAAATTGAGGGCATATGTTGTAATTTTAGATACATTATTTAGATGGAAGAATGCGGTTTTACAGATGCTAGAAATGTGAATTTAAAATGGAAGATTGGTATCACACCCAGGTTCCTAACTGACGATGAAGACTTGACAGAGCTGCCATCAAGTGTTAGACAGTATTCTGGGTTATTACGTGTGGAGGTTTTTGGTCCAGCCTTGGTTAATTAGAATCTGTTTTTTTTTGTTTTATTTTTACAGAATTAAGTAGTAGGAAATTACTAGTTCTCCACTATATTTTTATATAAGCTATGCACTCCATTAATTTTGTGAATTGGTAAGTTTCATCAGGGCACGAAGAAATGTAGAGCTGGGTATCATCAGTGTAACAGTGAAAACTAACGCCATGCTTCCTAATGATACAGTGGGGAGAACAAGTATTTGATACACTGCCGATTTTGCAGGTTTTCCTACTTACAAAGCATGTAGAGGTCTTTAATTTTTATCATAGGTACTTCAACTGTGAGAGACGGAATCTAAAACAAAAATCCAGAAAATCACATTGTATGATTTTTAAATAATTAATTTGCATTTTATTGCATGACAAGTATTTGATCACCTACCAATCAGTAAGAATTCCGGCTCTCACAGACCTTTTTCTGTGAAAAAGTTTTCTTTAAGAAGCCCTCCTGTTCTCCACTCATTACCTGTATTAACTACACCTGTTTGAACTCGTTACCTGTCCACACACTCAATCAAACAGACTCCAACCTCTCCACAATGGCCAAGACCAGAGAGCTGTGTAAGGACATCAGGGATAAAATTGTAGACCTGCACAAGGCTGGGATGGGCTACAGGACAATAGGCAAGCAGCTTGGTGAGAAGGCAACAACTGTTGGCGCAATTATTCGAAAATGGAAGAAGTTCAAGATGACGGTCAATCTCCCTTGGTCTGGGGCACCATGCAAGATCTCACCTCGTGGGGCATCAATGATCATGAGGAAGGTGAGGGATCAGCCCAGAACTACACGGCAGGACCTGGTCAATGGCCTGAAGAGAGCTGGGACCACAGTCTCAAAGAAAACCATTAGTAACACACTACGCCGTCATGGATTAAAATCCTGCAGCGCACGCAAGGTCCCCCTGCTCAAGCCAGCGCATGTCCAGGCCCGTCTGAAGTTTGCCAATGACCATCTGGATGATCCAGAGGAGGAATGGGAGAAGGTCATGTGGTCTGAGGAGACAAAAATAGAGCTTTTTGGTCTAAACTCCACTCGCCGTGTTTGGAGGAAGAAGAAGGATGAGTACAACCCCAAGAACACCATCCACCACAAGCATGGAGGTGGAAACATCATTCTTTGGAGATGCTTTTCTGCAAAGGGGACAGGACGACTCCACCGTATTGAGGGGAGGATGGATGGGGCCATGTATCGCGAGATCTTGGCCAACAACCTCCTTCCCTCAGTAAGAGCTTTATAGATGGGTCGTGGCTGGGTCTTCCAGCATGACAACGACCCGAAACACACAGCCAGGGCAACTAAGGAGTGGCTCCGTAAGAAGCATCTCAAGGTCCTGGAGTGGCCTAGCCAGTCTCCAGACCTGAACCCAATAGAAAATCTTTGGAGGGAGCTGAAAGTCCGTATTGCCCGAAGCCTGAAGGATCTGGAGAAGGTCTGTATGGAGGAGTGGGCCAAAATCCCTGCTGCAGTGTGTGCAAACCTGGTCAAGAACTACAGGAAACGTATGATCTCTGTAATTGCAAACAAAGGTTTCTGTACCAAATATTAAGTTCTGCTTTTCTGATGTATCAAATACTTATGTCATGCAATAAAATGCAAATTAATTACTTAAAAATCATACAATGTGATTTTCTGGATTTTTGTTTTAGATTCCGTCATTTACAGTTGAAGCGTACCTATGATAAAAATTACAGACTTCTACATGCTTTGTAAGTGGGCAAACCTGCAAAATCGGCAGTGTATCAAATACTTGTTCTCCCCACTGTATATCCTAAGGGTAGCAAGTACAGGGTTAAAAGCAACGGTCTTAGTACTGAGCCTTGCGGTACTTCATGCTGAACTTGTGATGGGTATGACATCTCATTTACTGCTACAAACTGATAATGGTCAGATAAGTATGATTTTAAACCATGCCAATGAAATTCCACTAATGCCAACATAATTTTCGAGTCTATTCAAAAGAATGTTGTGGTTGATAGTATCAAATGCAGCACTAAGATCCAGTAACACTAATAGAGAGATACAACCATGATCAAATGATAAGAGCAAATCATTTGTAACTCTAATGATGTCACCATTCTGTTCTGTTTAGTTTTGTTCATGGACTTTTAGTTTGTAATTCTTCAGTTCCTGTGTTCCTTTGTTTGAGTTTCCTGCCACCCATCTGTAACCATGGACACTAACTATCATCACAGCTGTTGATCATTCATCTCATCACCATTGTGTATTTAAGTTCCTGCTGTTCACTTAGTCATTGGGTGCGTCTCAATCAGCTCCCTAGTTCAGTAGTCAGCCCGTCAGCCCGTCAGCCCGTCAGCCCGTCAGCCCGTCAGCCCGTCAGCCCGTCAGCCCGTCAGCCCATTCCCTGATTCCCTGATTCCCTGATTCCCTGATCAGTGCCCTGACTACTGAACTAGGGAGCTGATTGAGACGCACCCTTTGTCTGGGTTCCGTTCTTTGTATGTCGCTAACTCAGTTAGCTGGATTTGATTGTTGATGATTTGGCATGATCTTGGATTGTTTGGTTCTTCGAAGCTCATCCTGGACTTGCTGTCATAGCAACAGGACCGTAAGGTCAAACCTGCTCGAGAGCAGGCTTATTTCATGTAAACGAGATTAGATTGCATCTTGAGGTGATACTTAAAATCTGTCCCAGCCACTGCTACTTTATTACAAGAGTTCATTACTGAACCAGGGGCAATAATAATTTTAAATAATAATAATATAAAAATGTATTTGAAAATAATATTATAATGTTGTATATAATAATATAGACACAGCTACTTGATTGAGAGATTTATTTGTGATGGAATAATTACTTTATAATTTTATAGGAGGTATACACACGTTGTACAGTTAATCTGAGCCCTGCATTAATTTGACTGATGACGGATATTATGGGAGTGGCTTGATGTAGCGCAAGAGATGCAGATAACTTGATCTTGACCCTTAAGAAACTTTAATACTGTCACGTAGCAAATCTGCTTCTAATTGAATTAAAAATTTATTGAATTGCTAATTACAACATTGAAATTAAAATGTAAAGGGGGTACAAATACTATAAAATTGTGAATATAAATAATTGGGAATCATGTTTAAAAAAAACAGCGCACATTTAATTTATCTATTATAACTTTTATGTTGGTTTGGTCGTTTGGCTGTTTCCTTATAAAGGTCCAGAAATTCGTGTTTTTTTTTTTTGTTTTTTGCCAGTTGGCTTTTTTAATTATATGATGTCATTACGTTACTGTCTTGCCGCTAGGGATGGAATGATTACCGGTTTCACGATAAACCACGATAAAATGTACTGACGGTTAGTAATATCGTTTGAAATGTAATTATTATTAAAACAGTGTTTGATTATCACGATTTTGAAAACTCGCGGTAAATCCTGTCCAGCCAGCATCAGTCTGCGCAACGTTGCTTTTTGAATGAGAAGAAATGGCAGAAGGCAGTGACAGCGCCGGGAGATTTTTCAGCCTTCTAAAAGGACCAAATCTGAGGTGTGGTCATATTTTGGCTTTTACAAAAGTCCTGAGGGAAACTTAACTGAGTATGGTCACCCTGTCTGCAGAACATGCAAAAATAAAGTCGCTGCTATTGACATATTGAATTGAGATAATGTTTTAAATCTTACCTGTTTATACATCCATTTTGTACAGTGTACAAAATCGTCCAGACAAGATGATCACAAGAAGTTATAATAATAATTATAGTAGTATTAATAGTAAAGTCCTCTGATTTCATTTTCAATACAATCTAAAACAGACGCAAAACGCAAGTTGCATTTGAATGAAATGAGAGAGCGGTCCGTTGTGATACACCGGATGTGTGCTGTGTTATAATGCGTTGCTATTGATGACGCTATTATAAGGAAGGAAATCCCACAGAATAGAATCTTGCTTAAAAAAGTGCATAGAGCTGCTTGTTTTATTTGTTGTTTGTTGATTTTCAAATATAAAACTTGTTGAAATGTTTTCAGTGTGTGCATCTGTTCTTTTTGAACACTTTCATCTCATTTGAACAACACCGTGATAATATTGATAATAGTGATAATTTGGGTCACTATAATCGTGGCTCCTCCTCCGACGGTCGTTGCCGCAACGTCGCCTAGGCCTCCGATGCCAGCGACGTTACTCTGCTCCATCGACTCTTCATCTGCGCCCTGGGATCCATCGGCTCTGCCTCCAACGGTTGTCCCCCAGATGTCAACAGTCCCGTCTACACCTTGGCGCCTCCCTCCCTTGTTTCCACCATGGGCTGTCGTCACTGCCAGCCTCTGCGCCATCGGCCGTCCACCACCAGGGCCGCCGGGGGATTGTCGTCCTCCCTTCACCACTCCTAATCAGTAAGATTATTTATAAAGCAATCTTTAGTGGTAGAAATTATAATTCTACCATATTTGTAACAGGGAGTTGGTTTTACAGCCTTGGCTAAATGTAGTATACACAAGACTAGATAATAATCTGAGATGCCGCTCTGCTGCAGAATTTCAACGGCATCAACATCGATTCCATGAGACAATATTAGATCAAAAGTATGATTATGACAATGAGTGGGTCCTGACACCTGTTGTCTAACTCCAATAGAGTTTAGAATGTCTGTAAATGTCGATCCCAATGCGTCTTTTTCATCATCTACATGGATATTAAAATCACCAACAATTAGGACTTTATCCGCAGCCAGTATTAACTCCGATAGAAAATCAGAAAATTCTTTGATAAAGTCTGTATGGTGCCCTGGTGGCTATTAGCTAGTACAAATGTCAAACGGGATTTATCATTTACACTAGATAGTGTTACATTAAGCACCAACACTTCAAAGAAATTATATTTTAAACTAGACTTTTCAGTAATATTGAAGATATTACTATAAATTACAGCAACACCTGCCCCTTTGCCTTTAAGACGAGGCTCGTGCTTATAACAGTAATCTTGGGGGGGTGGACTCATTTAAAGTAATGTAATCGTCTGGTTTTAGCCAGGTTTCTGTCAAACACAGCACATCTAGGTTATAATCTATGAACATATCATTTACAATAAGTGCTTTTGAAGAAAGGGATCTAATATTCAGCAACCCGAGCTTTATCATTTGTTCATCTGTATTATGTATATATATATATATTTATATATAAATATAAATATTTGGGCAGGGTTGTAACACAGCTTTTCCCATTTACTGGACAGACAAAGATTGAGCAAAATTGGAGTCCAACCATACCTGCCAACACTCCCGTTTTTCCCGGGAGTCTCCCGTATTTCATCTCCCATCCCCCTCCCGTTTTGTTATTTCTCCCGAGAAACTCCCGTAATTTGTATGGCCCAAACCTTGTTATATGAATAATCACATCAATATATTATTCCAAGGTTGTCCAGTTGCCAGATCTTGTATGAAACGCATCCTACTCACACAATCGACACATCATACAAATTTCAACCCATTTGTGACCTAAACCTGGCAAATTACAACCCAGTTACGCTGTTGATATCTGCGCAGGTAGTAGAAGTAGAAACGGGAAGTTGAATCAAGCATCACTGGTAGAAGACTCAGCTGGTAAATATTTAACGCAGCATCCGTTTTTTCTGTCCTTTGGCTAACATTACATTATATGATCACACTTTTATTCATGCAAATGCTTTTAAACCATTCAAGAGTGACAAGACAAAGAGAACGCGCCAGAATAGAGTTCTCTTTCGCGCTTGAACAAACAAAAACACGCAATTATGCCAAAATGTCCGTTTTGTCGAGTATCCTCATAAGAGCAGTCTCAAATGAGTTAAGAAACATGCGTTTACAAAGCTCATCGTTCTGAAAAGCGCGGTGTGCTCTGATTGGCCAGCGATCCAGTGCATTGTGATTGGCCAGAATACCTTAAGCGTCTGATGGAAATGTCACGCTTCTTACCATATTTGGAACATCAGCTCCCAAAGCAAAGCAAAATTGACAGATGATAATGTCGGTCCTACCGTATCAATTCGAGACCGAATCTGATCCGGATGACGCAGATGACCAAGCTGATCGATCAACATTGCCAGTGCGACTGGACCAGAAAGTATCAGATTGGTAAGTTTGCATTTGTTATCGTAGAAACGACAAAGACGTAGAAACGTTCTGTGAACAGTGTTGTAACTAAAGCTTAGCCACTGTTTTCTAATTTGTCCCCTCTTTTGGAAGGCCAAACAAAGTAGTTTGGCTTTCGCAACGAAAAACACAGTGTCTCCATGACATGGCGGCGCCGGTGGCAACAATACTACAGTGAGAATGATAATAATACTAGCCTTAAAATAATAATAATAATAATAATAATAATGTAATACAGTAATGGCAAAACGAGCCAGTTATCGTCTTGATAATATTGTTATCGTCAATACACAATATTGTCGTCTATCGGCACAACCCTATCATACAGGGCCATGCTCGAAAAAAAACTTTCCTAAAACTTATTTGAATCCTGAATTGTATTTGGCACAGAAATACTCTGTCATACGTCCAACTTGTTTTTTGAAATTTTGGCCATGTTTAGCATGAGAATCCAACTCTTTAACAATGTAAGTCAGAATGCATGAAATAGCATTAGACCCCCCCCCCCCCCCCCCCCCCCTTAATGTAAAGAACAAACTGCTCTTGACTAAAGAACTTTTGTAGCTTTAATAAGGATTAATCTATATTTCATTTATAATTTATGCAGTGCAAACTGTTTGATAACTTTATTACATTTCTGTGTATTTCCTACCTGTTAGACAGAAGGGCACAGCTAAATATGATATTTATTATGGGTTTATGTGAGGATTGTTTTTAAGTTCACTTAAATTAAAAGTTGTTATATTTTTTGAAGCCTAATAAATGTTTTAACATTATTCAAATTAAAATTTGTCATTTCATTGAAGTGTCAATTAAATGTTATTTCATCGAGACATCAGTAGCAGTATTACTATCAGTGATACTGGCCTTCATTCATTAAAAGATGCCATTCAAGTATTTAAAATATACTGTCTTTATGTTGTTTCTACATTCATTTGAAGATTAACTGTGAAATTATTACATTATAAAATATATAAAAAAATAAGTGTTTTTAATGGCGATTAATCTAGTTAATTTTTTAATCAATTGATAGTACTAATAAAAAAAACATGAATGCATTAACATGAAGAAACTTATTCATTTTTATTAAAAATTATGTATTTATTTATGTTGATATCTGCTCAATTTATGTGTATTTAGCCTGCCTCTGCCATCCAGCACCCCCCATTTAGAATGATTTATAAGCCTTTTTCCTCATGTAGACAAAACAAAAATGCCCCCACAAGGTAAAAAATTACTATTATTACTGTGTTTGTGGGGATATTTAGTAATGCTAGAAATTTTTGACCTTGTGGGGACACTTTTGTTTAGGGGTAGGGTTAGGGGATAGAATATACAGTGTGGGCAGTACAAAAATCATTATGTCTATGGAAAGTCCCCACAAAACATGGAAACCTAACGTGAGTGTGTGTGTGTGTGTGTGTGTGTGTGTGTGTGTGTGTGAAGTACAGCACTGTACCCCTGTTTGCATTGAGCAGAAATCACAGCTGCTCAAGTGCTAAACTCCAGTGCTACCTTATAAGGCCCGTTATACAGGCCTTCACACACACACACACACACACACACACACACACACACACACACACACACACACACACACACACACACACACACACACACACACACACACACACACACACCTCCCTCTTCCTTTCTTAAGTGAATGGTGGCTTTACGCACAGAAATATTTTTGGATCAACTTTATTTTTTTTTTGGACAAATTCACAAAGCCATCTTATGTTGCAAATTTTATGCTAAATTATTTTTCACATCAATCTACTATCCATACCCTATAATGACAAGCCAAGTCACCTTTATTTATATAGTGCTTTTTACAATACAGATTGTTTCAAAGCAGCTTTACAGTGATAACAGGAAAATAATGCAACAAAGTTTGTTTCGGCTGTACAGCAGTTCTATTATATCGTTCCAAACCCGTAAGACCTTCGTTCATCTTCGGAACACAAATTAAGATTTTTTTGATGAAATCCGAGAGCTCTCTGACCTCTCCATAGACAGCTATTTAATTAACACTTTCAAGGCCCAGAAAGGTAGTAAAAACATCGTTAAAATACTTTTTGTGCGCAAAAACAAACAAAAAAATAACGACTTTATTCAACAATTTCGTTGTAGCAAAATAAATAAAAGCATTTCAGATATTGATCAGCTGAAGTCAGTTCAATGCCTTTTGTAAAGATCATCAATTATTAAATTAGTTTATTTCATCTATAAAGCAGTTCTGCAAAAAAAACAGAGCTATAATTAATCGCATTTTAATCGCACCTAATATTAAATATAATATATTTAATATATTCTTCATATTGTAATAATTTCACATTTAATCTCCAAATTAATGTAGAAACAACATAAAGACTAGGTAGACCAAGTCTAAGTCTAAAGACTAAGTAGGCTATATTTTAAATATTTGATCAAACAGGTTTAAAATACACAGAAATTGAATAAAGTTATCAAACACTTCACTGCATAAATTATATATAATATATACAATTTTAATATATATACATTTTTAATAAAGCTACAATAGTTATTCAGTCAAGAGCAGTGAGTGATTTTTTTGTTTGTTTTTTGATTAACATTAATGACTACGTTTACATGTGCACCAATAATGCGATTATTTCCAATAATCAGAGTAAGGTCTTGATCGCAGTAATATGTTTACATGACACGAGCAGAACTCCTCACTCCAGTTTACATGCAATTTTCATTATTCTGATTATTCGCTAATAAGTATGGTTATATACCACACTCAGCTAGGCATACAGTGTGCATGTTACCGGCTGTTTTAATCTATTCGCATCAAATTCTGAATACATTTTTATGAACGTACTTGATATTATTCGGCGCTGTGATGAACATTGCAATGCCGGGTTTGCCTACGCGGTTGTCACGTTCTTCACATCTGGATCAAGACAGAGCAGAGACTGCACAGCGAGTTGTGTTGACAGAGTTTAGTGATTTGGAGAAGAGAAGTTGAAGATGAAGTTGTGTGAACACACGGCATCGGTTTACGTCTGAGCACATGCGCACTTTGGTCAGAGCGGTAATTATGCGATTAAGGTGTTTACATGCCTGTTTATTGCGATTAAAATTGGCGTACGCCACCTAGTTTAATGCGACTATGGTTACTAAGATTATGAGCTTAATCGCATTAGTTTGATCAAAGTAGCCTATTGCCTTTACATAAGGTAAAGTTTAATCGCACTATTGCCAAAATCCCTTTATAATCACATTATGAGGGTGCATGTAAACGCACTGAATGACACAGATAGCAGCAGGTTTATTTGGCTGTTGTCACTTTAAGATCCGCACATGGTATATCAGATCCGCACGTGACATGGATCTGACATACCAAAGCCATTTGAAGTCAAGCCTGCAACCTTAGCCGAAAAAAAGCGTTATGTCTGCTAATGTTGCGGTACACAGGAAAGCAGAAAAGAGGCCATTTTTTTAAGGATATCAATGGAGGAGAGGCTTCACAACGCTCACTTTTGTGAGAAAACTGCTTACAATTTAATGAATGAATGAGTTTTGGATTGATCTATGTCGCTTCCTCCAGTAACACACGAGCAAGAGTTCTTGATTACACTGACTGATGGTTTATTCAGAACATCGGTTCCTCATTCACAATTAACATGGATGACAAATAATGTAACACCAGACGTCAGAACTGAAAACAAATAAAGAAATTATAAACAATCATCTGTTCTTTGTTCAAAACAATGTTCTTTGTATGACTCAACTTGCATGTACTCAACTGCTGTACTATCACAAGTGTTACTACTATCAATACCATTATCCCAGCTGTCATTATTCAAATTAACAACACAAAACAAACACACATTACAGAAACATACAATCACATTTAAAATAGAATAATCTAATAGAAACAAACATTAAACACATTTGTATAATATAATTGATTAATACTGCAAACATTTCACTCACAAAAGAAACAGGCATTCCTCATTAACTGCTTACAGAAGGGAGGAAACATCAACGACTCTTCCATTTGTGTTTCACATTCTTTTAGCTTGGCTTGTGTGCTGATTGCGATAGCAAGTGAAACTGCATTATGCATTGTGTGCGACTGTGAGTCCGTTTATGACTCCCGGTAAAACAGTTGCGTCATAATTATTTCCGCTCAGTCAACGGTAACTTATGACCATATTTAGACATCCGTTACACTCCCACCAATCACTTGTGATTTCTCTATAGCAAACCTATTGTATTGAATAACACTTGAAAGATAACCATGAAATATTAAATAACTCATGGAATGATAGAGAGTAAATGCATATGCAGAACGTCATTAATCTTCAGCAGCTTCCAAAAGGGTGACGGCATTCTGGATTGCACGCTCTAGGTAGCTAGGCTTACAGTGGGGAGAACAAGTATTTGATTCACTGATGATTTTGCAGGTTTTCCTACTTACAAAGCATGTAGAAGTCTGTCGTTTTTATCATAGGTACTCTTCAACTGTGAGTGACGGAATCTAAAACAAAAATCCAGAAAATCACATTGTATGATTTTTAAGTAATTAATTTGCATTTTATTGCATGACATAAGTATTTGATACATCAGAAAAGCATAACTTAATATTTGGTACAGAAACCTTTGTTTGCAATTACAGAGATCATACGTTTCCTGTAGTTCTTGACCAGGTTTGCACACACTGCAGCAGGGATTTTGGCCCACTCCTCCATACAGACCTTCTCCAGATCCTTCAGGTTTCGGGGCTGTCGCTGGGCAAAACGGACTTTCAGCTCCCTCCAAAGATTTTCTATTGGGTTCAGGTCTGGAGACTGGCTAGGCCACTCCAGGACCTTGAGATGCTTCTTACGGAGCCACTCCTTAGTTGCCCTGGCTGTGTGTTTCGGGTCGTTGTCATGCTGGAAGACCCAGCCATGAACCATCTTCAATGCTCTTACTGAGGGAAGGAGGTTGTTGGCCAAGATCTCGCGATACATGGCCCCATCCATCCTCCCCTCAATACGGTGCAGTCGTCCTGTCCCCATTGCAGAAAAGCATCCCCAAAGAATGATGTTTCCACCTCCATGCTTCACAGTTGGGATGGTGTTCTTGGGGTTGTACTCATCCTTCTTCTTCCTCCAAACACGGCGAGTGGAGTTTAGACCAAAAAGCTCTATTTTTGTCTCATCAGACCACATGACCTTCTCCCATTCCTCCTCTGGATCATCCAGATGGTCATTGGCAAACTTCAGACGGGCCTGGACATGCGCTGGCTTGAGCAGGGGGACCTTGCGTGCGCTGCAGGATTTTAATCCATGACGGCGTAGTGTGTTACTAATGGTTTTCTTTGAGACTGTGGTCCCAGCTCTCTTCAGGTCATTGACCAGGTCCTGCCGTGTAGTTCTGGGCTGATCCCTCGCCTTCCTCATGATCATTGATGCCCCACGAGGTGAGATCTTGCATGGTGCCCCAGACCGAGGGAGATTGACCGTCATCTTGAACTTCTTCCATTTTCTAATAATTGCGCCAACAGTTGTTGCCTTCTCACCAAGCTGCTTGCCTATTGTCCTGTAGCCCATCCCAGCCTTGTGCAGGTCTACAATTTTATCCCTGATGTCCTTACACAGCTCTCTGGTCTTGGCCATTGTGGAGAGGTTGGAGTCTGTTTGATTGAGTGTGTGGATAGGTGTCTTTTATACAGGTAACGAGTTCAAACAGGTGTAGTTAATACAGGTAATGAGTGGAGAACAGGAGGGCTTCTTAAAGAAAAACGTCTTGGTTACGTATGTAACCCTCGTTCCCTGAAGGAGGGAACGGAGACGTACGTCGGAACTGACCGACGAATTGGGATCTATTTTCAGAGACCAATCTACTTCGAGTGTTATAAACGAGCCAATGAAGATTGGCATGCGGTTGGAGATGGTACGCTGCGGAGCCATGTCCTTCAATGGAAGGAGAGGTGGCGGAATACACATAAGGACTAACCTATCAGGGTAGTACTACATATGGCAGTCTCTGGGGTGGATCCAACCTGATCCCAGGGGGGAAAGAACACCACCAGAGACGACAGAGCGGGCTCTGTAAAGACACGGGGCTAGCCAAGTAGGGTAGCTGGTACCGTGGAGAATACACATATGGGGTTGCCGTTAGGGAACCGCTACATATGGACCCCAGCCTACACACACGTTCCACAAGCATACGGGTGCAGGCCTGGCGTCACACGGCCGCAACGTCTGACACCGAAGGGGTGACGGAGGAGCTCGACAGGGTTAGCCGTTTCCGGGGAACACAACTGGAGATAATAGACGCACGTATCTGGCCCAGGGGGCCGAGTGGCGTTGCAAGCCGACACTAGAACGGGCACTTAGCGCTACTGGCCACTGGGGGCGAGGATGCGGGAAGATACCGGCTCTACACGGAGGCTATAGAATCTAACGAACGTGTTAGGTGTCGCCCAGCCCGCAGCTCTACATATATCTGTCAGCGAGCCGCCTTGAGCCAACGCCCAGGAGGAAGCTACACTCCTTGTGGAGTGCGCTCGCACCCCGAATGGGCAAGGCACGTCTTGGGACTGGTAAGCCAAGATGATAGCATCCACTATCCAGTGGGCTAACCTCTGCTTGGAGACAGGCTTTCCCTTCTGCTGGCCTCCGTAACAGACGAAGAGCTGCTCTGAGGTTCTAAAGCTTTGAGTTCGGTCCACGTAGGCGCGGAGGGCGCGGACGGGACAGAGCAAAGCTAGGGCTGGGTCTGCCTCCTCAGAAGGCAGCACTTGCAGGTTCACCACCTGGTCCCGGAAGGGATTGGTAGGAACCTTGGGCATGTATCCAGGCCGGGGTCTCAGGACAACGTGAGAGTTGGCCGGCCCGAATTCTAGGCACGATTCGTTGACCGAGAGTGCATGCAGGTCCCCTACCCTCTTGATTGAGGCCAATGCAGTCAGGAGCACTGTCTTCATGGACAGGATGTTTAACTCTGCAGACTGTAAAGGCTCAAAGGGAGGACCCTGAAGTGCTCTGAGCACTAAGGCTAGGTCCCAAGAGGGTACCAAGGTTGAACGAGGAGGATTCAGTCTCCTCGCACCTCTGAGGAACCTGACGATTAAGTCGTGCTTCCCTAAGGACTTACCTTCCACTGCATCGTGATACGCCGCTATTGCGGCGACGTACACTTTGAGGGTGGAGGAAGACAGCCTTCGCTCCAGCCCATCCTGCAGGAAAGAAAGCACGACATTAATCGAACACCTTCGGGGGTCTTCCCGGCGGGAAGAACACCACTCAACGAACAGGTTCCACTTCAGCGCATAGAGGCGCCTCGTAGAGGGGGCTCTAGCAGAAGTGATGGTGTCTACCACAGCTTGTGGCAGGCCACCTAGAACCTCCGCGTCCCGTCCAGGGACCAGACATGGAGTTTCCAGAGGTCTGGACGCGGGTGCCATAGAGTGCTCCACCCCTGAGAAAGCAGATTCTTCCTCAGGGGGATCGGCCAGGGAGGGGCTGTCGTGAGGAGTGAGAGTTTGGAGAACTAGGTCCGGTTGGGCCAGTAGGGCGCAACTAACAAGACCTGCTCCTCTTCCTCCCTGACCTTGCACAGTGTCTGTGCGAGAAGGCTCACTGGGGGAAAAGCATATTTGCGTAGGTCCCGGGGCCAGCTGTGCATCCGTGCCGAGGGTGCCCCCGGTCAGGGAATAGTACAAATGGCAATGAGTCAAGTCCGGAGAGGCGAACAGGTCTACCTGCGCGGCTCCGAAGAGGTCCCATATCAGCTGGACGCTCCGGGGGTGGAGTCGCCACTCTCCCGGTGGTGTCGACTGACGAGAGAGCTTGTCGGCTGTCTGGTTCAGCGCACCTGGGATGTGAATGGCCCGAAGCGACCTCAGACGCTTCTGACTCCACAGGAGGAGATGGCGGGCGAGTTGGAACATGCAACGGGAGCATAGACCACCCTGACGGTTGATGTACGCAACGGCCGCAGTGCTGTCCGTACGGACCAGCACGTGCTTGCCCTGTAGCGGCTTTTTGAGGCACTGACCGGACTCCTCTCCTCCTCCAGCTCCATACCGAGATAAGAGATCCTCTGTGTGGGACAGAGTTTGCTCTTCTCTCGGTTGACCCGAAGGCCCAACAGGCTGAGGTGACAGAGCACCAGGTCCCTGTGTTCGCACAACTGATCCCGGGACTGGGCCAATATGAGCCAGTCATCGAGATAGTTGAGAATCCGAACGCCGCGTTCTCTGAGCGGAACAATGGCTGCCTCCGCGACTTTCGTGAAGACGCGAGGCGACAGGGAGAGCCCGAAGGGCAAGACTTTGTACTGATATGCCCTCCCCTTGAACGCAAAGCGTAAGAATGGTCTGTGTCGAGGGAGAATGGAGACATGAAAGTACGCGTCCTTCAGGTCGATCGCTGCGAACCAATCTCGGGGATGGATGCATTTGAAAATGCATTTCTGCGTTAACATTTTGAACAGGAGCTTGTGCAGGGCCCGATTCAGAATGTGCAGGTCCAAGATCGGTCTTAACCCACCACCTTTCTTGGGTACAATGAAGTAGGGGCTGTAGAACCCCGACCTCATATCGGCAGGAGGAACCGGCTCGATCGCGTCCTTCGCCAGCAGGACATCGATCTCCGACCGCAAGACATGGGCATCGCTGCTCCGCACGGTGGTGAAGAGGATGCCCCTGTACTTAGGCGGCCGGTGCGCGAACTGAATCGCGTAGCCGAGTCTGATGGTACGGATGAGCCAGCGAGACGGCCTGGGGAGACCTAGCCAGGCCCCCAGAGACCGAACAAGCGGGACCAACGGCACCACAGACGTACCCGGGGTGGGGCAGTGAAGTAGAGTACGCCGAACCGACTCGGGAGGCCTGAAGGCGGCCCGGAGTGTTGTCTGAGTACTCCAAGGTGGGGCAGAGTGTGGGTGAGGAGGCCCGGAGGCATCGCACACTGCCAACCTGGCCCTCTTGGGACCCAGGGAGGGAGGAAACTGCTCTTTTATTAAGAATGTGGGTACCGCTGGACTCCAGAGAGCCAGCGGCAGGATGTTGTATGAACCAGCCTTCTCGGTGACATTCTCCCCCCTGTCCTCCTCCGGGGGGAGGAGGGGTGCGGACACCACCTCCCCTGTCCACCTCCACCACCCCTGGAGGGGTGCGGACACCACCTCCACCTCCCCGTCTCAGGGCCGCTTGCCCTTGCGCTTGCCGGCGGACTTCGCGGGACCCTGAACGGGTTGGGCAGCACCCCTGCGCCCGGCGCCCTGCTTCCCAGGTGGAGGCTGCTGCTTGGGCTTAGCAGGGGCGGAGGCGGATGCAGGGGGACGCCCTCGGCGACGAGCAGACGGAGGTGCTGCAGCTGGCGACTGGGTGGAGGCAGCAGCAGGTCGCCGGGGCAGAATGTTCTTGATCGCCTCCGTCTGTTTCTGGGCCACCGAGAACTGCTGGGCGAAGCTCTCAATGGCGTCGCCGAAGAGGCCGGCCTGGCAGACAGGGGCATTGAGGAACCGCACCTTGTTGGTCTCACGCATATCCGCCAGGTTCAGCCACAGGTGGCGCTCCTGGACCACCAGTGTGGACATCGCCCGACCCAGGGAGCGTGCTTTGACTTTCGTCGCCCAGAGGGCGAGGTCCGTCGCGGTACGCAGTTCCTGCATAACCCCTGGGTCGGAACTACCCTCGTGCAGTTCCTTGAGCGCTTTGGCCTGGTAGATCTGCAGGAGCGCCATGGCATGCAAAGATGACGCAGCTTCTCCACAGGCTGTGTAAGCCTTGCCCGTTAGTCCAGACGAGAACTTACATGCCCGGGAGGGGAGACGCGGATTTCCCCGCCAGTCAGTAGCGGTCTTCGGACACAGCTGCATCGCTACTGACCGCTCTACTGGTGGGATCTCCACGTAACCCTTAGCTGTGCCACCATCGAGGGTAGTGAGGACGAAGGAGTCAGTCGATCGGTTTCTAGCGTTGTAAGGCGCTATCCACGACTTTGTGAGCTGCTGATGCACTTCCGGAAAGAAAAGTACTGGGGCGGGGCACTGAGAACCAGCACGGGCCGTCCCGAGATACCAATCGTCCAGCCGCGAGGGTTCGGGACACGGTGGAGGGTTCCACTCGAGCCCGACACTCGCGGCGGCCCGGGCAAGCATAGCCGTGAGCTCCGGATCGGACTCGGGCAACGCTACCACACCAGAAGGGGGTAGCGCAGCCGAATCCTCATCTCCGGAGTCCATTAGCTCGTCCCCCGATGCAGCTATCGAAACCATGTCCTCAGCCGGAGCCCCGAAAGTAACAGCCGGTCCCCTGCGGGAAGGACCAGGCTGCTCTTCCGGAAGCTCCACCGGTGCAGCGGAGGGGGGAGGGGCCCGAGGAGCCTGTTGACCCGGCGGGAGTGCCCTCACAGTAACCCTCAGGTCTCCACCAAAGGCATCAGCCAAAGTAGCAGCCCTCTGCTTTGCAGTGGGAGGACCACTAGATCGGGGGATGCGCAATGGGACTCCACCCCGTCTGAGGTATTCGAGTCTAGACCGTAATACTGCGATGGTCATGTTCCCGCAATGGGAACATGAGTCATCCACGAAAGCCGCCTCAGCGTCCTGAACGCCCAAACACGTGAGACAGCGATCGTGTCCGTCAACTGGGGACAGATAACGACGGCATCCAGAAACACACGGCTTGAATGATATCTTGAAAAAGACGCAGGGTCAAACCGTGTTGCTCTTTTAGAAAAGGAAAAAAACGCTTCAATCAGTGCCGAGGAACACAGGGGAAATGACTGCGGCTCGCAGCGGTTTAAGGGTGCAAGCCCGCTGAGAGCATTCACAGGAAAAAAATTTTTGTTTGGATTTTCTGGATTTTTGTTTTAGATTCCGTCTCTCACAGTTGAAGAGTACCTATGATAAAATTACAGACCTCTACATGCTTTGTAAGTAGGAAAACCTGCAAAATCGGCAGTGTATTAAATACTTGTTCTCCCCACTGTAGATGAACGTTTACCTTTCTCATCCAGAGAAGAGTCACTCATTAACAGCTTCACCTTTCTCACTCTGCCATCATTTCCTGGGTACACTTCGATCACCTTGGCCAATTTCCATGTATTACGTGGTGCAATGTCATCTTGAAGGATAACAATATAATTTATTTTGGCGTTCCTGCGATTCTTGATCCTTTTTTTGTCTGTGCTGAAGATTTAAAAGATACTCTTTCCTCCAACGTGACCAGAAGCTATTGACTAAATATGTGCTATCAAGTCTTCTAGAAGACTGATCAAGAACAGCGGTCAAGACATTTCTTACTGTACGTATATGTCTTTCCCAGACACCACCCATTCTTGCAAACGGGACATTCCTTATGAACTCGCATCCTAATTTTTTCAACTGCTCTTGATCCATCGCTTCTATTGCATTCTATTCTATTCCTGCAAAGTTTGTGCCTTGATCGCATCGAATTTTGCGAACAGTTCCACGAATAGCAATAAAGGAACACAGGGCATTAATAAATGCATCTGTAGATAAGTCATCAAGCATTTCAATGTGTATTGCCCTGGAACACATGCAAGTTAACAACAATCCATAACGCTTAAGTTCTCTTCTACCATCTGTGACATAGAATGGTCCAAAATAATCCATTCCACAAAACAAGAAAGGTGGAGTTGTCTACATGCGATCTTCAGGGAGATCAGCCATTTTTTGTTCTTCTGTACACCTTCTGAATTTCCTGCATTACAAGCATTTATAGATATAAGAAGAGACTGCACCTCTGCATCCTAGAATCCATATGCCATTGGACCGGAGTTCATTCACAGTCATTCCTCGTCCTTGATGTTGTACTCGTTCATGATAATGCTTATTTAGTAATGCTGAGAAGTAACTCAGTCTTGGAAGAATGGCTGAATGTTTTACATGTGGATGGAGAGTTGCATGTGCCACGAGACCTCCAACTTGAAGTATACCTTGCCCATCCAGAAAGGGACTCAACTTATACAACTTGCCTGCCTTGTCTTAAGTATCGGATGCTTTCGGTTTCTTGAGACTTTGCATCTCTTTGGAGAAGGCTGCTTCCTGTACCATTCGAATAATAAAGAGTTCTGCCTCTCTCCTTTCTTCTAGACTTGCTACTTCAGAGGATCTAAATTCAAAACCTTTGACCTTTTTCACACGCCGTTTGAGTCTGGCAATAGCCTTTCCCATCTTGGTCCAATCAGAGAACTTACAAAGGCGATGCAACAATGTTCTTTCTTCTTTTGCTTGGGTACTAAGAACTTGAACCTTGCGAAGCTCTTGATCATTACTCGTGATTACCTCTCCCACCTTAACTTCTTGCCTAGGAAGATCCATTAATCTTCGAAGATACGCTGGATGCGTTTAGCGACGAAGACATGAAATCTCTTTGCATCATTATTGATATAACCAAGAACGACATTTGAATCAGTCCAAAAATATTCCTGCAAGTCTTCCATTTCCAACTCTTTCTTGAGCATATCACTTTTTCGTACAGCTACCACTAAGGCTGAAAGCTCTAATCTTGGTATTGTTGTTACCTTTATAGGCGCAACTCTTGACTTGCCCATGACTAACGAGCAATGAACTTCTTCTGATGTACTGACTGCTCTAAGATATGAGCACTCTCCATAACCTAAGACGCTAGCATCAGAGAAATTATGGAGTTCATAATGTTTGACTTACTTGCTGGTCAATGGAACATAGCATCGTTGGATCTTAAAATTGGCTAGCATTCTCACTGCGAGCATAGGTCACTTGGAAGTGGATGATCCCAACTATTCTTGTCATGACACATCTGCTGCAGGATTTTCATCCCTACGAGAATGAAGGGTGCCACAAATCCGAGCGGATCAAACACAGATGCTATCGTAGACAACACTCCTCTGCGGGTAAAAGGGTGTTCTTTCACAGTGACTCTAAACTGAAATTCGTCAGATGCAATGCACCATTGAACGCCAAGTGCTCTCTCCACTTGTACTTCACCCAGAGCCATGTCCAAATCCTTCACTCCTTTAGCACAATCTTCTTGGGGAATTGAGGCGATGACATTCTTATTATTGGAGATGAACTTGTGCAGTAGAAGTTTACCAGTACTGCAGAGTTCTCTTGCTTCCCTTACAAGGTTAATTGCTTCAATTTCAGATGATACGCTTATCAGTCCATCATTAACATAAAAGTTCTTTTGTATGAACTGAATAGGATCTTCACTGAAGCTTCCTTGTCCTTCAGCAGCAAAATGTTTAAGACCATAATTGGCACAACCAGGTGAAGAAGCTGCACCAAACAAATGAAACTTCATTCAATACACAGAAGATTGAGACTCTAGATCGCCATTGTCCCACCATAAGAATCTTAGATAATCTCGGTCTTCTGTCTTCACATGAAACTGATGAAACATACGTTCTACGTCACACGATTGCTACTGGATTTCTTCGAAAACAACACAAAACACCTATCAAGGTATTTGTCAGCTCTGGGATAGTTAAAAGATGATCATTTAAGGATGTTCTTTGAAATCTTGCAGTGTCCAAAACAACACTGATTTTTCCAGGCTGTTTTGGTGATATACTCCATGATGCTGGATGTATCATGCTGGGTACCCTTCAATTTCTCCAGGCTGAACCTTCTCAGCATCTCCACGAGCTATGGTTTCATTCATGAAAGCAGTATAGTCTTTGTCAAATCAAATCAAATCACCTTTATTTATATAGCGCTTTTTACAATGGCAATTGTTTCAAAGCAGCTTCATAGTGGTAACAGGAAAATAATGCAACGGAATTTGATTCGGTTCTGGTGAAAACGGTGATGTCATCCAGCTCATTTCAATTATCATATAGTGTCAATACGGGCAGATCAGTAATATAGTTGAAATTTAAGTGTCCCCAACTGAGCAAGCCAAAAGCCAAAGGTGACGGTGGCAAGGAACCAAAACTCCTTCAGGGCCAGAATGGAGAAAAAAAACCTTGGGAGAAACCAGGCTCAGTCGGGGTGCCAGTTCTCCTCTGGCCGACGAACAAATAGTGTATGATTATGATTCTGGCACATTACAGGTCAGAAGTCATATTAGATCAATAGATATTCGTAGGATTATTCGAAAGATTGGAGTCGTCACGCCGGGGACGGGTTTAATGAGGATGTCGTGTCGATGCGGCATTTACAGGGGGGAGTTTAATTGACACGGTCTCTACAGACACTTCAGGGATATGGTCGTCATGTCCAGGTTAAGGTCCACCATCTGGTCTGGATACGGCCCGGATCCGGCCGACTGCAGTAAACCTCGGGGATAAACAGAGAGACTAACATTAGCGTAGATGCCATTCTTCTTATGATGTAACGAGTACATCAGGTGTTATGGGAAGTGTTCCCGGTTCCGGCTGACGTAGTTAATGCAGCCTAAAACAATCATTTAACTGATTTGAATAATAGAAATTAAAAATGTTTTATGTGTATGCCATAGTAAAGAGATGTGTTTTTAGTCTAGATTTAAACTGACAGAGTGTGTCTGCTTCCCGAACAATGCTAGGAAGACTGTTCCAGAGTTTAGGTGCTAAATAGGAAAAGGATTGACCGCCTGCAGTTGATTTTGATATTCTTGGTATTATCAACTGGCCAGAATTTTGAGACCGCAATAGACGTGATGGAGTATAATGCGTTAAGAGCTCGCTCAAGTACTGGGGAGCTAAACCATTTAGTGCTTTGTAAGTAATCAGCAAGATTTTAAAATGTATACGATGTTTAATAGGGAGCCAATGCAGTGTTGCCAGAACCGGGCTAATATGGTCATACTTCCTGGTTCTAGTAAGAACTCTAGCTGCTGCGTTTTGGACAAGCTGCAGTTTATTTATTAAGCGAGCAGGGCAACCACCCAGTAGAGCATTACAATAATCTAGCCTTGAGGTCATGAACGCATGAACTAACTGTTCAGCATTTTGCATTGAAAGCATGTGCCGTAATTTAGATATATTTTTAAGATGGTAGAATGCAGTTTTACAGATGCTAGAAACGTGGCTTTCAAATGAGAGATTGGTATCACAGAGCACACCCAGGTTCCTAACTGACGACGAGGACTTGACAGAGCAGCCATCGAGTGTTAGACAGTATTCTAGGTTACTACTTGTGGAGTTTTTTTGTCCAATGATTAAAAATTCAGTTTTTTCTGAATTAAGTTGCAGGAAATTACTAGTCATCCAATTTTTTTACATCAGCTATGCATTCTGTTAATCTTGTGAATTGGTAAGTTTCGTCAGGGCGTGAAGAAATATAGAGCTGAGTATCGTCAGCATAACAATGAAAATTAACGCCATGCTTCCTAATAATATCTCCCAGTGGTAGCATGTACAGGGTGAAAAGCAACGGTCCTAGCACTGAGCCCTGCGGTACTCCATACTGAACTTGTGTTCGGTGTGACATCTCTTCATTTACTGCTACAAACTGATAACGGTCAGATAAGTATGATTTAAACTATGCCAATGCAATTCCACTAATGCCAACATAATTTTCGAGTCTATTCAAAAGAATGTTTTGGTTGATAGTATCGAATGCAGCGCTAAGATCGAGTAACACTAACAGAGAGATACAACCACGATCGGATGATAAGAGTAAATCATTTGTAACTCTAATGAGAGCAGTCTCAGTACTATGATACGGTCTAAATCCTGACTGGAAATCCTCACAGATACCATTTCTTTCTAAAAAGGAGCATAATTGTGAGGACACTGCCTTTTCTAGTATTTTTGACAGAAAGGGTAGATTTGAGATTGGTCTGTAATTGACTAATTTTGTAGGATCAAGTTGCGGTTTTTTAATAAGTGGTTTAATAACAACTTAAAAGTTTTCGGTACATATCCTAATGTCAAGGATGAATTAATGATATTAAGAAGAGGATCTATGACCTCTGGAAGCATCTCTTTTAGTAGTTTAGTCGGTATGGGGTCGAGCATACATGTTGATTTTGATGATTTAACGAGTTTAGCCAATTCTTCTTCTCCTATAGCAGTGAATGAATGTAATTTTTCCTCAGTGACACTACAATGCACTATCTGATGTGATACTGTAGTAGACGGCTGCATGGTTATAATTTTTTTCCTAATATTATCAATCTTACAAGTAAAGAAGTTCATAAAGTCATTACTGCTGTGCTGTTTACAAACATCAGAAGGTGAAGCTTTATCTTTGGTTAATTTAGCCACTGTATCGAATAAATACCTAGGGTTGTGTTTGTTTTCTTCTAAGAGAGTCGAGAAATAAGCAGATCTAGCAGTTTTTAGGGCCTTTCTGTATGCAATCATGCTCTCTTTCCACGAAATGCGAAAAACTTCTAGTTTTGTTTTCTTCCAGCTGCGCTCCATTTTTCTGGCTGCTGTTTTAAGGGCCCGGGTGTGCTCGTTGTACCACGGCGTTGGACTATTTTCTTTAATCTTCTTTAAGCGCCGGGGAGCAACTGTGTCTAAAGTGCTGGAAAAGAGAGAGTCAATAGTTTCTGTTGCAACATCGAGTTCCTCTAGGCTATCTGGGATGCTGAGGAGATGAAACTGATGAGGACGATTATTTACAAAGAAATCTTTAGTCGCAGCAGTGATAGTCCTGCCATATTTGAAGCGAGGGGACGGCTTTGCAGCCTTTGCTAAATTAAGTGTACATGATACTAGGTAATGATCTGAGATGTCATCGCTCTGCTGCAGAATTTCAATGGTATCAACATTTATTCCATGTGACAGTATTAGGTCTAATGTATGATTACGGTGATGAGTGGGTCCTGACACGTGTTGCCTTACTCCAATAGAGTTTAGAATGTCTCTAAATGCCAATCCCAATGCGTCTTTTTCATTGTCTACATGGATATTAAAATCACCAACAATTAGGACTTTATCTGCAGCCAGTACTAACTCTGATAGAAAATCAGCAAATTCTCTGGTAAAGTCTGTATGGTGCCCTGGCGGCCTGTATACAGTAGCCAGCACAAATGTCAAACGGGATTTATCAATTTCACTACATAACGTTACATAAAGCACCAAAACTTCAAAGGAATTATATTTGAAACTAGACTTCTGAGTAATACCGAAGATATTATTATAAATTACAGCAACACCTCCCCCTTTACCTTTCAGACGCGGCTCGTGTTTATAACAATAATCTTGGGGGGTGGACTCATTTAAAATAATGTAATCGTCAGGTTTTAGCCAGGTTTCTGTCAAACACAGCACATCTAGGTTATGATCTGTGATCATATCATTAACAATAAGCGCTTTTGAGGAAAGGGATCGAATATTCAGCAGCCATGATTCATTTGATCATCTGTATTATATCTGTTGTTTATTTGTTGGACATCAATGAAATTTTTACCGTTGAATGTTTTTGATGGTTTTTTGTATTTACTAATTCGTGGAACAGACACAGTCTCTATGTGATAATATCTAGGTGAAAGAGTCTCTATGTGCTGGGATTTATCTGACTTCTGTGACGTGAGACAGCTAGCAGGCGGTCGGGTAAGCCAGTCCGTCTGCTTCCTGACCTGGGCCCCAGTTAGTCAAGGTTTAGCTCTAAGACTATGTGCCAAATTACTAGAGAGAAGAGCGGCACCATCCCAGGAAGGATGAATGCCATCTTTTTTCAACAGGTCAGGTCTGCCCCAAAAGCTTTTCCAATTGTCTATGAACCCTATGTTATTTTGCGGACACCACTTAGACAACCAGCCATTGAGTGATGATAGTCTGCTAAGTATCTCATCACTCCTTTTAACGGGGAGGGGACCAGAGCAAAAAACGTCATCTGCCATCGTACTTGCGAGTTTACACACCTCTTTAATGTTAATTTTGGTGATCTCCGACTGGCGAAGTCAAACATCATTTGTGCCGACGTGAATAATAATCTTAGAGAATTTACGATTAGCATTAGCCAGCACTTTTAAATTTGCTTTGATGTCAGGTGCTCTGGCTCCCGGTAAACATGTGACTATGGTGGCTGGTGTCTCTATTTTCACGTTCTGTGTAATAGAATCGCCAATAACTAGGGCACTTTCAACAGGATTCTCAGTGGGTGCGTCACTGAGTGGGGAGAACCTGTTTGATGTTCTAATCGGAACATTTATTTATAAGCAGACCAGAATCAACTCGTACGAATGTGCACAAGAGTTTATTTAACTACAACACGAACACATAACTAACATAAACGCACAACACAAAATCATAAAAACATGGGGTAGAATGGAAAGTGGAAGTGAGGGAAAAACCGGATCATAACAGAGGAATGAAGTTATGAAAAGAGTCTAAAACCTGGGAGAACCATCAGTTAAGACAACAAGCACCTTTGTTTGAACAAAGGTATATTGTATATTGTACATTACAGATACCGTCCAGATATCGCAGGAGAAAGTCTTGATAGTTCGGTTCGATGGTGTTGCAGTGGCAATCAATTCCTTCTGTGTTGAGCGAAGGAACGATGGTGAACTTGCAGAGACTCTGTGATGGTCGAAGAAGGTCCATATGGTTTGATGTGTGTGGGGCTGGCCGGCGCAGCTGAGCTGGCAACGCCAGATGAGGTCTCACGCGAACAGCGTTCGGGAGTGGAATGCCAGCAAGTACTACTTCTAACTCTTGGAGGGAACTTTGTGTTGGCCTTTTAAGTTCCAGAAACCTTTGAGTTTTGGCTTGACCAATGAGGAAGATGCACTTCTCAGCGGGAGAGTTCCTTTGTTTTGAACGAAGGGCTGACTCATTCGCGTTGAAAATGTGTGTGTTCATTTGTATTCTGATATATAAAACAAACACACTGCATTCTATAAGAAAGTGATGTCCACCAAAGTGTGAGTCATTAAATGAGGAATATTTTGATAGGAGACACCAGCTAGATGGGCTAACATTAACTAGTAATTCTATCATCAAGCATGCATAACACTATACAATATAAAAAAGACAATATTCAAACACTAATGATACACAAAATGTACTGGGGAAATGCATGTTCATTAATTTAACAGATTGTCAATGAATTAGTGGATAGAATTCCATTTCTATAGGGGATTGGCATCATGGTGCTAATTCACAGTGGGGCAACCAGCCACCCCTGTCTGGGTCCTTAAGGAGATTAAATTGTAAAGATTGTGTGTTTGATCAGTCCAGTCGCTACACTGAAATAAGGCCATAAAACCCATACTGAATATTTGTTCACAAGACTATTGAAAACTGGATCACGTAGGCTAGAATTTTTGCTTCAAGACGATGTAAAAATCACTCTGCCCACTTTTGAACATAAAACACATAAAACAATATGTTGATTTAAAATTTGTAAGACATGTTTTGTGTCAGGAAGGCTCATGCGGGAAGGGCGTGAATCATCACGAATATTGATGTGTTTCACACCTGGAAAGACAAAGACACTCCCCTAATGGCCCTATCAGGTGTGACTGTGAGGGAACTAGAACAAAGAATGTGAAGAGATTAAAAGAATGGCTTTTTGATTTGTTTGCATTTATTTACAACACAACATAATCCAAATATACATAACGAAGGACAAAAAGTGGGACAAAAATAAAGGACAAAAAATAAAGTGGTTCTTTATAAGGGACACTCAAAATATTTGTACTGTACCACACAGTGTATGTCATTTCAATGTCTGCAGTTAAGTGTGTGTATAAAAGGTTCTCAGATATAAACACATTTGTTTTGCTTAACCTATTAATGCACAATTTAATCCTAAAAATAATTTTAACTTCGTAGAAATAAATGTCAGTTGTTACACACAAACCATCTAAAGCTTTTGTAGCATTATACGCTACCGTTCAAAAGTTTGGGGTCAGTAAGAATTTGTTTTAAAAAATTAATAGTTTTATTCAGCAAGAATGCATTAAATGTGTCAAAAGTGACAGTAAAGGCATTTTAATGTTACAGAAGCTTTCTAGTTCAGATTAATGCTGTTTTTTTAACTTTCTATTCATCAAAGAATCCTGAAAAAAATGCACGCAACAGTTTTCAACATGGGTCTCCCATTACAGTATCACCGTGAATATCATAATTATTTGTTTGCAATATAATCTACAAATGCATACACAAACAGATGTTCCTGCCATGTTTAAAGGCATTTTACTCGCATACACCTAATTTGCAGAACAAGCTAAACCGACAAACTAACCACTCCCGTGGTGTCTGCCGTTGCTAAGCTTTTTCATCTCGCATGGAAAAAACCGAGCGCTCCGCACCGCATGAGCATCACGACGGCGTTTCTCCCTATTTGAGCATGCTTGTCGCACGTCTAAATTTAAAATAACGAACTTGAGCGCGCAAAAGACGCAACATATGTGAACGGCCCCTTAGTCAGTGGTTCGATCAGCTTAGCAGTCAAACGGGACAAGGGAGGTCACGTACGGGACAAATCATTTAGGCCCAATATACGGGATGTCCCAGCTAATACGGGACAGTTGGCAACCCTACTTTTATATCATGCTGTGTTTTATATTATAGTGCATAAAAATATCCTCATGTCGTACGTGTATCTTTATTTAGCATTGAAAGGTTGCCTACCTGTCTATATTTCATATTTCAACATGTTTCCGTTGATTTCACACATTTTAGTCAATAGTTCAACTAGTAGCCTACAATGTGAATGTGGGGGGGTTTACAGGTTCGCGTTCCTTCACGTGGACGATTAGCATGTAAATCACTGGACTTCTCGTTGCTTTCATACAGATTACATAAACAGAGAATCTTTGTTTTTGATATAAATTACTTAATTTTAAATTAGATTTCAAGCTTTATAAAGACATATCTGTCAAGTCTGTATGGCAAGTATTCGCTGAGTTACAGTTCATTTTCAGACGCGTTTCAGAGTGGGTGTGCACAAATAAAAGTAGACACTTCAAGCTCTGTAAAGACATATCTTTCATGTCTGTGAGGCCAAAAATGACGGAGTATTTTAAGTTGTTTTACGCTGTCATGAGGAAGCCAGAGCGTTTGCCATGTTTACAGGGTTAAAGGGGACATATTATGCCCCTTTTTACAAGATGTAAAATAAGTCTCTGATGTCCTCATAGTGTGTATGTGAAGGTTTAGCTCATAGATCATGTTTTATAGCCTGTTAAAATTGCTACTTTTTTGGGCTGAGCAAAAACACAGTTTTTGTGTATGTCCCTTTAAATGCAAATGAGCTGCTGCTCCCTGCCTGTTCTTTCAAGAAGAGGGCGGCGCTTCAGTAGCCCATGCAACAACAACAGAACATGTCAGAAAGTAACGGTGTTCAGTTTGAAACGGACTCAGGCAATAATGCCTACAGAGTCAGAGAATATATACTGCATGGAGGTAGAACAGGTATAATTCAGTTTAATTCTGGTTTTAATTTATGTTGCCATCTTGCTTTTATCCACTATTAGTACAAGCCTGTTGTAGCCGACCCTGTCCGAATGATGGCCAAAACTTTACTGATTAATTTTATGATATTTATTGTTGATCACACAAAAGATGAAGCGTCTGTTTTCACTCCAAAAAATCACTGTAAGAGCTGAATAAAACACAGTACAAGAAGTGCGCATTAAAGCACATTAAAGTGCTCTCTCTCCCTTGCATTATCCTCAGCATACACAGCGAATTACACAAAAACACTAGTTACAACTAACAGTAAACAAATATATACAGACCATTTCAGGGGGTGCTTAATCAACTGGCAAACTTTATATCCGTAAAACAACTCTGTAATAAAGTTCACGCTCTCCCTTTCATTACTGCCGTGACCAGTATTGCTGTGGAGACTATAAGCTGGAACGAATAGTTGGTACTGATCCATCCTTGAGATTTAATTTTTTAGCAAAACCTGCCTTGCATTGCATTGCTTACAAGACATTGTTGTCGCTATAGTTGCTCGAGCGCGAAGAAAATGGCGGACAGTGTACAACTGGCTGAGGGCAGAAACTATACTAATACGGAACAGTCTGTCAGCGCCGTGGGTGGAAACGTGCAGATTAAGGGGCGGTAATATTATAATAGATCCCCTTCCTACGTCAGAAAGGGAAGAGAAATCTGAGCGGCTCGTTTTTTCACATGCTTGTAGAAAAAGGCTTACCAAAACAAAGTTACTGGGTTGTCCTTTTTTACTTTTTCTGGGTTGGTAGATGCACCGGTGACCCGATTATAGCACTTAAACACGGAAAAAGTCAGATTTTCATGATATGTCCTGTCCCCTTTAATAATGTCCATTGGAGAAACAATTTCCTTGATCTGCGTTCGGCAGACATAATGCACTTCACCTTTAAGGTTGACAGAAGCTTGGAGACCAGTCATCACTTGTCTAAAAATGACCTGGTGACTTATTCCATAAGCATCTCTAATGGTCTGATTTCCTTCACTGCCACCACTTTTCGTGGAAGAAGAGCCTGAGGACAGTTGTAACCAATTAATAATCCAACATCACAACTCTGTTGAGGAGCAAGCTTGTCTGCAATATGTTCATGATGAAGCCATACTCTTGCTAACACTGGTGTAGGAATATGGTCTTTACTTGCAGGAACAAGCTCTCTAGGTTGTTGGAAGAGGAATTCTAATCTGTGAATAAAATCCTCTAATCTGCAAACCAGTCAATTTACAATAAGGTACAACTGTTATCTTTGAAGCTATTGTAGAAAGCTTTAGTTGCACGGCTTCCTTCCTTGTTTTGAGTGCATTTGCTGTATCTTCTGTATGAAGGTTGTGTCACTTTGAGTGTCGAGGAGAGCATATACAAGAACTTCACATTCTGGTTCACATGTTGTAGACACCCATACTGGTATAATTGAGGAAGTGCAGGTATTACTGGTATCTTGTACAACTCTATTGGAAGTTGCCTCAGCCAATACCTTTGTGTGTCTATCTTGAGAAGGCTCTGTGCTGCTTTCCCTTAAGCTTTCAGCCATCCTTTGCTTTCCTACTCCCTTCGAACGGTCTTCATGAAGACAGGTTGGATGTTTCTTTTCACAAATGTTACAGACTCTTCTGTTCTCACAAAACCTTGAACGATGTCCGGACTTCAGACAACCAAAACACAACATCCTCTCATCCTCAAACTTATGTCGCTCAGCAACTGTCTTCTCCATAAACTTACGACACTTATTAATGACCATGACCTTGTCTTTCACAGAAGATACAACTCACTGTGGCAGAGTTGTTTTCACCGGAGCTTGTTTCCAACACCTTTGCTACAGGGCCTCAGTTCTTTAGCATCTTTGTTCTTTCATTATCACTTGATTTCAAAGCATGAAGTGATGTTACAGGATTGCACACAATCTTGGTTTCCTTTGTGAGAAACTGTGTGTGTTAGTATTTTCTTCAATCTCCAAGACCTCCCTATTCCATCTTAAAGCTAACCAATCAAGAAGCTTAGCAAGAATGTTTTGGTTTTCGTTGCAAGTCCCCTTATTTGAGGAATGGCAGCCTCACAGCTTCGAAGGAAATCTACAAACTCTCGCAGTTCCAGAATGTCCTTTGGACCTACATTAGGCCATGCATAAAGTTTCTCTCTGAAGGATTTTGCTGTGAGGAATGGATTTCCATATCTTTCTTCTAATATTTTCCAAGCTGCATGATAAGCAGATTCTGTACCAAGAAGAAAGTAACCTTCAAGAGCCTTCTTAACAGAACCACCTACGTATCTCCGTAGATAGAAAAATGTATCTTCTGCAGGTATCAACTCTATCAACATTTGAAAGGAAGTCTTCCAATCATTGAATCTAAGTGGATCTCCGTTAATAACTACTGGCTCTGGTACAGGAAGTCAATTTGGACTAATAAATTCTACCAAAGTCTTCATAAGAGTGGCATTACTGTCTTCTTGTGAATGTGTCACAACTTGCTGTGGAGTAATATTCTGAGTTGACAAATTTCTGTTGATGATCTGTCTTACTTACAGTCATGAAACAAATTCCTCATGTCTTCTTCGTCATCTTCTGAAGCTCCACTTTGCTCATATATCTGCATACGTGCTTTAGCAGCATTCAATTTCTTAAGCGTCTCCAGAAGTTCCAGTTCACTGCGCTTATCTTCTAATAACTTGTGTCTTTCTGCATTTTCCATCTCATGCATTTTCCATCTCATGCCATCTCATACTTAGCTCTTATCTTAGCCGCTTCTTGCTCAGCTACCCGCCTCTTGTCCTCAGCTTCAAGTTTCTGAAGCTCCTCCAACTGCTGATCCTGTTCCCTTAAAACTTCCAAAGTGGCTTCATTAAAAGCAACCTCAGCAGCAGCCTCTTGTCTTTTGCCAGCAGAAAGAATTGAATACATAGATGAAGCTCTTGACTTATTTTGAGACTGTGTGGAAGCCTTAGAGTACTCGTGTTCACACTGGACTTGTCTAAAGATATGGTGTCTATCCCACTCCATGCATGGTAAATCTCACCTTCTTTATTCCCTTCAAGAAGACTCTTTACCAGCTCCACAATCGTTCCTGTAACTGCTTCACAGGTGTCTACTCTACGACGTGTGTCATGGTCAGGAATAACAATTCAACGCATGTCTTCATACACAGTGCCTAAATCTGCAGAGGCCTTTGTCACTCTTGTCATCTTGCAACAACTCATTAGATGAGAATTCACCCAGCAATCGTTTATCTTCTTTAATAAGAGACTTCCATTTCTCATAACATGCTCTGAATTGCTGTTTATATCTTCTCAATTTCTCATCATGTAGTTTTTGGCCTTTTTCAGTCAGTTTACGGGTTCTTTGGCTTCTCCGTTGCTCATCTTGTGATGCCTCAGCACCTACTGCTTTCTTACTCTTTCTTACTCTTTCTTACTCTGGATCCATACTGGAGCTGACGTACTCTCTAGTTACCTTAACTATAAAAGAGAAAAGCAAATGGAAAATAATTAGCGTAGCTGCTGTTCATAACATTAAGCAAAGATAATCATGGGTTCAATCATTTGATCTGATATAACTGGAGTACAAGGTTCTGAGATGCATTATGTGAATGCTTGGCTAAAGAGATGCGTCTTTAATCTAGGTTTAAACTTGGAGAGTGAGTCTGAGCCCCAAACATTATCAAGAAGGCTATTCCAGAGTTTAGGACAAATTTTAGACAAATGCAAAAACGCTCTTCCTCCTTTAGTGGACTTAGATATCCTAGGTACTACCAGAAGCCCAAAGTTTTGTGACCTTAAAGAGCGTGATGATTGTAGGGCGATAGAAGATCGGTTAAATACACTGGAGCTAAACCGTTTAGGGCCTTATAGGTCAGTAGCAATACTTTGTAATCAGATGTGAAAAGAGTACTGAAAATTTGTACTCAAGTACAAGTACTGTTACATTGCTGAAATAATACTCAATTACAAGTAAAAGTACTGGTGTCAAAAAAGTATTTAAGTAAAAGTACAAAGTACTCTTCTCAAAAACTACTTAGAGTTATCCGGCGATATTTAATGAATTACCAATATATGTTTAATCAAATCATAGATCAATGTAGAAAATAGTACATGAATTAGTGGTCATGATACTGGAATTTCTAACTTCAGTACGATACCTTGAAAAATATCAATATTCAGTATCATTTTCAATACCATGGGGAAAACCGCCACATACTGTATACTTCCATATAAATATTTTAATACAGTGGGGAGAACATGTATTTAATACACTGCCGATTTTGCAGGTTTGCCCACTTACAAAGCATGTAGAAGTCTGTAATTTTTATCATAGGTACACTTCAACTGTGAGAGACGGAATCTAAAAATCCAGAAAATCACATTGTATGATTTTTAAGTAATTAATTTGCATTTTATTGCATGACATAAGTATTTGATACATCAGAAAAGCAGAACTTAATATTTGGTACAGAAACCTTTGTTTGCAATTACAGAGATCATACGTTTCCTGTAGTTCTTGACCAGGTTTGCACACACTGCAGCAGGGATTTTGGCCCACTCCTCCATACAGACCTTCTCCAGATGCTTCAGGTTTTGGGGCTGTCGCTGGGCAATACGGACTTTCAGCTCCCTCCAAAGATTTTCTATTGGGTTCAGGTCTGGAGACTGGCTAGGCCACTCCAGGACCTTGAGATGCTTTTTACGGAGCCACTCCTTAGTTGCCCTGGCTGTGTGTTTCGGGTCGTTGTCATGCTGGAAGACCCAGCCACGACCCATCTTCAATGCTCTTACTGAGGGAAGGAGGTTGTTGGCCAAGATCTTGCGATACATGGCCCCATCCATCCTCCCCTCAGTACGGTGCAGTCGTCCTGTCCCCTTTGCAGAAGATGACATCTTCCCCAAAGAATGATGTTTCCACCTCCATGCTTGGAGGTGGAAACAATCTGGATTTTTGTTTTAGATTCCGTCACTCACAGTTGAAGAGTACCTATGATAAAAATTACAGACTTCTACATGCTTTGTAAGTGGGCAAACCTGCAAAATCGGCAGTGTATCAAATACTTGTTCTCCCCACTGTATAGATTTATCTTTGCTACTAACTTTGCTCCCTCCTTCCGAATCAAATCGTTACGCTTAAAAATTCGCCAATAACCCATGGTGGCAACACTGACAGGAGGGAGCTAAACATCTCTTTGGGGTTATCACAGACCATCGCAACCTAGAATACCTCCGGGAAGCTCGTTGCCTCAATCCCAGACAAGCCCGCTGGGCTTTATTCTTCACTCGATTTAACTTCAAGGTCACCTACAGACTGGGGGATAAGAACATTAAGGCTTACACAATATCCCGTTTACATTCTCCTGAGGTTCCACCTGTGGCTCCAGAACCAAACCTAGAGAGTAAACAAAAGTCAGCACACTTCCACTGCTGCTTCCAAAAATCTATTTATTAAAAGGCAGCGGCTATTAACACTAAGTGCAAATAGCGATAGATGCTATTTACACCAAGTGTAAATAGCAACTAGATTCTATTTACACTAAGTGAAAATAGCGATATAATCTATTCACACCATGTAAAAGTAGCGGTTCTTTGCAATATGTGTAAATAGTAATTAGATACATACTATTTGCACCTTAGTATTGTTATACATTAACAGGATGCAATAATAATACAAAGTGTAAATTATTATATTTATTAAAATTATTAAATGGATGCCACCTTAATGGGACAATAAAAACCCTCCCTACACCTAACCCTACCCAATAAATACTTTTATTATTATTAAACATTTAGTTAGGTACTTTATTTCCACTTTTAGAACATTTTCTTCATTTTTATTGAAAGTAAATGCCTTTCCGATGTGATGGGAAAAGGGAGAAGATCGAGCTCGGCAAAAGGTGGATTCGAACATGGGTCGATTGTGTCAAAACCTAGTTCCATGAGCCTTAAACTCTACTGACTACGCTACTGAAGACGTTGAAACAAGTGCGTCTTTTTTAAACTTGTGTGGCCCAACCAGGCATTGTTGGGTGGAGCTAGCGTAAATAGCACTTACCAACAAGGTCTTTGTCAGGCAAACAAGAAGTACACAGCAAGGTACAATTTATATCAATGTGATCCGTCAAACTTGATCTAATTATTTGACTCATTAACCCAATCATCCAATAAACGGAGGAGAAAAAAAGTCACCAATATATAAAAATAAATAAAATAAACAGTAAAATACAAAATGATAACCAATATAACAGAAAATAATTCACAACAAAGGTTTGAAATCAAACTCCAAATTAAGACCCTTTGGAGAAAGGGTATTTAATGACTATATATAAAATGCTTCCCTCTGTAGCAGGAGTTGATTAATGTTACCACCCCTTCTTGGTGCTTTCACTTGTTCAATACCTAGGTATCTGTAATGTCTAGTGTGTTGGTTCTGTTTCTTGTTCATGTTTCATGTTCTTATCTTGTTTTCCTATTGTCTTGTTTCCTGGTTTGTCATGTGATTCCATTGTGCCCTCATGTGATCTTGTGTCATGTTGTCATTGGTTTATTGTTCTTGATTGTTCACAGGTGTGTCTTGTTAGTCATTAGTCTCTGTGTATTTAAGCCCTCATGTTTGTCTTGGTCCTTGTCCAGTATTGTTTGTGTAACCTGCTGTTTGGTCAAGTCAAGTCAAGTCAAGTCAAGTCAAGTCAAGTCAAGTCAAGTCAAGTCAAGTCAAGTCAAGTCAAGTCAAGTCTTTGTTTAGTTTGATCATGTTTGGATTTATGTTTGTTTAATGGATGGTTCATGCATCTCATGTAAATAAACTGCACTTGGGTTCTGCAAGCTTGCCTCCAGTGGACCATTCGTTACAGTATCAAAGAGTCAACAGATTATGTTTAAAAGCAGCAATGGGGTTCTTTTGATCATTCAATCAGCGATACGTGTTTTTAAACCACGTTTAATTTTTCCTATGTATGCCAAACCACATGGGCATTTAATCATATAGATTACATTTTTGGTATTACATGAGATAAGTCCCTTAATTTTTAACTGTGTCCCTAAAACTGCATCACATTTAGAAGTAAAATTGCGTTGTACATATTTTCCACATCTATAATTACCATCAGGGACTAAAAATGGATGACTTGAGTGTTCCAACCCTTGGTCAGCCCTCGCAACCATTTGCCGTAGGTTAAGAGCTTGTTTATATACGATTCATGGAGGATTTGTACAAAATTGACTCAACACAGGGTCCAAACTTAAAATATGCCAATGATTTTGTACTATATGTGCAAGCGCCTTACTTAGAGCAGAATATTGGATAATACACAACTATTATTGGTAGATTTCAAATGTTCTCGCAAGACGTTCTTTTTGATCAAAATTTTCAAAACGTGCTACAGCCTCTCTAATCCAATTATCTGCATAATCTCTTTCATAAATCCTTACATTGTTTTTCATACATTTCATTATATGTGCAAATCCTAAAAATTCTCTTAAACTGACTAATCGGAAGACTTTTTATTGGGTGAAAACTCTGATCGTGTAAAATTGTATTTCTGTCTGTGGGCTTTCTGTACAAATCTGTCACCAAATGATGTTTTATTAACAAAGATCAGGAGGAGCACGTTCAGATAATTAACCTAATTAATATGGGAGGAGCTCATTCCTTTAATCAACTCAAATATCACCAGGAGGTATATATACAGCAGACTTACCTCTGTTCTATGACAGTTTCCCAGCATTTGGCCCCTGGCCAATTGCAGTCATGTCTAAAATCAAACTCTACCCATCTGACAATGAATCATTTCTTTCCACCGATTCTCCGCCACCCCTAGGATCATCCCCTCTGCACCGGACACAGCCGCCGATCCTCTGGCAGCCGCTGAGTCCCCGGCTTCATCGCGTGGACGTTGTTCGATCTGAACTGCCACTCGCACATCAAGACACCGAGGTCTCCCTTCGCCTCCACGAGCAAGACTTCAACCTTCCTCCCCGGCATCTTCTTACACTCTAGCCCATCCTTCAATCCCGGCCATAGAAAAATGGACAGTTTTGAGTCTAAGGCAAGCGTTAACTAATTCAGATATTCAATTTTCAAGAAGGTTAAACAAAGCATAGTTATACGACCTGTACGTTGTCCTGCAGTCAGCCCCTTCCCCTAGAGCCGATCCAGGCCAACTAACGGAACTCGTTTCCATGTTTTGGCCTACAGATTTACATCATACCATGCAACTGTTAGAAACTGCTTTTGACTGGTTTATCTCTGATGATTTTTCCAATGTATTTTATATACAGTTATTAAAGAAAAACACTTAAAATTAAATATATTGTTTTGGTTTGATATTGAAAGCTGTTTGGGGGATTATTTTATAATGCCAGAATCTTTTTATTTTTTATTTATTTATTTATTTTTTTACTTTACTGTACTGAAAGGCTTAATATGTTGCCTAATGTCTACTTCTAATTTATTACTTTAATGGATTGTTATCAGTAATCACTGTGAACTGACTGCCATATAGATAATCGTGGAACTTCCCAATTAAAGAGTAAGAAATTCAAGGTTAAGAGAGGGGAATTTCGATTAACTTTGACTTACATAAACAATGTCCCAGGGTTGCCTATTCTGTTCTTGGTACAGGGCAGTGCCCAATCCTGTCGTGCTTGCATTCGTATGCAATATATAGGGTAGCTTAGAATTAGCAAAGCCAAGAACTTGAGCTGACACTAATTTGTTGATAATCTCCTTGAATGCTTTCTGGTACTCAGGGCTCTAATTTTCTATACATAATAATTTGTATTACAAATTCAAGAAACACTGTCACACTGTAATATTAAACTTCAGCACATTACTTGTCCTGTACAGGTTGGGCTAGGCACACGAATGAAACCTCAAATTATGCGGTTTGTTGTGGAGGTGTTACATTTAAAGAGGGTCTCCACACCCAAATATCTAGAGACTAGAATATCACAGATTTGGAATTTGACTCTTTTGACTTGGGTCAGTAAGCGTCAACCTTGCAACACCCTAGAAACCACATAGCAATACATTAAACACACACTCTCTCTCTCTAGCCGCGTTTTCCATTACAGATTTGCGCAAAACTTTTGTGATATTTTCTAAATGTCCATCCATTAACCGATGTTATGCGACTAAAATGTAATTTTTTTCCTCTCCTGATAAGTCATTCCAAAAATCATGGCAACCGATGTTGGTAGGTTTACGTATATCCCAGACGCCCCAATAGACATTATTTTTAATCGAAGGAGACGTAGGCATGTTAACCAAGCATTAATGGCAAGGAAAGCCCCTTATACTTGGGAACGGCCACATATGAGGTGTTTCTGGGTGTTTCTCCCTCATATCTGCTTCAAGGTCTTGATAAATTGTAGCATTTCTTTGTTGTTTAGAATCCAGTAATTCTTTAATAAAGAACTCTGTCTCGTCTTCTGTCCAAACATATCACGCCATCTTTAAGGAATGATCGACTTTTACGTACGCCAGGTGACCTGTAAATGCGGGTCATAGCCTGAAAATCCACTTCATGTGAGCGTAACTTTTTAAAAAAGAGTTTTCGCAAAATCGTTTCAATTGGGCATATTTTCAATTCGCAATTTCAATTTGCACAATTTGAAGGGTAAGAGAATCGCAGCTTTTCTCTCTCTCTCTCTCTCTCTCTCTCTCTCTCTCTCTCTCTCTCTCTCTCTCTCTCTCTCTCTCTCTCTCTCTCTCTCTCTCTCTCTCTCTTTCTCTTTGAGTGGATGCTGGGGGTGAGTGGACAGAGTTTGGTGTGAGAGTACTTCTGAGTGAGTTTTCCCCGCTCTCTCCGGATTTTATATTTAATTAAACATTTAATTACAATATACTTAAAATATTTAAGTTTGATTGCATTACTTATAAAATATTAGTAGATTCTACTAATTTGTGGACATAATTTGAATGTGTGAATAAATGTAATTTAAATGGAAGTTTTACTCCTGACCACGCCTCCCACACACTGGTTTGGTGCTGTGAGTCAGGTAATGACGCCATTTTATCGTGGTGTGTGTGAATTCAAGGAGCTGTTGATGAGAAGGAACATTTGTTTTAGCAAGTTCTACGGACATTTTCCCCAACATTTACCTTTTTGTTGTTTCTTTGCTCCCAGAGAGACTATTTGTGAGCAGTGAAAAACATTGTATGTTTAAACGACGGGACATTTTTCTCCGGTGAGCAAGCTAGTTTTCTCACTCGTGTGCAGCGGACATCACCGCTTCAACCCCTGACCGGCGAGTTTGACGGACATTTTTTCGTCTTTTCCCTTCAGCAACGAAGGGAAAAGATCAGCAACGAACACCGCGGCCGCGCTTTCATCTGACGAGTGAGGATGGCGGCGCGAATATATGGTGAGTGCAATAATTTAACGTTTTATTCCGACACATCTATTGATCAAAAGAGTAAGTTAAAGTTAATTAACGGGTTGAATACAAAAATGGATGGATGTACTCCTGTTTTTTCTAGGTTCATAGCCTTAGTTCATATCTTGTTTTGTTTTGCAGGTCAAGAACAGATGCTTTGGAAATGTAAGTATAGCCCTCATAACTGTGAAAAGAGAGCAGCTATTTAAACATTATAGGCTCAAATATGGAAATTATACAAGAACAGAACAATTTCCTTGTTTACATCCGGAATGTATGTATATTTATATCACTTCATGAACAATATGTACACTTACGCCGCCTTCACACCAAAACTCCAGATCAGCAGTATGTCGTGGGTTTACTGAGACCTGTTCTGAGGCTGATTATTTTATTAATCTGAATACTGCACAGTGCACAATTACATGTAAGCCAAGTCAGGTGCCATTATAAAGACTATAACTTTAATGTTTGCTCCTTACAGAAAAGTTGTCAACGACAAGCCTGACATCAGCCAGATGGTACTTCAGTGGCCAGCTCTTTCTATAGTCAAATCAAATCAAATCACCTTTATTTATATAGCGCTTTTTACAATGCCAATTGTTTCAAAGCAGCTTCACAGTGGTAACAGGAAAATAATGCAACAGAATTTGATTCGGCTGTACAGCCGCTCTGGTGAAAACGGTGATGTCATCTAGCTCATTTCAATTATCATATAGTGTCAATGCGGGCAGATCAGTAATATAGTTGAAATTTAAGTGTCCCCAACTGAGCAAGCCAAAAGCCAAAGGCGACGGTGGCAAGGAACCAAAACTCCTTCAGGGCCAGAATGGAGAAAAAAACCTTGGGAGAAACCAGGCTCAGTCAGGGTGCCAGTTCTCCTCTGGCTGACGAACAAATAGTGTATGATTATGATTCTGGCAACATTACATGTCAGAAGTCATATTAGATCAATAGATATTCGTAGGATTATTCAAAAGATTGGAGTCGTCACGCCGGGGACGGGTTTAATGAGGATGTCATGTCGATGCGGCATTTACAGGGGGGAGTTTAATTGACACGGTCTCTGCAGACACTTCAGGGATGCGTTCGTCATGTCCAGGCTAAGGTCCACCATCTGGTCCGGATACGGCCCGGATCCGCCGACTGCAGTAAACCTCGGGATAAACAGAGAGACTAACATTAGCGTAGATGCCATTCTTCTTATGATGTAACGAGTACATCAGGTGTTATTGGAAGTGTTCCCGGTTCCGGCTGGCCTAGTTAATGCAGCCTAAAACAATCATTTAACTGATTTGAATAATAGAAATTAAAAATGTTTTATGTGTATGCCATAGTAAAGAGATGTGTTTTTAGTCTAGATTTAAACTGACAGAGTGTGTCTGCTTCCCGAACAATGCTAGGAAGACTATTCCAGAGTTTAGGTGCTAAATAGGAAAAGATCGACAGCCTGAAGTTGATTTTGATATTCTAGGTATTATCAACTGGCCAGAATTTTGAGACCGCAATAGACGTGATGGAGTATAATGCGTTAAGAGCTCGCTCAAGTACTGGGGAGCTAAACCATTTAGTGCTTTGTAAGTAATCAGCAAGATTTTAAAATGTATACGATGTTTAATAGGGAGCCAATGGAGTGTTGCCAGAACCGGGCTAATATGGTCATACTTCCTGGTTCTAGTAAGAACTCTAGCTGCTGCGTTTTGAACAAGCTGCAGTTTATTTATTAAGTGAGCAGGGCAACCACCCAGTAGAGCATTACAATAATCTAGCCTTGAGGTCATGAACGCATGAACTAACTGTTCAGCATTTTGCATTGAAAGCATGTGCCGTAATTTAGATATATTTTTAAGATGGTAGAATGCAGTTCTACCATCTTAAGTATAGTAAATCAGGTATGTACAGGTGCATTCACGCCATGTTGCAATTACCATAATTGTGAGATTCCAGCTTGTAAAAAACGTTAACATTCTCATAGAACTTGTAATAACGACCTGTAAACTGGGAATTTTCTTGGAGCTCCTACATTGTATATTAATTTAGCCGTTGATAGTGTTGCCATATAAATGTGTAATTCCCAGTCCAAGGACATGATCAGCTTGGAGTAGATTGTTACATGTTGTCATCTTGGAATGACGATAATTACGACATGGTGTGAACACAGCATATGACTTTGAGTATTTGACAACAGCATTATCTGACGCTATTTTATGATAATGTCTTTGTCAATCTTTTTCTTCCTCTGTTAGGTTGCAGCTGACAAGGACTCATACAGGACTCAAACTCCAGTGAGAATCCTCTGCATTGATCAAGAAAGCCATCAGCTAAACCCATCTAGAGTGAGGATCGTCTTTGAAGGATGTTTGGTGATGAATGAACTGACCAACCTCAGGACTTCTGTGTCCTTTTTTCCGGACTGATTTGTCACCTGGACAACTCTAACTGTATGAAAAATACTTTATATTTTATTCAGCAGGTAATGCTCAACCTAGGAAAAGGTGAGCTGACACCTAAAATTGAATACTGTCAATCTTGTGAACTCAGGAATGTGTTTGTTTATTTATAAAGCACAATTAAAACAACATAATGTTGACGTAGTGTAAACAAACCATATAGTTTTGATGCAATTTGTTGTGATTCTGATAGACTGTCCATGTGCTTAACAATAAGCTGATTTGTTAAAACTAGGTTTTTTCATATTTTATAAGGAAAATGTTTTCAGGACATGAAAAATTCGTTTTGTTGTATATGTTTTGGAATTGAACTGAAATAAAACAGAAAATTGTATGAATGTACCTTTTATTGGCTTTTTTCCCTTAATTTTCTAGTTTAAATTAAAAAATAAAATAATTCATATAAACTTAACTTAGTACATTGAACTTAAATATACTATGTGTAATAATTACAAAGTAATTGATATTACTTCCATATATTACAACATATTATATTACAATACAATATATTACTTCCATATATTACAATTACTTCGTAATTGGATATTACAATCCAATTACGAAGTAATTGGATTGCTCCTGTCTGCCTCCTGTTTGTCCTTCTGACTGCTGTGCTCGCGTGTGCTCTGCTTGCTTTTGAATCTTTATTTGATATCATTCCCTGTTGTTTAAACTGCTAAATATAATTTACCCATCACCATATATTGTCTAATATTGCCTACCATATTAAATCTGACACCGCTAGCTTTTAATCTAAATCACTATCACGCGTTAGCATTTCGCTAGCCTGTTAGCTTGCCATCTCTGCACTCGGGTCTCTTGTTTTCTGAGTTCATTAAACAACTGTGGTGAGTTGGATTAGTAAATAGACTCCATCAAACAACTGTGGTAAGTTGGATTAATCAACAAATACGGTAAGCCATGTCTTCTTCTCCTATCATTGTCACTTGCACTGCATGTTTCATGTTTAGTATATCTTTCTCCGTTGGCGAACAGGGCTTCACATGTGATAAATGTAAGGAGATAGTCAGGCTGACGGAGAAGATTTCAGAATTAGAGACACGCATCCAGACTTTATTTGAGAGTAGTGAGAATGTAACAGCTTTAGACACTGCTTTGGATGCGAATAGCTTAGTGAACTCTGTACATTGTTCGGTTCCGGCTGTAGAGCCCGTGCAGCAGGGCAACTGGGTGACTGTGAGACGGCATAGTCGCGGATCAAAAAAACACTCTTCTGTTCCGATTAGAACATCAAACAGGTTCTCCCCACTCAGTGATGCACCCACTGAGAATCCTGTTGAAAGTGCCCTAGTTATTGGCGATTCTATTACACGGAACGTGAAAATAGAGACACCAGCCACCATAGTCACATGTTTACCGGGAGCCAGAGCGCCTGACATCAAAGCAAATTTAAAAGTGCTGGCTAATGCTAATCGTAAATTCTCTAAGATTATTATTCACGTCGGCACAAATGATGTTCGACTTCGCCAGTCGGAGATCACCAAAATTAACATTAAAGAGGTGTGTAAACTCGCAAGTACGATGGCAGATGACGTTTTTTGCTCTGGTCCCCTCCCCGTTAAAAGGAGTGATGAGATACTTAGCAGACTATCATCACTCAATGGCTGGTTGTCTAAGTGGTGTCCGCAAAATAACATAGGGTTCATAGACAATTGGAAAAGCTTTTGGGGCAGACCTGACCTGTTGAAAAAAGATGGTATTCATCCTTCCTGGGATGGTGCCGCTCTTCTCTCTAGTAATTTGGCACATAGTCTTAGAGCTAAACCTTGACTAACTGGGGCCCAGGTCAGGAAGCAGACGGACTGGCTTACCCGACCGCCTGCTAGCTGTCTCACGTCACAGAAGTCAGATAAATCCCAGCACATAGAGACTCTTTCACCTAGATATTATCACATAGAGACTGTGTCTGTTCCACGAATTAGTAAATACAAAAAACCATCAAAATCATTCAACGGTAAAAATTTAATTGATGTCCAACAAATAAATAACAGATATAATACAGATGATCAAATGATAAAGCTCGGGCTGCTGAATATTCGATCCCTTTCCTCAAAAGCGCTTATTGTTAATGATATGATTACAGATCATAACCTAGATGTGCTGTGTTTGACAGAAACCTGGCTAAAACCTGACGATTACATTACTTTAAATGAGTCCACCCCCCAAGATTATTGTTATAAACACGAGCCACGTCTGAAAGGTAAAGGGGGAGGTGTTGCTGTAATTTATAATAATATCTTCAGTATTACTCACAAGTCTAGTTTCAAATATAATTCCTTTGAAGTTTTGGTGCTTTATGTAACGTTATGTAGTGAAATCGATAAATCCCGTTTGACATTTGTGCTGGCTACTGTATACAGGCCACCAGGGCACCATACAGACTTTACCAGAGAATTTGCTGATTTTCTATCAGAGTTAGTACTGGCTGCAGATAAAGTCCTAATTGTTGGTGATTTTAATATCCATGTAGACAATGAAAAAGACGCACTGGGATTGGCATTTAGAGACATTCTAAACTCTATTGGAGTAAGGCAACACGTGTCAGGACCCACTCATCGCCGTAATCATACGTTAGACCTAATACTGTCACATGGAATAAATGTTGATACCATTGAAATTCTGCAGCAGAGCGATGACATCTCAGATCATTACCTAGTATCATGTACACTTAATTTAGCAAAGGCTGCAAAGCCGTCCCCTCGCTTTAAATATGGCAGGACTATCACTGCTGCGACTAAAGATTTCTTTGTAAATAATCTTCCTCATCAGTTTCATCTCCTCAGCATCCCAGATAGCCTAGAGGAACTCGATGTTGCAACAGAAACTATTGACTCTCTCTTTTCCAGCACTTTAGACACAGTTGCTCCCCGGCGCTTAAAGAAGATTAAAGAAAACAGTCCAACGCCGTGGTACAACGAGCACACCCGGGCCCTTAAAACAGCAGCCAGAAAAATGGAGCGCAGCTGGAAGAAAACAAAACTAGAAGTTTTTCTCATTTCGTGGAAAGAGAGCATGATTGCATACAGAAAGGCCCTAAAAACTGCTAGATCTGCTTATTTCTCGACTCTCTTAGAAGAAAACAAACACAACCCTAGGTATTTATTCGATACAGTGGCTAAATTAACCAAAGATAAAGCTTCACCTTCTGATGTTTGTAAACAGCACAGCAGTAATGACTTTATGAACTTCTTTACCTGTAAGATTGATAATATTAGGAAAAAAATTATAACCATGCAGCCGTCTACTACAGTATCACATCAGACAGTGCATTGTAGTGTCACTGAGGAAAAATTACATTCATTCACTGCTATAGGAGAAGAAGAATTGGCTAAACTCGTTAAATCATCAAAATCAACAACATGTATGCTCGACCCCATACCGACTAAACTACTAAAAGAGATGCTTCCAGAGGTCATAGATCCTCTCCTTAATATCATTAATTCATCCTTGACATTAGGATATGTACCGAAAACTTTTAAGTTGGCTATTATTAAACCACTTATTAAAAAACCGCAACTTGATCCTACAAAATTAGTCAATTACAGGCCAATCTCAAATCTACCCTTTCTGTCAAAAATACTAGAAAAGGCAGTGTCCTCACAATTATGCTCCTTTTTAGAAAGAAATGGTATCTGTGAGGATTTCCAGTCAGGATTTAGACCGTATCATAGTACTGAGACTGCTCTCATCAGAGTAACAAATGATTTACTCTTATCATCCGATCGTGGTTGTATATCTCTATTAGTGTTACTCGATCTTAGCGCTGCATTCGATACTATCGACCACAATATTCTTTTGAATAGACTCGAAAATTATGTTGGCATTAGTGGAACTTCATTGGCATGGTTTAAATCATACTTATCTGACCGTTATCAGTTTGTAGCAGTAAATGAAGAGATGTCACACCGAACACAAGTTCAGTATGGAGTACCGCAGGGCTCAGTGCTAGGACCGTTGCTTTTCACCCTGTACATGCTACCACTGGGAGATATTATTAGGAAGCATGGTGTTAATTTTCATTGTTATGCTGACGATACTCAGCTCTATATTTCTTCACGCCCTGACGAAACTTACCAATTCACAAGATTAACAGAATGCATAGCTGATATTAAAAATTGGATGACTAGTAATTTCCTGCAACTTAATTCAGAAAAAAATGAATTTTTAATCATTGGACAAAAAAATCCACAAGTAGTAACCTAGAATACTGTCTAACACTCGATGGCTGCTCTGTCAAGTCCTCGTCGTCAGTTAGGAACCTGGGTGTGCTCTTTGATACCAATCTCTCATTTGAAAGCCACGTTTCTAGCATCTGTAAAACTGCATTCTACCATCTTAAAAATATATCTAAATTACGGCGCATGCTTTCAATGCAAAATGCTGAACAGTTAGTTCATGCGTTCATGACCTCAAGGCTAGATTATTGTAATGCTCTACTGGGTGATTGCCCTGCCCGCTTAATAAATAAACTGCAGCTGGTCCAAAACGCAGCAGCTAGAGTTCTTACTAGAACCAGGAAGTATGACCATATTAGCCCGGTTCTTTCAACACTGCATTGGCTCCCTATTAAACATCGTATACATTTTAAAATCTTGCTGATTACTTACAAAGCACTAAATGGTTTAGCGCCCCAGTACTTGAGCGAGCTCTTAACGCATTATACTCCATCACGTTTATTGCGGTCTCAAAATTCTGGCCAGTTGATAATACCTAGAATATCAAAATCAACTGCAGGCGGTCGGTCCTTTTCCTATTTAGCACCTAAACTCTGGAACAGTCTTCCTAGTATTGTTCGGGAAGCAGACACACTCTGTCAGTTTAAATCTAGACTAAAAACACATCTCTTTACTATGGCATACACATAAAACATTTTTAATTTCTGTTATTCAAATCAGTTAAATGATTGTTTTAGGCTGCATTAACTAGGTCAGCCGGAACCGGGAACACTTCCCATAACACCTGATGTACTCGTTACATCATAAGAAGAATGGCATCTACGCTAATGTTAGTCTTTCTGTTTATCCCGAGGTTTACTGCAGTCGGCCGGATCCGGGCCGTATCCAGACCAGATGGTGGACCTTAGCCTGGACATGACGACCATATCCCTGAAGTGTCTGTAGAGACAATAGTGTCAATTAAACTCCCCCCTGTAAATGCCGCATCGACACGACATCCTAATTAAACCCGTCCCCGGCGTGACAACTCCAATCTTTCGAATAATCCTACGAATATCTATTTATCTAATATGACTTCTGACCTGTAATGTTGCCAGAATCATAATCATACACTATTTGTTCGTCGGCCAGAGGAGAACTGGCACCCCGACTGAGCCTGGTTTCTCCCAAGGTTTTTTTTTCTTCATTCTGGCCCTGAAGGAGTTTTGGTTCCTTGCCACCGTCGCCTTTGGCTTTTGGCTTGCTCAGTTGGGGACACCTAAATTTCAATTATATTACTGATCCGCCCGCATTGACACTATATGATAATTGAAATGAGCTGGATGACATCACCGTTTTCACCAGAGCGGCTGTACAGCCGAATCAAATTCCGTTGCATTATTTTCCTGTTACCACTGTGAAGCTGCTTTGAAACAATTGCCATTGTAAAAAGCGCTATATAAATAAAGGTGATTTGATTTGATTTGATTTGATATTACAAAACATTTTAAGTTAAATGAACTTGAATTTATAAATTCACATTACTTATTTTTTTTAGGGCAACCATGCAGTTTCCTCAAATTTAAGTAAATTCAACTTATCCGGGTTAACAGTGTACTGTTTATGTTTTAAAGTTTTTGGAGTACATCTTTTCTAAGTTTGAGATTGTATAACATAGGCTAGGTAGAGTCTTTTGGGTGAAAAGAAAATCGGCACTATCCAGCGTTTGCTGGGTGGCAATGGCGTCTTCAGAACGGGTGAATTTGGACCGGTTGTCGCGTAGACACGGTATCAAGCTTGCGCCTGTGATTAATGTTTCGGTGGAACAATGTGCTTTGGCTGTAGGAGAAGTTGTCGGTTTTGACAGCATTATATCAGCTTCGCGAATGAATAGTGCTGTTGTTGTTTTTCTGGACACTATTGAAAAAGTAAACAGTATTGTGCAGAATGACATTGTTATACAGGATACCTTCATTCCCGTAATGCCGCTGCTTCAACCGGCAAAAAAAGTTATTCTGTCCAACGTTCCCCCGTTCATTAAAATGAACTCTTGCTTGCAGAGCTCTCAAGGCATGGCAAAGTAGTGTCCCAAATGAAAAAGATACCGCTTTTCTGTAAATCACCGCTACTCAAGCATGTTGTTTGTTTTAGACGTCAGGTTTATATGGTTTTGAAGAATGATGCAGATGAATTGAATGTGGTTTTCAAATTTATGCATGTACTTAGAAAGTTAACGATGATGTAATTGTGGATAATGAAAGGATGGGTGGGAGTGCTGAAGCTGGGACTAGTGCTGCTTCTGTTAGGGAAGTTATGCGTGTGGAAGGTGGGAGAAGTGCTGAGGATGAGGAAGCTTCAGAGAGTTTAGGGGAACACATTAGTGGTACAATGATATGTGCAAGTGATGTAGAAAATGAAACTGATGTGTCTCATAAGGATGTATCTGCTGTGGCAGAATCTATTGAGGCTGAAGACAGTTTGGACACTGAGATGGTGAGGGATGAAGCACTTTTTAAAACTCCCTCTACTAAAAGAAAAAGACTAAGGAAAAGCCCGAAGCGAATGAGCACTGGTCAGGTGACAGTAGACTCAGCTAATAAAAATGATGACACTGAATGCAGCACAGTTGAGGACTCTGATGGTGAGGCAACACAAAAAACAAAGAATATGAAAAACGTTCAGGTGGAGGAATATTTCCCTGACCGCAAAATGTTCATAGATTCAGTTGTAACAATGATGAGGGGTGACAGTGAGGAGCATTTCACTACTCAGGAAGTGTTCAGGTTGAAGAAAATAGTTTCTAAATTGAAACTAAAACAAAAAACAGAGGATGGTTTTGAAACTACATAAGTTAGATCAACTTTGTGATTGGTCAAGCAAAACTTGCGATCTATGTAAGTGTTACAACACAGAAGGGACGGAGACAAGAGATACAGGTAACTGATGTTTATTTGAACAACCAGAAGAGATGACGGCAGTGCAGGTGAGTGAGCTTGGAATAAGCAAGGTTCTGATGAGGAATACTGAGTGATACAGTCTTTGTACTTGCAGGTGAAGCAGGCTGGAGACAGACTGGAACGAAGGAGACTTCTGGGAGGATCAACACGAGACGAGGGAACACGATGGAGACTTGGAGAAACACAGGAGACAGGTAAGTAGACTTTGGTAGTCCTTAAGGTGAGCATGCAGGTAAGCACTTGATGCTAACGAGACCGGACAAAGACTGAGTGCGTGAGTGTGTCTTTTGTACTGCTGGTGATGACTGTGCAGATGAGGTGCAGGTGTTCGTGATCAGTACTTGGGTGAATGAGTGCGCTGTGATTAGGTGATGGTGGAGCCTGGCGTGTCTGTAACAGTAAGTAGGAAAAATAAAATAGAAAATAGGCCTGGCCAAGAGATTTTGTGTCTATTTAAAGCCTATGTTAAGTCTAGAATTGTTGTTGATTTAAGTACTATAATTTAATGAACGATATAACATCTTTTGAAATGCAGTGGTGCTATAAGAATATTTTCTGTGCTGTGATGGAGGGGGATTTATCTTTTTCTTTTTTCTTGCATTGAGGTGTATAGTTTAGGATTTTTTTGGAATTTGTGTAATTGATTGTATGGAATAAAGTTGTTTTTTAAAATCAAATCTCTCTCTCTCTCTCTCTCTCTCTCTCTCTCTCTCACTCTCTCTTATGTCTCTCTCTCACTTTGTCTTTATGTGGTCTGCTGTTATGAGCTGTTGTTCTCAGACTATTTTGCTTGCTTTCCGCTGTTGGTCACATCTGTGCTTCTATGTCATTGGTGTAACATCTGGTTTTGGCCCGGATACCAGTGGGTTCAGAAAAACATGGAGCACATTTGCTGTTTGCATTTAATCAGTGAACACACACTGGAGAGGATTTTACTCTGGAATATCCAAATGTCACATATTTTCATTATATTAAATTTTAAAGCAGTTGCTACAGTATATTATTTGAAGTTGTGAAATCAAACAATCACTATCTGTTTGCTTGTTTATCCAGACCCTTTAATAATTACTAATTACTGCTATCTCTAGTTACTGAAGAGCACTTACTTGACTCCCAAAATCCTGGTATTTTTAACAGAAAGGAAATGCAGAAGTAATAGAGCTGTCGTAATCTGACATTTAGGGGAAAGACTCAGCAGTTCCTATCTAACAGAGCTGAGTTCTGAGATGGCCAGTGCCTTGATATACAAGATTAAGGCAGTTTAATGAACCCATGGGGCCTGTGGAGGCCTTCTAATGGCCCTTTTTTTCATCCTATGACTTCCTCCAACTCTCCCTCCAGGGAGGGGGCTCCACAGTACTGCTGGAGTCCACTGATAAAAGCCTTGGCTTGGGTTCACAGGCTACTAAGAATAAACCAGGCCTTCCAGTGACAAACTGCTGCTACCATCAGTGTGCAGCAGGGCAATTATTGTTAACTAGAACTTAAACTATACAAAATTTAATAAAGCTGAAATAATTTACAATATAAATATTAGTTGAGACTGTTAACCAGAATGAAAATTAGAAATATTGCCTTGGTAATAAACTGTTGAAACGCTAATAACCCGGGAATAAATAAAAACTAAACTAAATCTAAAACTGAAATACAAATAATTAAAACTTAAATAGCAATATAAAAAGTTAAAAAAAGAATAAAATGACCAAAAACTATAATAAAACTAAACTAAAATATCACTGGTGTGCAGTACAGGGCATTGAAACATTGTGGCATGCTGGGAATAGAGCAGAAAATGCAAGACTGTGATTACTCATCAAATGTTAAACATGCCAGGAGTTTTAAACCTGCCAAATGGGAAAGGAGAGAGAATAAGTATACATTTACAAAGCTTTCTATGTGCTAACTGCATCAGCAGGCTTGCACCGATGGGTAGACTGACTGAACACCACCAGCACAGAATGTAAACATTTTTATATTTACAGTACTTCACTGCACAGTAATGAAGAAAAAATCTGTGGTTGTGATTTGAACCTGTGATTGTACATGGGCAGTCTTTGCCAGTGCTGCTTGTTATAGTGGGTGTGGAGCATTCTCCCCTGAGATTCATGCATGTCTTGAGAATATTTAATTCAGAGTGTTTCAGGAAATGTGTCTCTAGGAGACTCCTTTGAACAAACAACCGAATCCATATATTTCTCTTGTTTGGCCCCACATTAGAGAGTCTCAGCAGAAAGGCATGCTGGAACTTTTGGAGACCCAGAGATGACCAGGCACAGATTCTTTACAAGCTCCTCCAAGAATTCCTGTTCGCTTCCCACGACAAACTGACCAACGTCACATCTACGACAGCGAGCAGGAAGGGGGTGGAGAAAATAAGAGGAAGAAAGAGACAAATCTAACTGAGAGAGAGGGGAGTAGATAGTAGGGTGTGTGTAGTAAGCCCAGGGGACAACAGTGAGATCTGTGATTGGGGTGAAATGTTCTGCAGTCTAAGTAATCATTGCTCACTGCTGAAGAAACAGTGCTGTAATAAATGCAGTGCATTAACTGAGACCATACATTTCCAAATAAGGCTCAACTGATCTGTTGGCAAATATATAATTTAGAGCTTTTTCAAGCTATAAATGATATTTTTTTCATCCTTTTTCATCTGAAAAAAAATAGACTATAGACTGTAACGAAAGATGGATGACGCACCTTCATTCTCTACCAGGGCTTGACATTAACTTTTTTGCTTACCAGCCACTGTGGCTAGTGGTTTTCCAAAGTTACTAGCCACTCAGCATTTTCACTGGCCACAATTTTGATATAGATACCATGGGAGAAAACTGCCATATATTTTTTTATATTATTTCATAATTTGGCAGCAGGTATATTAGGCTGCTGTCATTTTAAGACCTGACGCACGGATCCAATATACTGTTACACATGCGTTTTCTTTCTCAACTGTTTACATTTACTTAAAACATAACTGACTGTGTTTACATGAATACTCGCCAAGACCGGCATTTTGGCATTATTTTGTGTGTATTTGACTGTTTAAGCGCAATAATCAGTGAAAAGAACTACATTTTTTGAGTTCAATAAGCACATTTTTTAGCTCAATGAGTAAAATTATGCACAATATGCAAAATACCATTTTGAAAATTCAAGTCCTGTAACACCAAAAATGTTCAGTGAGGGGAGGCAGGTTTGTGTGTCAACTCGCTGTCAGAGAGCTGAGAGCAAGAGCGAGAAAGTGCAGCTGGTATCGTAAGCCCCGCCCGCACTCCCGCAGAGTCAGTTAGTACAGTTTATTGTAGAACAACTCGGTGTAAAATAAACAGTTATGTAAATGTAGAAATTAAAGTTGAAGCTCCAATCTCCACCAGAAAATCTTGAAAAAGTCTGTTGGTGCCTTAGTGGCTACTTTGCTCAGAGAAGCTGTCAATCATGGCGTCACACTCCTGTTTTTATAACATTAAATAACTAACTAAAACCAAACTTATTTAAAAAAAAAAACCTTGAAGTTACATCAGCCTGATAAAAACTACCTAAAATGACAGAAAATATTATTTGAAGTGTAATTTGATTATTTAGTTTGTCTCACGTCCCATTCGATTACATGGAGAGGGTGGGGTTTATGAGATAAACTGCATCCAGCCACCTTGGGGCGATCAAAACCTTTTGGCTTCACTTACAGGACTTGTGTGGCACACTTGATCCAAACACCTAGAAATGCCTAACAATATACCAAACAATCTATGTATCTATCTGTCAGTCTGTTTAATTATAAATTAAGTGATATCACGCTACCAAGAGCACTGTTGTACCTCACAATGCCACTGGTAATCACAACTGCATTAATATAGAGGCCAACAGTTTACTAAGAAGTATTTCGGGTTAAAGTAAGTAAAGTAAGTAAATATCCATAGCAGACTGGGAGTGGCCTTAGATGGAAAAAATGCCCTGTGCATTATGATGCTTTCCTACTTTAAGACAACAGCCTTTATTTGTTGTTTTCTTTAGTCAGGTAGCACTGATTAAATTTTTGCCTTTCTACTGCATAGGCATAGCCTGGTCCTACCAGACTCTCGTACATTTCATTTGTACAGAGAGTCTGGCCACTCTCCATTGACAAGCGTTAACTTCCTTGAAGGCGGGTACTCTGTTGAAGTTTAAAACTATTAGATCTGCCATAACCAATCGCTAACGTTTGGTCGTGACGTATGTCATGCGTATGTCTTGTCATGATAACTCCTTCAAAATAGCCACTCCCTCTGTTCGCTGATTGGACCGGTTAAAATTTGGCCGGAGAAAACCAGCAAATATACCGCAAACCCAGACGACGTACTGAAGGAAAATGAAAATTAAGCGGAAGTATGTAGGAGGGCGGAGCCAGGCTAGCATAGGCAGTCAAGTTTTATAGAAAGCCCATTTTGCTAGCATTGAGGTACTCCTTTAAGACAGTTGGTAAATATACAGAGATTTTAATTCCACTCAGGGCTGGCGCAATCTATAGGCAGAGTATCCCCCTATACACTAGGCTCTTTGTCCACTGGATATAGATAAATTGTCACTCACCTGAAATTAATGTCACCGTTTCAAAATAGATCCCACCTTCTGAATGTAAGAAAAGATAGGGTATGAAAATGTAACTTTTCTGCAGCTGACTGGAACCAAAACCAACACATCCTTCGGGGGCAGCGAAGCAAAAGGCTAAACAGGCACGCAAAGAAGTGCAGTTCGTAATGTAGGTGTGTGAGTTGCCATCATCTATTTTGGAGTGATTGTAATGTATTCTCAAAATAAACTTGTTCTGTCAATTGGTGTCATTTCGGGATAGATCATTTGCTGGTTTATTATACGTTTTAAAAAAACGCAAGCACCATTGACCAGCAGATTAGACACTTTGCGCGTACAATGAATGACATCACGTCGGGAGCTGACTTTAGCAAAATACAAAAGTAAAAGAAGTTTGTATTAAAAGTCAAAGAGCAAACATACTAGAGCATTTTTTAATGTTTCAAAAAAGTACCTCAACTGTCTGTATCTTCTTAATTCTGCTGATGTTTACATTACTGCTCTAACATAAAACTTTCAGTTTGCAAATCATTAGTACTGTTGTTATATTTACTGAAAAATAAGCATACAATTTGTGTGAAGAAATTATCTTTTTTCTGCTTAGTGGTTTGTCTCTTGCACTCTTGCACTTGCAGCTGATTTGTGTATTAGTGCATATTTGCGGTATTGCACTGCAAAACATAATGCAAAACAATATGACGATAATGGTTCAATAGGATGCAGAAATCCTGTTCATACTGTGGCAGGATAAGTGAATTATCTTATTGGCCTACCTGGGTAGGCCAATGAGGTGCAAGCGGCCGTAGTATTTAAGGACCTTTATTTTGATGGGTTTGTACGGTCCTGTTAATTCTGGGTTTGTTCTCCCCCTGGCACTTCCTTTCCCGTCCCCGTTTGTGTACAGGTATGTTGAGATCCTGCTGATGGTGTAATGTGAACCGCTTAAGGCTGCGCTGTATTATAATATGTGCTATTTATAGTTTAAAGCGTCTGTGTTAAAGCGTTGGTGGCGTCTGCACTGTGGTAAGTTTGTGGCGGAGTTAGCTCAGGTACGTTTGTGTTCATTTTTCTGGATTATTTGGTTTGTTTGTTGATTTGGTCTTGATTACAGTTGTAGATGATTCATCTATTTTCTGTTTGCAGTGTATTATACTGCGTGGTCATACAAGGTGTGTGTTGTGTGTGTTTTTGTGTTTTCTGGCGTCATCTGCATCTTGATTTGGGAATCAAGAATCTTGATTTGTCTGTGCTGACAGTAACAGCAGAGACCTCACCTGTTCTTGTTCAGTCAAAGTTTCGATTTGGGGTGTACCCGACTCCTTTCTCACGACATCCCTTTGACCGACTCTGTCCCAGTTAGACAACGGTACCGGAGGATTCCTCCGTCTGAGTACGATGTGGTAAAAACGCATATAAACCAGCTGCTGGATACAAACATTATTAGAGAGAGTTGTAGTCCTTACGCCTCCCCTATTGTGTTGGCCAAAAAGAAGGATGGTATGTGTGTAGACTACCGCCAGCTGAACTCAAAAACCCGTAAAGATGCTTTCCCTCTGCCGCGTATAGAGAAAACCTTGGATTCACTGACGGGGGCCCAGTGGTTTTCCACTATGGACCTCGCCAGTGGATACAACCAGGTTCCTGTCATGGAGGGGGATAAACCCAAGACCGCCTTTTGCACCCCCTTCGGTGTTTTCGAATGGAATCATTTGCCGTTCGGGCTCTGCAATGCCCCAAGCACCTTCTAGAGGTTGTTTGGGGATCAGCAGTGTCAGTCCCTTCTTTTGTACTTGGACGACATAGTGGTGTTTTCCTCCTCCGTGACCCAACATCTAGAGAGTTTAGAGGTGGTTTTGAGTCGGCTTGAGCGAGAGGGGTTGAAGGCTAAATTAGCTAAATGTATGTTTTTCCAGCAGGAGGTAAGTTATCTGGGACATGTAATTTCTGCCAAAGGGGTGTCAACAGATCCAGGCAAGATAGAGGCAGTGAAGCAATGGCAGCGCCCCATGGGGGTGGCAGAGCTCAGATCGTTTCTTGGGTTTGCCAGCTATTATAGGCGGTTTGTAGAGGGTTTCGCCAAATTGGCGGCCCCTCTGCACCAGCTGGTAGCTGAGTTTTCTGGTCGTAAGCTCAGGGCCCAAGCAGAGGTGAGTTTTGGGGCGGCATGGACAGAGCAGTGTCAGGTGAGCTTTGAGGAGTTGAAGATTAGGCTCACCTCTGCCCCGGTACTGGCTTATGCTGACTTCTCCCTTCCCTTCATCTTGGAGGTAGATGCTAGCCATGGCGGTTTGGGAGCAGTTTTGTCCCAGGAATGGGGGGGAAGGTGCGGCCCATAGCCTATGCCAGCTGCAGTCTTAGGCCCACTGAGTGCAACATGTCAAACTACAGCTCCATGAAGCTGGAGTTCTTGGCGCTCAAGTGGGCCATGACTGAGAAGTTCAGAGAGTACCTGCTGGGGCAGAGGTGTGTCGTCTTCACCGATAACAGCCCCCTCAGCCACCTGACTACCGCCAAGCTCGGGGCCACGGAGCAACGGTGGGCTGCGCAATTAGCGGCATTTGATTTTGAGCTCAGGTAGCGCTCTGGTAGGAGCAACTGGAATGCAGATGCCTTCTCCCAGCAGGGCCCCTCCAGTCAGGGTGAATTGTAAGGGCTACATCCCGGTACAGCTCTCCCAGCCAGCATAAGGCAGGTCGAGAAGACAGGGGTGGGTTCTCAAGCAGCAGTCACTACACTGCGTGGTTTGGCTGTGGACATGCAGTTATTGCAGGAGGAGGACCCCGTTATAGGTGAGGTGTTGCGGTTTTTGAGGCGTGGGGCTCCTCCTAGTGCGGAGGAGCATCGGCAGTTGCCCAAGGCTGTGGTGAATCTGCTACACCAATGGAGCCGTTTGTGTGAGCAGAACAGAGTATTGCATCGCCGAGTTTTCCGCTCGGATAGGGAAGAAGAGATACTTCAGGTGGTGTTACCATCATTATTGCATCACGAAGTTCTGACGCTACTACACCAGGAGCATGGGCACCAGGGAGTAGAATGCACCACTGAGTTGGTGCAGCAGCGCTGCTATTGGCCAGGCCTGACATCTGATGTGGCACAATGGTGTCGAGAGTGCGAACGGTGCCAGGCCGCCAAAGACACCCATCTCCTCCCTAGTAGCTTCATGGGCCATCTTTTGGCTTCTAGGCCGAACGAAATATTGGCCATAGATTACACCATGTTAGAGCCGACTCGTTCAGGGCTGGAGAACGTGCTGGTTATGACAGATGTCTTTACGAAGTACACCTTGGCAGTGCCTCCACGAGATCAACGGGCGGAAACAGTGGCCCAAGTTTTGGTGGTGGATTGGTTTTATAAGTTCGGGGTCCCCAGTCGGATCCATTCTGACCAGGGCCGAAATTTTGAGTCCTCCCTAGTACAGCAGCTATGTGCACTTTATAAGGTGGAAAAGTCTCGTACTACCCCTTATCACCCGGCTGGGAATGGGCAGTGCGAGCGCTTTAATAGGACGCTGCACAACCTTCTACGTGCCCTGCCTGTGTCCAGGAAGACTGACTGGGCCTTATGTCTCCCACAAGTGCTGTTCTGCTACAACACTACCCCTCATCAGGCAACTGGCGAATCCCCATACTTTTTAATGTTTGGGCAAGAGCCAAGACTCCCGGTGGATTTCCTCTTGGGTAGAGTCCAGGAGGTTGGGGTTGGAGGTGTGCACGAGTGGATGAGGGAACATCAGACTAGGCTTCAGGTGGCTTTTGAGGGGGCACGGGGAAGACTGGAAGCTGCTGCTGGTCGCCGTAAGGCGCATCATGATGCCCTCGTCCGTGATGCACCACTGGGGGACGGCCAGCTAGTTTATTTACGAGAGTATGGCGCAAGAGGTCGTCATAAAATTCAGGACCTGTGGAGCCCAGTGGTGTATCAGGTCATAAAGGCACCTAAGGAGGGTGGGGCAGTTTACACCATTGCACCAGTAGATGATGTCGGATAGGTTAGATGCATTCATCGCTCTGCCTTGAAGGCCCGGATCCAGAAGAATGGTTGGGCCCCAACCTCGAAAGGTCTCCCTGTGTTTGAGAAAGAGGTGCCTTTAGCGGAAGTTTCATCAGAAGATGTCGATCTGCTGATGTTGGTGCCGGAGGAGCTCGGGGGCCAGTCTCCCAGGTTCCAGTCTCCCCGGGCACTCTTACGTCACAGAGTAGGCTGGTAGGTGCTGATGAGTGGACCCCTGTTGCTGGGGGCCTTGAGGTTCCCGACTTAGTATCAAGTACACCACCGGGGCTTGCTAGGTTGTCGGAGGGCCGGTCATGTATAGATGGTGTCCCATTGCAGAGAACTGGGCGGACCACTGCAGGCCACCATTCAAATCCGCACCGTCTACCACAGGCTGTAGAGGGGGACACAAGAGCCACCACTATACCAGGTCCTATATCTAATAGGATCTCTGTTTGGTTTAGGCCGTGGGATGCAGGTCAGGAATAGTTCACAGGTAGGCGTCGTTGGGTCATCGTCGGGACGCCGATTAAAAAAAAAATAGGGGGTAGAATGTGGCAGGATAAGTGAATTATCTTATTGGCCTACCTGGGTATGGTTGGTAAACCAATGAGGTGCAAGCGGCCGTATTATTTAAGGACCTTTATTTTGACGGGTTTGTACGGTCCTGTTGATTCTGGGTTCGTTCTCCCCCTGGCACTTCCATTCCCGTCCCCATTTGTGTACAGGTATGTTGAGATCCTGCTGATGGTGTAATGTGAACCGCTTAAGGCTGCGCTGTATTATAATATTGCCTTTTACAGTTTAGAGCGGCGTTGGTGGCGTCTGCACTGTGGCAAGTTTGTGGCAGAGTTCGCTCAGGTACGTTTGTGTTCATTTTAAATCCCTTGGTCACTTGCTGTTGTACTTATTGTGTACTGCTCTCAGTATAGCGCCAATAGCAGGTGTGTAAACTCTGGTCTATAGACCGATTCACGGTACCTGTTGTGAGTAACCATACAGCTTTGCGTCTGGTGTTTATTCAACCCAAATCGTAAGTATGCCTCTCACATTTGGGGCTCGGTGAATTTAGTTAACGCTCTATCTATTTTGTTAAAGGTAAAAGGGGAATTGAACTTCAAGATATCTAATCCTTATTGCTCGCCTAAGACGCTACATGTGACGCCGCTGCTGTTTTGCTTGGTCCATTTTTATATTTTATGATTCGTGTATCCTGCTGTTGTGTACGGCCTTGTTGAGCACGGTTGGCTCTGGCTTCCCGAGTACGAGCCTTGCACCTGACGGGCTGTTCATTACTCTCAAATTTGATTGTCCTTAAGTGTATTTTTGTTTATTTCCTTTTATTTTTTGTTGCCCTTCTGGGTTATTTGGTTTGTTTTTTGATTTGGTCTTGATTACAGTTGTAGATGATTCATCTATTTTCTGTTTGCAGTGTATTATACTTTAATTTAGTGTAATTTGTGTATATTTTTGGTTGTGATCTTTTGTTAAAGTGTGTGTGTGTGTGTGTGTGTGTGTGTGTGTGTCTTCCTCCAGGAGCCAGTACGGACTCGGTGTGGAACAGGGGAGGCTAGCTGCTTCATTCGATGTGTTTTCTGTGCGGTGTGTGCTGCCACAACTTCCTTATGGTGTGTGTGCGTGTGGTGTCTGATTTGGTGTGAATTTGAGGTGGGTTTGAACGACCTCCTGAGTTGCAGCCGGCCTGCCTTGTTCCCACGAAACCTGGCTCTGGAGAATTATTGTGATGTTGGACATGTCTCACGAGAGAGAGTTTTAATGCTTTTTATAATAAAAAATATATTTTTGTAACGATATCCCGTCTCACTATAAATTCCTTTACCTTCATTTGGTAAAACTTACCTGTGTCCTTATTGGGAGTATTTCCTTGGTCCTCCACCAGGGTGGCGTAGTCGGATTAATTTAACTGATTCATGTTTCCCACCACTGGGGAATGCCACAATACCCAGATAGGAAAAAAATATAAAAGCTCTGTTCATTTACTGAAGTGGTGTCCAGAAACTGTAAATAAATTACCAAACAAATTACTGCCAAATATTGATTAATATGGACATAAGTAAAAATATACAGAGTTTTATGACAAATGTTGTATAAATAAAAAGGTTAGGAATCATTTGTTTTAAGTGCTTTTTATTAGGAGGGTTGTAGCATGGGGGGCCTCCAAAATAAATTTTGCCTAGGGCCTCCAAATGTCTAGAACCGGCCCTGATTCCACTCAACCCCAGGTTGTAAACGATGGGGGTTATGTTTGCCTCTCCACACTCACTAGTGGGTCAAACCCTGCTCTGAGCAATACTGCAGAAACTGTAACCAAGGCTTTAAAGGCAAGGTCACAATTAATCCTGAAATTTTTTTTTTTCTAGTTTTCAAGATATTTTAACCGAGGGGACAATAAGTGCTTCATATGGATTTGAGGTCACAGTGACCTGTTAAAACTTAATCTATTCAGTCACATTGAGGTAACAAGGAATAAACAAGATACCCAGATAGCATGGTGACATTTATACAATGTTGAGTTTTGATCCAAACCGTCATTTTGGTTGAGATTGAAATTTCAACGTTTAAAGTATATTTTGAGATTATACTTTGAAATTGCTTTGAAATTGATGAAAGTCGACAGCACACATGGGTGAAGACAGTGACATTGAACTAACAGTGATTTGTAGTCGATGAGCACAAGATCATGCAGGTGTGTATCTCTGCAGAACACTAGTGGGTGTTTCCCAATCAGTGGGGTGTTTTCAAACCACGATGGGCATTTCAACCGCTTTACCCGATTTGCTCTAATCCATTGGGGGCTTGGTTTAGGGGTGGGCATTCATGGTTTTAGCAGCAAGTCTATTCAAAAATGAAATTGACCATTGATTGGTAAACACCCATTTTGGATTTGTATGTGTACTTCTCAGTAGTCTAATAATTGATGCTTCCTCATTAGAGAGAAAACACAGGTGCATCCTATACAGAAGACTTATGTGTTGAACCACCTAACATACATGACTTCTCTTGTACAATTTCAAACAATTCTGCATCTATCTTATTATTTCTCTGTTCCTTTGTTTTGCATGCTTGTTGTTTGCGTTTGATTTGTGTTATTAAATTGTTAAAGCATCCATTTTCTACATTCTTAAAAATGCATCTTGCTTTAGTAATGTTTATTGGGAGATTCCTGAATAAAGTTCTAACATCATTTAACAGATTTCTTGAAGTGCAAGAGACATGAACATGAGCAAGAATGTCACATCGCACACATAGCCCATGTCTTGCATCCATCAGTGCTTGCAGAGCACATTGCTTCTTAGGAGTGAAGGCAGATGAAGACGGACAATTAAAAAAATGAGAAGCACCCTCCTGATAATGCTAACGTTGATTATACATTGAGTTGTCGTCGACAGCCCAATTACCTGACCAGGGGTGTATTCCAGAAAGCAGGTTATGTGACATACCTGGGTATGTTTAATGGTAAGTAAGCGGATAACCTCAACTTTCGGTTCCAAAAACAGAGGTAACTTTCAGGGTATGTAAGTAGCCATACTCACTCTCTGAACATAACCTGCTCCAGAGTAGGTTATGTTCCAGGGTTCCAATATGTGTGTTATATAATTAATATAGTTATATTAATATAACCAAATTTATTATATAGTTATATAATATACAATATTATATATTAATTCTAAAGCACTATTATAAGAAGGTAACGTTTAAATGTTAATTCAATTCAAATATATTAATTATTTTATTGTCATCTCACACATGGATCTGCATTCAATTAATTAGCATCAAACAAACAATATAATCCTTATTTTCAGTGAATAAAGATTACTTATTAAATAAAGAGATTGAAAAAATGATTGCACTACCACCAGGGGCCCGTTTAAGAAAGGAGGTTAAGTGAAAACTCTTTGAGTATGTTAACCCTGAAATGAGGGAAACTCTGAGTTTTCTGTTTCAGAATGGGAGTTATGTCAAACCCGAGAAAGCAGGGTAAGTCAAGCCAGTTTCTAAAAGAGAGGTAACTTATATTCAGAGTCAGTTACCAGGGTAACTTACTCTGTGAACCTAACCTGGTCTGGAGGAGGTTTTCTTCGGTAAACTCAGAGTTTCTTTTGGTCTCCTCCCCCTTTTTAAAGCGTCAGTTGTGTTTAAATACTTCATACGTTAATTCACGCTGCACAAATGCTTTTCTTACTGAGTATTTGTGTCTTATTTCAAGTACAAATATCTAAAAGTTATAAATTAAATCTAAATTCAAAATCTAAAGTAAGCACATTTTACTTAAAACAAGTAAAATTATCTGCCACTTGGCTAAGAAAAATAATCCTAATGCAAACAGAAACAAGATTATTTTTCTTACCCCATCTGGCAGATAATTTGCAAAATAAGAAAAATTCACTTAAATTAGTTCCTTAAGAATCTTTATATATTCTGACTGGAAACAACCAGACAAAAATATAAAGTAAGAAAATCATTCTTTGCAGTGCAGGTTCATTCATTCATTGCACATATTTTCATCATGAGGACACCATCAAAGTGACAAAAATGGCATGTCCTTTTATACAGGATCCTGACGTTCACTTGATAAACCTCTAGAAGTAATTAGAATTTCCTTTAGGATTTCCAGTGGTTGGATGCATTGATGACAAGTATATTCCCATCATCATACTTTCTGAAAACGGATTACTGTATGGCATGGAAGGATGCCAAATGGTAGTCCGAGATATATGCCGTAACCACCACCACCATTGTTAAAATAAACACAAATTATTCACAATTTATATGGTCATCTTTATTTCTTACAAATACTTTATTCTTTTTCCTGTTGGATTTTAATATTCTTTCTCCATCTCCTCTTCATCTGTCAGTGGTGCTGGTGTTTGGCTGGCCTGAGTAGAAGTCAAATGTTAATTTTATTACCCTAATTAATAAATGTAACAGGTTGGATAAGAGAACATTTAATTATGTGAAAAGAGCATTAGACTATGTGGGAAAAGCTGCTGCACACTGAAATAGACACTGAATGATAATATTTATTTAATATGTCAAATGTCTGTAAAGTCATGAAACCTACACCCATGAACCTTTTTTGCTTAAAGCTTTACCTGATTGAATTGTTTTTATTTTTCATTTTTAGCTGCTGCCACATTCTTTTTTGCCTGTGGGATACCACCAAATTAAACTTGATTAAACTAATTAAGAATTAAACATACATATTGACCCGGAAGTATGCGAACGTCTTTTTGTTGGGTGCTGTTGCCATGGTGAATCATAATTTCGGAGCTCCATTGATCGTGGCTTTTCATAGTCGTGGTGCACGCGTTTAACTCAGAGTGAGACTACTCAGAGTTGATTGAACTAACTCGATTCAGCTGTTCTGAAATCCAAAACTCAAGAGTTTCCCATCTCAGGGTCAGGGTCAACTCAGAGTTCAAGTTTAAACTCAGCTGAGTTGGTTGAACCTCCTTATTGAAACGGGCCCCAGATAGATGGCGATGTGCACTAAGTAGGTTATGTAAATCGCCATTAAACAAAAGAAGAAGAAAGAAGTAGAATGGCACGCTTTTTCTTAGCGTCTGTTTCCATGGTGAATCATCGATTCATTGCTCTGTTGAGAATGTCTTGTGTGTTAACCAGGTGTCCCTCTGGGTTGTCTGAACTTACTCACTGACATGTTTTTGGAACCAGCATACCTCGAGTAAGCAAGGTTTGGGTTAATCAACCGAGAGTTCAGGGTATATGTGATGGTAAGTTAACCTTGCTTTCTGGAATACCCCCCTGGGACTTGATGCTATCCTGTGCCTTAACTCTTGCTCCCTAATTACTGCTTAATCAGGTAATCATTCATATTACTGAATCACTATTAAATTTGAGGAATGTAACTGATTGAGGAAAGGAATGTGACTGACATGTCTGCTTTGTGATATTTAAAGAGATTAAGGTGTACATATGGTGAATCTGCAGCTTTAAATTGATAGTTCACCCCGAAATGAAAATTCTGTCATCATTTACTCTCCCTCAAGTTGTTCCAAACCTGTATGAATTTCATTCTTCTGTTGAACACAAAATAAGATGAAGAATGTTGGTAACCAGACAGTTGACGGTAGCCATTGATATTGTATTTTTTTCCTACTATGGAAATCAATGGCTACTGTCAACTGCCTGGTTACCAACATTCTTTAAAATATCTTCTTTTGTGTTCAACAGAAAAAAAAGACACTCATAGAGGTTTGGAACAACTTGAGAGTGAATAAATGATGACAGAATTTAATTTCGGGGTGAACTATCCCTTTTTTAATTGAAAAAACCTAAGCTCTTTTATTCTTCAAGATAAACTTGTTACTTTAACGCTATGCAAATTCACAGAAAATGAACTGAGATGAATGTAATGGTCATAGCTCAGAGGTGTTTATTCCTGGAAGTTTTCATTGATCCTAATGACCTTGATTAGCTGCTTCAGGTGTGTTTAATTAGGGCTGGAGATAAACTTGGTGGGACAAATTGGACACACTTTCTTTTAATATGGAAGCATTAATACATTTTAGAAAAATAAATTAAATAAACAGAATTGAACGATACTGTAATCATAGTTTGAATATATTTTGTGTTGAGCAACTTTTTAAAAAAAAAAAGTGAATCATATTGTGCTTAGTATATTAACATTCTTGAATGTGACTATGTATGATAACTGAATTGACTTGTTCTTAAGTAATATCATGCTTTCTTTTTCAGATTTCAGAGAACCCAAAGGAAAAGAGGCAGTAGTTTGATGTAAGCCAGATTTTTAAAACCTGAACCGTTGGACCACCTGTAGTTATAATGACATCAGACTTCTGAAGCTAATTTTATTTTTAAAGGTGGTAATGCTTTTGTCCTATTTCTCTCCTTTTCTTTTTTAAAGAATGATCTTTTATATATTTATATTGTCATTAATTGTGTTAAACTGCTAAATAAAATAAATTGACTCAACTGCTGGAAAGGTGTTCTTTATATTTTGAAAGGTTTTCCCCAAACTTTTAAATAATCAGGAATTTGTTGACGCACCATTGAAGTGTAGTTGAAATATTAATGTTGTTTCAACATTAACTTGGCAACATTGTTTTATGTTGTCATTACATTTCAGTTGTATTTTCAGTTTAAACAAAAGTGAATTCTATATCATATTGTAACATTGATCAAACAATATTACCAAAAATTATTTTTTGTTAATTTCAGTCTTGATTCAACAGCAGTGATGTAGAATCAACATCATAGTGTAACGTTGATTTAACAATATTACCATTTATTATTTTTGTTAATTTCAATATTGATTTCAGCATTGCTGATATAGAATCAATCATAGTGTAATATTGATTCAATAGCATTACCATTGATTTTTTTTTTGTTCACCATTGTTTCAACATTAAATGCAGGTGCAAACGTGATATTGAACCAACATCACTTCATAATGTTGAATCAATAATATTACCATTGATTTGTGGTTGAAATCTCAACATTGCTTCAACATTAACTGAGGGTGCAAGAGTGATACTGAAGCAACATCACTTTGTAACGTTAATTCAATGCAATTAGTGTTGACGCATCAACACTGACTCAACATTGTTTCATAGGCTATATCCCAGATAGCATAAGTAGGATACATTTGTAGGATTATTCTGAGACTGAAGAATGCTGTTCTGCGTATCCTTCTGAAAAAAGCATAGTTGATGTTCACTTCACATGCTAAAAAAGAGTTTTGCAAACCTTGGAAAACTAAACGTAACATTTTTGGGGCACAAGAAACATTGTAATTGGACCCCAGGGAAAAAAATAAAATCATAAAATGTATGCTGTGATGTAATTATCTTTTATGCCTGTGCTCTTTCATTCCCACCTCCTCTTCTGTTCTCTTTTTTAACCCCAGTTTTGGGGCCCTTTAGAAGTTTTGACATGCTCTGACATTTGTGCTTTTTTCAGTTGCTTATAAACATATTAATGGCAAATTAAAGTGTCATTACACTGTATTCAGCACAAACTGGGCTACCATAATATGTGAGCAACATGTATATACATGCTTGTATTTTTGAGAGAATAACGTTTATGCTTGGTTATTGAAAAACTACAAAATTAACACATAGTAAATATGTGTCCACAAGACTTTTGACTAAAGCCTGCATTTGTTTGATCAAAAATACAGAAAAAAAACAGTATTATTGTGAAATATTTCAATTTAAAATAATTGTTTTCTATTTTAATATACTTTTTTATACTTATACGAGTTTCAGTTTTCAGTATGAATGAATAACATGAGAGCATTCAGTGGTACTGCACAGTCAAAGCACCGCATTTTGGCTAAAAATTGAATAAATATTACTCCTCTCGACCGCCCCGACCAAGTTTTTTCTAAATGGGAGCGGCTGACAGTCATAATTCATATTTAAGGTACCGACGATTAGCATGTGAATGCTGCGTAGCGCGTGGGTGTGGTCACATTACGGATAATGAGCAGACACTTGAGAAACCGTACCTCTCGTTGCTTTCATACACATTACATAAAGAGGGAATATTTATTTTTGATTTTAAAAAGTGCTTCAAAAGTAGACACCAAGCTTTCTAAAGACATATCTCTCATGTCTGTGCGGCAAGTATTCGCTAAGTTACAGCTCATTTTCAAACACAATTCAGAACGGACTTCACTGAGAGACTGACGGCAGAACGTGTTTGTTTTCTTTATTTTACGAAAAGCACAACATTTTGTTTTTATTGTGAGTATACACAAATAAAAGTGGACACTTAACAGTTTCGAATGATGTACAGTGGGGAGAACAAGTATTTGATACACTGCCGATTTTGCAGGTTTGCCCACTTACAAAGCATGTAGATGTAATTTTTATCATAGGTACACTTCAACTGTGAGAGATGGAATCTAAAACAAAAATCCAGAAAATCACATTGTATGATTTTTAAGTAATTAATTGGCATTTTATTGCATGACATAAGTATTTGATCACCTACCAACCAGTAAGAATTCCGGCTCTCACAGACCTGTTAGTTTTTCTTTAAGAAGCCCTCCTGTTCTCCACTCATTACCTGTATTAACTGCGCCTGTTTGAACTCGTTACCTGTATAAAATACACCTGTCCACACACTCAATCAAACAGACTCCAACCTCTCCACAATGCCCAAGACCAGAGAGCTGTGTAAGGACATCAGGGATAAAATTGTAGACCTGCACAAGGCTGGGATGGGCTACAGGACAATAGGCAAGCAGCTTGGTGAGAAGGCAACAACTGTTGGCGCAATTATTCGAAAATGGAAGAAGTTCAAGATGACGGTCAATCTCCCTCGGTCTGGGGCACCATGCAAGATCTCACCTCGTGGGGCATCAGTGATCATTAGGAAGGTGAGGGATCAGCCCAGAACTACACGGCAGGACCTGGTCAATGACCTGAAGAGAGCTGGGACCACAGTCTCAAATAAAACCATTAGTAACACACTACGCCGTCATGGATTAAAATCCTGCAGCGCACGCAAGATCCCCCTGCTCAAGCCAGCGCATGTCCAGGCCCGTCTGAAGTTTGCCAATGACCATCTGGATGATCCAGAGGAGGAATGGGAGAAGGTCATGTGGTCTGAGGAGACAAAAATAGAGCTTTTTGGTCTAAACTCCACTCGCCGTGTTTGGAGGAAGAAGAAGGATGAGTACAACCCCAAGAACACCATCCCAACCGTGAAGCATGGAGGTGGAAACATCATTCTTTGGGGATGCTTTTCTGCAATGGGGACAGGACGACTGCACCGTATTGAGGGGAGTATGGATGGGGCCATGTATCGCGAGATCTTGGCCAACAACCTCCTTCCCTCAGTAAGAGCATTGAAGATGGGTCGTGGCTGGGTCTTCCAGCATGACAACGACCCGAAACACACAGCCAGGGCAACTAAGGAGTGGCTCCGTAAGAAGCATCTCAAGGTCCTGGAGAGGCCTAGCCATTCTCCAGACCTGAACCCAATAGAAAATCTTTGGAGGGAGCTGAAAGTCCGTATTGCCCAGCGACAGCCCCGAAACCTGAAGGATCTGGAGAAGGTCTGTATGGAGGAGTGGGCCAAAATCCCTGCTGCAGTGTGTGCAAACCTGGTCAAGAACTACAGGAAACGTATGATCTCTGTAATTGCAAACAAAGGTTTCTGTACCAAATATTAAGTTCTGCTTTTCTGATGTATCAAATACTTATGTCATGCAATAAAATACAAATTAATTACTTAAAAATCATACAATGTGATTTTTCTGGATTTGTTTTAGATTCCGTCACTCACAGTTGAAGAGTACCTATGATAAAAATGACAGACTTCTAAATGCTTTGTAAGTGGGCAAACCTGCAAAATCGGCAGTGTATCAAATACTTGTTCTCCCCACTGTATAACACTTATATGGGGATGAGCCAAAGCCTGTCGCCGGTTTCATATGAGTAGCCACATACATATGAGGGGAGTGAGGCGATCAACAATTAGTGTACAAATTATGGAGTTAATCGCAAATTTTTAGGGGGGCTGGGTGGAAATTTAGGGAGGCTAAAGCCCTCCTAAATGGACTTAGTGATGCCCCTGTATTCATGTCATTCTTAGTTTATTTAAAATGTCTCATACGATCACAAAGTAATACGTTTAAGGTTTCTTGGTAGTTAAAAAAAGAAAAGACAATAGTAAATTGTTTTGAAGTCTGTGTAATTTACCTGGAGTAATTCTTACATGTCAGATTCATGTTTTATTTTTTTTAAATATATTTTTTGTTGTTGTTTTGTTTATTACAACATAACATGGATAAGTAATGTTTACTTTTATATTAAGAGTAGCAGAGCAATGGAGAACTGCTGTGGGTGGATCGGTAATGTGATCGAACTTACCACATTCTCTTTTACTGCTCTGTGTGCAGGTATCAAATAAATTCTAACATCAATGTGTGTGCTAATGAAGGATGGGACAAAACAGGGGTGTTCAATTCTGGGTTTTTCAGAGTCGACTCCGATTCCCACAATAGGAGTCGTTGGAATTGACTCCTGGAATCGACTCCATTTGCTCCATTTACTTTAAATCAAAACAGGGTCAGCAATAAGAATACAAGATTGCCGTCATTATCACACTGAATGTGGGCTGTTCTTTTTTTCCGACACAAAGCCTAAAACTACCTTTATTAAAATGACACACTTTTAGCCTGACACACAAGAAAAAGCCTTGGCCGAATATTATTTCAGAGTTAAATAAACTGGAGAGATGGTAATATAGATAGGCTATTCTTTAATTAATCTAATTTATCTAAACGGTTGGGTGAGGGCGATAAGCGCATTATTATCTCTTAGTGCAAAAAAGCTGCTAGAACAGGAGAGTTCAATATACTAAAAATAATATCTAGTCTAAATACATAGGTCTACAATAATGTACACTTACTAATGTGTTTATTCTTGTTGGCAGTTTTTCTTCTTCTTATTATTATTATTAGTTTAAAGATTATGAACACAAATTAGGATATCATGGCAAACCAAATAAATATAAAACTGATGAAACCACAAAGCTGGCAAGGAAGTATGTATACAATTACAATGTAACTGGCTATTAATTTATTGTAAAGTAAGCTAGAAGTAGAATAAAACTATGTGACTGTGACATTGTTTCTGCAACAGCTCTAGCTGTTTGACGCACGAGTGAGCGATTTCAGACACAGCAACGGAGTCGACAACAAGAGTCGATTTCTGTGCTGGAGTCGACTCCGTCACTAGGGCTATTAACCTTGACTCCCCATCACTAAAACCGGGTTAGACGAGCAAAGGTCACATATGCTATGCAGTATGTGCAGCAGTAGCATGTCTTATGTGCTCACAACAGCTTGTCTGTGGAATTACCAGTAGAATTAATAGTAGCAAGTCTCTCTACTTGTTCTGCAGCAGCATACATTATCATTGTCATTGTCATATACATTACCATGCTAAACTATTTTTGAGAGTTGTCATGATTGAAATGGTGACGTTGACATGTCTCAACTTAACCCCAATAAAGCTGAAATTGTCATGACTGATATATAAGCACTGAAAGAATCATCAGGGTAAATGGGTGGGCCACACAGGTGGAGTTGGGGTTGAGGGGTCTTTTTCTCTTCTTTGTCTTTTTTCATTGCTAAGTAGGCAGAAATTCCTTCCCCTGAGGGAGAAGCCTGCTTTGATGTGGTAAGTCCTCCACCAGCAATCAGAGAGTAAACCACACCAGTTTACCCTACCGCCTACTAGACACCCACTCATTGCGGCTTATCGTGCTTATTATTTCTACATTACACAACACTAAAGAGTTAAAATGAAGGGTTGGAAATACTTTTTCCATTTTTGATTTTTTAAGGGTAAATTATGGAAGCCTGAGTCTGATGAGTGATTTTTAACCACTGGCATCATTTCAGAGCCTTCCTCACCATGATTTGATTATCTACATGAGGATACTTTAAATGCAGTTGATGCCATTATTCTAAATGATGGTTATTAAAATAGATTTGATCTCTGAGTCACAAATTACTATTTGAATTGTTGTGGGACAGATTGAAGAATTTATCAGTCTCTTATCAGTTCTTTGGCTGAGAAACAAACGTTTTGTATATTGCTTATGTTGAACACTTGAAATACTAGCCAGTAAACAAGCATGGCAGACACTGACAGACATGTGCCTGCCATTATTCATGAGGATTTGAAAAATAAACACAATAATGTATTGATGATAATACACTCTCAGAAATTTTTTTTTGTTGCAAAAATTTGACCTTTAGGAGTACAACAGCTTTTCACTGGGGCAGTACCCTTAAAAGGACATCTCTGTACCTTTTTCACCCTTAAAATGTGCATATTAGTACCTTAGAGTAGCAATATGTATGTACTACTATGAACCTTTTAGGTGTAAAAAATGTTCTTTTAAGAGTACTGCCCCAGTGACAAGCTGTTGTACCCCTAAAGGTAAAATTTTAGCAATTTTTTTCTGAGTGTATAAAAGTCAAGTCACCTTTATTTTTATGGCGCTTTTTACAACACAGATTGCTTCAAATCAGCTTTACAGTGATAACAGTAAATTAATTTTGCTTTAGAAAAAAAAAAGTAAGTTTTTTATTGATTAATTTCTGTTGTAAAAAACTGATTAGTTATTTAATTTGGCACCACTTAAACACCATCCTCAGCTAAAACAGAAAACCCCCAATGTGTTCCGGATGCCCATCCGCATGGCAACAGCATCTGGTGGCCGGAGAGCGCAAACCATGAAATAGGTTTTGAAATAGTTTTGAAACTATACCACCACCATCAAACCACAAAAAAGGAGAATCTGCGAAAACGGCGACGGCATGTATGCAAGCATTACGTGTTTAGCTTATAGGCAAGCGCGTTTGAATACGTATGTGTGCATATGTGTTTTTATCTGTACGGAGGGGAAGGGAAGGAGGCCTTCACAATTTTGAATTTGATTGTGCGGGTAAAAACAGGCTTGGGCGGGTAGGACAAAATCTGGGCTGGTTTGGGGTACGTTTGGCGGTTTTCAGACATCAAAATTTTATAGTCTAATTGGTTAATAACAAACTCAAATGTACATGTACTCCATTAAACCAGTCATCATGACGTTACTAAACACACAGGCCCAACATAGAGTCAGCTGGCGCTGGTGTTGACGTCATTGACGAGCACGTACTTTTAGCCAATCAGCGATCAGCAGGCAGACGCGATCATTTATGACAGGTTTTTAGCGCGAACTTGTAGCTGGATATTCAAGTGATCGCTATGCCAAAGTGGCATAAATATACAGTAAGTTGTATCTATAGTAATGAGTGGGAGAGTGAACCAACTCTCAAAACGTGGATTACACCTGTGACTCGAAGACTCTTTATAAATATGTAAGGGTGGGTCGCCTACAGTGGTTCAGGCTGCCGGGTTGCCGAATGACTAAAGAAACGTTATCAGCAAGAGGATAGAAAACTGTACATTTCTCGTCTTTACCACCCACTGCAACTTATACCAACGACGGAAATAAGCGCAGTTACAATAGCAAAATATGTGGGAGAGCGTTGCTAGAATGTGACTATATTGTATTGCAATAGGTAGCACTTCAAAATCAATACCAAATCAAAACTAGTTAGCACATCATTTGTAATAGAAAAGATTTAATGACAATTTCTGGTTATGGTTACATTAAAAATAGTTACAAAATAGATGTATGAGATGATAAAAACTTATACCATTAATCGTACCCAGCATGAATGTTACCTGAGGGATAGAAAGGGAGAGAGAGAGAAAGAGAGAGAGAGAGGGAGAGAGAGAGAAAGAGACAAAGAGAAGAAGAGAGCAAAGAAGAGAAGAGCCAAAGAGAAGGCCCCCAAGAAGAGAGAGAACCAGAGAATCAAGAAAGCCAGAGAATTAAAAAAAGAGCCAGAGCAACAGTTACATCTTCTTTTTATCTGTTCCTTGACCATGTGACTGAAACCCTAATGTGAGACATTCAAACTGACCAATCAGACCAAACTTCCCCCACTGTACTAAAGGTGTGACACATTTTGGCCTACAGGCCTTCAGCATCTCTTTGTCTTTAGGAATTCCAAATGGCCCTTCTAATAAGAAAGATGGGGGTTGAAAACAGTGAAGCAAATGTCTTTGTTCAATTTCAAATATCAAATATCTTTGATTATTTTCAATCCTACAAATATAACAAATTAACTCTGAAAGCACAGTTGAATGACTTGAATTGAAATCGAATATGGGATTATGACTCCTGTCCATCATCGTGTGCACACTGGCCTGATCAGGACATCTGCAACTTTTAAACCATCTAGACTGCGCTCTACTCGCCCCAACAGCTGCTGAAAGAGGTTTGAATCAACGATTAATCCACATTGTTCACAGGGGAGAGTCTAGTTGACACGGTCTCTGTCGACACTTCAGGGCTGCGTTGTGGTCATGTCTAGGCGCAGGTCCACCATCTGATCTGGATTCGGCAGACTACAGTAAACCTCAGGATAAACAGAGAGACTAACATTAGCGCAGATGCCATTATTTTTATGATGTAACGAGTACATCAGGTGTTATGGGAAGTGTTCCCGGTTTCAGCAGACCTAGTTAATGCAGCCTAACAATCATTTAACTGATTTGAATAATAGAAATTAATAATGTTCTATGTGTATGCCATAGTAAAGAGATGTGTTTTTAGTCTAGATTTAAACTGACAGAGTGTGTCTGCTTCCCGAACAATGCTAGGAAGACTGTTCCAAAGTTTAGGTGCTAAATAGGAAAAGGATCGACTGCCAGCAGTTGATTTTGATATTCTAGGTATTATCAACTGGACAGAATTTTGAGACCGCAATAGACGTGATGGAGTATAATGCGTTAAGAGCTCGCTCAAGTACTGGGGAGCTAAACCATTTAGTGCTTTGTAAGTAATCAGCAAGATTTTAAAATTTATACGATGTTTAATAGGAAGCCAGTGCAGTGTTGACAGAACTGGGCTAATATGGTCATACTTCCTGGTTCTAGTAAGAACTCTAGCTGCTGCGTTTTGGACCAGCTGCAGTTTATTTATTAAGTGAGCAGGGCAACCACCCAGTAGAGCATTGCAATAATCTAGCCTTGAGGTCATGAACGCGTGAACTAACTGTTCAGCATTTTGCATTGAAAGCATGTGCCGTAATTTAGGTATAATTTTAAGATGGAAGAATGCAGTTTTACAGATGCTAGAAACGTGGCTTTCAAATGAAAGATTGGTATCAAAGAGCACACCCAGGTTCCTAACTGACAACAAGGACTTGACAGAGCAGCCATCAAGTGTTAGACAGTATTCTAGGTCAGTGGTTTTCAAACCTGTCCTGGAGGCACCCCAGCCCTGCACATTTATCACACCTGATTCAACTCATCAGCTCGTTAGTAGAGACAGCAAGAACTAAATTGGGTGTGTTTGATAAGGGAGACTGTGCAGGGCAGGGGTGCCTCCAGGACAGGTTTTAAAACCACTGTTCTAGGTTACTACGTGCGCAGGTTTTTTTGTCCAATAATTAAAAATTCTGTTTTTTTCAGAATTAAGTGGGAAATTACTAGTCATCCAATTTTTTATATCAGCTATGCATTCCGTTAATCTTGTGAACTGGTAAGTTTCGTTAGGGCGTGAAGAAATATAGAGCTGGGTATCATCAGCATAACAATGAAAACTAACGCCATGCTTCCTAATGATATCTCCCAAGGGTAGCATGTACAGGGTGAAAAGCAACGGTCCTAGCACTGAGCCTTGCTGTACTCCATACTGAACTTGTGATCGATATGACACCTCTTCATTTACTGCTACAAACTGATAGCGGTCAGATAAGTATGATTTAAACCATGCCAATGCAATTCCACTAATGCCAACATAATTTGAGAGTCTATTCAAAAGAATGTTGTGGTTGATAGTATCAAATGCAGTACTAAGATCCAATAACACTAATAGCGAGATACAACCACGATCGGATGATAAGAGCAAATCATTTGTAACTCTAATGAGAGCAGTCTCAGTACTATGATACGGTCTAAATCTTGACTGGAAATCCTAACAGATATCATTTCTTTCTAAAAAAGGAGCATAGTTGTGAGGATACTGCATTTTCTAGTATTTTTGGCAGAAAGGGTAGATTTGAGATTGGCCTGTAATTGACTAATTCTGTAGGATCAAGTTGCAAGTTGATCAAGTTTTTTAATAAGAGGTTTAATAATAGCCAGCTTAAAAGTTTTCGGTACATATCCTAATGACAAAGATGAATTAATGATATTAAGAAGTGGATCTATGACCTCTGGAACATCTCTTTCAGTAGCTTAGTCAGTATAGGGTCAAGCATACATGTTGTTGATTTAGATGATTTAACGAGTTTAGCCAGTTCTTCCTATCCTATAGCAGTGAATGAATGTAATTTTTCTCAGTGACACTACAATGAACTGTTTGATGCGATATTGTAGTAGATGGTTGCATAGTTATAATTTTCTCTCTAATATTATCAATCTTGCACGTAAAGAAGTTCATAAAGTCATTACTGCTGTGCTGTTTGCAAACGAAGAAAAAGAAGAAAGATTATGGAGGAGGAAATGGTTAGGGAGATGCGGGGATCAAGGATAGTGTTCTGCAAAGAGAGTTGGAGGTAAATAAATCATTTTACAATGTGCTGCTGTTGCGGCCGGTCAAGCAAATGTTTGTGCTTTGTTTCTGTTTAAAATTTATAATTGTAAATATATCTATTAAAATACTGATATTCTGGTCTATAACTCCTCCCAAACTTTCCGCTGCCCTGTATCTTGCTCTCTCATTGGCTGTAGGTCATCGCTGATGTCATTTTCAGTCAGAACACATTTCACACAGCAGGATTTTGAATCGCCTACAGCTCCAGATATTTAGCATGTCAAATATCTCACGGGCGTCTGCGACTCATCAGCGATTCTCTCTGATTGCGTCTTTGATAATTCACCCTGCGTGATTGTCACTCACGTGCACGAGCACCGATTTGCCTGTGATTTCGGGCATTTGTCGTGATTTCGCAAAACCTGTCGGCGAGTCAAAATCGGGGCTAAAATCGGGCAGTGTGAACTCGGCATAATCAGCACCTTGATATGCCACACCTGTGAGGTGGATGGATTATCTCGGCAAAAGAGGAGTGCTCACTAACATGGATTTAGACAGATTTGTGAACAATATTTTAGAGAAATAGGCCTTTTGTGTACATAGAAAAAGTCTTAGATCTTTGAGTTCAGCTCATGAAAAATGAGGGCAAAAAACAAAAGTGTTGCATTTATAATCTTGTACGGTAATGCTTTAGATTACAGCCCGGAAAGTACTGCGTAAATAAAACGAACTTTCAAAACAGATTTACGACACTTCTTATTCGTTTCTCTTGCTTGGCTTCATCCTCCTCTTGTTCCTCTTCTTTTTCGTTCTTGCCACAGATGAATCTTAAGCAGGAATCCCATGTCTCTAGCTATTATTAAAAGAAAATACAGTACACCCAGAAATGTCCTCACCGTTTACTTGTCTTTTACCCTCATGCCATCCGAGATGTATACGACTTTCTTTCTTCAGATGAACACAGAAAAATAAATAATCTCTGCTATTTTAGGAACCCAAATGAGTTTTCAAGTTTAAGCATCAAACAGCACATACAGCAATAACTACAGTAATCCATATGACCCCAATGGATGAATCAATGTCTTCTGAAGTGAAACGATGTGTTTGTAAGAAAAATACCAATATTTTACATTTTTTTTAAGTGTAGACTATCGCTTCCGACCCACAGTCACCTGCACATGCATGAGGATTAAGTTCACGTTTGACGTTACTTGAAGCGTGAATTAATGCTCACAACAGTATACAAACAATAACATAATATATGATAATAGCAATGAGAAATAAACAAGACAGGAATACAGAGAACGCCATGAAAGCTTGAAGCTTCACGTTGCTCTTTACTCATATTGCACGCGCTGGTAACAGTTGGTCGGAAGCGAAAATATTAGTCAATTATGAGAGCATTTCTGGGTGCATTTCTTTTTATTTTAATAAATGTTAATACAGAATAGAAAAAGACACAGGATTCCTTCAGTGGAAATAATGAAAATGAAGAAGAGGAACAAGAGGAGGAGAAGCCAAGCAAAAGAAACAAAAAAGGGACAAAATTTGCTTTTTTCTGTCAGGACGTTAGTATTTGAAATGAAAAGTTTATTTTAAAAAAATGAATAAGAAGTGTCGTAAATCTGTTTTGAAAGTTGCTTTTCAAATAAATGTTTCCGAGTGATATCAGATTGTGTACGTGTTTTTATTGTATTTACCCTGTAACTACATGAAAGAAGAGGGTAACAAACACCACTTTAATTTACAGCCCGCAGATTCATACTTACCCTGTAACTACATGAAACAAGAGGGTAACAAACACCACTTTAATTTACAGCCCGCAGATTCATACTTACCCTGTAACTACATGAAACAAGAGGGGAACGAGCACCACTTTAATTTACAGCCCGTAGATTCATACTTACCCTGTAACTACATGGAACAAGAGGGGAACAAGCACCACTTTATGTCAGGGTTGAGGTAAGGGATGAGGCGAGGACTCAGAGATGCAGAAGAATGGGTTTTAATAATAATAATAATAATAATAATAATAATAATAATGATAATAATAATAATAAAATAAAACAAGACAAGCAAAAACTACCCCGAGGGGGAAAAACAAGACTTGACTTGGACTTGACTTGGCACAAGGAGCAGGGAAACATGACGCACGTTCGACGACGATCCAGCACAGGACTGCAAACACAAGGAGAATAAATAGGGAGCAAACAAAAGAGGGTAACGAGGGAAGACAGGTGGGGCAAATGAACCAATAATCAGGAAACAAGGTGGGCGGGGTTAGAGAATAGACATGAGAGCCCATGGCACAAAGAAATGCATGACAAGCCAAGTGCTCACACCAAACATTACAAACACATGAGCACATGGCCTGCAAACACAAAATCACAAGCCATGTGCCCAAACAAAATATGATATGAACACGCAGCCAATGAGAACTCATAAGCCATGTTGAAAACACGAACCACGTGCTACACAGAACACAACACACATGGACAGAAGAGCGCACGCTCACATGACAAGACAGACCGCACAAGAACGAGCGAATGCTCATTCCATGCGCTCACGACAGAAGACAAACACGCGGAGCATGAATGTCCGAATCCCAACACAACACCGAAACCAAACTAGACCGAAGTGCTGGGATCCGAACACCACGCTCCGCACACAAAACTCACAAGGACAGAAGAGCACGCAGCTTCGAGCATGCTCACACAAGACAAACAATACAGGAGTGTCAGGGCCCTGCACAAAACCAAGAGTAAGCTAGACCGAAGTGACAGAACCCTGACACTTTAGTTTACAGCCCGTAGATTCATACTTACCCTGTAACTACATGGAATAACAAGCACCACTTACCCTGTAACTACACAAATAATTACCCCTTAATTAAAAAATACTTACAGTAAAAATAATTTGTTAATTTTCCTGGTAGTTACCCCTTTATTCCCCAAATATTACATATTGTTCCCTTATACCTACACATACATACTTTATAATTACACTATAATTACCAAAGGTTACGCTGTAAATTCGTTTTACTTACGCAGTACTTTCCGGGCTGTAATCTAAAGCGTTACCTTTTGTTCAGTGTATAAATTACAGCAACACCTCCCCCTTTTCCTTTCAGACGCGGCTCGTGTTTATAACAATAATCTTGGGGGGTGGACTCATTTAAAATAATGTAATCGTCAGGTTTTAGCCAGGTTTCTGTCAAACACAGCACATCTAGGTTATGATCTGTAATCATATCATTAACAATAAGCGCTTTTGAGGGAAGGGATCGAATATTCAGCAACCCGAGCTTTATCATTTGTTCATCTGTATTATATCTGTTGTTTATTTGTTGAACATCAACATGGGTTCGAGAGTTTTTGTATTTACTAATTCGGGGAACAGACACAGTCTCTATGCGATAATATCTAGGTGAAAGAGTCTCTATGTGTTGGGAATTATCTGACTTCTGTGACGTGAGACAGCTAGCAGACGGTCGGTTAAGCCAGTCCGTCTGCTTCCTGACCTGAGTTCTCTCAAAATTAGGGCTATCAATCAATTAAAAATGTTAAACGAACTAATTACATGACATGATAATTAGATATATCAATATTTATTGGGAAAAGCCCCCAAAAGAAGACAATTTAAAGACGTTGCTATCTGCTGTGGCGGATGAATACAGCATTGCAAAAAGTAGCTTTAGAGGTCAATAAATGGGTTGTTGTATTTCTATATCATTGAACATAGGTAAGTGTGGTTTGATGATGCATTGCCTTTCGTAGTATATGGGCCAGGGGACATGATGAAATGTACTAAATTAACATTGACAGCCCTATTCAAATATATTAATTTAGCAAACAGAAAACAAAATAAAATTTGTGAGGGGCAAGGGCATGCTCCTGAGTAAAGCATAACAAATTCTGAAAAAGAAAAAGTTTTCTACACCATTACAGTAACATGTATTCTGGATCACTAAAAATAATATGATTAGTAAGTCATGGCAACTTATGTTTTTAGATTACTTTATCAAAATAATTTAAGCAATTTCAATTAAATAGAATTTAAGTTCAAATTTAATTTGATTATACTTAATTTAAAGCAGCAACTAAACTTAAGTTTTTTTTTTTTTTTACAGTGTTGTCACATAATTGAATGTGATTTACATTTACACATTTATCCAAAGTGACTTATGTTACATTAAAAGCATACATTTGATCAGTTCATGCATTCCCTGGGAATAAAACCCAAGACCTTGGTGTTGTAAGCACCATGCTGTAGCTACAGAAATGCACTCTTTGTGGACAGCATATTACAGGTATATTCCTCTTGTTTCAACAACCACTTTGGATTGAAATGTGCATTTGTGAAAACATATTCTGTGCTGTTTTATGGAAATGTGGTGATTTTGCACAAGGAACGGAAAACTGAGGAAGTCTAGTATCCTTGTGCATTTAAAGAAATCAGCAACTGCAGGCCCCAGGAATGACTTCTACACAATTTTTGATGTCCCCGTCTTACCCAAAACCCAAATGTTTTTGCACCTTGCCAAGTACTGTAATTTTTAAGTGTCAAGTTAAAAGCAGCGGACATTTCAGAAGTGTATAACCATGGAAGTATGTGCATGTTTCTGAGACAAAGATCATACGTGTCATGAAAAACCTTGAATTAAATGTTACGTCTTCCCCCTTAGTCTAGGGGTAAATAGGGAACGACGAACAAAAAAATAGTGGAGAGACTTTGAGGATCTCCAGCTCTCCAGTCCCAGAGTGACAAATAATCAAACAAGTTTTGATCTGAAATGGCTTTTCTGCCTTTTATTTTCAACTTAAGCAGAGGTTGAAAAGAAATAGAAGGCTAATACGAAGTAAAGTAACATTTTACAAATAAACCCCCCCAAAAAAAACACACACACAAAAAACAAAAAAAAAAACAAAACAAACAAAAAAAAAAAAACACATTACCTCAGGAGGAGGGCCCAAACAAAAGAAAACTAAAATACCTCTACCTAAAAGGGGAATAAACATTAACTTATCTATACATTAAAGAAAAACAAACAAAACAACAGATAGCTTCCCTCACTCCCTAACTAACCATTAAACAGGAGAAAATATATGGGTATCCTCCACCCTACCGTACCCATAAACTCAACTAATCATCACTGACATTAACTCAAAAACACGCTATGGCACACATTATAACCAAACAACAAAGAACGCGACCAGCGCTCACTTGTCTGGGCTTGGAGAACGGATCAACCTCACACGCCGCAATGTCTCTCCCCCATCCGCGCTCTCTCTGCAGCTTTATATTGGACTCCTCAGGACGCGCACCAATCAGTGCGTAGACAGCGCCCAGATCGGTAAATGAACACAGGTGGTAGCCATTAACCTATCAGGCAAGCAAACACAGGAAAAGAGAAAGAGAGAAAGAGAGAGAAAAACACACTCCAATAACACTCCTTGTAACAGAAACAAAAATATGAATACGTCCTTGGACGTAACATAATTATTAGTGCAACAGAACCATCAGTGGTTTCAATTAATTCTAAATTGCTCAAATGTATCAAGATCTACAGTATATGTTTTCATACAGTGGTTATATGTATAGAATTTATTTTCTGTGCTATATGACTGAAAGGCCCAATCTGTGTGCTTGCAATTAATACATTTAAGATTAAATAGATCTATCCTGATTCAAATGTAATCACATCATTTTAAATATTTTGCCACTATAAACATTATAAACATGGACAGGTTCTTGCAGATGTCACACAGATGTGTGTTTTTCTATAATGGTGGGGACTTTCTATTGACTTCTATTTTTTTTTTCTACTGAACTAATTATATTTTTTTGCTCCTCACAATGTCGATGATTTCAGGTTTATCTTTATCGCCACAAGGTAAGCAAAGTAACCCCCCAATATATAATATATATTATCAGTCATTGCTGAGTCTCTTCCTGACTCAGGAAATGGAGTAGAGTTTCTGTGGCCGTCCCGGCAGACTGACTCCTGTCTACCGCCCAGATAGACACACACACACACACACACACACACACACACACACACACACACACACACACACATGTCGTACACAACATGTATTTTCATGTTTTGGGGGCTTTCCATAGACAATGATTTTTATACTGTACAATCTGTATATTCTAACCCTTAACCTACCCATCACAGAAAATGTTCTGCATTTTTAAATTTTCAAAAAACACAAAACATTTAGTCTTATAAGATTTATAAGCTGTTTTCCTCATGGGGATCAAAACATGTCCTTTTTTTGATATCTTTGG